>CAMRHE010000103.1:3600000-4210000 GCA_947044405.1 Leptodactylus fallax | reverse complement strand
CAACCAAAAAAAAGGTAGGTTTGGGGTAAAATTAACCCCCAAAGTGAGCAGTTTGTGGGCGTTCTGGGGGTGTTGCCAGTTGGGTGCGGTGGGGAAGGTCTATGGAATCTCAGAATATTTCCGCCAATTATGACACTATCCTCATCCCCCTCTGGCCTTTATTCACTCAGCAATGACATGTGTAATTGTACAGTGCTGCGGATTATATTGGCGCTATATAAATAAAATGTATTATTTATTATTATGTCTATTCAACATGTGACCAATGACAATCATTTGTAATGCACCAATAGGGGATTTAGTGGCTGCCATATAGACACCTATACCCAAAACCCACAATAGACAGGGAAACAGGGATCAGCAGGGGAAAGTATTACACATGTTACTCATGGGGTTGTCCAAAATGATAACACTGAATGCATACAGCATAGGAGGGCTGGAAAAGCTCCTACACCTGTTACCTCCACCACTCTGTTGACAGAGCACCAGCAGCAATAATGTCACCATCAATGCGACCACATCAACCAATCACTCCTTTCAGCAATATACCACTGAGTGTGGTCATTGATTGTAGTGATCCAATTGATGTGATGTCACCACTGTATCTGCTCTGTATACAAAGAGCAGTGGTAATGATGGCAGGCCCAGCACAGGCAGATAAGTATCAATGCATTCTTATTTTCTAGTCCTCTCCTGATGTATGCCTTTAATTTTATGATCCCAGACAACCCATTTAACTATCTGAAGGGTTTTAAGCTATTTGTAAAATAATTCATGGGGCAGACTGAAGCCAGGCAATAATGTATTTAAGGTGGCTGTGGGCGAGCAAAAGGGGAAGGGGGAATAAGAGAAGAGGAGGGCAACCTGTTTGCTGTTCCTGTCCTGCCCATTACCCATGTCCAACCTTTGATTTGAACTGTTTCTGCCTGCCCAGGCAATCTGCCTGTGCCACAACCCAGTCGATGGAAACCGGAGGATAGGAGTAGTAGTGGCAGATGCTGTGCCACTTAGCAGGCCGAGCACGCTCCCCTACCACTCCAGTCCCACTCCTAGGCCGGACAAAGTCGAGGGGGGTCCTGCAGCACTATCGGATGGTGGTGGTATAAGTTCTTTCCCCCGGGGCACTTCCAGTTGAAGAGGGGACCTCTCCTACCTGAGCCGTGTGTGGTGTTGTTCGGAAGGGCCCTGTTGGTAATGCAGGCACGACTCAGGACTCAGCGATGCAGGTAAACCAAACAGCCATTTATTAGGCAACTGGAACCGTAAGTCAACAGCAGCTTCCAGATGGGGGTAGTAGTCTTACAGTGTCCAACCCCCAGCCTTGGTTCTAGGAGGGTGCCCAAAGATGATATCGGCTCCACATGAAGGCTTCCCTCTACTCCTCCTCTCTGCCTCTCCCAACCAGGTACACTGGGGATGGAGTTACAGGGAGCCCTGACAGGGATCTGGTTACCTGTATGCTAGGCCTGAATGCGTCTCTCCTGTCAGGGTACTCTCCTGCTCCTCCTGGCACGGCACCAAATGAGTCCAGCAGCTTGGATAGCTTTACTCCCTTGCTCTGGGTTGTCTTCAAATGAGCCTGGGATTGATGGTATCCCTCCTGAGGTTGTGAAAGCGGCGGTTGGCCTCCAGTCCGGAGGCTAGTGGCAGGTCAGCTCTGCACACAAAGTCTGGTCTGCTGCATGCACTGAACTGACTTGACCAACCGTCGCCGGGGAGATAATATCTCCTTACAACCCCGCTCAGTGGCCTATCATAGGCCAGGGCTGAACCAAGGCTAGGTTTTGAACACCGCAGGGGGGTAAAATACAAGGTAAGCTGCACAACAGTGACACTTAACATGGAACAGAACATACAAACATGAAACCCAGAGGCACAATGACAAACGCACAAAAGCAGTAGCACTCTGGGATGCTGCACCTGAACTTGACCATTCTGGTGTTTTGAATCAGTGTCTTGACCAGCAGGACCAGCTGCTACCAAGACTGGTACCACCTTAGGAAAAAATGACCTGGCAGTCTTTTCACAGCAAAGTCCAGTTCAACTCAACTCTTCTTTTAGGCACAATGTATTTTGGTTTCTACTGTAGAAACTATCTGCTTCATATTATCTGGTTGTTATCTAAGTGATAACCAATCAACTGAGCAGTGTTTAGACATGTGGTCTTCTAGTCAGGGGCGTAACTACCAGGGTAGCAGCAGTAGCGGCTGCCACAGGGCCCGGGACATTACGAGGCCGCGCAGGCCCCCGATGCTTTTTTTTTTTTTTTTTAATAGGCCGTTACCTGCTGGAGCAGGGTTGGACTGGGGTGCCTAGGGCCCACCAGTGGGATTGATTCTAGGGGCCCACCCTACTGCCATATGAAATATCACCCATCCAGTTTTTGGCATCATGCACATTTAACATGCATTTTCGCGCACAATACAGTGTGCAAAACAGAACTGTATTGTCCTTTGTACTACATCAAAGTGAGTTTTCTCTTAATCAATGCAAACTCCCTTTTAGCTGAGCCTTAGTTTACTGTCTTTGAATAGAAAAATGTATTTTATTTTATATATGGGTATGCATGGTGCATATCTGAGATCTGTGTGATGCAGATCTTAAATACATTCAGGCATGAGACCTAGCACACAAACTATATTACGTTCTACTGTACACACATACACGGAAAAGCAAACCAAAATTATTTTATTGCACAACCAAATAAATAATATTTAAATAAATAATATAAAATTAAACATTAACTTATCCTCCATCACAGACATTAACTTCTTCTCCATCACAGATAGAGTTCAACAAACATTACAGACACAATAGTGCAGATAGCTGGCCTGTTTTGCTACACAAAGTGACAAACATCAAAGTAGAAAACTGATGGACCCCATTACAGTCAAAGGGGTTCCTGTCCCCAGTGGTGAACCTAGCCTCTTTGCTGCCTGAGGCGGACTATAGAAAGACGCCCCCCCCCCCCAAAAAAAAAAAACCTGAGTTTCCATGCTACTAGTTTAACACACTGTTATCGTCGCACTATATACACAATACACAAAGTTATAAAACAGTTTATAAGAATTCTTCTTACTGTATTACTTCAGTATCAGATCAACAACACGGCATTAACAATGAAAGTAACTTCACACATCTTCTGCTTGGTGGATGGACGAGCCCACGTGGCCCCCATTCTCTATAATAGGAGCGCCGCAGATAGCTGAGTACTGGACTTTGGGTATCTTTGGCACTCCCATTGAAGTGAATGAGAGCCACGCGGGTTCGTCCATCCACCAAGTGACACCTATATATATGGCTGTGGTCAGGCTGAATTCCCACCTAGTGGGGGGAAAAAACCCAATTCTCAGGCTCAGTGGGGTCTCAGCAGACAGACCCCCATCACTCAGGTATTTATCCTCTATCATTTAGGTGAATACAGGGCAGTAACATTTTGTGACTTACAGGTGACGTCTCTGACTAATCGGTCACATTTCCCGTCTCTTCCCTCTGGACCGTCATGACCACTTCTTCCAGCTGTGACTTGTCTCTGTAAAGGTTGCAACACAGACATCTTTGGCTCCTCACTTTTCCAGGCATCTGACCCACATTGTCCTCACCTACACAAAGCCCCCATTCTGCTGCTACCCCCAATTATAAAATATATGATATAACCCCCCATAATGAATAATACTCCCAAGTGCATCTTTATATTAATAATGTCCGTGTGTACCCTGTATAAATAGTGCCCCTTATTAATAATACCCCAGGTGTTAACTAATTAAAAGTTTTTCCAGGTCATTAATAAACTAATCAGTGGGGTTCAAAAACCCAGGACCCCCACTGATCAGCTGTTTGAATGCTACCTGTGTAAGCGCCATGACCGCTTCTCTGTTTACATAGTGTATTTCATCTCATAGCGGCCATGTAATGTAACTACAGCCTCGTCCTGTACATGTCTACAGTATGTGACAAGGCTACAATTACATCACACGGTCACTATAAACAGACAGCGTATAATATAAACAGGAGCCATAGCCCATGTTTATAGCGCCCCATTTACACACACTATAAAGTTCCACAGCAGCCCCTGCACACAGTATTACACAGTGTTATGGCCCGCAGCGGCCCCTGCACACTGTATTATGCCTCTCAGCGGCCCCTGCACACGGTATTATGCTCCATAGTGGCCCCTGCTCACGGTATTATGCCCCGCATTGGCCACTGCACACGATATTATGTTCCGCAGCAACTCCTGCACACAGTTTTATGCCCCATATTGGCCCCTGCACTGGTATTATGCTCCATAGTGGCCCCTGCACTTGTATTATGCTCCATAGTGGCCCCTGCACTGGTATTATGCTCCAGAATGGCCCCTGCACAGGGTATTATGCTCCATAGTGGCCCCTGCACTGGTATTATCCTCCATAGTGGCCCTTGCACTGGTATTATGCTCCATAGTGGCCCCTGCACTTGTATTATGCTCTATAGTGGCCCCTGCACTCGGTATTATGCTCTATAGTGGCCCCTGCACTTGTATTATGCTCCAGAGTGGCCTCTGCACAGGGTATTATGCTCTATAGTGGCCCCTGCACTCGGTATTATGCTCTATAGTGGCCCCTGCACCCGGTATTATGCTCCATAGTGGCCCCTGCACCCGGTATTATGCTCCATAGTGACCCCTGAACCCGGTATTATGCTCTATAGTGGCCCCTGCACTGGTATTATCCTCCATAGTGGCCCTTGCACTGGTATTATGCTCCATAGTGGCCCCTGCACTTGTATTATGCTCCATAGTGACCCCTGCACCCGGTATTATGCTCTATAGTGGCCCCTGCACCCGGTATTATGCTCTATAGTGGCCCCTGCACCCGGTATTATGCTCTATAGTGGCCCCTGCACTTGCATTATGCTCCATAGTGGCCCCTGCACTTGTATTATGCTCCATAGTGACCCCTGCACCCGGTATTATGCTCCAGAGTGGCCCCTGCACAGGGTATTATGCTCTACACTGTTCCCTGCACAGGGTATTATGCTCTACAGTGGTCCCTGCATAGGGTATTATGCCCCATAGTGGCCGACCCATGAACTATTATTATACTCTGGGGTCTTTTCAGACCCCAGAGTATAATGATTGGAGACCCAGGGGAGAATACAAACATAAAAATCAGAGTTACTTACCTATCCTGGACACCGGTGCACTCCTTGCAGCTTTCGGCCCTGTTTAATTGCGCACACACGTCACGTGATCAGGCCGGCGACGCGACCTGATGACGTCACCACAGGCCTCAAGCCTGCTCGGAGTTACATCGGATCGCAGGAGGTGAGTAACACTGTTTTTTATGTTCCCTCACCAACCCTAGGCCTCCGATTATTATACTCCGGGGTCTGAATAGACCCCGGAGTATAATAATAGTAGTATTTGCGGCCCGCGGCCTAACTTACCGATGCCCGCGGCCGCTCACAGCGGCATCCACTTCCCTTTCTGCGGCCCATGGCAGAAGGGGAAGCGGGGGCGGCCACGAGCAGACGCGGGTAGGTAAATAAATAGGCCCTGACCTGCCGGGGATACTCCAACAGGTTACGGCCTATTTATATAGATAAAAAAAAAGCTATACTCACCTGCGATGCCTTGATGCAGCCGCCGCCACCTCCTCTTCTTGTCCGCGACGTCTGTGTCTCAGCGTAGGCGGCGTGATGACGTCATTGTATCGCCGCCTGCGCTGAGATGCGACGTCTTGTAAACCAGCCCAGGACAGGCCCCGCTCAGCTCTGTTTTTTTTTTTTAAGCGGCCTGTCCTGGGCTGGTTTACATTAAATAGTAAAATGCCGCCCCCCGGACAGCCGTTTTTTTTTCCTCGGACACAAAGTCCTGCATGTCCGACTTTGTTTCCGACGAAAAAAAAAAGGATTCGCAGCGCAGAGGGTGCAATCGGACACCCTCGCATTGCTTTAAAAACCCATTCAAATGAATGGGTTTTTAACCAATGCGTCGCTAACCTGTCTGTATCCGATGCCAATCCCGTTCACCGAGATTTTCTCTCGGATTGGCAACGGACGGACTGAAGCGCAGGTGTGAACCCACCCTCAGGCAGTTTTCACAAGCTACATGTTTTCCATCATTCATGTCATCCTCACCATCACTATCAACATCAGCTTCCATAATATCTATTGCAGAAGGGAATGGTTTTTTCAAAGTGGCGTAGTTCCCTTGGAAGCCATTTTTGGCAAGGAGGCCGGGAAAGTGAAGAAAAAAACCCCATACTAACCTGTCCCCAATGCTCCAGTGTCTCCCACCACGGTCTGGTCCTGCTCCTCCCGGGTCTTGTTTAGGAGGAAGTCCTCGCCTCATGTGACCCCTGAGGCCAATCAGAGGCCTTAGTAAAGTAAACTGGACGTCACCTGGGAGCAGCAGGACCGGAATGCGGTGGGAGACACTGGAGCACCGGGGACAGGTGAGAGTTTTTTGTTTTTTTTTTTCACCTTCCCCAGCCTCCTTGCCAAAAACAGGTTATTCTGGACAACCCCTTTAACACTAACAATTTTTATGTCCATGTACTATCTGTAAAAAAAAAAAACATCATTCTTGTGCGGTCCATTTTTAACACTTATATTGCTACAGATTTGGAGCGATGCAAGAGTGATATTTTGCGCCTGCATTGCCCCCTCCCCCTTGCAGGAGCTGCTTGTAAATGCAAATGAATTACCGGGCAGTGCCTGCTGTGAATGCATGAGACGCCTGTCAATTCATATGAATAGCTTGTCAGCTCCTGCTTCTCCCGACCCCCAATGTGATTGTGTTACTCCTGGTCACATTGATAGGAGTAACAACAATCAAACAGCTAGTCCAGAATAGATGCTTCCATTATACCTATAGGGAAACCGCCGGCATTTCCGTAGGTATAATTAACATGCAGCGATTTCCAAAACCACAACGGTTTTGGAAATCGCCGCATGTCTGCAATACGTATATTAACGCAAAGTGGGGATAGGAATTACTAGAATCCCATCCACTTTAATGTCACTGTAAAACGCCGCTTTTTTTTCCACGGCGTTTACGCCGCAGGTGAACCGCGGCGTTTACACCACGTGGGGCCCCGGCCTTAAGGACAGAGAAGTGCCCCGACTATGGCTCTTGAAATGTGGTGACACAAGTCCCCACTGACCTACACTTCCTGCACCTGAATTCCTTACATGCTCCAGGATTAAGAGGCCAGAGTCACCAAACTACTATTACTTTATCCATAGGACAGACGATAATGAATCCCGGTTCCCGGTCCTGAGAATGGGGTTGTTTTTCTCACCACAGTGAATTTAGTCTGACTGAATCCAGGTTGAATGTAACCGTGCCCTGCTGGATAGGATGCATCCATGCACTCTTTTACTTTAATGGGAGTAACTGAGATAGCCGAAGTCCTGTACTTTACAATCTCAGGCACTTCCATTCAAGTTAATGGGTGCACGGTCGCCTCCCGTCCAGCTGGGCAGAGCTACATTCAGCCTGGATTCAGTTAGAAGAAAAACTCCCCGATTCTGAGGGCTCGATCCTATGGATAACAGATAACTATTCTTCATGGCATAACCCCTTTAAAAAGGTTATCCACCTTCTAATATTCTAGGCTACATTCACACGACACTGCCCAGCACAGTGTACACCCTAAGAAAATCTGTTTTCAAGGATCCCTCATTGACATGAGTCTATTGAGGGATCCATAAAATCACCAAAAATAGCCGATTCTATTTCTTTCTTGGATCATTCACACAGACGGTTAAAACAATGGTTGTGCGAATAGATCCATTAAAATCTATCGGACCGTGTGCTGCTAATACAACAGCCAGCACACAGCCTTGGAATCCTGTTGTGTGAATGAGCCCTTAGATCTGTGGAAGTCTGACAACCTGGATCCCTGCAGATCAGCTGCACCAGGACAGCGTGACTCCCAGTACTGATTACATACCAGGAGCCACACTGCTCACTCACTGTACAAAGTGCAGCTGCAGCTTTTGGTACTGTAGTACTGCCTCATAGACTTCAATGGGACAGTGCTGCAGTACCTACAGCCACCACTACACTTTATATGGCTAGTGAGCAGCGTGGCTCCTGGTATGGTAACATTACTGAGAGCCATGCTATTCCAATGCAGCTGTCCCCACCACACATGACTGCTAAGGCCAATCCGCAGCCACGGTGAAGGGACGTCACTATCTGTGACGTCCCTGGGTCCCTTCTGTAGGCCGCTGATTGACCTAAGTAGTCACGTGACCGCCGAGGCCAATCGTCGGCCTCTGCGGAAGGGAGCTGGGACGTCACAGCCAGAAGGCAGCCAAGTAGCAGGATCGGACTGCACTGGGAGGACACTGCAGCATCGGGGACAGGTGAGTAGGGTATTTTTTTGTTTTTTTTCACCTCCCCTGGCATAAATAAAAAAAAAAAAAAAAAAAATTAACAACATATTGACAAAATTATATTGTATTGGGGGTTGGTTAAAAAGGTTATATCTGCCATATAAATAAATAAGCCGTGTTAAATCAGCCCCATAGTATATACACTGTATGAATAGGATGCATGACGTTAAATAGGATACATGACTTTTTTTTTAACATCATGCATCCTATTTGTACAGTGTAAATACTATTTATTTATTTATTTTTCTTACTTATATGGCGCCATCATATTCCGCAGCGCTTTACAGACATTGACAGTCACTGTCCCATATAAGGCTCACAATCTACATATGACTGTCAATGTCTGTAAAACGCTGCGGAATATGATGGCGCTATACAAGTAAGCATAATAAATAACTAAATAAATGGGGCTGATTTAACACAGCTTGTGTGCTAAAAAAAAAAGTGATGTACAAGCCATTAAAAAAGTAACAATTATTTTGCGCAAGTGAAAATTTTTGCAAAAAAAAATTGAGACTTTTTGAGTTTTTCACCACTTTTCTTGCCCTGTCATTTTATCATCATTTACTTCAGTTTTCTAGTGTTAATGAACCCAGAGATCTACATCAGCAAGGAGCTGGTGTGGAGTTCTGTTTAGGTGCACGGACTCCGGAAGATGCGACTAATTTATGTGCGCACCTCATTATAAATTAGGCGCAAAACTCCGGCAGGTGGAAAACATTGTTTTTGATGAAAAAGCCGTGACTCCCGTCATGTGGATCATCGTGTCGCCTTGTAACCCCTTCACTCATGTTAGTGAATGGAGTCGCATTGCAACCTGAGGGTCCCAATGCGACTCCATGCACTATCGTGTGTAAGAGTCCCAAGGTTTACACGACGACGATCTTTGGTTTCATGACGGAAGTTGTAGTGTAGCCATAGCCTTAGGCTAGGTTCACATCTGCGGCAAGCTCTATGTCATACAGGTCTGCCATGGGACCCGAATGACTGAGAGGCGGACTGTTAACATGGCGGTTACACACAGACACTGGCAGACCCCATTATAATGAGGTCCTCCGGTGTCCGCCATTTTCAAACTGAAAGTGACGGACAGAAAAGTCCTCAGCGGTTTCTGCAACTTAGGTATTGTCATTCTGGAGCCCTAGAGCAGGCACAAGGATAACAATACAGTGGGATATTCGTTTTTTTCTTTTTTTTTTTTTTTTTTTTTTTTTTTGGGGGTGGACTACAACTCTCAACAGATCCAGAGCATCTGGAACTGCTGGGGGTTGTAGTTCTCAGAGGAGTCAGTGAAGCTGAAAGATTTGGGGGAAAATAGGGGGGAAAGTTGTTTTGTGTGTGTGGTAAATAGTACTTACCTTGTTCTGGGCTCCTCTGCTGAATCCCGCCGACGCGCACAGCGTCATGACGTCATTGACGCTTGCAGCAATGCGCTGCAATTTAATTGGCTTCAGCAGCTGTCAATCAGGATGCAGGCTTCAGGAGGCGGGCCCATAACAAGGTAGGGACAGTCTCCCGTCGCTGCGCTCCGCCGGCAGCAGCCATCTTTATGGTAGTAAAGTCCAGACCCATTACTAATCCACATTTTGTCAATGTAAATGCATTGGTCAGGGGCCTAATCAGGCCCCTGACCATCCAGATCGGGCCCCTGACCAATGCATTTACATTGGTAAAATGTGGACTAATAGTCGGGGCTTGGGGCCCCACTCGGGGATTCACCGGTGGGCCAGTCCGACCCTGTGCTGGAGTAACCCCAGCAGGTAATGGGCCCTATATACTTACCTATCCCCGGGGTCCTGCTCACAGCCGCCTGCGCTTCCCATTCTGCGGAGGCAGCTGTGAGCAGTAGCGGGGATCGGTAGGTAAGGCCGTGGGCCGAACCCCACAATCACTGCTATCATTATACTCCGGGGTCTTTTCAGACCCTGGAGTGTAATAATCGGAGGCCCAGGGGAGGTGAGGGAACATAAAAAACAATGTACTTACCTCTCCTACGCTTCTCTAGGCTTCGGGCCTGTTTGGCGACGTCCCAGACAACGTCATTTTGCGTTGCGAGGCCGGCCTGCATCACGTGACGCCGGCCTGGTCCAGCATTGAAGAAGGTCAAAGTAGCAGGGAATGGACCAAGTAGCAGGGAGCGAGGAACAGGTAAGTAGCATTGTTTTTTTATGTTTCTATCCTCCCCTGGGTCTCCAATCATTATACTCTGGGCTCTGAAAAGACCCCAGAGTATAATAATTGTTCATGGGTGGTCCACAATGGGGCATAATACTATGTGAAGACGCCACTATGGGACATAATAATGTGTGCAGGGGCCACTATGGGACATAATAATGTGTGCAGGGGCCACTATGGGGCATAATACTGTGTGCAGGGGGCACTGTGGGACATAATACTGGGGGGAACCTGAGAGGCATAATACTGTGTACAGGGGCCACTGTGGGGCATAATACTGTGTGCAGGGGCCACTATGGGGCATAATACTGTGTGCAGGGGCCACTATGGGGCATAATACTGTGTGCAGGGGCCATTGTGGGGCATAATACTGTGTGCAGGAATGCATTTTTTTTGGAGGGGGGGGGTTGGAGTGGGCAGTCCAGGGGGGCGGTTGGGGGTGGCGGTTCAGGGGGCAGCGGTTTGGGGGGCCCCATGTCAAATGTTATCCTTGGGGCCCAGCCATTCCTAGTTACGCCACTGCTTCTAGTACTACTACTTTGGCTTGCTCGTACCTAACGTAAAGCAGGTACTAAAAAAGTAGTAGTACTTTACAGTAATTTTTCACAGTGGTAGAAATAACAAATACCATCGTGCAGTGTAAAAAGGGACTTTAGTTGGTACTAGGAACTACATAATGGGCACCCTCCAAAAGACCTGCTATTTTGGAGATGCTCAGACCTGGTCATCCAGTCATTACAATTTGTCCTTTAGTAACGTTGCTTAGATCCTTATTAGAGATGGGTGTACCTTTCAAGATTAATTTAAGGTACAGATGGCTTGAGTCGCAGATTTCTTTTGGGTCAAATAAGTTCAGTATGAACCACAACTTAAATTATCTGAAAACATAGTGTATAATACTGTCAGAGCTCCTAGGAACCTATCTATCCAATTTCTATTTCTCTAAGGCAAACAAAGCTGAAGTTATCAAATTGAATATGAAATGTATATCTATGGAAATCAGATAGTAAGCAGTGGATATAAATATAAGAATTTTAACCATACATTGCACTGATACTCACTTTTACGCATTTTAACAATTAAAACACTGCAAAAATTACCCTTTTAACCCCTTAACGACCCAGGGCGGGTATAATACAGCCAGGACCCGCCGCTAACAGCAGCGATCGGTGCCTGCACCGATCGCGGCTGTTAACCCTTTAGATGCCGCGGTCAAACGGGACCGCGGCGTCTAAATTGCGCAGGCGCCGCCATTTTTCCTTGATCGCCACCCTCCAGAACATCATCGGAGGGTAGCGATTAGTTGCCATGACAGCCGGGAGCCTATTGAAGGCTCCCAGGCCTGTCATTACATTAGCTCTATTACACGATGCCAGAGGCATCGTCTAATAGCAGTGAAGGCATTTTGCTATTCACTGCGATACAGTAGTATCGCAGTGAATAGTATGAGCGATCAGACTCCCTAGGTTTCAAGGTCCCTAGGGAGTCTGATCATACAAGTAAAAGTTGAAAAAAAAAGTTTTTAAAAGTATGAAAAAATAAAAAAAAACACAAAAGTTCAAATCACCCCCCCTTTCCCTAGATCAGATATAAAAGTAAATAAACAAAAGTAAGCATAAACACTTTATGTATCCCCACGCTCCAAAATGCCCGAACTATTAAAATATTAAAATATTTATCCCATACGGTGAACGGCGTAGCGGGGAAAAAAAAATCAAAATGGCCAAATAGCGTTTTTTTCAACACTTTGCCTCCTATAAAAAATTGAATAAAAAGTGATCAAACCATCATATCTTTCCCCAAATGGTATCAATAAAAATGCCATGTTGTCCCGCATAAAAAGACACCTTACCCAGCTCCATACATGTAAATATGAAAAAGTTACAGGTGACACAATATGGCGATGCAAATTTTTTTTTTCTATTTAGCAAAGTTTTAAATTTTTTAAAAGGTATCCAAACATTACAAATACTATATAAATTTGGTATCGCTGTGTTCGTACTGACCCGCAGAATACAGGTAACATGTCATTTTTACCACAAAGTGAATGCTGTAAAAATTAAATCCATATGAATTTGGCGCAAATGCAGTTTTTCTCCAATTGCACCTCATTCTGAATTTTTTTTCCAGCTTCCCAGTACATTGCATATTGAATAGTGACATTACAAAGTACAATTTGTTTCGCAAACAATAAGCCATCATGTGACTCTGTGAACTGAAAAATGAAAAAGTTATGGCTCTTGGAATGTGGGGAGGGAAAAACGAAAATGCAAAAACAAAAAATGGCCCGGTCATTAAGGGGTTAAGGGGAAAGATTTGTTTAGACACACATGGTACCTATATTGCAAAAGGTTATGGTTTTGAAGAAAAATTAATCCATTTTGATAACTTGTAAGTGCTACAGGCTTGTTATCTGGGAGCTTGTGTGAGACTAGTTGAACAGTGATGAAGAATTGGCTTTTAAAAAAAAAAAACCTTTAACAACCAGAGGTGTTTTTCAGATTTGCAAACTGTGTCATACTGTTTATTGGCTGAGCAAGAAAAAAAACAGTCTGCAAAACTGTATATATGAGCAGCAAAAAAAAAAAAAAAAATGCATTAGGCTAAGGCCCCACATAGAGTTTTCCTCTGCGGACTTTCTGCTTCAATTATACCTATAGGGAAACTGCTGACTTTTCCATAGGTATTATTGACATGCTGCAATTTCCAAAAATTGGACAGTTTTGGAAATCGCAGCATTTTCGCTGCACGTATTTTTCTGCAATACGTAGATGGGAGTCACTAGAATCCCATCTACTTTGCAGGGACTGTAAAACACTGAGAATTTTGCCGCAGCTTTTCCACCGTGGCCAAACCGTGGTGTTTACACCACGTGAGGCCTCGGCCTAAGAAAAAAATTTTTTCTCAGATTAGCACACTCACATCACACTGTGTATTGGGTGAGCAGAGCAGAAAACAACAGTTATGTAACAGAGTTTTTTTTTTAAGATTAGTGTAGGATGTGAGACTGTATATTGGGTGAACAATAATGGAGATTTTTTTCAGATTAGTGCAGGCAGAATCAGAGTTTTCCTGTAAGAACAGCAGTTTCTATGTATTTAATGAAACAAAAATTAAAAACTTTTGCCCAAAAAAACCCTTAACAAAAGATTTTTCACTCACAGGACTGATTGTCAGTAAAAATTATGTTTAAACACACTGCATACAGATGAAACTTCCCAAAAGATTTAGAAAAAAATTGATTATTGGCAATGAAAGTGTTAACTGTCCTTTGGCTGAGTATCTGTGCAGTATAGTTCTGTAATGCCTTATGTTCAAGATTACAGCACCTTTATATAGTGTATATGACATTAGCCCAGTAAGATGTCCACCTACATCTGTCTATTTATTGGCTGAGAGGCTGTCAACTGATGTCAGGTGATGCTAGGATGTCACACTGACACAAAAGACATGTCTCTTCTGTATTTTTCCTGCGCAATACATCTGGCAGCAGCCATTTTAGTTAGTCTGAAACAAATAGTCATTTGCTTGGTTTTGTTAAAAACCAAACAATTTGGAATATTCAGGTCAAACAAATCGGTTCACTCATCTCTAATCCTTATCTCTCCCATTTTTCTTGCTTTTCTTGCATTGTCACAAGATGATACTAATCATTTGATCAATTGATACATACTGTATAGTACACATAATTCTTGCAGAAACACTTCTGTCACCTGTCTCTAGCAATCCAAAAAAAAAAAAAAAAAGCTAAAATTTTTCTCATTCACGTATGTTGTCCCCATTGTGTAATTTATAGTATACAACTGATGTAAGCATGCCCACTGACATGCTGCATGTAAAGATACGTCAGGTCAGTGGGCTGGTCAGTCCTGGCCCACTCCATTCAATCATTGTGAGGTCACTATACACAACAGTATAAACCAATGCAAAATGGCACTTGAACAGTGGCAGCAACAGAGAGAACAGAGAGGAATTCTAAAGGTGATATATTAAGGAGTTATGAATTAAGGAATAATGAATCTTCTATTATAAGTCATTAAAAGGGAAATCCAGATAAAATGATTACTTAATATGACAAATATATTTGAGAATATTATATAAAGAAGTCTATAATCTCCAGCCATATTGCACTTAATATTTCTTTCATACATTAGATAGTGACTAATAACACCCTGCTCCATAAACAATCGGGGGTTTTAACACCTTGGATGCAGCGGTCAAACATGCCATGGGCACTCACGAAGGGGTTAAAGGGCTGTGACATCACAGGGCTGGCTGCTGATTGCCTGCACGCATGGCATTGTGGGTGATCCCGCGTTCCCAGAGTTCCTTCATGTCCTAACATGTACAGCAGCCATTTTGAACAAAATACGATTCGTTACCACGAAGTGTGAGGAAATCCGGATTCGATGAGAATCGAATATTTCCTAAAATTCGGATCGAATTCCACTTCGTCAGCTTCGATTCGCTCATCTCTAGTTGTGTTCTTTTCTTGTATTGTAAATTGTTAAAAAAATAATAAAGAAAGAAAAAAATGCCATAATGTATTACAAATTTTGTATTCTAACAACTCTGAAATTTTGAGTCAGCCAGCCCACTGCCATTTTACTGTCTGTTTTCTCGTCCTGGATGGGGCTTAAAAGAAAAAAAAATTATGAGTTACCTTATGTAGGCCCTACTGCAGCAGACCTCTTTTTTAGAGCAAACCACCATGTCATCGCTGAGGCCTGTGATCTGCCACAAGTCACCCCGGGGGCAATGCACATAAGACTGATGAGTAATGTTTTTTTTTTTTTGTTTGTTTTGTTTTGCTTCTGGTTATTATACTTGTGTGTCTGAAGAGTATTAATAAACAACATTTCAGCCCACTTTCCGCCTGAACTGAACAAATATGAATCATTTATTGAAGCATTAATAAGTCTACTTGTTGTAACTGAAAAAGTTTAATAGCTTGTGAACAAGTATACTCCTAACTGCTTAGCTGAGGCTTTAGATCTTTATGGCTATACAGTCAAATATGCAAATCACCAGAATAAACTCTCTGCAGACTTGTGATATGTCAGTGGTGAAGACTGCTGATGTGTGAATGTACTGTAACTCCAGACTATTATACAGGCTGTAACTCAGAATCAGCATTCAGTATAAGGCCCGGTTCACATCTATGTTCAGGCCATTCCATTCCCCTCTCCGCAAGAAAAATGCGGAGAGAAAAGTCCTGCAAGCAGCACTTTTCTCTCCGCATTTTTCGTGCAGAAACTGAGCGGAAACCACACAGACCCCATTATAGTCTATGGGGTCCACCAGTTTCCTAAGGTAACCACTTTTTTATGCGGATTAGGTTTCCGTTCGGGGGTCCCCAAGCAGACTCCCCAAACAGAAACCCATGCGCAGATGTGATGTGCAGAACGTTAACTGTTTCAATAACTTTTGTTGTGTAGTGTGCTAAGATATCACACTTCAGCAAATAAACTTAAATGGGGCAAATGATTATGATATCATATAATATAGTAAATAAAATAAATGTGCTACTAATTTTTGTTCTATTTCTTATTTCTTTTTTCCAAACAAAAAAATATAAAAAAAAATCAAGGTTATGTTAAAAGTTGTCTGAAGGCAGGGAACTGCTTTAGGCTAAGGCCCCATGTAGCAAGCCGCAGCCAAAAAGCGCTATAGAAAAGATTGCAGCGGAAACGCATTGCTTTTTTTCCACAGAGCTTTTCACAGAAAGTCTGCAGAGTTCTACTCTATGGACTTTCTGATTCTATTATACCTGTACAGAAACCTTCCATAGGATAATTGACATGCTGAGATTTACAAGTCCGCAACGTTTCGCAGAGTTTTCCTCTACAGACTTCTCCTCTGCAGACTTTCTGATCCTATTATTCCTATATGGAAAATGCCATAGTTTCTGCAGGTATAAATATTTTTGAAAACGCAGATTCTGCTGCAGATATTTTTTTGCAACATGTGGATGTGATTAGCCAGAGCCCCATCCACTATGCAGGGAATGTAAAACACTGCGTTTTTTTCTGTGTTGTTTTCGCCACGTGGGGACCCAGTCCCGACTTTGACTCAAAAACCCCCCCAGCAGAATCTGCAACAAAAAGCACTGTGTTTCCGCAATGTGGGGCCTCAGCCTTAATTATCCAATAGCAATCAATCACAGCACAGCTTTCATTTAGTATTCTGCTCCTGAAAAAATGAAAGCTACCTTGTGATTGGTTGCTATGGGAAACTAAGACAGTTTTGCTTTTAGACAATTTAATAAATCTGCTTCCTTATTTGTAGCATATCTAAAATCCCAGTTGACAGACTCTGAGAGGGGGTGCATTAGTTGGACTTTAGCTTTGAGGCCTCATTGTGAGCATTGCAATCCTGCCTTTACCGTGGAGCAAAGGCGTAGCTAGCGGGCCCACTGACTCTTTGGGGCACACCCCAGGGCCGCCATTAATACATCCTTTATTTCTGCATATCCTGCAACTTAGCAGTATTGTAAACCACAAGCCAATACAGGCCTGCGATTTACAAGACCCCGAGACCATAGACAATGGATGTCTGCTTCACTGGACAGGCAGTGCGATGATGTCACCACAGCACTGATGTCAAGTTGACAAGACCGCTGCAGCCAATCACTTCTCTCTACAGTACAGCAGTACATAGTGTTGGGCTTCTGCGGTTCCGCTGTTGTGACATCTTTCTGCAGCTGCTCTGTATACACACGTGAACAAAATTGTTGGTACCCCTCGTTTAATGAGAGAAAAACCCACAATGGTCACAGAAATAACTTGAATCTGACAAAAGTAATAATATATAAAAATTCTATGAAAATGAACAAAAGAAAGTCAGACATTGCTTTTCAACCATGCTTCAACAGAATCTTTTAAAAAAAGAAAACTCATGAAACAGGCCTGGACAGAAATGATGGTACCCTTAATTTAATATTTTGTTGTACAACCTTTTGAGGCAATCACTGCAATCAAACGATTCCTGTAACTGTCAATGAGACTTCTGTACCTCTCAACAGGTATTTTGGCCCACTCCTCATGAGCAAACTGCTCCTGTTGTCTCAGGTTTGAAGGGTGTCTTTTCCAGAGAGCATGTTTCAGCTCCTTCCAAAGATGCTCAATAGGATTAAGGTCAGGACTCATAAAAGGCCACTTCAGAGTAGTCCAATGTTTTCCTCTTATCCATTCTTGGGTGTTTTTAGCTGTGTGTTTTGGGTCATTATCCTATTGCAAGACCCATGACTTGCGACTGAGACCAAGATTTCTGACACTGGGCAGCATATTTCTCTCTAGAATCCCTTGATTATCTTGAGATTTCATTGTACCCTGCACAGATTCAAGACCCTGTGCCAGATGCAGCAAAGCAGCCCCGGAACATAACAGTGTTCTTTTCAAGATATGATTCATTTTTCCGTCTGTGAACATAGATCTGATGTGCCTTGCCAAAAATTTAGATTTTTGTTTCATCTGTCCATAGGACATTCTCCCAAAAGCTTTGTGGCTTGTCAACATGTAGTTTGGCAAATTACTTTTGTCAGATTCAAGTTATTTCTGTGACGGTTGTGGGTTTTTCTTTCATTAAACGAGGGGCACTAACAATTTTGTCCACGTGTGTACAAGCAACAGTGACAGACAGCCAAGTGCAGGTACTGGGGAGATTGTACATTATAACTCTCGCCTGCTGCCTGCTTTAAAATTTATCATAGCACAACCCTTTAAATTAATAGTTACCCTCAATTAATAATGCCCCTGTGCCCCCCCAATAAACAATACTCCTGTATGCCACCTTAAATCAATAATGCCCCCTGTGCCCCCCTAATAATACTCCTGTATGCCTGCTTAATTTAATAATACCTCAGCTAATAATGCCCCCTAATTAATAGTTCTCCTGTATACTCCCTTAAAGGGGTTGTCCAGGAAATGCAGAACTGGGGCAGGAGGCCGGGGAAGGTGAAACAAAAAAAAAAAAAAAAAAACACAAAACATACTCTCCAGTCCCTGGTGCTTCGGTGTCCCCCCATTGCTGTCAGGTCCAGCGTCGCCCGGAGGCTTGTTCTGGCACAAGTCCTTGCTATATGTGTCCTCAGTAGTCACAGGAAAGGACCCAGGATGTCACTCGCATACATCACAGGTGATGTCCTGGGTCCTTTTTCTGTGACTGCTGAGACCACTGATTGGCCTCAGCAGTCACGTGTAGCGAGGACTTCCACCAGAACAAGCCCATGGGCGGCATTTTGACTTGACAGCGGTGGGGGGCATCAGATTAATGAGGACAGGTGAGTATGTTGGGTTTCACCTTCCCTGGCCTACTTCCCAATTACTGTAATTCCAGGACAACCCCCAACCTTGTAAGCTGCAAGCCACTACAAGCCTGTGGCCTACAGCGGTCCCCAACCTTTTTCTCACCAAGGACCAATTTCAGTGAAGACAATTTTTCTGCGGTCCAGTGGGGTGTGAAGGGTGCTGCTGGTTGGGGGCGGGATTTGGGTTGCAGGGCCTCCCCACATGTAATAGCGCCCCCCTCTATAGGTAATAGCCTCACCTGTGGGGGGCACTATTACTGTAATAGTGCTGTAATAGCACACCGCCAACAGGTAATAGTTCCCTCCCTCACCAATGTAATGCTGTTACTTATGGGGGCACTATTACAGTAATAGTGGCCTAATAGTGACCCCCACACATAAGTAATGTTGTTATCTGTGGGGGGCACATTTACTGTAATAGTGAGCTAACTGCACCCCCCACAGGTTATAGTCCCCCCCCCACATACCATTCCATATACCGTTGCTCTGTATAGTTATACTGTACTTACAGAGCAGTGATGGCGTGGGCGGGATCTTCTCTTGCACACAGCCTGTGCGCATCTTCTAGTTTCTTCCCACTGGAAACATAGAATAGGGTGCAAGGTTCTGGACGGGACTTCCTCTTGCACACAGCCTGTGCACACCTTCTACTTACCTCCTGGAACCTTGACCCCTCCTATTCTATGGTACCACTGGCAAGAAAATAGAAGATGCGCACAGGCTGTGTGCAGGAGGAGGTTCTGCTCACCCCATGACTGCTACATGTACAGGTTATAGTATGGCAGAACAGGAAGCTATTGCTTCCTCATCTACCATGTATTTCAACTGCATCGGTATCTTGCAGATGCCGATACAGTTGAAGTTTTGTGTGCACTTGCGGCGGCCCCGGAGTGGGCCCTATAAAGTAAGTGGACCTGGGCCCCCCCCCCTGCCCCCCGCTAGCTATGCCTCTGCACACACTGTCTGTTTATAGTGACCGTGTGATGTCATTCCAGCCTTGTCACACAGATGTGTATAGGATGAGGTTGTAGTTACATTACATTGCCGCTATGAGATGACATTATGTAAACAGAGAAGGGGTCACGACGCTTACACAGGTACCACGGTTCATTCAAACAGCTTATCCTGGGGGTCCCGGGTACTGGAACCCTAATAATTTTTTTTTCTCTTGTGTTTTTTTTTTTTTTATTTTCCTTTTTAATTAGGAAACACCTGGGGCATTATTAATAAGGAGCACATTATTTAAAGGGGTGCACAGGGAAGTTATTAATTTAAAGATGCACTTGGGGGTATAATCCATTATGGGGGGTATATTATATATTTTATAATTGGGGGTAGCAGCAGGATGGGTGTGCAGGTAAGGACAATTTTTGTTCAGGTGCCTGGAAAAGTAAGGAGCCAAAGATGTCTGTGTTGCAAACTTTACAGAAACTAGAAGAAGTGGTCGTGGCGGTCCAGATGAAAGACATGGGGAATGTGAACGGTTAGTCAGAGATGTCACCTGTAAGTCACTAAATGTTACTTTACTGTATTCACCTAAATCCTCTGCAGAGCCCTGTGTATATACCACTATACACTCACTGTATACTGATAGTATCGGTATACGAACATGTCCAAGTTGGGGGCCCACTTGGACATGTTTGCTTCCCCTGTGCTGAACCCCTAGCTACGCCTTTGCTGTGGAGATTTATCTAGATGAGACCTAAATGTTATATTCAAAGTTCCAGGGTGTGTCACTGTAAAGTATAGCGTAGTGAAAATGGAGTTTGAACAAGCAGGGCTCAGGCCAGTAGACAGTTCTTACTGAAGTTTTACAATGTAGTTTACAGCAAAACCAAAAACAAATGCAAAGAATCCAAATGCTAGTAATAGTAAACCATCAACTATCAGTTTCTAGACTCTCTGAATCTTAGCTGGTAATATGCCATGGAAAGAATACAATGTACAGCTCCTGCACTTATCTTGTTAAAATAATCAGTTGAAAATGGAGGTATGACATTTTGTTAAGGTTTTCACATTTATCATATGCACGTCAAATCTGTGAAGTCTTCGGTTTACATCATAAAAATATATTGTGATTTAGAAAAAAAAAAAAAAAAAAAAAAAGGAAAACTGAGCCTGTTGGAAGCTGAAAATGCTTGCTCTGTAAATCATGCATGACACATATCATAAAAATGTTGTTATAAAAATGTGCTATATTAGGTGTCACTGCTAGCACTGCCATATACTGTATTTAACCTTCAGTAATTTAAAGAATAGCAAGAATCAATATTTCAAGAAAGAAAATCGCAACAATACAGAAATAAGTACTTTTTATGAGTGAATTTCTGTTATTTATTCTAAAATGCCTCTGTCACATCCCTGCCTTATCTAAGGCATCATTAAACGGTTTAGCCCCATTTAATGGTATCCCACCATGGTTTCTGCATGGAATCTACTTCAATATGTGACTTGTCATTTATTGACTGAAATTTAGTGGGAAAAAAAATCCACTTTTGGAAATCAATGTAAGGTCAATTTCTGTGCAGAATATGCTCCAGAATTCACATAAAAATTCTACTGTGTGAACATACTGTAATAATTAAAGAATTTTTAAGAGTGGATTAGTCAGAGACATTTACAATGCAGTGAGCTCATAACTAACTGGGCAAAGTATGGCACAGTAATATTGACTATCTAAACAGCATTTAATGCAAAAGATACAGCAAGTGCAGGTAATGATCCGTTCACCTCATAATGCTCAAGCAGGTTAGGACAAATGGCCATTGTTGTACATGGACAGGCATTAGTTTTATTATTCAGTGGGTATATTTAGTCATTGTGGTACAAAGTATATTATCTGCTTATTTGGTGAATTTTGTGTAGCTGCTCACTTTAAATTCTGTTTTAATTGAGTAAAATTTTCAGTATATTACGTGGCTAAATACATTAGGGTGCTATTATACATCTCTATTTTTATACACATTAACGCAGGTGTTTTTTTGGAGTAAAGGTGTGTGTGTGTGAGAACATTATCAATCAACCCCTGGACATGCATCCCTTGACTATTGCTGGGGATTAGAAAGTAGTATACACAGCGACTATGGTGTCCAAGTGATGTCCATTATATAATAGGATGCCGGAAAATGTGCAGAGACAGGAGAAAAGATAGCAAAGCCACCCCCTAAACAATACAATACTCATGTTCACACATTCACATGTTATGTATATCTGTTTAGGTCTAACTCCACACAGTATCACAGGCTTAGCTAGCAGGGGGAAGAGTGAGGTGACCCGGGTGACTCTAGCATATCCACCTGGGATCCGCTGCCACACAAGTTACACATACAACTGCATCGGCATCTGCATGACACCACGGCAGTTGTAATGCATAGTAGAGGAAGCCTCTTGCTTCCTGCTCTACAGTTAAGTAGCTTGTAAGTCACAAGCCAAATTAATCCTATGAGATGCCCTAAGACGTCTGCGACTGCCAAGTATCAAATGAAACCAAAAGAGAAATCAAAAAAGTTTATCCATGCCTTGTGTGGTGAAGGTCACCTGAAGAAAAGTGACATACACTACTTACAGTACCAATCAGTACTCTATGAAAAACTCATCCATTATAGACCTTCTATACAGAATATACAGTACAGACCAACAGTTTGGACACACCTTCTCATTCCAAGAGTTTTCTGTATTTTCATGACTATAAAAATTGTAGATTCACACTGAAGGCATCAAAACTATGAATTAACACATGTGGAATTATATACTTAACAAAAAAGTGTGAAACAACTGAAATATGTCTTATATTCTAGGTTCTTCAAAGTAGCCACCTTTTGCTTTGATTACTGCTTTGCACACTCTTGGCATTCTCTTGATGAGCTTCAAGAGGTAGTCACCTGAAATGGTCTTCCAACAGTCTTGAAGGAGTTCCCAGAGAAGCTTAGCACTTGTTGGCCCTTTTGCCTTCATTCTGCGGTCCAGCTCACCCCAAACCATCTCGATTGGGTTCAGGTCTGGTGACTGTGGAGGCCAGGTCATCTGGCGTAGCACCCCATCACTCTACTTCTTGGTCATATATCCCTTAAAACATTCTGGAGGTGTGTTTGGGGTCATTGTCCTGTTGAAAAATAAATGATGGTCCAACTAAACGCAAACCGGATGGAATAGCATGCCGCTGCAAGATGCTGTGGTAACCATGCTGGTTCAGTATTCCTTCAATTTTGAATAAATCCCCAACAGTGTCACCAGCAAAGCACCCCCACACCATCACACCTCCTCCTCCATGCTTAACGGTGGGAACCAGGCATGTAGAGTTCATTCGTTCACCTTTTCTGCGTCGCACAAAGGCACAGTGGTTGGAACCAAAGATCTCAAATTTGGACTCATCAGACCAAAGCACTGATTTCCACAGGTCTGATGTCCATTCCTTGTGTTCTTTAGCCCAAACAAGTCTCTTCTGCTTGTTGCCTGTCCTTAGCAGTGGTTTCCTAGCAGCTATTTTACCATGAAGGCCTGCTGCACAAAGTCTCCTCTTAACAGTTGTTGTAGAGATGTGTCTGCTGCTAGAACTCTGTTTGGCATTGACCTGGTCTCTAATCTGAGCTGCTGTTAACCTGTGATTTCTGAGGCTGGTGACTCGGATGAACTTATCCTCCGCAGCAGAGGTGACTCTTGGTCTTCCTTTCCTGGGGCGGTCCTCATGTGAGCCAGTTTCTTTGTAGCGCTTGATGCTTTTGGCCACTGCACTTGGGGACACTTTCAAAGTTTTCCCAATTTTTCGGACTGACACCTTCATTTCTTAAAGTAATGATGGCCACTCGTTTTTCTTTACTTAGCTGCTTTTTTCTTGCCATAATACAAATTCTAACACTCCATTTAGTACGACTATTAGCTGTGTATCCACCTGACTTCTGAACACCACAACTGATGGTCCCAACCCCATTTATAAGGCAAGAAATCCCACTTTTTAAACCTGACAGGGCACACCTGTGAAGTGAAAACCATTTCAGGTGGCTACCTCTTGAAGCTCATCAAGAGAATGCCAAGAGTGTGCAAAGCAGTAATCAAAGCAAAAGGTGGCTACTTTGAAGAACCTAGAACATAAGACATATTTTCAGCTGTTTCACACTTTTTTGTTAAGTATATAATTCCACGTGTTAATTCCTAGTTTTGATGCCTTCAGTGTGAATCTACAATTGTTATAGTCATGAAAATACAGAAAACTCTTGGAATGAGAAGGTGTGTCCAAACTTTTGGTCTGTACTGTACACATTGCACATACACATTCCCTATCATAGATATTTACAGGTATTAGAGTATACACTACAGGGCACACAGTAAATCAATATTGTGTCAGAAAAAAACTCAGTACATCACTTTAGTAACAGAACAAACTTCAATTCATACAGTAAATATGGTACCAACATGAAGATCAGTAAATAAATGTGGTATCAGATCGAAGCACAATAAATAAATATGGAATAAATGCTGTGTTTGTTCCAAGCACTGTAAATTATTATGGCACTAGAACTAATCCTAATAAGAATACTGGCTGCCAAAACAAAGGTCAATCATGTTTTGTTGGACTTGACATGCATTTGCATATACCCATATACATTTATTAACACACACACAGCACTAACTGCATGGAGTCAGTTTTCAAGATCCAGCTGTCCATGCATAGGTGGTCACAGATTGCTCCTGTAGACAGAAAAAATGAGAGCTGCTTATCATGGCAACTTCTCAAAAGGTTGAATGTAGCACAGCAGTGCTTTCAATTGTTAAATGGAATTGCACATCAAACAAAATGTACAACAATTGATGAAATGACAACAAATACACTACAAAGAGGTGATTGACAGTAGCCTCTGCCATCTTACATAGGCAATAGAAAATTTGCACACAATGCAGATAAAGATTGTATACAGTATAAGGATAAAAAACATAACATATAGAAAATGTAAAACAGAGGAAAAATAACCAAAACATTCAGATATTCAAGGTAAAGGGACCAAAAGGGAAACCAAGATAGCCCTTCCACCTAAGATTAGAGTCTCAACTCTAAGGATGAAGAGCTCCCAATCCAGGGGTTACAGTTGTATGCAATGATAACGTTCACTGGTCTAATGACTTCCAATACTGAGAGGATCAGTATCCTCCACTTGGATTCTAGCGGACATCAGAATATACTGAAGTAATTTACAAGGAGCATATCGAAAGCCCGGTGGCTTGAAATCTAGTAGAAAAACTTGTGCTGTTAATGGAACCGCCTGGCCCAACAGCTTCTGAATCATCGGGTGCAGTGACAGCTAAAAGAGTCAGATGACTGGGGAAAACTACCAAATATGAAGGGTGTCTCAACTAGTCCAAACACTATTAAAAACACAAAGAAAAGATTGTGGGGTATATGAGATGTAGCCTAGCCGGGACCATATATGTTCTATGTAATATTCTCAAGGAAGATTCCATGAGTGTAACTTGCCAACTACCCATACTGATGAATGTGCAACAATCTAGCCAATGGGCCAAGGTCATTGAGGTCCCCAGATCACTTTCCCAGGTTGTCATAAAGTCCAATTTGGGGGCATTCAACTCACTATATACAGTATAAAGGAATGCAAACCTCTCTCTGCAGCCCTATAGAGACATAGTCTCTCAAAACCAGTCATATTGGGGGTTAGTGCATACAAAAAATGAAATAGCTGGTGGGTCCTGAAGGCCTCCGATAGAGGAAGGGCATGAGTGAAGTACGCCTTGGAGCCCACTCGTTTGCCAAGGAGAAAATTATTAAGGAGCAAAAATCAAGTGTGTCTCTACCATGTGAAGGCCTCTAGAGAAAGTCCATGTGAGAAAATGTGATTGCAGAAAAGGGGGAGTGAGAGTGCTACCTGGCTCTGTAGCTTGTACTAAAATCTCGTTTTCTGCCACAACTGCAGCATATAGCCACTGATATTGGCAACTAATGGAAGTGGATGGGTAGCTGATTGTGGGGACCAAAGTAAGGCTTGGAGTGAAGCTGGCTCCACCAGGGTCGATTCCAATAACACCCATTGCAGACAATCCACAGTATTATGTATGGAACACGCTTCAGATACCCTAGCTGCAATGTAATATTTATAAAGATTAGTGACGGATAGGCCTCCCAACCATTTATGGAAATACATAATGCATCTCTGTATCTGAGGTCTTCAATAAAGATTGTATATTTATTTAAAAAGAATATATATACAGTACAGACCAAAAGTTTGGACACACCTTCTCATTCCAAGAGTTTTCTGTATTTTCATGACTATAAAAATTGTAGATTCACACTGAAGGCATCAAAACTATGAATTAACACATGTGGAATTATATATTTAACAAAAAAGTGTGAAACAACTGAAAATATGTCTTATATTCTAGGTTCTTCAAAGTAGCCACCTTTTGCTTTGATTACTGCTTTGCACACTCTTGGCATTCTCTTGATGAGCTTCAAGAGGTAGTCACCTGAAATGGTCTTCCAACAGTATTGAAGGAGTTCCCAGAGATGCTTAGCACTTGTTCGCCCTTTTGCCTTCACTCTGCGGTCCAGCTCACCCCAAACCATCTCGATTGGGTTCAGGTCTGGTGACTGTGGAGGCCAGGTCATCTGGCGTAGCACGCCATCACTCTCCTTCTTGGTCAAATAGATCTTACACAGTCTGGAGGTGTGTTTGGGGTCATTGTCCTGTTGAAAAATAAATGATGGTCCAACTAAACACAAACCGGATGGAATAGCATGCTGCTGCAAGATGCTGTGGTAACCATGCTGGTTCAGTATTCCTTCAATTTTGAATAAATCCCCAACAGTGTCACCAGCAAAGCACCCCCACACCATCACACCTCCTCCTCCATGCTTCACGGTGGGAACCAGGCATGTAGAGTCCATTCGTTCACCTTTTCTGCGTCGCACAAAGACACGGTGGTTGGAACCAAAGATCTCAAATTTGGACTCATCAGACCAAAGCACAGATTTCCACAGGTCTAATGTCCATTCCTTATGTTCTTTAGCCCAAACAAGTCTCTTCTGCTTGTTGCCTGTCCTTAGCAGTGGTTTCCTAGTAGCTATTTTACCATGAAGGCCTGCTGCACACAGTCTCCTCTTAACAGTTGTTGTAGAGATGTGTCTGCTGCTAGAACTCTGTCTGGCATTGACCTGGTCTCTAATCTGAGCTGCTGTTAACCTGCGATTTCTGAGGCTGGTGACTCGGATGAACTTATCCTCCGCAGCAGAGGTGACTCTTGGTCTTCCTTTCCTGGGGCAGTCCTCATGTGAGCCAGTTTCTTTGTAGCGCTTGATGCTTTTGGCCACTGCACTTGGGGACACTTTCAAAGTTTTCCCAATTTTTCGGACTGACTGACCTTCATTTCTTAAAGTAATGATGGCCACTCGTTTTTCTTTACTTAGCTGCTTTTTTCTTGCCATAATACAAATTCTAACACTCCATTCAGTAGGACTATCAGCTGTGTATCCACCTGACTTCTGAACAACACAACTGATGGTCCCAACCCCATTTATAAGGCAAGAAATCCCACTTATTAAACCTGACAGGGCACACCTGTGAAGTGAAAACCATTTCAGATGACTACCTCTTGAAGCTCATCAAGAGAATGCCAAGAGTGTGCAAAGCAGTAATCAAAGCAAAAGGTGGCTACTTTGAAGAACCTAGAATATAAGACATATTTTCAGTTGTTTCACACTTTTTTGTTAAGTATATAATTCCACATGTGTTAATTCATAGTTTTGATGCCTTCAGTGTGAATCTACAATTTTTATAGTCATGAAAATACAGAAAACTCTTGGAATGAGAAGCTGTGTCCAAACTTTTGGTCTGTACTGTATATATACTGTATACCTAATTTTTATTTCTAATGAATAAGCCATCTGTACATACCCGCTGTCGTCTTGGTTACATACTGCAAGTACTCTGACTATTACAAAATTAAAATTACATCCAGCGGGTATAAATGTTTCTCTCTTGTGTAATATTTGCTCAGGAAACACAGTTTTCGGTTTCAAAGGGGCAGAGGTTCAAAAAAGTGGTAAGATATACAGAAGATATACAAAGTATAATGAAAATGAATAAACTACGGTAATTTCTTAACATTGAAATAGTTTTGAAAAGGATCTGTGATGTACAGTAAAATACTTAGTAATTTCTGCAAGTCATGATTACCAGAGAGCAATGCTTAATGCTACAATGTTAAATGTCTCCAATTTCTTTGAAAATATCCACCATACAATATTCCATGCTGGCAGGAACACCATAGTGATATTTTGGAAATAGTCTCCAATCTTTTTTGATGTGTGAAGAAAAAGAAATCTGAAAAGTGCTTCGAAATAAGGGAAATATTTATGTGAATATGATACAGTAAGCTCACCCTGGTTCAGATATCTTCAGAATCAATATAGTATCTAGGAAGTGGTGGGATGGGATTTAAAACAAACCATTCTCTAAATTCACAATGTGTCTTTCCCTTTCTCACCCTCCTTTAACTTTTTCTTATATTTCTTTTAAATGACCTAAAGGATCTTTCATAGCGCTATTAGCTATATAATGCATGCTACAACATTGATGGTCTGTGCACAATTTTTAAGAATTACTACAGTCTAGTCTACTGACTAGAAACAGTTTCTTACGCTATAAAGTAGGTATACATGCTTTATGATAAGCTTTTGATCATGGTGAGGGTACAATTAATTGACTGAATCTAGTGATGGCCTAAAGAACTTTGGTGCAATTTGTCTATTTTCTTTTAATCACATGAGATCTCAGATGTGGCTTTTTGACACTATTAGCACCAGTTCTCAGATATACACAGGCAGACTAACACACTGTCACCTAATTCAAATGAGATGTCATCTAACACTGCTTAGGTAATATTCAAACACAAAACCTCTTGGATGAATATTGATTTTGACATTTTCTGACCACACTGTTTAATGCCATTATTATCTTGCCCAAGATAATATAACAAGTTTATAGTGGTGTCAAATCCTCATTCTTGAATACTTTTCTTACGAAGCCTTATAATTTTTATATACAGTAATTGCCAGTGCCAACAATTTTTTTTTGTTCTGACATGGGTTATTTAACAATATATGTAGTTTATTTTGTAAGATTTGGCAAATACACTCTCCAATGTTACATTTTAGGAAAACATTCCACCAAGAGATGATAAAATTATAGTTGATGCATTTTTTAAATCTCTACAAAAGATCTTTAAAAATACCCTTTTTCATTAGCTTTGCAAAACACAAAACCCTTTGATTTTACACAAATAAAAAAACATGGATAATTAAAGGGTTATTCCCATCCGAGATAGGGCTAACTGCTAAGTCCTGACACCTAGGACAGGACTTTTGGGAACAGGCATGCAGTATGGCTCTGTGATTCCTGTAATTCCCATAGAGGTGCATGGGAGCTACAGAAACAGTGTAGCTGTAAGGGAATTGCCAGTTGAGCAATTCCCCAGTGCTGCTGCAGAACCCTGGGGGGAGGGGCATAACAAGACAGTGAGCCCTAAAGCTGAACCCCCCCCGCTGTCCCTGGCTAACTTGCCCGATCTGTCCTAGGCGACAGCCAGCAACCGGTTGATCAGTCCCTTCCTAATATAAGTGACACACAGAACAGGACAAGACAAAACAACACAGAAGCAGAGTCAGCTAGCCAAGGGGTTGGTAACAGTCGAGCAATGCAGTACCAAAACGAATTCAAGAGAGTAGTCACAGGGGGAGCCAAATGTCAGTAGTCAGAAATACAACAATAGCAGAATAAGAGCTAGCAAGTCAAAAGACAGAATCAATAGCCAGCGCTCATGTGAGGGCTGACAATCTGTTTATAGAAAGTCAGGACCTGCCCCAGACTGGATTGGTAGACAGGCTGTCAATCACACAGGCAAGGCTGAGATTAGCTATTGAGAAGCCGAAAGAAGCAAGGTGCTGAGACCAGTGGTGAACCTAGCCTCTTTGCTGCCTGAGGTGGACTATAGAAAGAAGCCCCCCCCCCCCAAAAAAAAAATAAAAAAATTTGAGTTTCCATGCTATTAGCTTCACACGCTGTTATTGTCGTACAATATACACAAAGTTATAAAACAGTTTTTAAAGAGGACCTTTCACATCCTCATGTATATGCTGTTTTACATACCGCTTTCCTGGTATGTGCCCCGGGGCTGGAGATATTGGCGGTCTTGGTTTCACGGTTTACTGTCAGAAGGGCGTTCTTGACAGTCTAGCTGGGCTGTGAGGAACACCCCCTCTGACAGTACAGCGCTATAGGCGAGTACAGAGAGAGGGGGTGTTCTTTACAGCCTTGCGATGACGCTGAGCTGTGAGGAACGCCCCCCCAGTACAAGTCTATGAACGAGTACAGTCAGGGAGGGCGTTCCTCACAGTCCAGCTAGACTGTCAGGAACGCCCTTCTGACAGTGAATGGTGAAACTACGACCACCGATATCTCCAGCCGCGGGGCACATACCGGGAAAGCCGGCAGTGCGCTGAATTCAGCGCGCTGTCGGCTTTCTAGCGGTATGTGAAACAGCATATACATGAGGACGTGAAAGGTCCTCTTCAAGAATTCTTCTTCCTGCATTACTTCAGTATCAGATCAACAACACGGCATTAACAATGAAAGTAACTTCACTTCATCTTCTGCTTGGTAGATGGACGAGCCCACGTGGCCCCCATTCTCTATAATAGGAGTCCCGCAGATAGCTGAGTACTGGACTTCAGCTATCTTTGGCATTCCCATTGAAGTGAATGAGAGCCACGCGGGTTCATCCATCCACCAAGTGGCACGCCTATATTCAGCTTAGCTGCGGTCAGGCTGAATTCCCACCCAGTGGGGGTAAAAAAAACAATTTTCAGGCTCAGTGGGGTCTCAGCAGACAGACCCTCATCACTCAGGTATTTATCCTCTATCATTTAGGTGAATACAGTGCAGTACCATTTTGTGACTTACAGGTGACGTCTCTGACTAATCCTTCACATTTCCCTTCTCTTCCCTCTGGACCGCCATGACCACTTCTTCCAGCTGTGACTTGTCTCTGTAAACTTTGCAGCACAGACATCTTTGGCTCCTCACTTTTCCAGGCACCCGACCCACATTGTCCTCACCTGCACACCCATGCTGCTGCTACCCCCAATTATAAAATATATAATATAACCCCCCATAATGAATAATACCCCCAAGTGCATCTTTATATTAATAATGTCCGTGTGTACCCTGTATAAATAGTGCCCCTTATTAATAATGCCCCAGGTTTTAACTAATTAAAAGGTTTTCCAGGTCATTAATAAAATAATCAGTGGGGCTCAAAAACTTAGGACCCCTACTGATCAGATGTTTGAATGGTACCTATGTAAGCACCATGACCGCTTCTCTGTTTACATAGTGTCATTCATCTCATAGTGGCCATGTCATGTAACTACAGCCTCGTCCTATACACGTCCATGTGACAAGGCTGTAATTACATCACACGGTCACTATAAACAGACAGCGTATGCTATAAACAGGCGCCATAGCCCCTGTTTATAGCGCTCCATTCACACACACTATAATGTTCCACAGCAGCCCCTGCACACAGTATTACGGCCCACAGCGGCCCCTGCACACAGTATTATGCTCCATAGTTTCCTCTGCACACGGTATTATGCTCTATAGTGGCCCCTACACACGGTATTATGCCCCATAGTGGCCCACCCATAAACTATTATTATACTCTGGGGTCTTTTCAGACCCCAGAGTATAATGATTGGAGACCCAGGGGAGGTGACAAACAAAAACCAGTGTTACTTTCCTATCCTGGACACCGGTGCACTCCCTGCAGCTTTCGGCCCTGTTTAATTGCGCACACACGTCACGTGACCTGATGACGTCACCAGAGGGCCCAAGCCTGCTGGGAGTAACATCGGATCGCAGGAGGTGAGTAACAATGGTTTTTATGTTCCCTCACCTCCCCTGGGTCTCCCATTATTATACTCTGTGGTCTGAAAACCTCCCAGAGTATAATAATATTAGTATTTGAGGCTCACAGCAGCATCCACTTCCCCTTCTGCGTCCCATAGCAGAAAGGGAAGCAGAGGTGGCCGCGAGCAGACGCGGGGAATGTAAATAAATAGGCCGTTATCTACTGGGGTTACTCCAGCAGGTTACGGCCTATTTATATATATATAAAAAAAAAAAGTTATCCGCACCTACCTGCGATCCCTTGATGGAGCCGTCTCCTCCTCTTTTTGTCCGCGACGTCTGTGTCTCAGCGTAGGAGGTGCGATGATGTCATTGTATCGCCGCCTGCGCTGACATGCAGAGGTCTCGTAAACCAGCCCAGGTGTTAAATAATATTTGACTACAATATTCAAGACCTTTAAGGGTTAATTGTATTTTGCTGACAAAGCTCTTGTAACTTATGGTGCATGGGTGTGGATAGACTATGACTATTTTGGTATTGGCCAAATACAGTAGTAGAAAGTGGAAGGATGTTGGAAAACACCCCCTTTCATGTATATAAATGACTGACAGACACACATGTCTGGATCTCACTCTCGGTGGGGGTCTCCCTCTCCCTGTGGGGATCTGTCCCTGTCTCTGTCTCTCACTTTGGGTGTCTCCCTCTTCCGACCTGTGTCAACTTCCTCTAAGACCCTGGAAGAACATATGGCAGAATCGTCCTGCAGAAGACAACACACATTGATGAATAAGCATGAGCCAAGATGTCTGCAAGGGAACCTCTTTAAGAAACCTAACTCTACACTTCTCCTAAGAAATGTAAGACATTTGTAAGGGTCTTGCCAAACGTAGCAACCCTGACACTACTGCAGCGGTCTGGGAGGAAGGACAGAGACAAGTGAGCACTAATCTCACCCCAGCCACTGTCCCTTCCTATTGCCACAGTTACCCTAAATGGTAAAAGGACAACCTGAAGACAAACCCTATACTGGGTAAGTGACACACAGAACAGGACAAAACAAAAACAACACAGAAGCAGAGTGAGCAAGCCAAGGGGTCAGTAACAAACGAGCAAGCAGTACAAAGTCAAAATCCAAGAGAATAGTCAGGGGCAAGCCAAAGGGTCAGAGAATCAAGTAGCAAAGTATCAAGGAATATAGTAAGACAGCAGGCAAAACACAAGTGTAATAACCGGCAACCTGTTGAGAAATGACATCCTGTATATAGAAAGTCTGGGACCAGCCCCCAGACCTGATAGGTACACAGGCTGTCAATCACACAGGCCAGGAAGAGATTAACTCTATGTAGTCCAGAGAGAAATGTTCAGACACGGGTGGGGCCGGAAATCAATTACACTGACTAGGACCATGTTCAGACTGAGCAGCAAGAAACTTACACAAAGAATCAAATTGAACACGCCTCCTTCGCCACAGCGTGCGAGCGGAGGGTGGCGCCGAGACCCGAAACGGCAGAGACGTTACAACATTGACTGATATTTCTGTTATGCTGGAAGATTTCCATTTATCTGTTTTCCATGATGGCTTCAATAAATCTCCATGTTTTATAAGAAGCTGAGTCCTCCAATAATGTTACCTTTGGGGTCAACACATGAGTAAGGATTTCATTCAATTGTAGACTATTTTATAGTTTACGTACAGATATTATTTTACATTGGTGAGCCAGCCCAGTCGATTTTTGCCTGTTTTTTTCTCATTGCCTTCTACTTGCAAGAGGGGGAAGAGAGAGAGTATTTTGCACGTTTTATAAAGTTGCAAGCTTCAGGAAATTTCGAAAATTACCTAGATGAATGAAAACACATATGATCTGAAAGATGCACGTGTTCTAGTCAGCCTTTACAGACAGAAGTCTGTGTAAGAAGAGCTTGTGAGGAACTGAGGAATTTTTTAACAAGCAATAAAGGAGGACAACAGATGCCAGACGTACTGAGACGTGCTGATGAAAGGAAGCAGTTGTTCCAAGTAGAAGCTACAAGTTACAAGGTGACGGTTTCCTACGGTTGTAAGTAAAAATTTTACATTTAATTATGGAAATTATACAGTCGTTGTCTAAAAAGTGTAACTAACAGTTTAAGTTTGAGCCTAGTGATAGGTTACAGAATATATGGCAGAATTTGTATGCGCGGTGTTTGCACGCAAATTCTATCATAGAGACTAAGAAATTGTTGTGTGTTATGAAAGAAAAAGAGAAAATGAGGAATATTATGTATATGGTCAATGTATTCCATAGCATTATAACAGAAAAGTTACCAGATCTACAAGTCTGTAATGTAATTTCTGTTAATACACAAGAGACAGCTATTCAAACAGATTCACAGGAATCTCAATATGCTGACAAAAAGTGTGACGTGACTGTGATGACTATAAATAGCTCATCACAGACACAGGCTATTGAACAAATGGAGTCTGTAAAGACTCTGAATGTCCAAGATAATAATAGCACAGACGCAGATATGTCAGTATATAAGGAATTACAAATTAAAGAAACTAAGCAGAAAATAAAGTTGCAGAAACATTTGACCAATCTGAGTAAAGACATTCCCACATATGATGTAAATATCCATGTGTGTAGAAACTCAGAAATTTTTGAAAGTTATGCAGATAAGTATAATCTATCTACGAAAGAGAAGAATCTTTTATTTAGAAATTGGCTTCATGTAAACTTTGCAAGATGTCTATCAGCAAAGATGTCTTATGACAATGAGTCAAATGAATGGTTACAGGACAGTGATGTAGACCGATTAAAGAAATTAATTTGGTGTACTACAGGTGACAGCATGCCAACATCTGAAATTCTGAATGAAATAAAAATTGGCAGAACTGAATCTACATATTCAGTTATGTCTAGATTTGAGAGGACTTATAAGGCTGTGGTCAGCAAAGTCAATTCTCAATCGATGGTGAGAACTTTTGTGAAGAAATTCAGATTTTTGGATGCAGCTACTCTAGCTGTTGCATCAGATAAAAAGTCTTTATTTGAAGCTGCTAGTTTACTGGACATGGCCAGAAGACATCAGAGACAGATGACAAATGTGTGACAAAGAGGGACAAATCAAAGAATAAAACCACCTAAAAGAGATCTGTCAAATCAGATTACAGTGTCACCCATTCATAGAAAGAATAGTGAGGAAATCTATGAAAAACGTAGAAAATTACACGTAGTATATAAGCCATATCTCATGAAAGAAGTTCCATTCATAAAAACCCCGTTATCAGTTGTAAATAAACAAGTGTCAACCTCTAAGCCAGTCAAAGCTATAGATAGAATCAGTTACATAGGAAAGAATGCACAAAATAGCAATCCTGACAGAGTAACAGCTGTTCCCAAAATGTTAGACTGTCATGGCAACCCAACCTTGACATCTGATCTATTCCTGATCAGAAGAATGTCAGAAGGCTTGGAATATATAAATGGCAGAACATTAGTCAATCTATTGGTGGATGCAATTGACAGAAGGGTTATGGGTTGAGTTTAAAAATATCTCCATGTTAATGACTGTCTATTGGCATCATTTTACTAGTTAGGCTGTAGAAAGAAAGAATCTTTCATATGAGGAGAAATTAAAATAATCGGGTATAATTCAGATAGTTATGTGATGTTTATAAATTAGTCCTGATTATGATATTGATAATAATACTATATGTAATGCATCATATTATAATATATATATATATATATATATATATATATATAAAATTACATGAGAATCAAGTAAAAGTAACTTGATCTACTCTGTTAAGTGGTGATATATATATTTTGCTCACATCCCACTCTGGATACAGAGAATGTGCAAACCAAATATATATATAATATGATCATATAGTATTAGAAGTCAAGAAAGTAAACTTTCCATTGGTTAAAAATTGTTAGCATATCAATCAGATTTTTTGCTAACATTTTTATCTATTTTTCTCCTTAGATATTTCATATGTGAAAAAGCAACAGTTGAATCACTCATCAATTTTTCATTATAGGCCAATATATGCATAAATTATCTAACAATTCATTTGATAAACAGATTAATATGTGTGACTAATGAAATGCATATTTTAAAGGAATATAAGATATAACTTACAATTTTGCATGTGGTGGTCTTTCCATGTATAATCCACTTTGTGTAAGGGCATGCCATGCAGCTCTGAAGAGCATCAGTGTGACAGTGTTGTCAGTTGATTGACAAGGAACAAATGGTGACGTGAGGCTGTTGGGTCCATTGTAAGTTTAAGTGTTGATGTCATGTATTTATGTATGTGCAGTTCTGTGATGTTAAAAATAGGCCTAAGAAAAACCAGGATGCATCCAAGAGGAAAAAAGTATAACATTTAAAGACGTCTATATTTATTTTTTGTTCTATGTGATCCATTATTGAATGAACATTGGGAAATAACAGATATATTTAAGATACATCAAAGGGAAGCTCATATGATGTAAAACAGAAAATCTAAACTCATATGTTCTTTAAGCCACAGAAGCATACACGAGTTTTGAGTGTAAGTGACAGCTGCTAAAGACATGTAAGGAGAATGAACAGTACATCTAGTTCATGAATAGTCATAATACAGATAGCTTTCCAATGTATTTGGTTAAAATGACAAAGGTTTATTTGGGTAATTTTATCAAGGAATGATAAATATATTATTCATAATGTGTAAAGCTGGATATGATCTATAACAAGGATTGTCTTATGGTATCACTCATTATGTAATCTTACAAAGGTACACACATACTTATATATATATATTAATTAACACCTACAAACATTGGGAAAATATAATTGTCTTATATGTAAATGAGATAAGCTAATCTTCTTTATGAAAGGACAATTAATATTAAGATCAAAGAGAAGTTATATAAAGGGATATATTCTTTGTTTATTTAGCAAACTTCTGATTATAGAAGGTGACATATTTTGGAATATTTATGTTTTATAATACTTATTTCATATGTTGTTTAATGTGTTTACATATATACAATCATTACACAAAAATATACACATTTAATTAGGTAAAAGATGTATATTTTAAACTTGATTCTAAGCAGAGTCAAAAGCTGGTCACATTTTGCAAAGTGTCAGGTTATACTATTCTTGGAGTGATGGTATTTAAAAGGTTAAAGGTCACAGTTTTCTGAGAAGAGCCAGTTGTTAAGCACAAAGCAACTGTAAGATGTGGTATTCATATGTCTTTTGACTAAAAGAATAAAGTTGAATATCGTGTTTTAAATAAAGAACACAATAATATTTAGTAAGTAATGCTGAATATAAAGGTATTTCTTTATTAAAAAGGATAGTAAAGTGATTGTATTTTAAAAATTATGATTAAGTATGAAACACATTCATATTGAAACATATTGATGTTTAGTATATTTATGCTAAGTTATAATCAAAGAATATATTGTGATTCTCTATAAAATGATAATTAATAATGAAATCACATTATGTTTCAAGATTATGTTGCAATTTGTCATCACAAGTGGAATAAAGTATATATATGTTAATATACATATACAGTGTAAATATATATATATATATATATATATATATATATACACTGTATATATAAATATTGTATCCAAAGAAGTATCGTGTGATCATTTGATAAAATATGAATATCAATAATTGTTATCATATTAATATTTGGCATATAAAAATGATAATTATTATTATGAAATGATATGGTACACTGTGATATTATTATGGTAGTAAATCACCAAATTTTGGGTGACTAGTAGGCATAAGGAAATTTATTTTCAATCAAGTCCAAGATTATGATAAAATTTGATATCAAATATTAATAAAAGACTTTGACAGTTACAAGAAAAAAAAGATGTGCAGAAAGAAACAACTTAAAAGGTATTAAAGCTACACATGTAAGCTTATGCCAAGGACTGTGTTTATACTTTAACAGTTACTGATGAAAATTATTACTGGAGTTTGGAAACATTGATAATTGGACTGAGTTATAAAGATTGTTCTTCATCAACATTCTTATGGAGTCCCATCAACTACAAAACTTCAAGGAAAAGTTGCTTGGTAAGGGTAATTGATAATGAACCCCACCACACATATATTCTTTATTTGAGACTGTTAAATGAGCTGAAGTGAACAAGCAGCAGAGATGTGTGTCAAAATTAGCACTTTGCAGTGCTGCCTCAAAAGTGTCACAGCTGCTCCACAACAAGTGGTCAAGGTGAAGAAGAAGAATTTCACTACAGTCTATGTCTCATGACAAGTTATCATAAGGAATACATACTTAATATATGGACTGTGTTGCTATATCAATATCTTCATAATATGAACTTTATTGGACAATGTTAATATCTGCACAATATGACGGAAATCTATAAACTAAAGGACTTTACGTTAACAAGTCAAACCCTTCAACAACAACATTTGTGTTAAACCTTCTATTATGACAGAAGAAGATGACCAGAAGAAGATGATGAAAGACGACTAGAAGTCTAGTTTAGTTAGTATAGCAAATAATTTTCATATTTGATCACGGTTTACCATAACATTTATTAATGTCAAAATTTATTGCAATTTGATAAAATTATTGTTATATGAACAATTAATTAAGTTCTAGTATTCAAAAAGAGGAAAGAAGATGTAGTCTAATGAATATTGTCTAATGATATGTATCTTGAGGGTTCAAACAGATGTATATCACCCTCAAGAGGGGGAAATGTTAAATAATATTTGACTACAATATTCAAGACCTTTAAGGGTTAATTGTATTTTGCTGACAAAGCTCTTGTAACTTATGGTGCATGGGTGTGGATAGACTATGACTATTTTGGTATTGGCCAAATACAGTAGTAGAAAGTGGAAGGATGTTGGGAAACACCCCCTTTCATGTATATACATGACTGACAGACACACATGTCTGGGTCTCACTCTCGGTGGGGGTCTCCCTCTCCCTGTGGGGATCTGTCCCTGTCTCTGTCTCTCACTTTGGGTGTCTCCCTCTTCCGACCTGTGTCAACTTCCTCTAAGACCCTGGAAGAACATATGGCAGAATCATCCTGCAGAAGACAACACACATTGATGAATAAGCATGAGCCAAGATGTCTACAAGGGAACCTCTTTAAGAAACCTAACTCTACACTTCTCCTAAGAAATGTAAGACATTGACTGATATTTCTGTTATGCTGGAAGATTTCCATTTATCTGTTTTCCATGATGGCTTCAATAAATCTCCATGTTTTATAAGAAGCTGAGTCCTCCAATAATGTTACCTTAGGGGTCAACACGTGAGTAAGGATTTCATTCAATTGTAGACTATTTTATAGTTTACGTACAGATATTATTTTACACCAGGACATGCCTTTTTTTTTAAAAAGCGGCCTGTCCTGGGCTGGTTTACATTAAATAAACTGTAAAAATGCCACCCCCTTGGATAGTGCCGACTGAGGCGGCCGCCTCACTTCGCCTCATTAGCGGTGCGCCCCTGGCTGAGACGGGTGTGGCAGAAAATCAATTACATGATCTAGGACAGTGTTCAGACTGAGCAACAAGAATCTTAAACAAGGAATCAATCTGAGCACGCCTCCTGCGCCGCCGCGTGCGGGCGGAGGGTGATGCAGAGACCCGAACAGTCAGAGATGTTACAGTAGCACAGCTGAGCTACACTGTTTCTTTAGCTTCACACGGAAACAATGTAACCCTTTAATTTGCTCATCACTAATCATTGAGTTACAGTCTAAGTGAAAGTACAGTACTTCTGCCTTTCCTGGGACACTATAAGCTGCAAAAACAATAAATATATTACTCCTTAAGAAGAACAAGGTGTAATTGGCTACAGTGAACAGCCAATCAATATGTACTGTATATACTGTATAGTAATTCACATACAATAATGTTACCTACCTGTGGCAGGTTGAGCCGCTCCTTTCAACTCCAGAAGCGTCCAGCTACATCTTATTCTTTGCTTAGGCCTTTACCATAGAAAGTGATTTACCAATAGCTTTCAGTAGATAGATAGATAGATAGATAGATAGATAGATAGATAGTTAAATTAATGTGCCAAGAAGGATATTTTTAGAACTGTCAAATAATTTTTTTATGTCCAAAGTTAGAACCAAATTGTGTTAATGTGTTTATGTTATAGCGATACTGATATTTTTCATGCTAATATACTGTAGAATCTCTAATTCATGTGATTTTTTTTTTACTATTGAAGGGAAATTTGATAGTAGACTGTGAAAGATTATGATCATGAATAAAAAAAAAAGATTTGCCAGAATTGTAAGTTTTGGCATATTTTTGTCAGAAAACACGACGTAGTAAAGTAAGTCTATTATTCTTTGTCAGTTTATGATCCAAGTCTGTATCATAGTTATTTCTGTAGCAGAGATACAGACTGTTTATAGGAAAATATGTAAAATGTTTCAGATATACTGAAGAATCCTTATTATTTTAGCGAATAATCATCTGTTCATCTGAGAATAGAACTGAAAAGGTCAGGCGTCTATGACATGGAAATAAACAATAAGGAATAAAGCTAATATCTGTGAGTAAAGATCAGAGAAATATTAAATTTATGTGTCTCGTGTATTGTATTAGAACGGGGGTAGGCAACCTTTTTTGTTCGGCGTGCCGATTTTAATAAAAAAAATCAAAGATGAGGTACTCGGAGTGCCGGTCAATAATTGTACGTCTGACGACCACTAAACTAAAGTCATATACCACAAACCATAACACAGAAGTGCTGCCACCAGATGCTTTAGGACACATGCGCTTACTGCTATTTCCTGGGACGCTCCTGTAACTTCCGATTAGAAGCAAGGAAAGTACATGTGCAGCTCCCAATTAGTGGTAAATGTGTCCAGGAGCACCGTATGGCAGCACCTTATGGTGAATACACACTATGTATCTGGATGCAGATATATTTGGAACTTTTTCATTCGATGTAAAACTGGTGCATTTTTGCACAAAAAAAAAAACAAAGCCTGAGTTTTCTGTGCAAAAACACATCCTTAATATAGAAAACACACCGTTATACAGAATAATGTCCCATAGTGGTCCCTGCACACGGTATTATGTCCCATAGCGGTCTCTGCACACGGTATTATGTCCCATAGCGGCCTCTGCACACAGTATTTGTCCCATAGCGGCCTCTGCACACAGTATTTGTCCCATAGCTGCCTCTGCACACAGTATTTGTCCCATAGCGGTCCCTGCACACGGTATTATGTCCCATAGCGGTCCCTGCACATGGTATTATGTCCTATAACGGCCCCTGCACACGGTATTATGTCCCATAGCGGTCCCTGCACACGGTATTATGTCCCATAGCGGCCTCTGCACACAGTATTTGTCCCATAGCTGCCTCTGCACACAGTATTTGTCCCATAGCGGCCTCTGCACACGGTATTTGTCCCATAGCACTCCCTGCACAAAGTATTTGTCTCATAGCGGCCTCTGCACACGGTATTTGTCCCATAGCAGTCCCTGCACACAGTATTTGTCCCATAGCGGCCTCTGTACACAATATTTGTCCCATAGCGGCCCCTGCACACAGCAATATGTCCCATAACGGCCCCTACACACGGTATATGTCCCATAGCAGCCCCTGCACACGGTATATATCCCATAGCTGCCCCTGCACATGGTATTATGCTCCATAGTGTCCCCTGCACACGGTATATGTCCCATAGTGGTCCCTGCACACGGTATTATGCTCTATAGTGGCCCCTGCACACTCACTAGCCATTATTATACTGTGGGGTCTCTTCAGACCACAGAATATAATAAGTGGAGGGCAAAGAGAGGTGATGAAACATAAAAAGCAATGTTACTCACCATTCCACGCTCCGCAGCAGCTCTGTATCTTCGGGCGCTTCTGCCTGTAGTCAGCGACCGCTCATTGAGTCTCAGGGGTCACGTCGCGTCATTATGCGTAATGACGTCAGACGCAGACGCAACCCCTGAGGCCCTGTCAGCTGACTTCAGGCAGAAGAGCCTGAAGAGTACAGAGCGGCTGCGGAGCATGGAATAGTGAGTAACATTATTTTTTATGTTTGATCATCTCCCCGGGGGCTCCGCTTATTATACTCGGGGGGTCTGAAGAGACTCCACAGTATAATAATAGCAGTTTCCTTTCGGCCATGTTTGGTCCGATTGAAACTACTGGGTGAGGAGTCCGCTGCCGGGCCAGGGAAATAAGCCATAGGTTGCCGACCCCTGGCTGTACTGTCAGAGGGGACGTTCCTTACCGCCCGGTGATGACGCTAAGCTGTGAGGAATGCCCCCCCCCCCAGCACAAGTCTATGGACTAGTACTGTCAGGGAGGGCGTTCCTCACAGCGCAGCTAGACTGTCAGGAACGCCCTTCTGACGGTGAACCGTGAAACTAAGACCGCCGATATCTCCAGCCCCGGGGCACATAACGGAAAAGCCGGCAGTGCGCTGAATTCAGCGCACTGTCGGCTTTCTAGTGGTATGTAAAACAGCATATACATGAGGACTTGTAAGGTCCTCTTTAATATGTATTGAATATACATATTAAAGAAGACCCCATCAACTTATTAATAGCAGTACAGAAAAGGTTAATATTACAATATAAAATTCATATGTACACTGAAATATATTTTATTATGGGTTCTAAAACTCACTGTGATGTATTTCTAATGGACACTGAAGCTGGAGTAGTTTTTCTGGAGGAAAACTCAGCCGTTCAGCCTGTGAGGAATCCACTCAGCGTCTGTGGATTGTGGCTGGCCGGCTATGGAGGTGACGTCATTAGTTAGCAGCCGCGCGATCCTCATTGGACAAGGCTTCGCACGGCTGCCAGGTCCTACACAAGAAGATCGCTGCAAGTAGCGTTACACTCTATGGGAGCGGGGGAGGGGGTGCGATTTGGGCGGCTGTGGTACAGGTGGTAGCGTCTGGAGGGCTGGTGGCCGGGGGGAATGAGTGGGTCTTGACAGGGAGGGATTTACCAGGGGAATGAGTGGTTCTTGATGAGGGGGGATAGCGGATGCTATTTGCGTGCCATCCCGATGTCTCCCGCGTGCCAACTTTGTGTGCCAGGGGTTGCCGACCCCTGTATTAGAATATATTTATGTAAGATCCAGTTTACAAATGAGCTTTATTTTTCCAATGAGTTTTCCCATATAAATGTTGTTCAGTTTCCATTTGTGATATTTAATGAATTGGAACTATAATAAATTACACTTTGGGGGTTTTTGTTTACATTTTCCACTACTAAACATGTATTCACTAATTATGCAGAGTACAATGAGACATAATTGCTTGATTCTAAAAAATTGCACAGATGATTACATGAATATCGTGTGCTGCAATAAACCAGCCTGACATTAGATGAAGTGAAAATCACGTATGCTCATCTTGCCACTAAGCACTAATAAAGAAAAGTGTGCACATGAAATAAAACAATATACTGTACTGTAAGCATAGAAGTAAAATACATAATCTTTTTATAAAAAATGACCAAATACAAATAGGAAAATAAACAAGATCGATACTTACCTTCACCAATCCCCTGCCAGTCCAGATCCAATGCTGTCATGGTCCTTGGTGCTTTCTGTTTCTTGGTGTCTCAACAAACTCAGAAAAAGCATGAAGATGCACTCAGCCAAACACTCTCTGAGACAGGTCACCACTGAGTCCAGTGATTGGCTGAGCAGGCATCGCCATGCATTTTCTGTGTTTCAAGCTGGACAAGGAAGCAGAGACCAGCAGGGTCCCAGGCAAGGTCAGACCTAAAACAGCAGGTTATTATTTATGGTGAGTATCACTCTCATTTATTTTCATATGCCAGGAAGATCATTTTTTGGCAGAATTAGTTTTTTTTCCTGGAAAACTATTTTAAATGTTACACATTTTAGAGATTTTTTGGAAAGAATTCAACAACCAAAACTGTAAAGAGATAAAAGAAAAAAAAAATACACTCCCTAAAGTACGAAAGTCTGGTGCAATAAATATTTGCAATGTTTAGTTTCTACAAGTGCCTACTAGCCTGCTAAGGGTTTATGCATGCAACATTTTTGATGGATGCAACAGCTGTTAAAAATGGTCATTAAGCATTTTGCTGTTAGGGTTTTTTCAGACATTTTGCAACTCCAGTAGCCAGGACAATTTTCACACTTTTGAAATGTAAAAATAAAATCTAAATTACAGCATTAAAAAAACGTACCAAATACCCATATATATATATTTTCTGAAAGTAGACACCTGCAACATTGTCAAAATGACACTTGGCAATGTATACAAACTGGCACCTTCATAAAATTTTGATTCAAGTTTATGTTTTATAAAAGAAAATGTGAATACATTTATATTAGTTGCTAAAAGTGGAAACCAAACAAAAAGTTATATGCACTACAGCTCCTAAAAATAAGAATTCCACATGTCCAGAGTTCATGAATATCACTTAGGCTTACACCTGCATGCACAAATCACCAGAATTGGAAGGAAATCTGCTTTTCAGCTGAAAATATTAAAAAAGTATCATCCTATAAAATGTAGGGATTACACACCGTGAAAAGCAAGTGCACCCCTAAACGATCTATATTTCTTGAAAGTACACAACCTGAGGATTCAATTTTTCTAAATGGCTTATCGATAACCATGTCCACCTTCATGTAACTTATTACATATCAATAATTTAAAAAAAAATCATTAAAACATATATTTACACCTTAAACTTATATTCAATTATACATTCTCTCACACAACACATATAAAATAATAGATCAAGGTGTACACAATTTATATATACCACACACAAGCATAAGATCTCGAACTCTCAAAAAAACTGAAACAGAAGACAAACAATATTTTGCTTCCATGAATATGTTAAAAATCTATACTGCACACAGCAAACCTAATTACTGTGATACCAAAATCTACATTTTTCATACAGCATACCATGTATAAAAATACAACTTATTATTTCATATACAGTATACAACCAACTTTGCAGCAGAGATTACAAGCAAAAATTGCACATAAATTCAAATTTACAACTAAAATGCATGCTCAAGCAACCACTTTCTGCAAACAAAGTGTACTTTCCAAAGAACTGTAAGATGTAAGAAGTTCATATAAACCACACATATATATTAACAGGTTTTGTGCACTCAAATTAAAACACCCACTATTATACCCATCTGAAAGCTGCCAAAATTTTTTGTTTTTTTTATGGTGACATTCAATGGGTGAAAATGTCTTATCTGTCTGATGGAACTTATCCTGCCTGTTACAAATGTTTTATATGTTCTTCTCTGGTGATAATGGTTATCACTATTATTGTAGATTGTAACGGGTATCTCTAGAGAGGTGGTCAGTGTATTTTACTCCAAAAAGATCGGGTATGGACAGGATAGGGACAGTGTCAAATGTAAACTTTAAGAATAATTTTATGTATGTGTTGTAAGTTTGGTGCAACTCTTTTGGAGCTGCAATGTGGATGCTGGTAGATGTCTGGGTCACAATAACTCCAATAAACTTCCTGATTATGTTCAGGGGATATTACATAAGAATACCCCTCTGGTTAAGGTCAAACTGGTATTATAATACCCTTCTATGTGACAATCAGAGAGCAAAAGTACAGTATACCTCTGGGGTAAGACACAGTTTATGCAAAGACAATGTCTGTGCATTTTGCAGCTCTTCTCCCTCTGCTCCTCCTCCTCCTTCTCCACACTGTCTCGAGATTCTGGCTGAGGCTGGCGGGGACAGAACACTTTAAAGCACCAATTTCTCGGGTTTAAAAACTGCTATAAAAAGAGCCTGAGAGCTTCATATCTCCATTTTGAACAGCATTTTTATCAGCAAATTGCTCCAAATCTGTAAGGGCTATCATCATGATCTTGGTATCATTTTAAAGATGAGATTTTCATCTTCTTGATAGCTCTTATAGATCCTGAGAAATTGGTATTAGTAGCAAGGACATGTTGCATACATCCTTAGCTACTGAAGTCCCTCTGTGATGAACCGACCCTCAGTTGTACATCTTTCTTAGAAATGTATTTTTACTTGCTCATGTCCGTCCTCCCCCTACCTATTGGAATGTTGTGTTTAACTTGGGTTTTACATTGCTGGACGATACGCTTCACTGGTTTTATGTGTGTTCATGGGAAATGGCTTGCTATAACCAGGCACTTTTATTATCCCTGGCCAGATGGTGATGGGGGGATAGCAAACCAGTGACCTTAACTTCACCCATCTCTCCGAGGGTTCTGCAAAGGAGGGAGAAGGGGGGCTGCCTGGGTGCAAGGGGTGGGTGGAGCACTAGCCATATGCTGTGGGCAGACCTGGATTCTGGGGTCATTCAGCAAAGAGGCAGTAAGGAGCTCTGATCTGGGAGAAGATGAGAGGGCCTGCCCTACTGAGGAATGCATTGAGGGCCTAGCAGTGAGGCCTGAAGCCTTTCCCTTTGTTCTGGACAACATGTAGAAGGATTGTTTTATGCAACTTGCTTAAGCTTGCGCCCTAGGCCCAAAACTCTGCTGTGGCCTAGAGAAACGGACTACGAGCCTATGCCGGTATTTTCTCTATCTTTTAATTTCCCTGTTTATTTTTTGTGTATTGCATCATCTCTCTTTTGCTTGTATGTTTATGCTTGATCGTATTAATATTGTATATTTCTGTATATGCTATTAATTCATACCGACCCACTTGGGTTATTAAACATATAAGATTTATATCGCTCGTTTCGTTTTATCCTATGACCCGGTCTACTCACGGTGTGTGAGTGGGAGGTTAAGAAAGAAGTTTGATCGCAGGCGTGCCAGGCGGCTGGGCGAGGCGATATTCTTCACACCCTCCCTTTCAGGACATATAACATGTGTCCATGGCAGGGAAAGTGCTTTGCATCTATTCCATTTTGTTTTTCTGTTTTTGATGCCTGAGTGTCATCTGTGTTAACTCAATTTTTAACCATCATTGAAAAAATGGATGCATTCCACTGGTTTTTCTTTTTTGACCCAACCCACTGATCTGTTTTTAGCGAACATAAAACAGACATGAGTACGTTTTACATCCATTAAAAATGGATTAATTGGTTTCTATTGGGTCTGAGTGTCCTTGAAAATGGGCAAAGTAAAACAAAGAAAAAAACAAAAAACATTTCCATTGTCTGGATGTTATAGTGCAAAACAGCAAAGGTACTAATTCAGAACTTATTGTCAGTGCAGAAAGTATAAACAATTTATTGAAAAATATGCAACAAGAAATTTTCATCAAACTATTCCTGAATTGCAGTTCCAATAATGTGGTCTCTTAGATTGAGTCAATTTGTGGGCTGCAACTTGTGAGCAGACCATTACAAAAGTTTAGTTAGTGTATTAATAGTATTTTTTTTTTCCATGTTAGGCCAGGTTTCATTAAGCATATTTTATCTAGACGCTTGTTATAAGGCTATAGAAGAAGTTTCAAGAGGGCTAACATTTTCCCCATTGAGCAAATCTGTCCATTTTGCCAGTACTGGTGTTAAATGCTAGGCGCTGTGGATATACAATATACAGACTTGATATCCAGATGATCTAAACAAATGTGAAGAAATAGGCAATTAATATTTCCCGCACTGATATCCTGCTCACTGTTCAGCATAATTTGGCAGGCTGTAGACTGAGCCTTTGTGAACCTTCTTTTTCTATCCGTGCTTCTGTAGCAGCCAAGTTCTCCTAAGATTATAAAAGCATCTATAGAAATCCATGGAAATATCCATCTTAAACGTAATGAGTAAACTGGCTTGGCAATTATGTGGTTTATGTTCTGCCTTCACTTCTGTACCGATCAGGTTTTAATGATAGTATTATGGTAACTATAGAAACTGAGGGGTCAAAAGGGCATACAAAAAAGGATTATTTTAATAGTTTAATAAATGAGCTGTACCTTTTGAAATAGATATTCTATTTATGAAAGTTATGTCAGCTTTGCATGAATGTGCCTTTAAAGTTAGTTTATGTACAGTTTTCTATACATTCTACACTTCGGCCTTTAATAGTGGATAATTTTGAGTGTGATCCTATACTTAGGACCACAACTTCCTTGAGAAAGTCACTGATATTACATCTCAGATGGTCTATCACTCTACAAATTATATATTGTGCATCACAGAGAGTAGAGAACTAACTAAAATTTTACTTTTATTATTTAGCATTTAAACAAAATGTAAAACATACAATAAATTATTCCTCTGGGGATTCCACTTGAAATGGTGGTGGTTCTATAATGCATATGAGGCTCTTGCCACCCTAAATCCACCACCAATCCCTCATTCCGGACTGTGAAATAACCATGGCTATGCCCTTATACAGTGGGAAAAAAAGTATTTAGTCAGCCACCAATTGTGCAAGTTCTCCCACTTAAAAAGATGAGAGAGGCCTGTAATTGACATCATAGGTAGACCTCAACTATGAGAGACAAAATGAGAAAACAAATCCAGAAAATCACATTGTCTGATTTTTTAAAGAATTTATTTACAAATTATGGTGGAAAATAAGTATTTGGTCACCTACAAACAAGCAAGATTTCTGGCTCTCACAGACCTGTAACTTCTTCTTTAAGAGGCTCCTCTGTCCTCCACTCATTACCTGTAGTAATGGCACCTGTTTGACATTGTTATCAGTATAAAAGACACCTGTCCACAACTTCAAACAGTCACACTCCAAACTCCACTATGGTGAAGACCAAAGAGCTGTGGAAGGACATCAGAAACAAAATTGTAGACCTGCACCAGGCTTTGAAGACTGAATCTGCAATAGGCAAGCAGCTTGGTGTGAATAAATCAACTGTGGGAGCAATAATTAGAAAATGGAAGACATACAAGACCACTGATAATCTCCCTCGATCAGCGGCTCAACGCAATATCTCACCCCGTGGGGTCAAAATGATCACAAGAACGAAGAGCAAAAATCCCAGAACCACACAGGGGGATCTAGTGAATGACCTGCAGAAAGCTGGTACTAAAGTAACAAAGGCTACCGTCAGTAACATACTACGCTGCCAGGGACTCAGATCCTGCAGTGCCAGACGTGTGCTGCTTAAGCCAGTACATATCCGAGCCCGTCTGAAGTTTGCTAGAGAGCATTTGGATGTTCCAGAAGAGTATTGGGAGAATGTCATATGGTCAGATGAAACCAAAGTAGAACTGTTTGGTAGAAACACAACTCGTGTTTGGAGGAGAGTTAATGCTGAATTGCATCCAAAGAACACCATACCTACTGTGAAGCATGGGGGTGGCAACATCATGTTTTGGGGCTGTTTCTCTGCAAAGGGACCAGGAAGACTGATTCTTGTACATGAAAGAATGAATGGGGCCATGTATCGTGAGATCTTGAGTGCAAACCTTCTTCCATCAGTAAGGGCATTGAAGATGAAACGTGGCTGGGTCTTTCAACATGATAATGATCCCAAGCACACCGCCAGAGCAACGAAGGAGTGGCTTCGTAAGAAGCATTTCAAGGTCATGGAGTGGCCTAGCCAGTCTCCAGATCTCAACCCCATAGAAGACCTTTGGAGGGAGTTGAATGTCCATGTTGCCCAGCGACAGCCCCAAAACATCACTGCTCTAGAGGAGATCTGCATGGAGGAATGTGCCAGCAACAGTGTGTGCCAACTTTTTGAAGACTTACAGAAAACGTTTGACCTCTGTCATTGTCAACAAATGATATATAACAAAGTATTGAGATGAACTTTTGTTATTGACCAAATACTTATTTTCCATCATAATTTGCAAATAAATTCTTTAAAAATCAGACAATGTGATTTTCTGGATTTGTTTTCTCATTTTGTCTCTCATAGTTGAGGTCTACCTATGATATCAATTACAGGCCGGACTCATCTTTTTAAGTTGGAGAACTTGCACAATTGGTGGCCGACTAAATACTTTTTTTCCCCACTGTATGTGTGTCATGAGTTAAATAGTTTTTCAAGACAATGTTGTTTTGTTTTGCAAAGTGATATCATATAGGTGTTCATGTGCGACTTTCTCAGTGGTTGTGTTGTAAACTGCAGCCTTTCAAGTGTTTTTCTAGAATGTCCCTATTGACCTAGTTTATGAGAGCTGAGCAAACGTCATACCTGTTGTTTCTCACAGTGGAGACCCTGTGGCAGGGTTTATGATCACGGTTGTCTCTGACTATAAGTATTGACCCTTATATGCCTTGGTAAAATGTGATTAAGTCATCTGATGATTAGTAGCGGATGGGTAGAGATCCATTTCCATGGCAGCCAGGAGCCTATTTAAAGCTCCTAGGCCTGTCATTACTATACTTCAATTAAAGAAGCGAATGAACTTTACAGTACTACAGTTGTATGGCAGTATATTGTACTGGTGATCAGACCCCCACAAATTTCACCCGCTTTTCCTAGATCACAAATAAAAATAAACAAATAGAAACAAACACATTAGGTATCCCCATGTCCAAAAATGCTTGAACTATAAACATATAAAAATCTTTTTCCCACACTGTACATGTCGTAGCAGGAGAAAATCAAAATGGCCAAACCACCATTTTTTTACTTTTTTGCCTGAAAAAAATAAGTGAACAAAAAGTGATCAAAATGTCCGATAATCCCCAAATATCAATAAAAAGTACAACTTGCGCCACAAAAAATTACGTGTTACACAGTTCTGTACATGGAATTTTAAAAAAGTTATGGGTGTCAAAATATGGCAATTCAAAGAATTTTGTTTATTTTTCAATGTTTTGGAATTTTGTAAAGATAGTAAAACATAATAAAAACTATGTAAGTTTGGGATTGCCATGATAGTACTGACCTGCAGAGTGTAGTACTGTCAAGTAGGGGTCTCATCCAACAATAAAAGGCTAGATTTACTCCAATCGATTTCTATCCCTGAAATGTTTCTAAATAGCCCCATAACCTGTACTGCCCTAGAGGTAGACCTCTCATAGTAAAATATCATTAGCGCAGAGTAGGATTTTGTGTCCCTCCCCGCCACTGCTATATCCTAAATCCTTTAATGAGGAGTGTCAGAGGTTCTATAAGAATAAGAAAAAATAGCAGGAAGAGGGGACATCCCAGACAACTACCCCTAAATAATGAAAAGAGAGTTGCCAAGTCCCTGCTCACTCATTGCCACCAAAGAATTATACATCAATTTAACACCCAGACCAAATTTTATATAAGTCTTCAGAAGAAGACCCACTCCAAACCATCAAAGCGCCTTCATGGTATCTAGAGCTGCTGTCTGCAGGCTACTAAACAGTGTGCAGAGGTTTAAACTAAGTTCATGTTGTGAATAAAGCCATTCTGGTCAAGCTACTGTATATAATACCTGGTATCACTCTTTTTAATCTAATATTTTCACAAATACCTTTCCATCTGTACTGTATTTAAAAGGGAGATGGGTCTGGAGGACTCCTTCTTATGAAGATTATTTTCCTTCTTTAAAATCATAATGGTAATAAATGGCTTTTCACAGTGAGTTAGAAGTTTTATCTTCTACAAATTTCCAAGGCAGTCCATTCAAACCTAGCTTTGAGTTCCCAGAGAAGTAGCCCAGGGCCCCCTCAGATCCTCCAGATTAATGGGAGCATGTAACTGGCTCCTATCCTCCTCACAGGGTTCCGTCACATTTTAGTTAGTAAATCTGCCCCCTTGGTAAATCTGCCCCCTTGCTAACAAAAAAATAGTGTGGGGAATATATTATGACTGACTTTTCAAACACCAGATTTAACCTTAGATGTACGGGAGTAAGATGTGCCAAATATATTAAAAGGCACACACCTCTTAATAAACTTGGTGCATCTCTTGACAATTATTGAAAATCAAAACAACATGCACTCAAATCATCACAATAAGTTAGAAATTGTGGAACATAAAACTAAGGTATCATAAATAGCTTAATAAATTACTGCTACTGTATTTGTAAGGCTGATGTCACACATTGTGAACCCAATCTTCAACGAATAACCCATCCTTAGGTTAATTCAGTTAATAAGTAGAGAACAATACTTTCCTCCTGAACATCTCTTATATACAGTATATAAAAATGAGTTTCTGTCTGTCTGTTCTTTATGCACGACCAAACGACTGGACCGATCCTCACCAAATTTGGCACACATGTACATCAGGTGTCCAGGAATATTTTAGACTGGGTCTCAGCTCTCTTGTACATACCGTTCCTGAGATACAGTATTCCCAAAAAATGGCCAACATTAGCTAATACAAGCCTGCAAGTCTTTCACTCATATTCCAACTGCCATACACACGGTCACATGTCCCTTATCAGCCAATAAGAGCTCGCAGGCAGTCTCATCAGGCACACAGGTTTCCATAGCAACCAAGCTATTTATGACCTGTGTTAGTCAATAGCAGTTTGCAGGTCCTTAAATATTAAGTCATATCACTTGTATCAGCCAATATAAGTTCACATTTCATTTACCAGGTTTCCATAACAAAACAGCCATAAATAGACTGTACTCATACTGGACTCAGTGGCGTAACTAGGAATGGCTGGGCCCCAAGGTGAACATTTGACATGGGACCCCCCCCCGCCCCCCCTTGCACAAACTGCATCCCTGCACACACTATTATGCCCCATAGTGGCCCTTGCACACAGTATTCTGCCCCATAGTGGCCCCTGCACACAGTATCATAGTGGCCCCTTCATATACAGTGCTGGCCAAAAGTATTGGCACCCCTGCAATTCTGTCAGATAATACTCAATTTCTTCCAGAAAATAATTGCAATCACAAATGCTTTGGTAATAATATCTTCATTTATTTTGCTTGCAATGATAAAACACAAAAGAGAATGAAAAAAAAAGTCAAATCATTGATCATTTTACACAAAACTCCAAAAATGGGCTGGACAAAAGTATTGGCACCCTCAGCCTAATACTTGGTAGCACAACCTTTTTACAAAATAACTGCGAACAACTGCTTCCGGTAACCATCAATGAGTTTCTTACAATGCTCTGCTGGAATTTTAGACCATTCTTCTTTGGCCAATTTCTCCAGGTCCCTGAGATTTGAAGGGTGCCTTCTCCAAACTGCCATTTTGAGATCTCTCCACAGATGTTCTATGGGATTCAGGTCTGGACTCATTGCTGGCCACTTTAGAAGTCTCCAGTGCTTTCTCTCAAACTATTTTCTAGTGCTTTTTGAAGTGTGTTTTGGGTCATTGTCCTGCTGGAAGACCCATGACCTCTGAGGGAGACCCAGCTTTCTCACACTGGGCCCTACATTATGCTGCAAAATTTGTTGGTAGTCTTCAGACTTCATAATGCCATGTACACGGTCAAGCAGTCCAGTGCCAGAGACAGCAAAGCAACCCCAAAACATCAGGGAACCTCCGCCATGTTTGACTGTAGGGACCGTGTTCTTTTCTTTGAAGGCCTCTTTTTTTTTTTTCCTGTAAACTCTATGTTGATGCCTTTTCCCAAAAAGCTCTACTTTTGTCTCCTCTGACCAGAGAACATTCTTCCAAAAAGTTTTTGGCTTTCTTTTTTATGTCTCTGGGTCAGAAGTGGGGTCTTCCTGGGTATCCTACCATAGAGTCCCTTTTCATTCAGACACCAACGGATAGTACGGGTTGACACTGTTGTACCCTCGGACTGCAGGGCAGCTAGAACTTGTTTGGATGTTAGTCGAGGTTCTTTAGCCACCATCCGCACAATCTTTCGTTGAAATCTCTCGTCAATTTTTCTTTTCCGTCCACATCTAGGGAGGTTAGCCACAGTGCCATGGGCTTTAAACTTCTTGATGACACTGCGCACGGTAGACACAGGAACATTCAGGTCTTTGGAGATGGACTTGTAGCCTTGAGATTGCTCATGCTTCCTCACAATTTTGCTTCTCAAGTCCTCAGACAGTTCTTTGGTCTTCTTTCTTTTCTCCATGCTCAATGTGGTACACACAAGGACACAGGACAGAGGTTGAGTCAACTTTAATCCATTTCAACTGGCTGCAAGTGTGATTTAGTTATTGCCACCACCTGTTATGTGCCACAGGTAAGTAACAGGTGCTGTTAATTACACAAATTAGAGAAGCATCACATGATTTTTCAAAGGGTGCCAATACTTTTGTCCACCCCCTTTTTTATGTTTGGTGTGGAATTATATCCAATTTGGCTTTTTGACAATTCTTTTTGTGGTTTTCCATTGACGACAAATTAAATGAAGATATTATTACCAAAGCATTCATGATTGCAATCATTTTCTGGAAGAAATTGAGTATTATCTGACAGAATTGCAGGGGTGCCAATACTTTTGGCCAGCACTTTAGTATTATGCACACTCCCCGCTACCTCTTCAATGTTGGACCAGATGTCACGTGAGCCAGGCATGCATCGCAACGCATAATGTCTTCGGACTGGCCCACCGACGTCTGGGACATCACCAAGGAGGCCCAAAGCTTGCTGAAAAGACCCCAGTGCTTGTGGGGTTCATGGCCCGCAGGCATTACATACCGATCCCCAATCCTGCTCACAGCCGCCTCTGCAGAAGGTGAAGCGCAGACGGCCGTGAGCAGGAGCGGGGATCAGTAAGTAAATAGGGCCCGTTACCTGCTGGTGATACACCAGCAGGTAACGGCCTATTAAAAAAAAAAAAAAAAAAAACATCAGGTGCCTGCCGGGACCCCTAATGTCCCCGGCCCTGTGGCAGTTTGCCTGGTATTTATGCCACTGATTGGACTGCCATACTGGATTTCAGCATTCTTATAAATTGAAACGTTTTAAAATAACAATCGATCGCAGGTCTTTCACTGATATCCAAACTGAGATACACATGATCACATGACGCTTATGGACCAATGGCAAATCGCAGGTTCTTTAGTCTTGACATACACACCGCTTTACACCAGGTTTCCATAGCAACCAAGCTATTTATGACCTTTATGAGTCAATAGCAGGTCTTTAAATATTCAGTCATATGACGTGTATCAGCCAATATAAGTTCACATTTCATTTACCAGGTTTCCATAGCAACACAGCCATAAATAGACTGTACCTATACTGGACTGCCATACTGGATGTCAATTGCAAAACTGGCCAATTCTTATGGGGTCACTACACAAACAAAAAATGAAATATACCCGTGCAAAGCCGGGTCCTTCTGCTAGTTATTTATAGTTTTAAATTATTTAAAGGGAAAGTGCCACTATGAAATGACCTATTGTTTAAATCACATTTTTATGATCTTTATATCATTTTTGTACTTTTTTATTTCATAGCATATTTTTAACCCCTTCCCGACATCTGCTGTACAATTTTGGAAGATGCTGAATCTTTGAAGATGGCAGTTTCTCTGCTGCAGAAAAACCCATTTTTCACCGTTTTGCTTGCCATAAAGGTATGAATAAAAAGCAATCAAAACATCAGAAGTACCCCAAAATGTTACAACTAAAAAGTACATCTGGCCCCACTGAAAAAACACCTTATGCATCCCTGTACACGGAAATATAAAAAGTTGTGGGTTTCAGAATATGTCGACTCGAAGAATTTTTTTATTTTTTTGGGAAGTTTTTGATTTTTTTTTTAAGGAGTTAAAACGTAAAAAAAAAACAATGCAAATCTGGTATCCCTAGAATCGTACCAACCCATAGAATACAGATGAGATTTCAATTTGGCTGCACATTGAACGTCGTAAAAACAAAGAAAGTTTAATATCTGAATTTTTTTCTACATTCCCAGTACATCATACAGAATATTAAATGGCACCATTACAAAGTACAATTTACCCCTCAAACATTAAGCCCTTATATGATTTTGTAAACTCAAAAGTAACAAAGTTATGGGATTGGGAAAGGCAGGGAGCCAAAAGCGAAAATTGAAAAATACCTGTGGCGGGACGAGGTTAAAGAATTTTTGGTGATGTTGTTATTATTTATATTTAAATCCGAAAAATGTTGCAAATCCAACTCCTGCCACTATGTCTAAGACTGGGGCCCCACGTGGTGAAAATGCTGCGGTTACTCACGGCGAAAACGCCGCGAAAATAAAAACACAACGCTTTACAGTCACAGCAAACTGGATGGGATTCTAGCGAATCTCATCCCCACTACGTGCAGCATGTCAATTATACCTACAGAAACACAAGCGGTTTCCCCATAGGTATAATTGAACTTTCTGTGAAAAGCGCTGTGGGAAAAACCGCAATGCGTTGCCGCAGAGGTTTTTCCCACAGCACCTTTTTTTCTGCAGGATGCCACGTCGGGCCTTAGCCTAAAATGGTTTGTGACCTTCTGTCTCCTGGTGATAGTCTATGGGCCCTAGACACGATTATCTGGAGCAGACCCTATTGTTTTCTATGGGAGAGTTTTCTAGGCATTGCACAGAAGGGAAGTACTGTAGATAAGCTGTGAAATCCTCTATTGTTGGTTTATGTGTTTTATCTGCATATACATTATAGCTGTGATCATCAGTGTGCTAAAAAGTGAGGTGGGTGCTGCAAAAGAATTTACCTACAGAAAACAGGAGCATCAGCATTTTATTTGACTCAGTGGCCAAAGTCAGAGCTGCAGGATTTTTAGGAACTTTTTAAAAATATAGATAAGAGGATAGAATTTTTTTTAAAAAACCTCAGCAAATTTTTTTTGAACATATGTTTAACATACAACTTTATTAAAAAATAGGTAATTTTCTGGTGACACATTCCCTTTAAAGGTTTTGATCATGCCCCCTTTCCCTTCTGGTTATGTTCATGGAAAAAACCCTTAAAGGAAGAAACAAACATGAATACATAACAGTACAGTATGTACAGTTGGGGTGTAATTTAATTCAGAGTATAAAGGAAGAACATGTTCTCCATTATTGGCCTGGGAGTTCTGCAACCAGGTGTTGGAAGTGCTTTCCATATGGTGCTAAACATGCATTTACATGTTTATCTTGTTGGCAAGGAATTGTGACATTTGGACTCAAAAGCATTTCATGTTATGAACTTAGTGGTTCCCTATTCCAAGTATTACCATATGGTTTCATTTCTTGCACTTTTGCACATGTACTGTATGTTATCTAATAAGAACATTGAGGTTTTCGAGTCATTGAGCAATCAAGTCAGAAAACTTCACTAATCAAAGTACACCATGAGAAGGGCTGATACTATTATTTGGTGCTTTGTTTTCATCATGTAGGGGCAGTGGCGTAACTAGAAATGGCTGGGCCCCAAGGTGAACATTTGACATAGGGCCCCCCCCCCCTGAACCACTGCCCTCAACCCCCTCCCTGGACAAATCACATTCCAGCGCACACTATTATGCGCCATAGTGGCCCCTGCACACAGTATTATGCCCCATAGTGGCCCCTGCACACAGTATTATGCCCCATAGTGACACCTGCACACAGTATTAATAATAATAATAATAATAATAATAATAATAATAGTCCTTTAATAGTCCCACAATGGGGAAATTCAGTGTGTTACAGCAGCAAAGATAAGATAAGCAGATACAAATACAAATACAACATGTACAGGAATGTTCCAAGGTAAGAGGCATTACATTGATAGCAGACAGACAGGTAGGAAGTAGCAGAGGAGGGGGGGGATTTAACAGGCAGAAAGATATTTCAGTTCTCTGTGTGTAAGAGAATGCCCCATAGTGGCCCCTGCACACAGTATTATCCCCCATAGTGGCCCCTTCACATAGTATTATGCCCCATTGTGGACCACCCATGAACAATTATTATACTCTGGAATCTTTTCAGACCCCAGAGTATAATGATCAGAGACCTAGGGGACGATACAAACAAAAAAACACAATGTTACTTACTTATCTCTCCCTGGCTCTCTTACTCCCGGCTACTTCGGTCATCTTCAATGTTGTTGTTGGACCAGATCTCGTGTAAGCTGGGCCGGTGTCACGACACATAATGACGCAGGCTCGGCCCACATGACGTCACCAAACAGGCCCGAGGCCTGCGGAGCATAGGAGAGGTGATTTACAGTGTTTTTATGTTCCCCCACCTCCCCTGGCCCTCCGATCATACTCATTATAATGATAGCAGTGTTTGTGGGGTTCGTGGCCCACGGCCTCACTTACCGATCCCCGCCCCTGCTCACAGTCACCGCTGAATGGAAAGCGGAGGCGGCCGTGAACAGGAGCGGGATTGGTAAGTAAATAGAGCCCATTACCTGCTGGGGATACTCCAGCAGGTAACGGCCTATTTAAAAAAATTTAAAAAAAAAAACATCAGGGGGCCCCAAAATGTCCTGGGCCCTGTAGTAGACGCCCAGATGAATGGGCCTAATCAGCAGGGAGTCTCCAGCCGCGAAATACACTGCTGGATTGAGTAGGACACTGATTTTTTCAACGTCTTGCTGCGATCCCTTCCTCCCATTGAAAACAATGGAAGGCAGATTCTGGACGGAATCTGGCGTGGATTTGTGTGAGCGTACCCTAAGGTGCCATTGATGGGGAGGGATTTGAGTCTATGGAATCCCTGGTGAAAAGCTACAGCAGAGCTTGCCCTCAGATGCAGTGGGGCTAATCTGCGTTAGCTTTGCACCGCGAGTTCTGCTGCTCAATCAAGCTTTTCTAGCATGCTGCCCCCCATCACCTCAAAGACTTCCTGATAGTAGTGGCCAGCCCAGTGGCGTAACTAGGAATTGCAGGGCCCCAAGGCGAACATTTGACATGGGGCCACCCCCGAACCGCCGCCCCCAACCCCCCTCCAGACCGCCCTCTCAAACACCCCCCCACACAAATAGCATTCCTGCACACAGTATTATGCCCCATAGTGGTCCCTGCACACAGTATTATGCCCCATAGTGGCCCCTGCACAAAGTATTATGCCCCATCGTGGCCCCTGCACACAGTATTATGCCACATAGTGACCCCTGCACACAGTATTATGCCCCATAGTGGTCCCTGCACACAGTATTATGCCCCATAGTGGCCCCTGCACACAGTATTATGCCCCATAGTGGCCCCTGCACACAGTATTATGCAGCATAGTGGCCCCTGCACATAATATTATGCCCCATAGTGGACCACCTATGAACGATTATTATACTCTGGGGTCTTTTCAGACCCCAGAGTATAATGATCGGAGACCCAGGGGAGGATACAAACATAAAAACAATGCTACTTACCTCTTCCTCACTCCGGTGCGCTACTTCGGCTATCTTCAGTGTTGGACCAGATCTCTCGTGATCCAGGCCGGCGTCACCACACATAATGATGTCGGCTGGTGTCTGGGATGTCACCAAACAGGCCTGAAGCCTGTCGGAGTGTAGGAGAGGTAAGTAACAGTGTTTTTTATGTTCGCTCACCTTCCCAGGGCCCCCGATTGTTATACTCAGGGATCTGAAAAGACCCCCGAGTATAATAATAGCAGTGTTTGTGGGGTTCACGCTAGCCCCTTAATGTTCCGGGCCATGTGGCAGCCGCTACCACTGCTACCCCGGTATTTACGCCCCTGCACCTTTCCCTACCCCTCCCTGCTCCCCCAGAGTCTTGTTCTGGGTACTTACGCTAGGTTCACACTTGCTTTCAGGTTTCCGTTCGGGGGGTCCGCTTTGGGACCCCCCGAACGGAAACCTAATCCACTTAAAAAAGTGGTTACCCACGGAAACCCGCGGACCTCATAGACTATAATGGGGTCCGTCGGGTTTCCGCCTGGTTTCCGCCTGAAAAGGGCAATAAAATGAAGAGAAAAGCGCTGCTCTCCGCATTTTTAACGGGTTTGGGGATGGAATCCGCGAATGGAGTACAAGCGCTGGTGTAAACACAGCCTTAGAGGGAGGGGTTATCCGTAACTAGCTCCATAGTGATTTTTCATACTGATGATGACCTATCCTGTTCATCAGTATATGAATTGTCCAACACCTGGATCCTGCACACATCAGTTATTATGGCAGCCTCTGTGGCCTGGTAGTTACAGCAGTGGACAGGGAGCGCATGCAGCTGCTCCTATTCATGTACTGTACTAGGAGCGGCACAGCAGCCCCATCCACTGCTGTAGCTTCCAGGGCTCAGAGGCTGCCAGAATGACCGATGTGTGCGGGTTCTGGGTGACAGACCACCACAGATTATAGACTGATGACCTATGCTGTGGAAAGGTCAGTATGAAAAATCATTATGAGTCGGTCTGGACAACCCCTTTTAAAGGTAGGTTCACATTACTGTTATTTAATGTCTATTGCTCTTTGCCATCATAGGATGAGAGTAACGGACAACTGAGCCCCTCCATCTGGTGTCGTCTACATTCACCCTTTTATAAAAAACATAACAAAAGCTTTCTTTTGTCAGGATTTTTACTTTTCTGACGGATGCATGAAGGGCTTTTTCTTCTGTTGCAAAAGTAAAGAAACATGACAGAAGAAAGGACAGAAAGAAGGACAGAAGAAAGGACAGAAGAAAGCTTCCTCCATATTTTTAACATGAGGGTGAATGCTGTGAGCTACTTATGAAGGAGTTGGGCTGTAGAAAAATAGAGGAGTCAGGACTGGTGGTTTGACCTACCGCCTCCACAGTCATGGGCTTTCATCATTCATGGTTTCAACCCAGTCAGGAAGAATAAAAATACCAGCACAAGTCCAGGTATCCAGAGCAGCAGGAAGCCATGAGGGGCATACAGACTGTTCAGGGTGTATATTTATATAGCAGTAGCCATATGTGGCGACCAATAATCGCACAGCAGAAAGCATGATTATAGTTTTTTGCAGGTGGATTTTGAGGCAGAATCTGACTCAAAAAAGAAGCATCATGATCTACAGGCGGATACTGTGTGGGGCCACTGTGGGGCACATGATACTGTGTGGGGGCCACTGTGGAGCATATGATACGTTGTGGGGGCCACTGTGGAGCATATGATACTGTGTGGGGGCCACTGTGGAGCATATGATACTGTGTGGGGGCCCACTGTGGCGCATATAATACTGTGTAGGAGCCACTGTGGAGCATATAATACTGTGTGGGGGCCACTGTGGTGCCTATAATACTTTGTGGGGGAAACTGTGGATCATATAATACTGTGTGGGGGGCGACTGTGGAGTATAAAATACTGTGTGGGGGCCCACTGTGGAGCATATAATACTGTGTGGTGGCCACCGTGGAGCATATAATACTGTGTGGGGGCCACTGTGGAGCATATAATACTGTGTGGGGGGCCACTGTGGAGTATATAATACTGTGTGTGAGCCACTGTGGAGTATATCATACTGTGTGGGGCCACCGTGGAGTGGCACTATTAACAGTATCAGGCCCTGTTCACACGTTGGAATCTGGCACTGATTTTGTAGCGGATTTCGCCCCTAAATCAGCAGCAGATTCCTCCATCATTCTGTCTCCTATTGAAACTAATTGGAGCAGGAAGCTGGAAAAAAAGTGTCCTGCTGGATCCTGCCGCAGATTCTGCAGCTGATTCGGAGACCGCAGCTTGAGATTCTGCACTGGTTAGACTCATTGATTTGGGTCTAATCAGCAGTGGAAGCCACAACAGAATACTGATACTCTGCACTGTGAGCCGGGGGCAGAAAATAAAGAAGAATCCATGGCAAATGTCCGCCTCAAATTCCACTTTACTTTCCGACGTCTGAACAGGTTGTATCTACTTGTATGGAAAGGACTGTATTACAGTCCACTCCAGTAGGTCTACCTCAGCAAAAAACGCCCAATTTCGATTGTTTTTTTGCTGCATTGTGCATGAGTTACTCCAAAACACTTTGTCGCCCAAGGGCCCACACAAACCTGAAGCTGGCCCTTAAAGGAGAAAATGCTGTTTCTTACACAATTTCTTCTCAACATGACAATATCCCATATGTGCTGGTACACTGATGTATGTGCAAATACTATATATATATATATATATATATATATATACTAGCAGAAGGACCCGGCTTTGCACGGGTACATTTCATTTTTTGTCTATGTAGTGGCCCCTTAAGAATTGGCCAGTTTTGCACTTGACATCCAGTATGGCAGTCCAGTATAGGTATAGTCTATTTATGGCTGTGTTGCTATGGAAACCTGGTGAATGAAATGTGAACTTATATTGGCTGATGCACGTCATATGACTGAATATTTAAGGACCTGCGAACTGCTATTGACTCATACAGGTCATAAATAGCTTGGTTGCTATGGAAACCTGGTGTAAAGCTGTGTGTATGTCAAGCCTGAAGAACCTGCGATTTTTCATTGGTCCATAAGCGTCATGTAATCATGTGTATCTCAGTTTGGATATCAGTGAAAGACCTGCGATCGGTTGTTATGGAAAACCTGGAGTAAAGCTGTGTGTATGTGACCTTGTGTAACAGTGTCATCCACAGCCTCTGCCCCTTTAAAGCTGACCCACAGCAGTGAAGAAAAATGGTTGGGCTGTTATGGAAACATGGAGTGCAGCTGTGTGCATGTGGCTGACAATGCCTTGTTAGATTGGAGACGGGCTTGGGTCTGCTGGGTTGTTTCATCAGCTCGCTGTTGTCTGTGACATACCTTTTCAGATTGGAGACGGGCTTGGGTCTTCTGAGAGTTTTCATCAGCTCGAGCACCAGCCATGCGTTTTGCTGCAGGGGGCATGAGAAGTTTAAAAACGTTTCAATTTATAAGAATGCTGAAATCCAGTATGGCAGTCCAGTCAGTGGTGTAGCAGCGGTAGCGGCTGCCACAGGGCCCGGGACGTTAGGGGTCCCGGCAGGCCCCTGGTTTTTTTTTTTTAATAGTCCATTACCTGTTGGTGTAACACCAGCAGGTAACGGGCCCTATTTACTTACCGATCCCTGCTCCTGCTCACGGCCGCCTGTGCTTCACCTTCTGCGGAGATGCTGTGAGCAGGAGCGGGGATCGGTAAGTAAGGCCTGCGGGCCATGAATCCCACAAACACTTCTATCATTATACTCTGGGGTCTTTTCATAAATAGCTTAGTTGCTATGGAAACCTGTGTGCCTGAGGAGACTAAGTGCCTGCGAGCTTCTATTGGCTGATAAGGGACATGTGACCGTGTGTGTGGCAGTTGGAATATGAGTGAAAGACTTGCAGGCTTAGCTAATGCTGGTCATTTTTTGGGAATACTGTATCTCAGGAACGGTACATCCTTTAGAGCTGAGACCCAGTCTAAATTATTCCTGGACACCTGATGTACATGTGTGCCAAATTTGGTGAGGATTGGTCCAGTCGTTTGGTCACGTATAAAGAACAGACAGACAGACAGACAGAAACTCATATATATATATATATATGATAGAGAGAGATAGCAACTAGGCATAGCACACGGGGAAGGGAAGAATGGATGGAGGGTAGCAGAGGAGGATGGAGGGTGGCAGAGGAGGATGGAGGGTTGCAGGGGAAGATGGAGTGTGGCAGTGATTAATGGAGGTTGTAAGAGGAAGGTGGAGGTTGGCAGGTAGAGGTGGATAGATGGAGTGGCAGCAAGTCACAGCGGTACTGCAAAGAATTCACTCACTGTGCAGCACAGTAACTGCTCGCAATCCAAGTTCTTGTTGTTCTGGTGTGCTGCAAGATGTCCACTAAGGAAATCCTGCAGCAGACTAAACCCATATGTATCCATATCCCAGAAAGATTTAAGGAGATGTGACCATTCCTTAACTCTGCAAGTTATGTAAACCAAATAAAAAAAATTGATGTCAACTTCTGTCTGCACCAGTTATTTTAATTCATCAGCCATTTCTCAGATTATAATAAAAGCCATGATTGTATTGCTTATGTGAAAGCTAATCATGATGAAGTCGATGATGACAAAGACTATGTTCCCATTTGTGTTGATCTTTTGTCTGGGAAAATGACAAACACTATAACAGAAACCCAACAAGATAATAGGTCAGGCTATGTTGGTATCTATCCTATAATGGATCCATTGCCAGCTTGCAATCTATTTTTCTGTTTCTATTATGGAACAAAAAAACAGAATGACTGCCACTTATGTGAACCTAGCCTAATACAAACTGACTGGGCTCAAAAACCTGGTGAATTACTTCTAAGCATGAAATGTGTTTGCCTGTAAATAAACCGACTAGTTTCAGTTACCACTGCTGGAATCTATTCTATCTATTCTAATCTATATGACAGATTGACTGGGAATATACTCTAACAACAGGATCATTCACTTAAAATATCATTACTTTTGTAAAAACATATAATAGGTAGTAACATCACATAAATAGGTAGGTATATACACCTATCAAAGTCAACAAGCCTAACTGCTACAGACATGTTCTTTGAATAATAATTTGCCTACCCAGACCCTTCGATGCAGGGTAACAATTAGAGCATGGTGTACGAAATTAATTAATTTGCGGCTAATCATTTTAAAAAAACAGTTATTTCTTGGCTGCAGAGAGCCTGTATAGTGGAGTAGCTGCTAAGGACGCCACACTACCCGATAGTTTACATGTTATCATAGCAACGTGACCTAGTGCAAAGTATCCAGCCTCGGTGTCTAAAGAGACACCATCGGGTAGCGCGACGTGCTGTAGCTGCTAAGGACGCCGTGCTACCTGATAGTTTACACGTTACCATAGCAATGTGGCCTAGCGCAAAGTATCCAGCCTTGGTGTCTTGCTAGATCTCCCACAGTAACACATCTCACAGAGGTATCAAACTCGCTATCCCCTACAGCTCAGCCCCACAGAGTCACAGCTTGCCAAATCCACCAAACCTGGACAATAGATTGCCATCTCCTATAGTAATGCAGCTCTAAATCCCCACTCCCAAACTACCCCCAAGTTCACCATGCACCCCAAAACTCCCCCCACAGTTTACCGTGCACCCTACAATCCACTGTGCACCCTACATCTCTCCCTCCCACAGTCCACTGTGCACCTCACAGTCCACCGTGCACTCCACATCTGTCTCCCCCACACTACACCCTGCACCCCACATTTCTCCCCCTCACAGTACACCACACACCTCACATCTCTCCATGTTCCTCCACTGCATGGGATACAACTTTTCATCATGTGTACGGACCTTCTTCCAAGCAGACACGCCTTCCCATTCACATGACTAGAGCATGTCATGAGACCATCTGAAGTCAGAAGGTCCTTACCGAGTATAGTATTTAGCCTGTTTAGGGATGGCTGGCTGCTGATTGGCTTGCATGCATGGCATTGTGGGCGATCCCGCGTTCCCAGAGTTCCTGGCCCTATGTCCTAACATGTGTAGAAAGCCATTTTAGGAAAAAATGCGATTCGTTACCACGAAGTGTGAGGAAATCCGGATTCGATGCGAATCGAATATTTCCTGAAATTCAGATTGAATTCCACTTCGTCAGCTTTGATTCGCTCATCTCTAGTCAAGAGGCCACTAAAATGCTACCTTACATTTTTAGATTGAACTTTGCTATTACATTGTTTTAAAAAATAGTGAATTTTTTTAATCCCTCACTGCAATATGAATTAAACACTGATGAGCATTGCAAATCTCAGGCTGGATATACACTGACTAGCACATTTCTATTATGCCAATAACCAAAGGTTTTTAATTTAATGGCCTTTACTATAAAGCTGAAATGCTTTCACTTCTCTGTAAGTAGAACACCAATGAATTTCAGCTGCATTTATTAATGGCCATGCGGTTTTGCTCATTTAACCACACAGCCAGTACTTAAAGGGAATCTGTCAGGTCAATCTGTGACACTAAACCACCCACAGGTCCTTATAGACCTGGGGTTTAGTGTCCCAAATCGCCCTGTTGTAATGCAATCCGCAGGTGCATTAAAAATAAAAAAAACCTTTATACTTACCTAGATAAGGGTCCGATCAACGCTGTTCGGCCGAGAACAGTCCGGCTTATTCATAAGATTCTTCCTTGGCACGCCTCCCGGCACCTGCGCTGTTCTTCACTGAAGCCAAAGATGGACACCCCGGCTTCACTGTGCAATTGCCAGAGGTACGGGACATGCGCACTGAAGCCGAGGTGTACTCCTCTGGTTTCATTGAAGAACTGCTCAAGGAGTACAGCGGCAGGGTGAGTATAAAGCTTTTTTATTTTTAATGCGGCCATGGATTGCATTATAACAGGGTGATTTGAGACACTAAACCCCAGGTCCATATGGACGTGTGGGTGATTTAGTGTCCCAAATTGCCCTGACAGATTCCCTTTAAATGCAGCTGAAATTCATTGGTGTTTCGTTTACAGAGAAATATGAGCAGTCTGTAGAACCAATAGAGGCTCCGCTGTTTCAAACTGCTATGCCCAACGCTGCTCTAAAACACTGGTGTGAATGCTAGAACACTGGGCCGGGTGAGATTTAAGGATAGTTCCCTGGACCTGTCGCTCAAAGAAAAAGAAAATGAAGGCAGCCATATTAGAGCAGTGTGGGGTGTATCAATTTGGAGCAATGGAGCCGCTCTCAGTTCTCCAGACTGCTCCTTTGCATACTGTGAAATAAATGAATATCTTGGCAACAGAGACACAGATTTTCATAGGGAAAGAGGCAGACTGTGATGCTGGCTCATTATTCTTCACCGTGGTGATAGACCAATGAATTTGCTTCTGCAATATGTTAAGCCACATCCTCAAAACACTTGCCACCTCCCTCCTTTTTCCTCTCTGACCAAAATTTTTGAGTGGAAAAGGTAACCCTATTCACACTTGAGGAATGTTATTACTATTCGGGTCACTGTTACTAATGAGAACACTTGGGAAGGATTATTACTATGGGCAGGGTATATTTGCTGAGCGCAGCTATTTCCTGACACTATTTTTGACATTATTCTAGGAGTGAATATCTATGTGGCATTTGTATATTCAGGAGGGCTATCCATTTCGCACTCTTACAATATCTGGGGCAGCTGCAGTCTAACACTACTATGGCACCAGGATAGAGAGGATAATAGAAGCACGAATAACCTAAGATATTTGTCTGACAAACTCTGCTGAAACGACTAGTATCTGGAGGAAGACTTTATGAATTCTGTACCAACTGGTGAAGATGAAGAAAAAGAACATCTACAATCCAAGGAAACATCACCTGTGAGTCACTGGATATAATAGTTAAAAATTTTTCATGTGTCAACCGTGACTGAATTTGTAATCAGTGCATAGATAGAAGGTTTTGTTGCCATCAAGAATTTGGTACACATCTGAACATATACAGTACTTCATAATGTCAAGTTGGGGGCATGAGGAGGACTCAAGAGTTGAACCCTTTCCATACATGAAGAGTGCGAGGGATGAGCAAAATAGGAAAGTAACAAGCCCATTTTTTATACATTTTCCAAAAAATTAAGTTTTGGCTGAATCTGAAATTTTTGGGGTTCGCCACCCACTAACCTCTATTAAACTCTGAGGTCTCTCTAGACCCCAGGGTATAACAAGCAGAGTCCCAGTTGAAGTGTGTAAACATTACAAAACAGTGAGGCTCTCCTTCCTTGGGCTTCATCATGGCATTTGATGTGGGTCTTGTTTGGACCTCTTTCCGCCGCCTGAATAATGTCAGTGACCTTGGGGGACTACTGAGGTCTGTGATTGGGCTTCAGCGTGCCATCAGACTGTGTCTAAATTGAAGTTATTCAGGAGGCCAGAGTATAATAATAGAAGTCTGAGTTTAGATGAAACAAGTTTTACCCAAAACAAAACTTCCAGGCAAACCTCATGAATATTTACAAAATGAATCTCGGAAGGGATTCTCAATAGCGACCGCGGCATCTTAGGTGTTTGTCAGGGAACTGAATGCTGCGGGCAGCATCGGGAGCAGGTTTTAGCTGTAACTGACAGCTAACGCCCTGCTCCTTAACCCCCAATCAGAGCTGACCTCCGAATGGAGGTTTTAGCCCCTTGGATGACCAAGAGGTTCCACCATGCCAAACGCCCTACTCAGCACCCCCTGCAGCGAGATAGGGGGGTGCGCATATGTATCTTCTGCAGTCTGGGGTCTGGCCAGTGACCCCAGGCTGCTAGGAGCCCCGAGTACCTGGTTGATTCTGCCAAGACTGAGGAAGTCAGCCTTTGCGTCTGCAGTCTATAGTGCTGAACCAGCGATTAGTATATTGCTGGTTCAGGTGCCATAGTTGGACATCACTAAAAAGTAAAAAAAAAAAGATTTACAGCCATTTTTGGGTCACAAAGTTCGGGTCAGTGGGGTTCGGGTACCCGAACTGAACTTTTGGGCAAAGTTCGGCGGAATGCGTTTTACCCGAACTTTGACTGGTTCGCTCAACACTAATGATAAACCATTATGAATATATAAATGGCCCATACAACAAATATGGAGAAAAGCTCTTCCATATAAAATCCCCTCAAAAGACAAGAGAGTACTCTCTCCTTCTTGTCTGCAGATGCGCAAGGCTTCTTCATTGTAAGGTCTGTGAATCTGTAGAATAATCTACTCCAGGAGCTGGTCACAGCAGCTACAGTATATCTGACAGTTTCCAAAAATTTCTTAGATTTGATGCTTTTTTATGCTTTTTTTTTTTTCCAAGATGGCGCCGCTGGAGTGGCAGCCTGTTACATCACCTCTGAATTTTTCTCTTCTTTTCCTTTCTTTGTTTTGTCTTATCACTCTACATAAGGTGCATTGCACTATGAAGAACCATATGAGGACTTGGAATTGGACCTTTGTGATACTTTTTGTTTCTTTTGTTGTGCTTTCAATGGGAACTATTGTGTCTGCAGACCCTGCGTGTGGCCAGGATTCTTTTGTCTACTCCAGGGATGTACTGTTGCAGCTTAGAGACACAGCAGGGATACATGCTAATAGACCAGACATCCCCCAAGAACTTTGGAGAAAGAAAAGAAGGGGGTGTAGAGCTGAAGCCCTTCAGAGGATTAGGAGGAGATGTTTTAGACCAGCTCTCCCCTCCATCATTATAGGCAATGTGAGATCTCTTGCAAACAAGATGGACGAACTGACAGTGCTCACCAGGCATCATCAGGAGTTTTGGGAGTGTAGCATGATGCTGCTTACAGAGACTTGGCTCACTGAAGTTACTCCGGACACTCTTGTCTCCTTGGATGGCTTTAAACTTCTTTGGGAGGACAGGACAAGGGAGAGCGATAAGAGGAAAGGAGGAAGGCTGGCGATATTTGTGAATGATAGATGGTGTAATCCTAGGCACATTGTGATTAAGGAGCAAACGTGCTGTAAGGACATTGAACTATTAGCTATGAACATGAGACTTTTCTATCTATCTATCTATCTATCTATCTATCTATCGAGGGAACTATCGCATGTCATCAAAATAGCTGCATATGTGCCCCCCTCTGTGAAAGCTGATGCTGCCTCTGAGGTCCTACAAGCCACAGTGAGCCAGTTGCAGTCGCTACACCCCCAGGCCCTCCTTCTTGTGTCTGGAGACTTCAACCATGGCTCTCCATCATCCACACTGCCCAGTCTCACACAGTATGTAACCTGCCACACAAGAGACAACAAAACATTAGACTTGTTCTTTGCTAATGTGAGGGAGGCATATAACTCATCAGCCCTACTGCCCCTGGGAAGATCGGATCACAACCTAGTGCATCTCTGACCTGTCTACAAGCCACTTGTATGTAGAGAACCAGCTGTCACCTGCACAGTGAGGATATGGTCTGAGGAGAGTGATGAGGCTCTGAGGGACTGGTTTGACATAATCGCATGGGAAGTGCTGCAGGATTCTTATGGAGAATATATAGAAGGACTCACACACTGCATAACGGATTACATTAATTTTTGTGTGGACAACACAGTACCCACAAAAGTGGTGAGGTGTTTCTCTAGCCTCAAACCATAGATTAATTCTGATATAAAAACACTACTTAAGAAGAAAAAGATGGAATTCAAGACAAGAGATAAGGAGGGGCTGAGGGAGGTACAGAATGAGCTTAGGCATCAAATCAGGCAGGAAAAAGCCAATTATAAGAATAAAATGGAAAAGCAAATGGAAAGAAAAGACATAAGGGGAATCTGGGATGGGCTTAAGTCAATTTCAGGTCATAGAGAGTCAGTCTCCCAGATAGAGGCAGATGTTAATTGGCTTAATGAACTAAATCTATTCTTCAATAGATTTGATCACATACCAGCTCCTCCCACCCCAGCATATCCTTCAGTTCCCCCTACCACAATGACTTCACCCCCTGCGGCTATTTCCCACCAGACCAGTAAATCCAGAAATCCGTCTTTATCTGACCACAGTCTGACCTTCACAAGTGCCTAGGTGAGAAGGGAGCTGAAAAAGATCAAGGCGGGGAAAGCCGCAGGGCCAAATTACATCAGTACAAGGCTAATTAAGACTTGTGGGGAGCAGCTGTGTGGTATTATTACATATATGTTTAATATGAGCCTGAAGCTGGAAATAGTCCCTGAATTATGGAAATCTTCTTGTGTGGTACCGGTTCCAAAGAAACCTCACCCTATGGACCTCAACGACTATTTACCTGTAACATTGACATCCCACTGGATGAAGATCTTATAGAGATTGGTTCTCACACATCTCCACCCTCTAGTGAGCACCACTATAGACCCTCTCCAGTTTGCGTATCAACCAGGCATTGGGGTGGATGATGCCATCATCCACCTTCTGCACAGGGCTCTTTCTCACCTGGAGAAACCAGGGAACATGGTGAGAATAATGTTCTTTGATTTCTCCAGTGCTTTTAACACCATACAGCCTTGGCTACTGAGAGACAAGCTGGCCCTTGCTGGAGTGGACCACCACCTCTCCAATTGGATCTTAGACAACCTCGCAAACCGACCTCAGTATGTGAGAGCCCGGGACTGTGTGTCAGATACCGTGATCTGTAATACGGGGGCACCTCTGGGTACAGTTCTTGTCCCTTTCCTCTTCACTATTTACACTGCAGATTTTAGATGCAACTCATCTAGCTGCTACCTACAGAAGTATTCTGACGACTCTGCAAAATTAGGCCTCATCACAGACGATGATGACAGGAAGTACAGAGAACTGAACCGGGATTTTGTGGACTGGTGCCAGCAGAACCACCTGAAGATTAACCCTGAGAAGACCAAGGAGATGGTGGTGGACTTCCGTAAATGACGATGCCCTCCTAAACCAGTGGACATCCAGGGGACGGACATAGAGATTGCCAACACCAATAAGTACCTGGATGTGCTCCTTAATAATAAGCTGGAATGGGCAGATCACATGGAGGTCCTGTACAGGAAGGGCCACAGCAGGCTCTACCTGCTTAGGAGGCTGAGAGCCTTTGGAGTCCAGGGGGCACTTCTTAGGACTTTTTTCAACTCGGTAGTGGCATCAGCCATCTTCTTCGAAGTGGCCTGCTGGGGGAGCAGGATATCAACCAGGGATAGAAATAAACTTGACAAGCTGATTAGAAGGGACAGCTCTGTCCTGGGGAGCCCACTGGACCCTGTGCAGGTGGTGGGTGACAGAAGGATACTGTTCGTGGTGAGCTCCATGTGGGAGAATAAGTCCCATTCCATGCATGAGACCATGATAGCGCTGGGCAGTACAGTCAGTGACCGACTACTTCACCCTAAGTGTGAGAAGGAGCGCTATCGGAAGTCTTTCCTCCCCACTGCAGTCAAGCTGTGCTGTAAAACCAACACCAACCTAAGAAGAGATTAGTCCATACAGAGAACTGAAATATCTTTCTGTTTGTGATATTTCCCCCCCTTCCCCCCGCTACTTCTTATCTGTCTGTCTACTATCAATGAAATGCCTCTAACTTGGAACATTGTTTTATATGTTGTACTTGTATTGCTTATCTTTGCTGCTGTAACACGCTGAATTTCTCCATGGTGGGACTATTAAAGGATTATTATTATTATGTACTCATGCCCATTTTCCATTATTATTATTATTATTATTATTATGTACTCATGCCCATTTTCCATACTTTGCTTGAACTTAATGTATTTTTTTTCAAACTATGTAACTATGTAAGTCACATCTGACCAAGAGGCCTCCAAGCTGGGATCATCTGTGATGGTCTTCCTTACTTCCACCATTGGAACCAAGCTACAAGTGAAGGCACTGGTGCAGGAGGAACTGTTAATTCCCTATCACCATTGCTAATATCCTGCTCACCACAGCCTATAACTCTGAGCCACTGCTGAATTCTGGAGAACTACCCTCCTGCTTCATGAACTAGTGCTTCTAAGCTTGACAGCACCTGACATTCATGTACTCAAGTTTTGTGATGCTGGAGTCCTGTGTGTGCTGTCTCTCCTTTCCATATTTAGTACTACAGAAACCAGCTACATGGGAGAGACATTCCCTGTTGCTGCTCTATTCTCTAGACCTTTTTCTTTTTGTACCAGAACTGTTATATCTTACTGTTCCCCTTTCCCTGCACTACTAGGCTCTTGCCTCGAGTGTTACATCTTTTCAGTCATTAAAGGAACACTACCTGTTTCCTCATTATACCACTACCGAGCATCATGATCTGGAAGAAGGCTAAGGCCACTGAACCAGAGAAACTTATTGCTTATTTCCTCTCTACAGAGGCATCCCAGGCAATTAAAAGCCCTTGTTCCACTGCTTCCCACTCTGCACAGAAATCCCTCTTGGTTTCTTCCTCTCATGGTAGCTCAATAACTTAAGACTGAAGACACCCTCAAGAACATACTAGTCCTCCTTCAAAATAACATCATGCTCTGTGGTAACAATTTCACTACCCAACTACAATGCAACATTGACTCTCTTGACTTCAGGACTGACTGTATTGGACAAAAAATGGAAGAATTCTCTACTGACCGGTTCATGAGGACGGTCTCCAGCTCAAAGCAAAGTTGGAAGATGCATATTATTGCTCCCATCGTTACAATATTAAAATAAGAGGGGTCATGGAAAAAATATCTGGCTCTGATATTCCAGAATATGTCAAGGGCATCTTCAAAGTCTAAAGATATTCTTGCGCGAGTTCATTTCTACCATGTTTAGAAGCAATTAATGTTTGAAGCCCACAAACTAGGATCCCTACTAGAACACTATGAAATTATTGCTCTATATCCTGACCTCAGCTACTCTACAAGTCTGAAAACAATACTTTTCACTCACCCAGGCACTACGAGAAGCTCAGATTAAATACAAGTGGAACTTTCCAGGCAACCTGCTAATTTTCAGGAACAGCTCTACTACACTGACTAAATCAGTGGATGAAAGTATGGAGTCACTCACGCATTGGAATGTCACCCTTACTTAACAATTCAACAATTCCCACTGGTTCTTGCTGCCTACCAGGGTTCCTGTGGACTGGTTCACAGTGCGCTCCATTGGGGGGGGGGGGTCACACTTGAAACCTCAAATAGGACAATCAGGTTGGCCACATTAGTTATTTTTATAACAGGATGAGCACGGGATCTACTTCAGGACATTTATATTTTGCCCCCCCCCCCACTTTGATTGATGTTACATCAATGTATTGTCACTATGAAATCTCCCCATCCTTACTATTATTACCTGTTCATGTTACTTCTGTGAGTTGCAATTGGCTATTTACACCTTCCCTTCTTATTTTTACATGTGGGTATAATCTATTCCTCTGAGAGCATGTACTATGTCTATAGAGCAATCTCTTACATCACCTTTTACCTCCCTGCTTACTTTAGTAGCTATTTAACCCCATCCCGCCGCAGCTATTTTAAAATTTTTGTTTTTTACTCCCTGCCTTCCAAAAGCTATAACTCTTTTATTTTTCAGTTCACAGAGCTGTATGAGGGCTTATTTTTTGTGGGATAAATTGTACTTTGTATTGGTGCCATTTAATATTCCATACGATGTACTAGGAAGCTGTAAAAAAAATCAGAATGGGGTGGAATTAGAGAAAAACTGCGTTTGCGCGACTTTCTTACGTGCTTCAATTTAACAGTGTTTACTGTGCAGCCAAAATGACTTGTTACCTGTATTCTGTGGATCAGTTTTTATAAACACCTTTTTAAAAAATTAGAAACTTTAAAAAAAAAATATTCAACAACCGTAACTTTTTTTCTATTTCCGTATTTTGGGCTGCATAAGACATCTTTCATTGCAGGACCAGATATACTTTTTACTTCTACCAATTTGGGAAATCTCTGATGTTTTGATGAACTATAGTAAAATGGAGAAATGTGTCACTTTGGCTATTTTGATTTATTTTTCTTGCTATTGCAGTCGCTGTATGGGAGAAATATTTTTATATGTTTGTAGCTTGGGCATTTTAAGCTGCAAGAATACTTATTTTTTATGTTTAGTTTTGTTTATTTATTTTATTTGATCTCTAAGGAAAGGGGAGTGATTTTAATTTTTAAAAAAAAAATTATTCAACTTTTTATTTACTGTTCTATTATCCTCCCTAAGAAGCTTGGATCTGCGATCATTAGATTGTTTGTCCCATAGACTGCAATACAACTGTACTGCAGTCTATGGGAAATTTACACTGTAACCATTGACGCCTGCCACAAGCAAGCCTCAGTAGTTACATTCTTCTGACAGGCCTGGGAGTCTTTACACTGAGGGGAGGAACTCAATGGAACGGATTTTTCCTGCTTTAGGGGCAGATATAGAACAGCGGAGACCCGGCGGCTATTGCTGGAGTTCTGCTACATAATGGCAGCCATATTTAAAGACCCAAGATCCACTGTACTGTTATGGCTGTTGAGAAAGTGTTAAACACTTTACTTCATGGGCAGGGAAAATTGTAATTTTTTAGGCCAGGGTCCCACGTGTTTTACAGTCACTGTGTAGTGGATGGGATTTTAGCCTCTGTAAACTTTCTGTGAAAAGCACTGTGGGAAAAACCGTGATGTGTTGCCACTGTGGGACGCTACATGGGGCTTCAGCCTTAAAATTATGATTCTAATCTTTTATACCTTCTACACTGTGACTTTTCCCACAGAAGAACAGGCAGTAGTTGATGTAGGTGTCACCAATGATGGTAATACATCTACCAAAATACTAAACTGGATAAACATAGAAATGGTCTAGGCCAAGTTAAACAAATTAATCTTGAGCAAGCTCTGGTTCCAGATGATTTACACCTACGAGTAATTAAGGAATTTGGTCCAGTCATTGCTGTACCCCTGTTTGTATTTTTAGAGATTGTAAAGCGACTGGCACAAAACAAATGTGGCTATTTTCAATAATGACTTTGGTAATTAGTAATGGTAATGGTAATGGTAATTAGTAATTTGGTAATGAGTTTAACCCCTTCCCGACAACTAAAGATGTGACACCTATTGAGTAGCTGAGTGGATTCCATAGCTACCAGGTCGGAGATGTCTCGGTCATACACAATCAAGGCATGCTGACTCCGATTGTGGACCTGGAGTAAGATCTAGGGACAGTGATCCATTACAATGACAGCCGGTAGCCTATTGAAGACTACTAGGCCTGTCATTACTGTGTCTCTATTAAAGACTACCATAAGAAGCTTGTAATATAAGTCAATAGATTTTCCAATATACCTCAATACATTAGTATTGGAACATATGGTAAGGGTGTTTTAACCCCTAGGGCATCTAAAAATTTAAGTTAAAAGGTTTTTAAAAAATTTAAAAAATTTAAAAAAAAAAAATTCAGAATCATCTCACTTTACATAGCTCACATGTAAAATCAATCAACAAAAATAAATATAAGCACATTAGGTATCCGCACATCTATGAATGCCCAAACTATAAACATACAATAGCAGAACCATTTCCAATTAAAGCAAAACATTGTAACAAAGACATTATAAATATAAAGGCTTTTATCACTTATATTAGAAAAGTGATACATGATTCATTCATTGTCATCACTTGGAAATTATAAAAATAACACTGGTAATAGCTACATTTAATAACAATTTGTTCATTTTGTTAGCAATCTGTTGATATTTTGTTCAGGGCCATATTTTCTATGCATACTCTTAATATGAAAAAAAAATCATTAAAGTGTACCTGCTATTTTAGTCAGATCTGGCAAAATACATTGCTTGTTGCTTATAGTACATGCCATTGATAACAATCAATCATTTTTTTTATTCACATACCTATAAGACAGTGCAGCTGAGCCATGCACCCAGTTTTTCTGCAATCATTCCACACATGTAATGCTATAGACAGTAATAACAGTAGTATCAGTACAATGTGCCTTTCATATACAGGGCACACAAGATAGTTGCGACTGAGAAATAGCCAGCATTGTGTTGCCATCTTTGATTGGGGTCAGTGTTGGACTGTCCCACCAGAGTACCTCTGGGTCAAGGCTCTAGCACAATAATGGTCCCGTAAAAGACACAAAAAATGGAAGGGTACTATTTCCTGGGGAGTGTTGCAACGTAGGCCTGCAGAATAATTTTACTGAAGGCAATATTGGGCATTCTAAAGCGGGAGGGCTCACACAGAAGTTGACAGCAGTGCTTGAGACTATGAAAGAAAAGCTTCACCTCTACTTCCTGTAATATCTTTCAATGTCTCTGTGACTTCACTTGACAAACACTGAGCAGCAAGATAAAGGGAAAATGGCCACCTAGTGACCAGCACTTGGAGCAATTTTTCCATGCAAAAACTGAATAACTTTAGGTAAAGTTGGTGGCAACATCGGCTATCATATGAGCACATTAGCTGAATCAATAGTGATCATTTAACTCACAAGGACTTTTCATAATTGGTCCATATTACACAGAATGAAGTTATTGACGTACATTGATTTTTACAAGGCCTGAGATTATCGGAAAGTGAACCAAATGGGACAAATCTCACTGCCATTGACTTCATTGTTCTATGTCAAAAATATGATGCAGGCATGAAGTGCAGTAATCTTTAACCCTTTTAAGTGCTTATTTTTTGTATGACAAGGTGTACTTTAATTCTGCACCATTTTGGGGTACATATAATGTTTTGATTAACTTTTATTACCTTTTTGGAGGTCCATATGAAAAACTCCATAATTCTATCATAACTTTTAGCATTTTTGTTTTTATGGTGTCCAAGCATTAAAAATGACATGGCAACTTTGTCCAGCGGGTCATTACAATTACGGTGATACCATATTTATATTGGTATTATTATGTTTTACAAAAAAAGTCACTTTTTGAAAATGAACTATTTTCCTGGGGTCACCGTATTCTGATGCCTATAACTTTTTTACTATTTTGTTGATGGAGATATGTAAGGGTTCTTTATCTGTAGGGCAAGTTGTACTCTTTATTGGTACCAATTTTTGTTGTCTATGACTTTTTTATTGCTATTTTTGGGGGAAAGAGAAGTGACTAAAATACATTAATTTGCACACTGCAGCATATACAGTGGGTACGTAAAGTATTCAGACCTCTTTAAATTTTTCACTCTTTGTTTTATTGCAGCCATTTGCTAAAAGCAAAAAAATTAATTTTATTTCTTATTAATGTACACTCAGCACCCCATCTTGACAGAAAAAAAAACAGAAGTGTAGATATTTTTGCAAATTTATTAACAAAGAAAAACTGAAATATCACATGGTCATAAGTATTCAGACCCTTTGCTGTGACACTCATATTTAACTCACATGCTGCCCATTTCCTTCTGATCCTCCTTGAGATGGTTCTACTCCTTCATTGGAGTCCAGCTGTGTTTAATTAAACTAATTGGACTTGATTAGGAAAGGCACACACCTGTCTATATAAGGCCTCACAGCTTACAGTGCATGTCAGAGCAAATGAGAATCATGAGGTCAAAGGAACTGCCCTAGGAGCTCAGAGACAGAATTGTGGCAAGGCACAGATCTGGTCAAGGTTACAAAAGAATTTCTGCAGCACCATTTAAGGATTCTCCATAATCCTTAAATGGAAGAAGTTTGGGACGACCAGAACTCTTCCTAGACCTGGCTGTCCAGCCAAACTGAGCAATCGTGGGAGAAGAGCCTTGGTGAGAGAGGTAAAGAAGAACCCAAAGATAACTGTGGCTGAGCTCCAGAGATGCAGTAGGGAGATGGGAGAAAGTTCTACAAAGTCAACTATCACTGCAGCCCTCCACCAGTCGGGGCTTTATGGCAGAGTGGCCCGAAGGAAGCCTCTCCTCAGTGCAAGACATATGAAAGCCCGCATAGAGTTTGCCAACAAACAAACACATGAAGGACTCCCAGAATATGAGAAATAAGATTCTCTGGCCTGATGAGACGAAGATTGAACTTTTTGGTGTTAATTCTAAGCGGTATGTGTGGAGAAAACCAGGTTCTACTCATCACCTGCCCAATACAATCCCAACAGTGAAACATGGTGGTGGCAGCATCATGCTATGGGGTTATTTTCAGCTGCAGGGACAGGACGACTGGTTGCAATTGAAGGAAAGATGAATGCGGCTAAGTACAGAGATATCCTGGAAGAAAACCTCTTCCAGAGTGCTCTGGACCTCAGACTGGGCCGAAGGTTCACCTTCCAACAAGACAATGACCCTAAGCACACAGCTAAAATAACAAAGGAGTGGCTTCGGAACAACTCTGTTACCATTCTTGACTGGCCCAGCCAAAGCCCTGACCTCAACCCAATTGAGCATTTCTGGAGAGACCTTAAAATTGCTGTCCACCAATGTTCACCATCCAACCTGATGGAACTGGAGAGGATCTGCAAGGAAGAATGGCAGAGGATCCCCAAATCCAGATGTAAAAAAATTGTTGCATCATTCCCAAGAAGACTCATGGCTATACTAGCTCAAAAGGGTGCTTCTACTCAATACTAAGCAAAGGGTCTGAATACTTATGACCATGTGATATTTCAGTTTTTCTTTTTTAATAAGTTTGCAAAAATATCTACATTTCTGTTTTTTTTTTCTGTCAAGATGGGATGCTGAGTGTACATTAATGAGAAATAAAATGAACTTTTTTGCTTTTAGCAAACGGCTGCAATGAAACAAAGAGTGAAAAATTTTAAAAGGGTCTGAATACTTTCCGTACTCATTGTATTTTTGTCTGTATGAGATAAATAATGCTATTTTTGGATAGTGGGGTCTTTTTTTAAATGTAAAGGTGTTTTTTAACTTTTTATTTGTTTATTTTTTATTATTTTCAATTTTAAATTTTTTTTTAACTTTTTATTTGTCTCACAAGGGGACTTGAAGGTAGTCAGGAGGCCGTTGCCCATTGATCTTATTGTGGGGAATCCGAGGGGTAGCTATTGATCACAACATCTGAGAGGTTAATGAGTATCTTCTGAATGCGGCAGCTAATCTTGGGGCTCGGCAGTGTAACACAGCCAAGTGCCGGAAGTAATGCTGCATAGCTCCTGTGCCTACAGCATAACAAGATCATACTATTACGCCGCTGAGCGTGAACGACATACTCAGCGTGACATAATAGTATGGTATGGAAAGGGGTTAAAGTAGAAATTCCAAAAAAAAAAGTTTTATTATCTGGAAATCAGACTTTCCAACTGACACAAGTTCTTATGTGTTGACAGGAAATATGATTCTCCATTAATTCCTACAAGAGCTTTGATGTGATTTGATTGTGCACTACAATTTACAGTACATCATTTGCCTTCGCGGACCAGAAAATAAAAAAAAATTGTTGGAATTCTACTGTATCTGTAGGATTATTTATGCATCTAAGACAAAGTTCTCAATGCATATGATGTTCTTATATAGTAATAGACACCTACTGAAGCTTAAAAAGTCTTGCTAAAAAGCAATTATACAAAGTAGGTTAATTGGTTGCCTTAGAGGAGCTCTTCCATCATTATACTTAAGTCTTATGACAGCCCCACCCTGCTAGTTATCTGAACAGAAGAACCTTACATTGCAAATAGTAAGCCTACATTGCATTTCATCAGGGACCAGAAAGTCTCCTATAAAAAGTAAAACAAACAGGTTTTCTATGGCATCCCATTGTCCCAAGAGAGAGTAGCATATCATGTTCTTCTGGGTAGGAAAGTGGCTGTATAAATATACATAAATTTAGATCTTTTGACTATAAGTCACACTCTTTAACAGACAGCTATGTGTCTCTGCAGGGAACATCAGCCCAAATAGCCAATCTAATTAAACAAAACAAATGACTACCATCACCTCAATACAATGCTCAAAGTAATGCAATGCTCAAAGCAGATCCAAGACTCCTCAGAGAAATAGGTGTACTATATAAAAAGATCAATGCCCTAAATGTGTCTATAGAGCATGACAGGCTAGCAAACCGGCACACTTAGTCTTTCACTGTACTGCTTGTACTGCATGCTGTGTCGACAGATGTGCTTACAGTAAGAGTACAACTTGGATAAATAAACATAAGTGCCCTATCTCATCTTAGCCTTGGTTGTTCTATGCTTAGACTAATTTATATGCCCTCCATCTGTCTTCACACTAAAAGAGAATGGTACCATAGGAGGCATTGTCATGGCGATGGTTCTATCATTAGACCAGGTTTCTATAATTAGGTTCACTTCTACAATACTTTCCATTAAGTACCTTTTTTATGTGCTTTATTTATGAATATTTGTTAGTTTTATTTGACACGGAGCTCCATAATTTACACTAGAGGTGTCATCATTTGATCCTTTTGACAATATAGTACTTACATTTTTCTGTTATTTATTTTATTAGATTTTAATAAGAAATTACAGGGGAACAAATGAAAATGCATCTAAAATACAGAAACTATTCATATATAAACCAGAGAGAAGGGAAGGGTAAAATTATGTATGTGTATTAGAGATTAGAGATTCTTAGGAAGTCCATTTATGCTTCTGCATACAACCTCCACTCCCCCATCAGCACTAGTACAATCCTATTTCACCCCTAAGCCGATTGTTACATATGTTCTAAGTTGATATTTGAAGTTTATTTATAATCGCAAGAGAGATAGGTATTTCTAATGTAAAATGATATATTTTAGGAAGGATTATCATCTTATATATCATTATTCTACCCATTCAAGAAGTTTCCAATCTAGTTAGCCGATCAAGCTCTGCTTGGATCTTGGATATCAAAGGAGGAAAGTTAAATTGTGCCAGGGTACGTAGGGGAAAACAGAGTTGTATGCCTCGTTATGGGACACTATGTCTTTCCCACTGGAAAGGAAATTCCCTGGAGATGTCCTCCCAAAGATTTTATGAGAGATGTACTCATAGAAGCTGGGATTTACTAGAAGTCGCTTGATAGTACAAAATTCTGCCAAACTGCTCTAATATTAGGATTTTGCCAAGATTATCAAGATGATGTCATCAGCATAAAGACCCATTTATGTTGATAGTGGACCTGAGGAATACCACAGATATCAGAGTTTGCTCTAACTAATTCTGCCAAAGGTTCCATAACAAGTATGAAAATAAGAGCGGTGAGGAGACATCCCTGTCTCGTCTCATTAGTAATGTGAATCAAGTCAGATAATGTATTATTTACTAGAACACTCACAGCAGGTGAGGTATATAATGCCTTAATTGCAGACAAGATATTTCCAACACAGCCAAATCTGGCCAAGGTTGAAAATACAAACTCCCATTGGATCCTGTTGAATGCCTTCTCTATGTCCAAAATAAGGAGAATAGAGGGCATCAGAGAGGACTTCGGTACTCCATTCCCACCATAATATCTATAATTTGTCTTGTCCCATTTGGAGCCTGTTGTCCCTTTGTGAAGCCAACTTGGTGTGTATGTACACATGTGGTCAAAATTGTTTGTACCCCTCGTTTAATGAAAGAAAAACACATAATGGTCACAGAAATAACTTGAATCTGAAAAAAAGAAATAATATATAACTACATGTTGACAAGCCACAAAGCTTCTGGGAGAATGTCCTATGGACAGATGAGACAAAAATCAAAATTTTTGGCAAGGCACATCAGCTCTATGTTCACAGATGGAAAAAAGGAAGCATATCTTGAAAAGAACACTGTCCCTACTGTGAAACATGGAGGAGGCTCTGTAATGTTCTGGGGCTGCTTTGCTGCATCTGGCACAGGATTTCTTGAATCTGTGTGGGGTACAATGAAATCTCAAGATTATCAAGGGATTCTAGAGGGAAATGTGCTGCCCAGTGTCAGAAAGCTTGGTCTCAGTCGCAGGTCATGGGTCTTGCAACAGGATAATTACCCAAAACACACAGCTAAAAACACCCAAGAATGGCTAAGAGAAAAACATTGGACTATTCTGAAAAGGCACCCTTCAAACCTGAGACAACTGGAGCAGTTTGCTCATGAGGAGTGGGCCAAAATACCTGTTGAGAGGTGCAAAAGTCTCATTGACAGTTACAGGAATCGTTTGATTGCAGTGATTGCCTCAAAAGGTTGTGCAACAAAATATTAAGATAAGGGTACCATCATTTCTGTCCAGGCCTGTTTCATGAGTTTTCTTTTTTTAAAAATTCTGTTGAAGCATGGTTGAAAAGCAATGTCTGACTTTCATTTGTTCATTTTCATAGAATTTTTATATATTATTACTTTTGTCAGATTCAAGTTATTTCTGTGACCATTGTGGGTTTATCTTTCATTAAACGAGGGTACCAACAATTTTGTCCACGTGTGTATAAGATCTGTCAGGACCTGAAGAAAGCGATGGGCTATAATTTTCATGTACAGTTTGGTGTCACAGTTCAGGAGGGAAAAGGGTCTAAAGTTTGGTGGGGAGGTAAGATCTTTACTGGGTTCAGGGATCGTGATTATTGGAGCTTGGAGCATCTCGGCGGGGAGGTGTCCCACTGTGGTTGCTAAGCTGAAGACTCTTTCAAGATAACGGTAAATTGGAAATTTTTATAATACTTGTTTGAAAACCAGTCAGGGCCTGGGGATTTACTATTAGGAGCAATCTGGATAGTTTTAGCAATTTCCTTTACAGTTATTTGACTATTCAAGAGGTTTAAATGTTCTGGTTTGAGAGAGGGAAGGTGTATATTGTTAAGCAAAGAGGAAATGTCCTCTTGAGTGTGTTTATAAATGTGAATCTCTCAAATTATACAAGGATGCATAGTAAGAAGCAAAACTGTTTGCAATATTGTTAGGGTGGAACAGTTTAGTGCCAGGGGATCTCATGTCCAGTATATAAGGAACTGAGTTCTTAACTCTTTGAGGTTTCACCCTAATAGACATATACCAGGTAGGTTTGTCATGGAAAGTGTAATGAGATTATTTAAGGTGGGTGATAGTTTGTCATAATCAGCCATTAAGACTGTCGGAGTTCTTGTCTGAGGGCTATGAGTTTAATGTGTACGTGTTGTGGTGAAACTTGAAGTTGGGAAATGTATTATGGAGATCTAAAAGTTAATTTAGTCAGCAAGATTTAGTTTATTTTTTTTTTTTATCGTGGGTGAATAAATGAATCATAGTATGTCTAATCACCGCTTTATGAGTGTTCCATAATACAAATGCATCAACTTCCGGGGTGCTGTTAAGAGAAAAATAGTCTTCCAGATCTCTAGCGATTTGTGTGTTCTATGATGGAAGGCTCATAAGGAAAACATTATTTTACCAGTTATTTGAGGGGGAGAGGATGGAGGAGAGACCTATCTGCATAAATATTGGGGCGTTATAACCAAGTTGTATTTCCAATAGAGTAGAAAGACACCAAGGGTAAGGTCCCTCTATCAGTAAAAAATATAAAGGTATATTCTTTAGAGGATGCATTTAAACATCAAAAAGTATCATACATGCATTCCCTGTGTAGCTAGGTAGAAAGGGAAGGAACGCTCTTTCTTCTATAGAAAGAGTCTAGAACAATGTTGAAATTCCCACAAAATACTAGTCTTCCCTCTTGCACCTTGCTTACGAGTGAAATTGTGAACTTGTGATTGTGATATGTTTGGCACATACAGGATAACTATAATAAAGACTATAGTCATTCAGAATCAAATATCTACTATTAACATCAGAGATAAGTTTGTTGAGCGAAAATTTAAAGGGTCCTTGACTGCAACCAGAACTCCAGCTCTTTTTTTCTATGAGAATTCACCAGGTATATACTGTATTCAAGAATTTCTTAAGAGTACAATGGGGAGGATTTAAATTTAGCAAAATAGTTCTTTTGTACCCAAACTACATCAACCGTAGCTGATATTGCATCTTGCCATAGTGATGAGCGCTTAAAAGGAGAGTTGAGACCCTATCAAGGAAGCTAAGAATAGCTGGAGCTGTAAAGTAATACTTCAGAACCCAACAGAGATTTTGTTATAAATTCAGATACATGCATCATAAGGGAAAAAAGGTAAAAGGTAAGAAAAAACAAACATTGCAGGGAATGGCATAGAAATGGGCCAAACATAGTGTTTCGGACTAGTTACTGTCAACCTATTATGGGTCATCATGATGAGACTTGAACGGATAGTCTGTACAGCTATTCCACAAGATTTTCCCGTTGGTTGTTTTCTTTTAGTCGCATTTTAGAGGTAGATAAAGAAAGCTCAGTGATGTGTAGTCATCCTGGTTTCATAGTCAGGCCACGCCCCCACCAGCCAATAAGTTACTTCTATCTCCAAGCCTGCAGAAAATTGACATCTTTCTATACATAGCATTGTTAACATGTTTGTATTTGTTTCTTTGTGACCGTCTCTTATTGCTGTTTTGCCCTCCACACATTTTGACAAGTTTTGTGGTGGTTATGAATACTATTTGGTCAGCAGCAGATTTGTAATTTAGCCTTACTGAGTAATTCTGAAGTCTTAACTTAACCTTGGTCACCTTATCTAATGATTCAAACACTGCCATGGTGACATTTCCTATGATACTGTTCTCTTTTATCTAGAAAGACAGACTGTGTAGCACTTCAGACACACCTGGTAAGTGGGAAGTCTATGTTGATTTATCCACATAGAACATTGCAGAAAGCAAGTAAATCTGCTGACATAGTATGTCATCCAAGGCGCATATTAAAAAAAAAAGTGTGCTGGTTTGCTAACCTAACAAGCCTGTTCTCTGCCTAATGTCAGTGATCACTGATAGAGCCTCAGGGGTTACATCGTCATCATAATGAGGCGGACGTCAGGCAAAAGTGCCAAAGAGAACGGGTAGCCACGCCTGAGTCCAGGGAGGGTTAGCAACATTGTTAATTATTGTGTGATCACTTCTCCTGGGCTTCTGCTGATTACTCTCTGGGGTCTGAATAGACCTCAGATTATAATAATAGCTCATGAGTGGCAAACCCGAAAAATTTCAGAACCCAAATTTTTTGTAAAATTTGTAGAGGCTACTATGTGAAATTATACTGTGGAGGGGCCATTATGGGACATTATACTGTGTGAAAGGGCCACTGTGGATCATTATACTGTGTAGAGGCCACCACTACAGTACATTACACTGTGTGAAGGGACCACTAAGGTCATTGTATTGTGTGGACTGGCCACTATGGGACATTATTCTGTATGGAGGCCACCTTGGGACATTATACTGTGTGCTCTATGAGACATTCTTGGTGGGTTTAAAGGGTTTTCCAGGAATTGGATAAAGTCTGAGTGGACTGGGGCAGGAGTAACATAAAAAAAAAATACTAATTTATTAATGGCACTGTCATGTTTGCCACTACATCACGTGGGGCACAAGGCTTCTGGGGACTGAGATATTGTGTGTGACCGAATGGGCTTTGGTGGCAGACACTAGAGTGCTGGGGTCAGGTGAGTATGTTATTTTGTTTAGGTTACACCAGCAGCATTTCAATTTCTGGCTCAGGCAGCAGAAAAGCCAGACTAGGCCATGGTAACACCTCTACAAATCCAGTAATACCATTCTTTTTAAGTACACAATTTTGTAAGGACATAGCACTAACCAATAGACATAAATTCAGAGTATAGTTTTTGCTTGAGCTGAATTCTCTGGGATTATATTTTGCTGACATTTATGCTATCTCAAAGTAGGACTATGGAACACTGGTCCAAATGTACTAATAGTTTGACAATGGAAACTTAGGCAGTTTGAAAATGGGTCAGATCTTTTACAGTGGCTAGAAGTGCCACATTGCGCCATGTATGTGCCACATTTATGCCAGTGTATAGTTTTAACCACCACTGGAAACATATTTAATCATTGTAATAAATTTTATTCATGTTATGGATATATTGACCTATTTTGAGGAAATTGGGGTCCATATGAACATATTTTTTCTTTTCATTTTGTATACAATAGTTGATTTATATCACTTCAAATATGGTACTTATCAAAATTAAAACAGATTTATAAGACATTATAGTTTACTAATTATTAGCCATTTTGCTAAAATTTAGCAAATCTCTATGGAGGACATTCCAAATGCTATTTTTTCTGACCTAGTTGAATTAATAAAGAACCTCTATAGTCTGCAAGAGAGCAGTTGTACTGTTAGACAACTCACACATTATTACACAGTGAATGAATAATTTGTCTTTTATGCTTTGGTATTTGTTTCACTATTACAGTTCAGCTGTTGATTTTTGCCTCCAATTTGCAATTATAATGTAAATCTCAATCAATCAGTGCGAAGCCTTTAATCACATAACTGCACAGATACGATAAATCTAGAGACTTAGGTTGTATACATCATGTATCAGAGCTCTGATTAATTCCCATATTATGTTATCCCTTGATGCAAGCTAAATTGAAGCACAGAAGATCAGTGGGCATATAATAACACCAATGACCACATGCAGCATGGATCACAGGGTTCTTACAGAATTTTTAATATCCCAAAGGCACTTGCTGAAAGTTTGCACTCCAGTGTTAAGGCTTTTATGGAAGCACCAAGCATAGTGTTTTTAAGATACTGACAGATCTATTTACCATAACAATATAATAATGTGGCAGTAACTGTGCCATTAACCTTTGTGTGTTAGTCCACAGGTCAGCAGAGAAGTCCCAGCACATCTTAGATGAAATGTATAGAGACTCTTCATGTCCACAAAAGCATTTGGAAACTTTGGTACTCCTTATATGAGGGTGGGAGTTTCTTTGGGGTGCCAGGCTTAGCTCTTGACAAAGACAAGTATGGACCCCCGACAGGACTTAGAGAACAGAGGACTGCCTTCATAAAAATGAAACACCAAACACCAAAGGGACTTTGTACACTGCACCAGTAAGAAACAATTGGCCACCACAGTAGGAACATTCCAATTTAATACAATTTGTCAAACTTATGGATTCTAACTAATAAGTGATATCCCGATTAACTTGTAAAGTATTTCTTTTTGGAAAAAAATGTATAATATATGTTTGTTTGTGGTGTAAGGGTCATATTTAATTGAAGGGGTGTATGTAGGTGATTCTAAATGTTAAGTAGTAAAAGTTTTACTGTATGAGGTCTCACTGCAGCTGACTTAGTAGAAAAGCATCAGGACCCCTTAGCAATTAATCTTAGAGATCATCCATCACAACATCCTGAGGCTGAGAGTCCAGTAGTCTCAAAGATTCTACAGTGCATAAACCCTTCCATGGTGATACCAAAGGCACCCCACCCATGAGCCAATACTGAACCCTTATCTAAAGGCAAGGAGCAGCATTTTAGCAGATATACAATCCGTTCATACATTAAACTTTTTGCTTAAAGCAGCGGAAAAACTTGAAGTATCCCTTGACTGATGGTGTAATTTTCATTTCCCTGTAGAGGTTATAAGTGTTCTCTTAATACACCTGAGTATTAAGGATCAGTGCATAGTTCTCTGTTCTTGCCTTTCATATACAGTATTTGCACATAATAATTGAAAGTCTCCAATAAATTACTTCATTTTGCTAGTTCCACTGCACACAATATTTTACTTTCAGCCTAACTAGTTATGTAAGATTTGCATTCTAGATATTATATGCCTTAAAGTTAACAGAAATATTTAATGCTATAATTCCAATGTTATACTTATTTGATTCCCTCTCTGACTAACTGTAAACATTAGGAAATTGTAAAAGGATAGGAACATATACACATAACACATATACATAAACTACAATATATGAAAAAAAAAAGTTACTGTAGTAACAGAACTATGACTGCAATGCCCTCTTTTTGAAAAAGTACAGCACAGCTGAAAAGTATTCTATTTTAAGCAAGTTGGCTCCCCCTAGAGTATTTCACCACAATTACATGGTAAGTTTGTCAATGAAATGAACGTTTTACTCAGGTCACTCAATCATTCACATTGCTAATTCATAAAAAATAAAAATAAAAAACAAATATCAGGTTTAATAACTGTATAATCTGTGGAAAAATCAAAATAAATTATAACAATTTAAAAATGAATATGTTTTTGAATCACTTACTTGCTGATAGTTGGTGTGTAATAATCTCAATAGACATTGCTGTAAGTGACCTATAAACATTCCTAATTATTTCTACCCTACATAATATACACATACTTTAAATAAAAACTATTACTAATAAAAATAGAACTATGCAATATCAAAATATATTCTTACCTGAGCTTTCACAAGGATTTCTTTTGATGCAACCACCACCCCCAAAATAAAATAGCTCCAATATGTAGCCATCTGCCTGTATTTAAAGACACACTTCGGTATGCTGAATAATTTTGTGCTCCAGATTTCACAAAAATCACAATATAAAAAGATAGTTAACATTCCATACTCCTGAAATTTTACTGTCTCTTTGCAGACCCATACACGTCCAATGTGGCTTTTCAATCACAATCCTTTAGAAGAGATTGCCTCCCAACTTTATCTGGCGTGGATGAAACCATGTAGTAGTTGAGTCCTGGTGCCCACCTCTCTGCTGATAGCAATGCCTTTCTTCTCCTCCCTGGGCATGTTTCAGCTCATTTATAATAGCTAATACATTTGCAAACACCAGCAGAATCATGAAGGCTGCATAATTGAGAAAGCTTTTGTAGTACAGCACTTCCTTTGCCGGAAGCTTAACAAATACCATGGAAGTTCAGCTGCAGCCCTTTACTACAGGAGAGGAGAGCTGCCTCTGCAGTAGAATCTCCTGTGTGAGCACAGTGGATGACAAACTGTATGATGCTCTATGTTACCCTGTGCTCTCCTAGCCTGACAACCATCATCTGATGTCCTTACTGTATGACAGGAGAATGTGCAGCCCTGAGCTAGATGATCATCAATAATAGAAGTGCAGCCAGTGCCACCCTATAAACCGTCAACACTTACTAAATTAACGCCTTTGATTGTGCTTTTCTTCAGAGATAAGTTGAAGACAATATTGTGTATCATAAGGCTTGGTTTTCACCGGGTGTTTTGTTTGCATTTTTCATAAATGAACAAAGCAGCAGCTGCATGCAGTGACAGAATTGTGCACTCCATAGTTGTCATTTTGTGCAGCTGCTGCTTTGTTTGTTTATGTAATTCTCAATTTCTGCAGAATTTTTTAATCTGTGTTTATGAAACCCCCCCAAAAAATGCAAAGCAAGACCCAGACATTTAGGCTTGGGCTAAACAGCGATTTTGACCGTGACACCCATCATGCAACCAATGATCACTGGGTTGCCTTGTGTCTCTTTCACTCATGATAGTTAATAGAGTTGCATTGCGAACCTGAGGGTGTCCAATCTTTTTGCAACTAGAAGTCTCAGTTGGGAAACCCTCAGGGTTGCAATGTAACTCTCCAGTCACTAACATGAGTGAAAGAGTCGCAGGGCGACAAAGTGGCCAAAATCACAGAGGAAAAATATAATAGCAATATTTGCAACATGTTTGCATCCACTCCTGGATTTGGCTGATGCAAAATACTGACCAAACACTTATTACATGTTTTATATACTTATTTCCTCCGCCTCCTTCTTGCTCTCCTGTTTTCACAGCTAGTTGCCTATGCTATGGGGGCTGACTTGACTATAGTCTAAGAGCCCCCATAGCATAGGCAACAACCTGTGAAAACAGGAGCAACCAAGGAGCCGGATGCTGGTTCCCAGAAAGTGATTCAGTGTCGATATCCATCTGGAACTCCCAGTCATGCAAAGTCACTGCAGGCAGAGTCAACAGTATGTTCATCAGATCTGGCAATAAACACACAAGCGGTAATGAAGATGGCCAAGGACCTCCCAGAGGCACCAACCACAGAAAGCCAGCATGGAGAGTCCAGCAAGAGATGGAGGTCTGTTCACCTGTAAAGACTGTATTTACTATTTGGTATTGTTTGTTATTTCATACTTTTTTTTTTTTTTTTTTTAACTGTGATTGTTATTAAAGAATTTTACAATATAGTAGACATCAACCAAGAAGAGGAGAAAATAAGCCACAACATGTGGCATAGCAATCTGACAGTATAAACTGTATACAAAGAAAACAAGGACCAGTAAGGGGACAAACAACAACAGACAAAAGACAGGGGAAGGGGGGAGGGGAGGAAGGGATAGGATGAACAGATATCATAGACCATGTAGCGTACAGTAGGTGCCCCAGTGCGACCAGATGGTTTCAATTGCTTCTACTGTGTGGTTGAGAATTGCAGTCAGGAACTCAAGGCTATGGACATCCTTCGTGCGGGCAATTAACTCAGACCCCATGGGAGGGAGCACCTCCTTCCAATGTAGTGTCTTTCCTGCAGTACACAGGAAGAGGAACAGCTTAGACGTCTTTTTGCTTAAGTGTCTAGGAGGCAAATTGAGTAGGTAAGTAAGAGGGTCTAACGGAACTTCCTGCACAAAGAGGGCATCAGTAAGGAGTTTAACTTCCCTCCAAAAAGGGTGGAGGATGTGGCAGTCCCAAAATATATGGTACACAGTGCCCAACGAGGCCTGGCAGTGCCAACATGAGGAGGGAACAGTAGGATTAAAGGTGTGGAGCAGAGCTGGCGTATGGTACCAGTGTATCATGATTTTATATTGAGTTTCACGAAATGTGACACAGGACGAGGACTTAGCCACTTGGGACCAAATGATCTGCCACTGCCCGGGTGAGACCTGAATATCCAGAGCCTCAGCCCACTTAACCATATACTTATGAGGCGGGAGGGGTTGCCCCTCAGGGGAAGATACGAGCCTATATATAGTGGTTATGAGCCCCCTGGTAGAGGTACCAGCTCGGCACAGTCTCTCAAAGGCCGTGGGTAGCGAGACCCGTGGGGAACCAATCTGAGCTAGGGCAAAGTGAGTATTTCATACTATTTTCTGATTTCTAGTATCCCAGTTCTTGTTTTCAGCAAGGGGAGCCTTTAAATATAACTTCTTGTCAATGTCTCTGTCCATCAGTTCCTACGTGATAGACAGTAATGCTTAACACATGTTATGGTCAATTATGGTATGTTCTTATATTAAAGTTGTATGTGGTTTTTAAAACAGCATGCATTTTTACATTTTAGCTGAGAACCTCTTGTCCAGTGGCATAATAAAAATATATTTTAAAAGCACCGCGTGGACCCAGCCTAAGAGCTAGGTCTATTTTGGCCTTAATGACCCAGTTTTTTTCATTTTTCATTGTTGCTTTCCAAGAGACGTTATTTTTTTTACTTTTCAGTTGAGAGAGGCTAAATGAGAGCTTATATTTTGATTAATGAGTTGTATTTGTCATTAGAGGCATTATAGGGTACATACATGTTATTGTTTAACTTTAATTAAAACTTTATGGGAATGGGAAAAAAAGAAGCAATTTTGACATAGTTTACTGCATTGTAAATTTTGCCCTGATCACGGTGCAGAAGTAAATAGTAAAGATGGTGTATATGGTTTCATATCCAAAATGTAAAGTTTTGTTTTCTGTTTTACCACTTTTGCTAAAATCTACAAAAGTATATTGGTGCATCTTAACATATGGGGAACACAATTTTTATCTGGTTGACATTTCCAATGATGATTTACAGGAAGTGCATGTCCAGCATCATCAGTTAAAATTCACTTATTTCTTTACTTGAAGACTGAGTACCCACGTTGCGGAAAAGAAGCTTTTTTTGTTGCAGATTATGCTGCAGTTTTTTGAGCCAAAGTCAAGAGTGGATAGAAAAGAAATGAAAAATATAAAGGAAGCTCTTATACTTCTCCTTTCTTTTAAATCCACTCCTGTGTGAGTCATTGCACATATGACATTGTTTGCTTTGTATTTCCTGGTCTAACAGGTGGTGGCGGCCAATTTTGTTTTTTCTAAGCAAACCACCATTTGTTCGGATTCGATAAAAATCAAACAATTTGGAATATTTGGAAGACTTGGCTCATTACAATCCGATTCACCCATCTCTAGTCTTGGCTCACTAAATTAATCCAGAGTGTCTTTGCTTATACCTGCCCACTTCATAATCTTTATATATATATATATATACAGTATATATATATATATATATATATATATATATATATATTTCTTGTTTATTGAGAATCAAGAAGAATTACAGCAATATAAAAAGGCATTAACATAAAAAAACAAACATGTGAATAAGACAGACATTAATCATATGTCAGTAAAGAATATTTTGTGTCTCACAAGTTGATGTTGGCGTAGATATTATTTCAACTATTCTGCCAATAAGGTGAGGGGGGTAAGAGGATGAAAATGAGGACTTTTATATTTTTGTACATTAGGAGGGATTTTGGTAGGCACCTAACCATGGGGATTATGTTTTGAGATATTTATCATGAGTTCTCTGGGTCCAGCTAATGAGATCTGGCTATATTGGTTTACTTCGATTACCTGTTGTTGGAGAGGCTCTGAGGAGTAATCTAAGGCTTTGGCTCTTGAAGCACTTAACCTAGATAACAACACCATACTTGTGGTGAGTATAGATGGGCGATTCTCTCAAGATTTGTTTGGTTTGGTGGCTTGGGTGCCAAATTTCTGACTGTTTGCCTAGTTGAAAAGTGCTGAAGAATTGGCTTTTCAAAAAAAAATCACCAAAAATGATTCCTTTATGGGAGCAGAATTTCACTCAAAAATTGCATTGGTATTGGAAGAAACAATGGTGGGGTTGTTTGTTTTATTTTTTTTTTCATTATGCCAACAGAGTAGCAGTGGAAAATGACATTGCCAACTATAGAATTTGAAAAAAAATTGGTCACCATGCCTGCAACTTGAAAAGTGAAGTGATAAAGAATTGACTTCATAAAAAAGCCACCAAAAATTGTGCCTTTGTGGGAGCAGATGCATCACCAATGAGTGAGAAGAAGAAAAAGAAAAATTTAAGAAAAATTTGTGACACACTATCAGTATGCCTGGCCTGCCAGTTGAAAAAGCAAGAATATACTCTGAAATTCTATGGTCAAGAGAACAGCACCTGACAGGCAGAAAAAAAATCTGGATTATCCTGCCAGTTATCCCTGTATAGGAGGACATGCCACATCAACATAGTGTTGGTAACATTGAGTAACAATTTTCAAAATTTAAAAAGAAATTTAATAGTGGCCTGGCTGCTAAAAAAGCTGGACTATCTTCCAATACTGATCATCATGAATAAGGTAGAAACTGTTCTTCTTCTTACAATTATCCACTCCATTGAATCACTAATCTCACTATTAGTGAGTAATAAGGGGATATATCCACGATACATGAGAGAAATCACTTGCGCTTTGCATCTCCAACAGAATTTGTATAGGGAGATATTATGAGAGTGAAGCCATAATAGTTTGAAGTTGTTTTTCTGAAGTTGGACATGTGGTGAGAACCCATAAGAATGGGTTAAGATGAACTTTGACTCAAGGTCTGTGAGGGTTATTACTAGCAGCATCTTCCAAGACTAAAGATAGGTAGGTTTGGTCTGAAAATTAATTTCAAGACCTTTCTCTGATGTGTATTCTTCTTCAAGTAAAGCTGCTCAAAATCTGTTAATGGCCTCTTTCAGTTATACTAATTCACAAATCGTTGTAGAGTTAGGAATCCAATATTCGGAAACCAGCTCTGAAGTGGTGAGGAGTATCTTGTTTCTATTATAGTTGAACAAGAGGTATTTGAATAGATGTTTCCAGAGGGACTGATAAGGATCTTTGGTTTCAGATAATAAAATTAGGAAATTAGGTGTGCTGCAAGGCTGAGGGGATAGGATCTAGAATTTGCTGCATAGCATTACATAATTTGCAGGGTTCTCTGTTAGCTAGAGGTTTTTAAGGAAATTGGTTCCACAAGCTGCTTGTGCTATAATAGGAAGAGTCTGGTTTGTAGCTGGATGAGATCCAACTACATGCTAAGTTGTACAGTGCTGGCCAAAAGTATTGGCACCCCTGCAATTCTGTCAGATAATACTCAATTTCTTCCAGAAAATGATTGCAATCACAAATGCTTTGGTAATAATATCTTCATTTATTTTGCTTGCAATGAAAAAACACAAAAGAGAATGAAAAAAAAAGTAAAATCATTGATCATTTTACACAAAACTCCAAAAATGGGCCGGACAAAAGTATTGGCACCCTCAGCCTAATACTTGGTAGCACAACCTTTAGAAAAAATAACTGCGAACAACCGCTTCCGGTAACCATCAATGAGTTTCTTACAATGCTCTGCTGGAATTTTAGACCATTCTTCTTTGGCAAATTTCTCCAGGTCCCTGAGATTTGAAGGGTGCCTTCTCCAAACTGCCATTTTGAGATCTCTCCACAGGTGTTCTATGGGATTCAGGTCTGGACTCATTGCTGGCCACTTTAGAAGTCTCCAGTGCTTTCTCTCAAACCATTTTCTAGTGCTTTTTGAAGTGTGTTTTGGGTCATTGTCCTGCTGGAAGACCCATGACCTCTGAGCTTTCTCACACTGGGCCCTACATTATGCTGCAAAATTTGTTGGTAGTCTTCAGACTTCATAATGCCATGCACACGGTCAAGCAGTCCGAACATGGAACCTCCGCCATGTTTGACTGTAGGGACCGTGTTCTTTTCTTTGAAGGCCTCTTTTTTTTTTCCTGTAAACTCTATGTTGATGCCTTTTCCCAAAAAGCTCTACTTTTGTCTCATCTGACCAGAGAACATTCTTCCAAAAAGTTTTTGGCTTTCTCAGGTAAGTTTTGGCAAACTCAAGCCTGGCTTTTTTATGTCTCTGGGTCAGAAGTGGGGTCTTCCTGGGTATCCTACCATAGAGTCCCTTTTCATTCAGACGCCGACGGATAGTACGGGTTGACACTGTTGTACCCTCGGACTGCAGGGCAGCTAGAACTTGTTTGGATGTTAGTCGAGGTTCTTTAGCCACCATCCGCACAATCTTTCGTTGAAATCTCTCGTCAATTTTTCTTTTCCGTCCACATCTAGGGAGGTTAGCCACAGTGCCATGGGCTTTAAACTTCTTGATGACACTGCGCACGGTAGACACAGGAACATTCAGGTCTTTGGAGATGGACTTGTAGCCTTGAGATTGCTCATGCTTCCTCACAATTTTGCTTCTCAAGTCCTCAGACAGTTCTTTGGTCTTCTTTCTTTTCTCCATGCTCAATGTGGTACACACAAGGACACAGGACAGAGGTTGAGTCAACTTTAATCCATTTCAACTGGCTGCAAGTGTGATTTAGTTATTGCCACCACCTGTTATGTGCCACAGGTAAGTAACAGGTGCTGTTAATTACACAAATTAGAGAAGCATCACATGATTTTTCAAAGGGTGCCAATACTTTTGTCCACCCCCTTTTTTATGTTTGGTGTGGAATTATATCCAATTTGGCTTTTTGACAATTCTTTTTGTGGTTTTCCATTGAAGACAAATTAAATGAAGATATTATTACCAAAGCATTTGTGATTGCAATCATTTTCTGGAAGAAATTGAGTATTATCTGACAGAATTGCAGGGGTGCCAATACTTTTGGCCAGCACTGTATAGCCTGGTAGTATTACTGAATACCTGGGAGATTTATGCTTCTGAGGGTTTTGGTGTTGGAGGTTTAGTGACAGCAAGGAGTAACTAAGCCTAAGGCTTTTCTGTTTCTAGATGTGGAATAATATTGACATCATAAACTTAAAAAAGGAAGCAGATAAGTGAATTTGTAGTATTTGTAATATGTTTGGTCCAATATATATGTCAATATACAGTATATATATCAATCCAATTGAGGTAATACCTCCGCAAGGAGAGGAGCAAAGTTGAGTCGGTGTAAGTCAGTAAGGTTTCTCAGGATCAAGACCCCAAGGTACAGTACTTCAGTGCTTAATTGACCAAACGAAAGGTGAAGCCTTCTGGATTGTTTGCACTTCTCTTGCCTAGAGTGAGATTATTAGCACTTCATAATTAGACACATTCATTTTATGGTTGGATGTAAGTCCATAATGATGTAACAAAGTCTCAAGGCATGGGAGTCCAGATTTGGTTTTGAAACAAGAAAGAGAACTTAATCTGCAAATGCAGCAGAATATATTCTTCAGATACAACTTTCAGGCCGGATACGGTCTCATTCTGGTGTCCTGCCTGCAGCAAAGTTTTTAGGACTAGTATGAAAAGGCTAGGGGACAGGGGGTATCACTGTTGTGTCCCATTGGTGACAAATGAAGGGTGCAGGGTACCATTCACCTTCAGTTTTCCATTTCTTTGGTGAGCTAAGTGGATGGTGTGGAACAGTCATATGGAATTGTTGCATCTCCCCCTACCATTGACAAATCCCAATTGTTTCGAGTGCATTAGTAGGGGGATCAAAGGTCATAATCTCCTAGATATGATTTTTGCACAGATTTTTAAATATAAATTCAACATGGATATAGGTCTATAACTACTACATTACTATACTACACTATTATAAGTGATACACTGGTGGTCCTTTCCCTCTTTTGCTATCAGAGTAATGTTAGCATCTTGCTCTTGAGGCTGGACAAGATAAAACTCCCATGGCAAACAGGGAAAGCTCGTTCCAATGCTGTAACTTATTGGCCCAGAATTCCATGGGGTCAAAGTAATTTACTGAAATATAGGTGCACTCTCGGTACAACTGTATTGGCTGCTGCAGCAGTCAGTGGGTGTCAGTTGTCTGTTGTGGGTCTGGTTGGTTCTGCGAGGTGAAAAGTTTCTGATTCATTATGTTTTTTTCTGCAGCTCCTATTTTCCTGATCCTCCTAGGAGGGCCATGTGGTCTGCGTAGCTAGTGAAGTCTTTACATGTTGCTTCCAAGGTGTCTGTTCTATGTTCTATGTGATGCAATTCAGTTTGTGTTCCGATTGTGTTAATGCTTTTTCAGAAAGACTTTAGTTATCGTGACAGTGCGGTATAAGGTTGCTCACCATCAGTGCTACTCTCTATCTCTGAGTCCACTGCAGCTTACCCTGAGCAGAGTATGTCCTGCTTTATTTTGTGAGTCCATTCTTCTCCATGAATTTCTGCGAGTTCTGTTTGCCGTTCTTGGGTGAAGTTTGAGAAACCATTGTAGGGCTTAAATTTCTCTAGACACACTCGCTCAGTCCTTTTGTAACAGAGCTGCAGGCTCTGTGTTTCCTATGCAATATACTGTGTCATCTGCTCTATCCACTCATAATGTGTTATCAAAAACTGAATTCTAGCATACTCTACAGACTATATCAATTAAAGTGACCTTTAGCTTACAGGTTAAAGAGATATTCCCATCTAAAGGATCATATTCAGACTTGTAGCTTCAGTTAACCAAAGTATTTTACTCTCTGTTTACAGCTGGTTGCCTAGGTTACAGACCTGTGCTCAGGTTGAGATGACTCAGTCCATGCTCCCAACACACATTATTTTCTCTCCCTATTCTCTGCATACTGCTTTCAGTTTTTGAGCCCTGAGTGTCCTGAGCAGTGCTTCATTTACCTGTGTATGTAAATCCAAGGTCCTCTTCAAGGTCCCCTTCAAATCCAAAGGTGCTCTTCACAACACAGTGCTGGAATGAGCTGACACCAGGAAGTGAAGGTAGAGCAGACAGGAGGGCAACCTTTTAAGCATAAGCTACTAATTTTGTCCTCAGAATATTATAATAAGGATTTTTTTTTATTTTGAGTGTTCTCTGCCTGCCTGCCACACTGCTTTCCCAAACTATTGGTACTGTGCACCAGTCTCTGCCTGTAGAATCTATGTCAGAAGTTGTACTTTGCAATCTGTGCCCAGCACCTTTATGCTTTTAAGATACCTTTCCCCACTGGAAGATGCCTGAGCTAAAGGTTCCTAGTTTGTCTATTTCAGGCTTACTGTGCATTCTGACCTTTTGTGTTTGCCCTCTGTCTATCTGACTCAGTATCTGCACTTCCTGCACTAGCCTTTTGCCTTTTATTACCTATTTCACAAACTCTCTACCTGCCTTCAGTTTGCATTGTCCTTTGATCATGTCTTTGGCTTTCCCTTTGGTGCCAAATTTCTTACCCTAACTAGGTAAGCTACCACGAAAGTGGAATTGCTCCTACAGATAGCTACCTTGTGGTTAATGGCATTGAAGTCCAGATCTCCATATGGGGGTAAAGGGTGAATAGCAGGGAACCACTTAGAAAAGGCTCTAAGCCAACACAGATGGTGGCTCAGTGGATCCACATCCTTTGTGTTATACCCATAGGTATAGTCAGTGAGCGAGATGAACAAGTTATGAACAAGTTTTTTGTATTCTGCTCTTGATCAGTAAACTGCAGTGTGATTGGTTGCTAGGGGGGATAAAGACTGTTTACTGCTTTAGACAGCTTTAATACATCTGCCAGAATGACTCCTCTTCAAATTTATTTCACATCATTGATGTAAAAACTAAAAAAACTGAAAAGGTGCTCACAGGGAAAGTTATCACCTCAACTAAGACAACTCACAAAAATGCTAACTCTTTAGATAAATTCATATACTGTAGATTTCTTCAGAATTTTCTGTGACTGAAAATCAGCTCCATTACCTGAATATTCAAATCAGGGATGGTAGCAGCATAGACAAAGTGTCAAATCCAAATGTCTGAGGATAGACTTCACAAGTTCTGATCACTTCTACAAGTTCAAGAGGGGCCTGGATGCGGTTCTTGAAAGTAACAATATTATACATTTTGGGAGCTAGAAATTTTTGGGATAGGATGTTGATCCAGGGACTTAGTCCAATTGCCATATTTGAAGCCAGGAATAAATTTCCTCTAATGGGACAATTCACATGAACTTTATGGCAGGTTTTTCCTTTCTCTGGATTAACTTGGTAGGTTTATAGGTTGGACTTGATGGACTTGTCTTTATCCGGCCTTCTCTACTATGTTACTGATGAGGAACAGCTCACTGGCTGGTCAGGTGCAGGTCCCTGCCAGAGTCAGCTTTAGCACAAAGCATGGATTCTAAAGCTGAAAGTGCAAGACTGGCATTATCCATGCATTATCAGTGCAGTCTGTGTGACTAGAAAGGCTGAAGAACCTGTGATCACCATCAACAAGAGTACACAGATTCTTCACCTGTGAGCAGTACAGCTGAAGTCTGTAGACTGAATGCTGCAATTTGGAGGCAGAGGCATCATAGAGTGGTCCTGGAGGTAGGAGGCGCTTCTCTTATCTCCTCTGTCTGTTGTAGGGATGCTCATGACAGTGTGGGATGTGTTAAATTGGTGCTATAGGTGGAAAGGGAGGGTACCATTAAGCAAAGAGAAGGTTGGTGGGCAATGCTGCTACCAGTGATGCGTACTATGGTGTTTGGTGCTTTTGCAGAGATATTTTGTCCTGCATGGGGATAGTTGTTTGACTTCTGCAAGGGTGAGATGTTGTGCTGCACTGTAGCATTTGGCTCTTCTTGGAGGTGTTTTCTGTTGCTCCATGGTATCTGATGTTGCTAGGGGTATTTTGTGTGCATTTATGTGGTATTTGGTTGCCACTGGAGGGAGTATTATGGTACAACACAGCGGCATTTGTTTGGCACTCCTCTGTAATATTTCTTTCTTGGTAGGGTTCTGGCATCACAACAGATTGACTTGAGTTGTGAATCAAAAAAAAGTTTGAGAAGCCTTGTTCTATACAATATCAGTCTTCACTACATAAAGGAGGAAGCAATACTCCAATGTAAGGGAAATCCAACAATTTTTTTTTAATTCACTCAGTGTTTTAAGCCTTTGCTTCAAAATAATAACATAGAAGTATCAGAAAATTGCTGTACATTGGGTGACTAAAAATCTTTACATGGACTTGCTTACATTGAAGTGCTACTTCCTCCTTTGTGTACCTAGTTGTATTACCTGAAAGTAGTTGATTGGTGGCAAGTACATACATTTCTTCTAAGTGTGGGAGGATAGGCTCAATGGTTTCAGCAGCGGACCCAGACAGTCAGAGACAGACAAAAAAATTCCAACCAGACTGTATGGGTTTGTTAAACAAAAAGATTGGGCTTTGTGTGCTTTGTGCTGCGAAAGTGTTTGTAGGACTTAAAGTGTGCGCCGCCATTTTGAGATAGTATCAAAACTCATTTAACCGGTTGACGACCACCGGCCGTAAATTTACGGCCAGCGGTCCTGGTCTCTGAAGTCCGGCCAATAGTAAATTTATGGCCGTCACTTCAGAGACACTGTGAGCGGGATCGGGTGTTAGCTGTAACTGACAGCTAACACCCTGCTCCATAACCCCAGGTCGGAATTTAGTTCCGATCGGAGGTTTTAACCCCTTGGATGCCGCGGTCAAACATGACCGCGGCATCCAAGGGGTTCCGCCATGTTGCCGCCCCCCCCCCCCACGGCATTGGGAGGTGCCGATATCTATTTTCTGTAGCCCGGGGTCTGCCCAGTGACCCCAGGCTGCCTGAAGCCCCCACTACCTGGTTGATCGTGCCGGGATGTCAAGAAGTCAGCCGATGCGTCTACATCTGCTGACTTCATGTATAGACTGCAATAAACGTGTATACTCGTGTATTGCAGTCTATAATACTAAGCCAGGATCAGAGAATCGCTGGCTCATGTGTCCTTATAGGACAAGTAAAAAATGTAAAAAAAAGTTAAAAAAAAAAAAATAAAGTGTGTAAAAAAATATTAATAAAGTTATAAAGCCCCCAAAAATCCCTTTTCCTATATAAAATGAATTATATAAAAAAAAAACTAAAAATTAATAAAAACAACAGATATTTGATATCGCCGCGTCCGTAACAACCTGTACAATAAAAGTGAAACAATATTTAACATACACGGTGAACGTCGAAAAAAAAAAACGTTGGAAGTAATGATTTTTGACTATCTTGCTTACAAAAAAATGCTATAAAAAGTGATCAAAAACTCATATGTACCTCAAAATAATACCAATAAAAAGCGCATGTCCTCCCTCAAAAAATAAGCCCTAAACCAAGTCTGTCAACAGAAAAATAAAAATGTTACGCATCTCAGAAGATGGTGATGCAAAAACAATTGATTTATGTCCACAAATGGGTTCTTGTTCTGCAGAATTAGTAATGCATAAAAAAACAATATAAATGAGGTATCACCGTAATCGTACCGACCCACAGAATAAAGGTAACATGTTACTTATGCTGTACACCACACAGCAAAAAAATTAAAAGGTAAAAAACAATTCCAGAATTGCTGTTTTTTTTTAATCCACCCAGAAAGAGTTAATATAATTTATTCAATAAGTTATAGACACCCAAAAAAATGGTGTAATTAAAAAATGCATATCATACTGCAAAAAATCAGCCCTCATATGGCTACATCATCAGAAAAATAAAGAAAATATAGCTTGTACAATGTGAAGACAAAAACCCCAAAAATCAACAAATCATTAGAACACAACTGGCTGTATCAGGAAGGGAATGTATAAGCGGTGTGAGCCTATATCAGGGTACAATCCAGATTTAGAGCTTACGAGGGATAATAAACCAGAAATGACCCCCAGAGTGACCCCCTCCAATTATAGGAGATACTGGGGAAATAGTAGGGAATTTCGTGTTCCCCATGTACTCCGCACAGCTTACATATTCACGCTTCACCATGAGCTGTGCATTTACATCTGGGATACTAATGCTTATTACACCCCCTGATAAATTCTTTGAGGGGTGCAGTTTTCAAAATGGGGTCACTACCTAGGGGATTCCACTTTTCTGGTACATTAGAGGCTCTGCAAACATAACATGGCGTCCAGATACCAAACATCTGAATCTGCACTACAAAAGCCACACAGCGCTCCTTCCCTTTTGTACCCTGCTGTGTGCGCAAACTGCAGTTTATGCCCACATGTATGACGCTGGTGTACCCAGGATAACGTACATAATGTCATAAGTGGGTATAAACTGCTGTTTGGGCAAAGCCGGGCACAGAAGGGAAGGAGCGCTATTTGGTTTTTGGCGCACAGATTTAGACAGTTTAGCTTTTGGACATCATGACACTTTTGCAGAGCTCCTGAAGTGCCAGAAAAGTGGAATCTCCTGATATGTGATCCTATTTTGGAAACTGCACCCCTGAAAGAATTTATCCAGGGGTACAGTGAGCATTTTTAACCTCCAAGTGTTGCTATAATTTATTTTCCAGAAATGAATACGCAGCTGATTGTGAAAGGTGAAAATGGCAATTTTTCCAGGAATATGTAATTTCAATGCATAATACGTTGTGCCCGGCTTGTATCAGATATGAACGCTCCAAAAGCTGTTGTGCCCGGGATACCCACTTAACTTAACAAAATATTGGGCACTGAAATGGCGTATCTCTGGAAAAATTGCAATTTTCCCTTTTCATTATCAGCTGCACATTCATTTGCTGTATTGAAATTAAATGAATGCAACACTTAAGGGTGAAGAATGCTCGCTATCCCACTTGATAAATCCCTTCAGGGGTGTAGTTCCCAAAATGGGGTCACAAGTCTGCGGATTCCACTTTACTGGCAATTCAGGGGCTCTGCAAAAGTGGCATGGTGTCCAAAAACCAAACTGTGCTTCAAAAACCAAAATAGCGCTCCGTCCCTTCTGTGCCCGGCTGTGCCCAAGCAGCAGTTTATACCCACATATGACATTAAGTACGTTATCCTGGGTACACCAGTGTCATACATGTGGGCGTAAACTGCAGTTTGGGTACACAGCAGGGGGCAGATGTGAAGGAGCGCTAAGTGGCTTTTGGAGCATAGATTTAGATTGTTGGATTTTGGACGCCATGTCAAATTGGCAAAGACCCTAAAATTGCCCCTACAAAATGGGGTCACTTCTTGGGGAATTCCAATTTACTGGCACCTCTGCAAAAACAACATGGCGTCCAGAAAGTCCCTCTAGATCTGTTCTCCAAAAGCTAAAAAGCGCAGTGCTCCTTCCCTTCTGAGCCCTGCTGTTTGCCCAAGCAGCAGTTTACACATATTACACATATTACATAGCACACAGTTTACACATACACAGTTTACATATATCATTTTTTTTTGTACCTGGGATAACCCACTTAATAGTTTTAGGAGTGCATGTCTCTGATGCCACAAAGTGGGTACAATGTATTGGGCACCAAAATGGCATATTTATTTAAAATTGTCAATTTTCACTTTGTACATTAATTTTTGGGAAGCATTTTTAGGCTCAAAATGATAATACCCCTTGATACATTCCTTGAGGGGTGTAGTTTCTAAAATGGGGTCACTTTTGAGGGGTTTACATTGTATTGGTACTTTAGGGGCTCTGCAAATGCGACATGGCACTTGAAAACTATTCCAGTAAAATCTGCCCTCCAAAAGCCAAATAGCACTCTTTCCATTCTGAGCCCCACCCAGTGTCGGACTGGGATGTCTAGGGCCCACCAGTGGAATTGCTTCTAGGGGCCCACCATCAGAACCCCTGCAGATCAGTGGTACCGAGACAGGGCGGCTAAAGGTAATAACATGTTGGGAGCCATGTTGCTCATCCGCCATACCATATGCACCACTGCACTACCTAAACCCACTGCTACACCCTGTATGGCAAGTGAACAGCGTGGCTCCAAGAATTGTTACCTGTAGCCGCACTGTCCTGGAAAAGCTGATCTTCAGAGGTCCTGGCTGTTGTATCATCACAGATGTAATATTGCTGGCCTATCCTAAGGACAGGCCATCAATATTAGAAAGAGGGATAAATCCTTTGAAGAGGTTGTCCAGGAATTGGCGCAACCTATGTCCCCTGTGGGAGGTGTAAAATAAAAAATAAATAAATAAAAAAACAGTACTCGCCTGTGCCTGGCGCTCCATTGTCCACTGCCAGTGTCCATTCAGTCTTGTGCTGGCGACTCCTTGCTGGGAGTCCTGCACCTCATGTGACCGCTAAGACCAATTAGGTACAGGATTTCCAGAAATGAGGGGCCACCATGAGACTGAACAGACACAGGCAGGGGACAACGGGGTGCTGGGGACAGGCGAGTATGCTTTTTTGAAATTTTTTTTATTTTTTACACCTGCCTGGCAGCCGCCACAGTGGTCGCTCTAGTTTATGGACAACCTCTTTTAAGGGGTTGTCTGGGCCAAATTTTTTTATGGCCAATTCACTGGTCCCCCCATACAGTGACCTCTTCACTGGTCCTCCATACTGTATGGGGAACAGTGATGGAGCCATTATATTGTGTGGGAGCAGTGATGGGGGCTAACATCCTGTGGGGGGGGACATTAAACTGTGTGGGGCATATTAAAGGGGTTGTCCAGGGTTAATCTTTTTTATGGCCTATGGTCAGGATAGGCCATAAATACCTGATCAGTATGGGGCTGACACACGGCCCTATCAGCTGTTTGGAGCCACTTCCGGCGCCCGTTCTGTACACAACACAGGGCTGGAAGTAGAAAGATTCATCTGCTATTTAGTCTCCCGGCGCCTTCACTGCAGCTCAGTTCCTACTGACTTCAATAAGTGCTGAGATGCAGTGAAGGTGCCCAGCTAATACACAGTGGAAAGAGCTTTCTGCTTCTGGCCCTGTATTGTGTACAGGATGGGTGCAAGAAGTGGCTCCGTACAGCTGATCGGTCCAGGGTCAGCCCCGTATAGATCAGGTATCTATGGCCTATCCTGAGGATAAACCATAACAAATTATGCCTGGACAACCCCTTTAATATACCCCCCTAATGCGCCACACTTTAAAGAGGTTGTCCAGTATAATTTTTGTCTTTTTTCTAATTAGTCCGGGAGAGGTTAATCCCCCCCCCCCCCAAAAAACCAAAAAAAACAAAAACATACTAAACATACTCACCTATCCCCGGTCCTCCGGTGTCAGCAGGTCCCAGCCCAGTCCGGTCCTGCAGCTCCGCTGTCTTCTTTTGCAGGAAGTCCTCACTGGCTGTGGCATCCCAGATCCCTTCCTTTAGGCCGCTGATTGGCTTCAGGGGTCATGTGACGTCACAGGTAGTCACGTGCAGGGGGAACTTGCGCTGGAAGAAAACAGAGCTGCAGGCCGAACCGCGCTGGGAGACACTGAGGACAGGAGAGAAAGTTTTTTTTTTTTTTTTTTTTTTACCTGTCCCAGTGTAATTAAAAAAAAAATGTTATCCTGCACAACCCCTTTAATGTCCCCAAGGCTATTGGCCTCCATCACTGCCCCCCCCATGACCCCATCAACGGTCCCCATACAGTATAGGGGACCAGTGAAGGGGCCACTTTACGGGGGGGGGGTGAATATTGAAGGGGCCGCTGTATGCCCATACAGTGGCCCCTTCACTGGTCTTCCCTATAGCAGTATTGGAGTTTCTGCGACTTAGGTATTGTTATGCTGGAGCCCTAGAGCAGGCACCAGCATAACAATACAGTGAGAAATTAGCTGGGGAGGAATTACAACTCTCAACAGACGCAGGGCATCTGGAGTTGTTAGGGTTGTAGTTATCAGAGTGGTCAGTGAAGTTGAAAGATTTGGGGGCAAAATAGGGGGAAAAGTTATTTTTTTGTTTGCATGGTTAAGTTGTACTTACCTTTCACACTGCTGTTCTGCGCTGCTATGCAGAAACCCGCTGCCACACACAGCGTCAGTACGTCAGTGACGCTTGCAGCAACAAGCTGCAACTGGATTGGTTCCAACGGCTGCCCATCAGGATCCCCCTACCCCCTCTCTAGAGCGAATTCTTGATAGTGGCGGTTACGGGTGCTGCAGCAATATCTCAGATACTTGAAAGAGATACAGCTTTAGTACCCATAACCCATTATATGCTCTGCAGTGGCCCCAACACAGCATTATATGCTCCGCAATGCCCCAAAGCAGCATTATATGCTCCGCAGTGGCCCCAGAGCAGCATTATATGCTCCGCAGTGGCCCCAAAGCAGCATTATATGCTCCGCAGTGGCCCCAAAGCAATTATATGCTCCGCAGTGGCACCCAAGCAGCATTATATGCTCCGCAGTGGCCCCCAAGCAGCATCATATGCTCCGCAGTGGCCCCCCCACAGCATTATATGCTCCGCAGTGTTCCCAACACAGCATTATATGCTCCGCAGTGGCCCCAACACAGCATAATATGCTCCTCAGTGGCTCCCACACAGTATTATATGCTCACAGTAGCCCCCACACAGTATTATATGCCCGCAGTGGCCCCCACACTGTATTATATGCCCCCAGTGGCCCCCACACTATATTATATGCCCACAGTGGCCCCCACACTGTATTATATGCCCACAGTGGCCCCCACACAGTATTATATGCCCCCAGTGGCCCCCACACAGTAATATATGCCCACAGTGGCCCCCACACTGTATAATATGCCCAAAGTGGCCCCCACACACTATTAGTTGCTCCTCAGTGCCCCCCACCCCCAGTGCTATTATTATACTCTGGGGTCTCCTCAGACCCCAGAATATAATAAGTAGAGGTCCAAAAGAAGGGATTAAAAATAACAAACACTTATACTCACCTTGTCTTACCTCTCCGGGGCATCCTTGCTCTGTCCAACTGTCTTCCCATCTTCCTTGGTCCCCTGGTCTCCACGTCCTATGCCCCAGATGTCACCGCTGGGACCTGTGATTGCACCTCAGCGGTCACGTGGGAAGCGATAACGTCATTACGCTGGCGCGCTCCATGTCACCGCTGGGGCCTAATCACAGGCCCCTGCAGTGAGGCCGGAAAAGTGCCGGAGACGATGCTGAGCCCAGGACAGCCAGGTGAGTATTTTTTTTTTTTTTCTCACTTCCCCTGGGCTGGCATCTAATGGAAAGGGCCTGGCCCCTCTCCATTAACAATAGGTATAGCGGTCGGGGAACCAGGCCTTCCCCGACCACTATCATGGTAGTCCGGGGCCCTCGGCCATTTCCAGCTGGCCGCAGGCCCGCGCACCCCCCGGTCGCAGTCGCAGCCGTTGCGAGCACGATCGTTACGCCACTGTCCACTGGTCAGGGGCCCGATCGGGATGGTCAGGAGCCGGATCGGACCCCTGACCGTCCTGATCAGACCCTTGACTTTTGCATTGGCAAAATGAGTACTAATAGTCGGGGCTTGGGGCCCACCAGGGGATTCACCGGTTCCCCGGTGGGCCAGTCCGACCCTGCTCGGGGCCCACCAGGGGATTCACTGGTTCCCCGGTGGGCCAGTCCGACCCTGGCCCCACCATATACCCATACAGTAGATTACAACCACATGGGGAGTATTCCTGTATTCTGGAGAAATTGTGTAACAAACTTTTTGGCACTTTTTCTCCTTTATCCTCTTGTGAAAATGAAAAATTTGGGGCTAAATTGATGGTTTATGGCAAAGAAAGTAATTTTTCATTTTCATGTCCCAATGTTAATAAAATCTGTGAAACGGCTGTGGGGATCAAAATGCTCACTATACCCCTTGATATGTTCTGTGAGGGGTGTACTTTCCAAAATGGGGTCACTTTTGGGGGTTTCCATTATATTGGTACTCTAGGGGCTCTGCAAATGGGACATGACACCTGAAAACTATTCCAGCAAAATTTGCCCTTCAAAAGCCAAATAGCGCTCTTTCCATTCCGAGCCCCGCCATGTACCCATACAGCAAATTACGATCGCATTTGGGGTATTGCTGTGTTCAGGAGAAATTGTGTAACAAACTGAGGGCAGTTTTTTCTCCTTTAACCCATTGTGAAAATGAAAACTTTGGGGATAAAGTGATGTTTTAGTAATTTTTCATTTACACATCCCAATGTTAATAAAATCTGTGAAACGGCTGTGGGGTCAAAATGCTCACTATACCACTTGATGAATTCTGTCAGGGGTGTAGTTTCCAAAATGGGGTCATTTTTGGGTGGTTTCCAATGTATTGGTACTCTAGGGGCTCTGCAAATGAGACATGGCACCTGACAACTATTCCAGCAAAATCTGCTTTTCAAATGCCAAGTGTCGCTCTTTCTTTTCCGTGCGCTGCCGTGTGCCCAAAAATCATTTTACACCCACATGTGGGGTATTTCTGTGCTCGGGAGAAATTGCACAACAAACTGTGAGATGTATTTTCTCCTTCAACCCTTTGTGAATGTGTTACTTTCACCTCCATATTGTTTTAATTCTTGTGAAATTCTTAAAGGGTTAACAAACTTCCCAAATGCTGTTTTGAATTATTTGAGGGGTGCAGTTTTGAAAATGGGGTGATTTATGGGGGGTTTTAATATATACCGTATATGCCGGCGTATAAGACGACTGGGCGTATAAGACGACCCCCAACTTCTGCCCTAAAAATATAGAATTTGGTATATACTCACTGTATAAGACTACCCCTCTCCCAAATGAAAAAAAAGTCTGCTTTGATTTCAACATGTTAATTTTAATTCAAATGCATATGACATGCAGGTACTGTATATAGCAGCAAAACTGTCACTTATAAACATAAGGTTGTTTCAAACATGTACGGTAAAGCTAAGCTCTTCATTAATATCACAGCATGGATGCGAGGGGAATCTGGCGTTACTGCACCGCCAGCTTTCCCCTCGCATCCATGCTGTGATATTAATGAAGATCCGACATGCTTCTGTAAGTGCCGCCTGTGACCCCCAGCTCTGTGACGCCGACCGCTGTGACGGGGAGGCTGCATTAGCATACAGCGCGCCGCCCCGTCAGCGCGTACTAAGCCTCTTCTAATGACTGTGAGAGGCGGATTGCCGCGCATGCGCGGCGGTCCCAGGAAGCGGCTCTCTACGCGCTGACGGGGAAAAAAACACCTCACACAGTGCGGCCCCCGTATATCCGGCGTATAAGACGACCCCCCACTGTAGCCATTATTTTAAGGGGTTAAAAAGTCGTCTTATACGCCAGTATATACGGTAGGTCTTTATAATCCCCTTCAGAACTGAAGTGGTCCCTAAAAAATGAGTTTGGGAAATTTTCTTGTAAATCTGGAAAATCGCTGTTACACTTGTAAGCCTTCTAACATCCAAAATAAATTAAAGGATGATTAAAAGATGATGCCGATATAAAGAAGAGATATGGTAGATAATATGTTTTAATGTATTTTGGTGGTATGACTATCTTTCTGAAAAGCAGAGCATTTCACATTTTGAAAATTGCAATTTTTTTCCAAATTTCCCTCAAATTTCCTAATTTTTTTTATAAATAAATGCTAAATTATTGATAAATGTTTACCACTAACATGAAGTACAATGTGTCATGAAAAAACAGTCTCAAAATCACTTGTGTAAGTTATAGCATCTCAAAGTTATTGCCATATAAAGTGACACATGTCAGTTTTGAAAAACTTTTAGGCCCGGTCCTTAACCGGTTAAAGATAATGGTGACAAAATAGAATAATTCAAAAGAGCAATTGCAAGGTACAGTAAACAAACAAATGCTCTTCAGAATTTAAGTTCTGGCAAAAGTTATAACACACTTGAAGATAGCTCTTTAAGATTTACCGAACAATAACACAATAATGGCTAGCGCTAAAGATATCCCTGTTTAAGCAAGAACTGTTGATTACCGTGTCAGTGATATGGCACTTAACCCTTTCAGGACACAGCCTAAAAGCGCCTTCGTGACCAGGCCTCATTTTTCAAATCTGACATGTGTCACTTTATATGGCAATAACTTTGAGACGATTTAACTTACATAAGTGATTTTTTTTTTTTTTCTTGTGACACATTGTACTTCATGTTAGTGGTAAATATTGATCAATATTGTTATATTTACTTATAAAAAAAATAGGAAATTTGATGGAAATTTGGAGAAAATCGCAATTTTCAAAATGTGAAATGCTCTGCTTTTCAAACACATAGTCATATCACAAAAATACATTAATAAATATTATCTACCATATCTCTGCTTTATATCGGCATCATCTTTTAATCGTCCGTTCATTTATTTTGGATGTTAGAAGACTTACAAGTGTAACAGCGATTTTCCAGATTTACAAGAAAATTTCCCAAACTAATTTTTTAGGTACCACTTCTGTTCTGAAGGGAATTATGAAGGCCTATATATTAGAAACCCCCCATAAATCACCCCATTTTCAAAACTGCACCCCTCAAATAATTTAAAACAGCATTTGGGAAGTTTGTTAACCCATTAAGGATTTCACAGAAATTAAAACAATATGGAGGTGAAATTTAGACATTTCTTTTTTTTTCAGTAACACATTCATTTAGCCCTAAAATTAACACCTTCACAAAGGGTTAAAGGAAAAATGCATCTCACAGTTTGTTATGCAATTTCTCCCGAGCACAGAAATACCCCACATGTGGGTGTAAACTGATGTTTGGGCACACGGCAGCGTACGGAAGGGAAGGAGCGACAATGGGCATTTGAAAAGCAGAATTTGCCGGAATAGTTTTAGGTGCCATGTCTCATTTGCAGAGCCCCTAAAGCACCGGTACAAAGGAAACCCCCCAAAAGTGACCCCATTTTGGAAACTACACCCTTCACAGAATTTATTATGGGGTATAGTGAGCATTTTGACCCAACAGCCTTTTCACAGATTTTATTAACATTGGAATGTGTAAATTAAAAATTACTAGAATGTCACTTTTTCCCCAAATTTTTCATTTTCACAAGGGGTTAAAGGAGAAAAAGCTCCCCAAGGTTTGTTACACAATTTCTCCTGAACATGGGAATACCCCATATGTGGTTATAATGTGCTGTATGGGTGCATGGTGATGCTCGGAATGGAAAGAGCGCTATTTGGTTTTGGAGGGCAGATTTTGCTGGAATAGTTTTCAGATGCCATGTCGCATTTCCAGAGCCCCTAAAGTACCAATACAATGGAAACCCCCAAAAAAGTGACTCCATTTTAGAAACTACACCCCTCAAGGAATTTATCAAGGGGTATTATAATTTTGACCCTAAGAGTGCTTCCTGAAAATTAATGTACAAAGTGAAAATTTTAATTTTTAAAGAAATATGCCATGTCAGTGCCCAATACGTTGCACCCACTTTGTGTCATCAGAGACATGCACTCCTAAAACTATTAACTGGGCTATCCCAAGTAGAAAGAAGTTGTATATGTAGGTGTAAACTGCTGTTTGGTTACACAGCAGGGCTCAGAAGGGATGGAGCAGTGCGCTTTTTAGCTTTTGGTGTACAGATTTGGAGGGATTTTCTGGATGCCATGTTGTTTTTGCAGAGCCCTGGTGGTGCCAGTAAATTGGAATTCCCCAAGAAGTGACCCCATTTTGTAGGGGCAATTTTAGAGTCTCTATAAATGTGACATGGCGTCCAAAAATCAACAAACTAAATCAGCGGTCCAAAAGCACATAGTGCTCCTTCTTATCTGCACCCTCCTGTGTGCCCAAGCGGCAGTTTATGCCCACATGTATGACACTGGTGTACCCAGGATAACGTACTTAATGTCATATGCGGGTATAAATTGATGTTTGGGCACAGAAGGGAAGGAGCGCTATTTTGGTTTTTGGAGCACAGTTTGGTTTTTCGATGTCATGCCACTTTTGCAGAGCCCCTGAATTGGCAGTAAAGTAGAACCCGCTGAAATGTGACCCCACTTTGGAAAGTACACCCCTGAAAGGATTTATCAAGTGGTGTAGTGAGCATTTTTAAACTTTGAGTGTTGCATTAATTTCCTTTCCAGAAATGAATGCGCAGCTGATAATGAAAATAGATACGCCATTTCAGTGCTGATATGTTGTACCCAACTTGTGTCACCAGACACACAACCTCCAAAAACTGTTAAGCGGGTATTCTGGGCACAACAGCTTTTGGAGCATTCGTCTCTGATACAAGCCGGGCACAACGTATTACGCACTGAAATTACGTATTCCTGGAAAAAGTGTCATTTTCATCTTCCACCATCAGCTGCGTATTCATTTCTGGAAAATTAATTAAGGCAACACTTGGGGGTTAAAAATTCTCATTGTACCCCTGGATAAATTCCTTCAGGGGTGTAATTTCCAAAATGGGGTGACATATCAGGGGATTCCACTTTACTGGCATTTCAGGAGCTCTGAAAAAGTGTCATGGTGTCCAAAAACCAAAGTCTAAGTCTGTGCTCCAAAAACCAAAATAGCGCTCCCTCCCTTCTGTGCCCGGCTGTGCCCAGTCATTTATACTCACATATGACATTAAGTACGTTACCCTGGATACACCAGTGTCATACAGGGGGGTATAATCTGCAGTTTGGGCACACAGCAGGGCAGAGAAGGGAAGTAGCGCTATGTGGCTTTTGGAGTGCACATTTAGATGTTTGGTATCTGGAAGCCATGTCATGTTTTCAGAGCCTCTAAGGTACCAGAAAAGTGGAATCCCCTAGGGAATGCCCCCATTTTAAAAACTGCACTCCTCAAAGAACTTATCAAGGGGTGGAGTGAGCATTAGTATCCCAGACGTGACTGCACAGCAGATGAAGAGTGAATTTGTAGCTGTGCGGAGTACATGGGGAACACGAAATTTACTAGTACTATATCCCCAGTAGATTGTATGATTGGGGGAGGTGTCACTCTGGGGGTCAGTTCTGGTTTATTTTCCCTCGTAAGCTCTAAATCTGGGGTGTCCCCTGATATACGCTCGCACCGCTTATACATTTCCTTCCTGCCGCAGCCAGTTGTGTTGTAATGATTTGGCGATTTTTGGGGTTTTTGTCTTCACATTGAACAAGCTATATATACAGTACAGACCAAAAGTTTGGACACACCTTCTCATTCCAAGAGTTTTCTGTATTTTCATGACTATAAAAATTGTAGATTCACACTGAAGGCATCAAAACTATGAATTAACACATGTGGAATTATATACTTAACAAAAAATGTGTGAAACAACTGAAAATATGTCTTATATTCTAGGTTCTTCAAAGTAGCCACCTTTTGCTTTGATTACTGCTTTGCACACTCTTGGGATTCTCTTGATGAGCTTCAAGAGGTAGTCACCTGAAATGGTTTTCACTTCACAGGTGTGCCCTGTCAGGTTTAATAAGTGGGATTTCTTGCCTTATAAATGGGGTTGGGACCATCGGTTGTGTTGTTCAGAAGTCAGGTGGATACACAGCTGATAGTCCTACTGAATGGAGTGTTAGAATTTGTATTATGGAAAGAAAAAAGCAGCTAAGTAAAGAAAAACGAGTGGCCATCATTACTTTAAGAAATGAAGGTCAGTTGGTCCGAAAAATTGGGAAAACTTTGAAAGTGTCCCCAAGTGCAGTGGCCAAAACCATCAAGCGCTACAAAGAAACTGGCTCACATGAGGACCGCCCCAGGAAAGGAAGACCAAGAGTCATCTCTGCTGCGGAGAATAAGTTCATCCGAGTCACCAGCCTCAGAAATCACAGGTTAACAGCAGCTCAGATTAGAGACCAGGTCAATGCCACACAGAGTTCTAGCAGCAGACACATCTCTACAACAACTGTTAAGAGGAGACTGTGTGCAGCAGGCCTTCATGGTAAAATAGCTGCTAGGAAACCACTGCTAAGGACAGGCAACAAGCAGAAGAGACTTGTTTGGGCTAAAGAACACAATGAATGGACATTAGACCTGTGGAAATCTGTGCTTTGGTCTGATGAGTCCAAATTTGAGATCTTTGGTTCCAACCACCGTGTCTTTGTGCGACGCAGAAAAGGTGAACGAATGGACTCTACATGCCTGGTTCCCACTGTGAAGCATGGAGGAGGAGGTGTGATGGTGTGGGGGTGCTTTGCTGGTGACACTGTTGGGGATTTATTCAAAATTGAAGGAATACTGAACCAGCATGGTTACCACAGCATCTTGCAGCGGCATGCTATTCCATCCGGTTTGCGTTTAGTTGGACCATCATTTATTTTTCAACAGGACAATGACCCCAAACACACCTCCAGACTGTGTAAGGGCTATTTGACCAAGAAGGAGAGTGATGGGGTGCTACGTCAGATGACCTGACCTTCACAGTCACCAGACCTGAACCCAATCGAGATGGTTTGGGGTGAGCTGGACCGCAGAGTGAAGGCAAAAGGGCCAACAAGTGCTAAGCATCTCTGGGAACTCCTTCAAGGCTGTTGGAAGACCATTTCAGGTGACTACCTCTTGAAGCTCATCAAGAGAATGCCAAGAGTGTGCAAAGCAGTAATCAAAGCAAAAGGTGGCTACTTTGAAGAACCTAGAATATAAGACATATTTTCAGTAGTTTCACACTTTTTTGTTAAGTATATAATTCCACATGTGTTAATTCTTAGTTTTGATGCCTTCAGTGTGAATCTACAATTTTTATAGTCATGAAAATACAGAAAACTCTTGGAATGAGAAGGTGTGTCCAAACTTTTGGTCTGTACTGTATATATATATTTTTTTTTTTTCTGGTGCTGTAGCCATATGAGGGCTTGCTGTTTGTGGTATGAGATGTATTTTTTAATAACATTTTTGGGTGCCTATGACTTATTGATTAACGTTTATTAACACTTTCTTGGTGGATTAAAAAAAATCTGGTCCTCATCAATTCTGGCATTGTGTTTTACCTATTAATTTTTTTCCACACAGTGTACAACATAAGTAACCTGTGACCTTTATTCTTTGGGTCGGGTACGATTACAGCGATACCTCATTTATATTGTTTTTTTATGCGTTACTAGTTTTGCAGAACAAAAATCCAGTTGGGGAAGGAAATCAGTTATTTTTTTTTTTTTTTTTTTTTTTTGGGGGGGGGGGAAGGGAGGAGGGGGAAGGGGGGATTATAAAAATTAAAAAATAAAAAGGGAAAATATTTAGAAAAAAAAGTAAGAAAAGGGGGCCCAAATTTTTCATTGTTATCTTCATTGCCATCTTCTGAGATGCGTAACATTTTTATTTTTCCGTTGACAGAGATAGTTGAGGGCTTATTTTTGTGCGGGACAACCTGTTCTTTTTATTGGTGCTGTTTTGGGGTATATGTGACTTTTCGATCACTTTTTATAGCATATTTTGTAGGGTGAGATGGCGAAAAATCATTACTTACGGTGAATTTTTTTCCGGTTTTTTTTTTTCCGACGTTCACCATGTAGGTTAAATAATGTTTCAGTTTTATTGTACAGGTTGTTACAGACGTGGCGATACCAAATATGTATTGTTTTTTATTAATTTTTAGGTTTTTGTTTTGGGGCTTTATTCATTTATTTATTTCACAAACTTTATTACATTTCTTTTGCACTTTTTTTTTTTTTTATATTTCTTTATTTGTCCTACAAGGACACCTGAACCAAGGATCGCTGGTTCAGTATTATAAACTGCAATACACGTGTATTGCAGTCTATAGAGGAAGTCAGCGCTATGTAGACGCATAGCCTGACTTTCTCACTTCCCGGCAGGATCAACCAGGTACTGGGGGCACCGAGCAGCCTGGGGTCACTGGCCAGACCCCGGGCTGCAGAAGACACATATGGGCACCCCCCGATCTCGCCGCGGGGGGGTGAGGGGGGGTTCATTTGGCATCACGGCATCACGACCGTAGGATACGGAGCAGGGTGTTAGCTGTCAGATACAGCTAACACCCGCTCCCGATGCCGCCCGCGGACGGGCGGGCCGCTAATATCAGGGAAAGTTTGTTACTGCAACAAACTTTCCCTGATATGGCGGCTACATGATCGGGACCTGAACCTATCAGGTCCTGATCATGTCTCCGTGAACACCAGCAGCTATTATTGCTGTGTTCACGGAGTTCCTGACCCTTGGGGAGACCCGATCCCCAATTTAGCAGGGTCAGTTTATAAACGTCGGCTCTGCACAAAGCCCAGCAAGCGCCGACGTTTATATACAGTGGGTGGTCCTGAAAAGGTTAAAGAGTAAATAAACTTTCAGACAACTTTTGATTTTTTTCGCAGTATTTATTTCATTGATAAATTTTGTAATATACTTTATTAACAATTTTTGGATCCTTTCTGTGAAATCCTGCATTGCTTCACTCTTTCCCTCGCTTCTGTATTGAGAGTTATTTCTGACTCTCACTGAATGTTACTGTGTACGGGAGTACAGGGCTGTGTAAGATGTAGAGAAAATGAGGGTAGGGGAGGTTCCAGTTACAGTCATATGAAAAAGTTTGGGCACCCCTATTAATCTTAATCATTTTTAGTTCTAAATATTTGGGTGTTTGCAACAGCCATTTCAATTTGATATATCTAATAACTGATGGACACAGTAATATTTCAGGATTGAAATGAGGTTTATTGTACTAACAGAAAATGTGCAATATGCATTAAACCAAAATTTGACCGGTGCAAAAGTATGGGAACCTCAACAGAAAAGTCACATTAATATTTAGTAGATCCTCCTTTTGCAAAAATAACAGCCTCTAGTCGCTTCCTGTAGCTTTTAATCAGTTCCTGGATCCTGGATGAAGGTATTTTTGACCATTCCTCTTTACAAAACAATTCCAGTTCAGTTAAGTTTGATGGTCGCCGAGCATGGACAGCCCGCTTCAAATTATCCCACAGATGTTCAATGATATTCAGGTCTGGGGACTGGGATGGCCATTCCAGAACATTGTAATTGTTCCTCTGCATGAATGCCTGAGTAGATTTGGAGCTGTGTTTTGGATCATTGTCTTGCTGAAATATCCATCCCCGGCGTAACTTCAAATTCGTCACTGATTCTTGTACATTATTCTCAAGAATCTGCTGATACTGAGTTGAATCCATGCGACCCTCAACTTTAACAAGATTCCCGGTGCCGGCATTGGCCACACAGCCCCAAAGCATGATGGAACCTCCACCAAATTTTACAGTGGGTAGCAAGTGTTTTTCTTGGAATGCTGTGTTTTTTTGAGGCCATGCATAACGCCTTTTTGTATGACCAAACAACTCAATCTTTGTTTCATCAGTCCACAGGACCTTCTTCCAAAATGAAGCTGGCTTGTCCAAATGTGCTTTTGCATACCTCAGGCGACTCTGTTTGTGGCGTGCTTTCAGAAACGGCTTCTTTCGCATCACTCTCCCATACAGCTTCTCCTTGTGCAAAGTGTGCTGTATTGTTGACCGATGCACAGTGACACCATCTGCAGCAAGATGATGCTTCAGCTCTTTGGAGGTGGTCTGTGGATTGTCCTTGACTGTTCTCACCATTCTTCTTCTCTGCCTTTCTGATATTTTTCTTGGCCTGCCACTTCTGGGCTTAACAAGAACTGTCCCTGTGGTCTTCCATTTCCTTACTATGTTCCTCACAGTGGAAACTGACAGGTTAAATCTCTGAGACAACTTTTTGTATCCTTCCCCTGAACAACTATGTTGAACAATCTTTGTTTTCAGATCATTTGAGAGTTGTTTTGAGGAGCCCATGATGCCACTCTTCAGAGGAGATTCAAATAGGAGACCAACTTGCAATTGGCCACCTTAAATACCTTTTCTCATGATTGGATACACCTGGCTATGAAGTTCAAAGCTCAGTGAGGTTACAAAACCAATTTTGTGCTTCAGTAAGTCAGTAAAAAGTAGTTAGGAGTATTCATGATACATTTCCACAAACAGGAGTTGTGAAGATCAAACTTTTGATAGATCTCTGTTTTTTAAATGAAACAGGTCGCCCATTCACACCTGATGTCATCTCACTGATTGAATGCGCATGGAATTAATTTCCCCTTCAAATTATATGATAATGCTAAAGGTTCACATACTTTTGCCAATCACATATAATTCATATTGGATCATATTCATCTGTAAATAAATTACCAAGTTTAATATATTTTTGACTCCATTTTTTTTTATTTGGTTCTCTTTATCTACTTTTAGGATGTGTGGAAATCTGATGTAGGTTTAGGTCAAATTTATGCAGAAATATAGAAAATTCTGAAGGATTCACAAACTTTCAAGCACCACTGCATATATCTGACAAGTAAACGGTTTGATTACTTTCAATTAACAGTTTGGCTATGTTTTAGGATGTCGTTATGACTGAAAAAAAATCCCTTATCAGGGAATATACTGAAGCACTTTACTAAAGGTTTTTCAAAAATGAACCTGCTTTTCTGAAGTCTCCAATATTCAGTATATATGGGCTGGATCCAGTGGCGTAACTACCACCGTAGCAGCTGCCACATGGCCCATGATCTTAGGGGGGCTGGTGGGCCCCTGCTGCTTTTTTTTTAATAGGCCGTTACCTGCTGGAGTATCCGAAGCAGGTATCGTGCCCTATTTACTTACCAATCCCCGTTCTTGCTCACTGCCACCTCCACTTCCCCTTCTGCCCTCTAGGGGGCCCCAGGCATCTCATATCACGTTGCTGGGGCCCCCTGAAGGGAAGAAGGGTAATCGGAGGCATCCGTGAGCAGGAACGGAGTTAGGTAAGTAACGCCATGGGCCTGCGGCAAGAGTATTTGTTGGGTGAACGCCAACAAATCTGCTATTATTATACTCTGGGGTCTCTTCAGACCCCAGAGTATAATGATCGGTGGCCCAGCGGAGGTGAACGAACATAAAAACCAGTGTTACTCACCTCTCCTTCTCTCCATAATGATGGCGGCGTAACTCACGTCTGTGACGTCATTGAAGAAGACCGAAAACAGGAGGGAATCATTCCGGAGCACATGGGGAGGTAAGTACCACTGGTTTTTATGTTTGTCACCTCCCCTGGGCCTCTGACACTAACTCTGGGGTCTGAAAAGACCACAGAGTATAATAATAGTTTGTGGGTGGTGTACTCCAAAAATTTTAGGTTCTGCTGAACCCGAAACTTTTGCAATATTTGCAATGAACACTGTTGGGGCCTCCATGGGACATAATACTGTGAGGAAGGGCCACTGTGGGACATTATACTGTATGGAGGCTGCTATAGAATATTATACTGTGTGCAGGAGCCACTATGGGACATAATACCGTGTGGAGGGGCCACTATGGGACATAATATTGTGTGGAGGGGCCACTGTAGGACATTATACTGTGTGGAGGGGCCATTATGGAACATTATACTGTATGAAGGCCGCTATGCAGCATTATACTGTGTGGAAGGGCCACTATGTGACATTATACTGTGTGCAAGGGCCACTATGTGACATTATACTGTGTGCAGGGGCCACTATGGGGCACTATACTGTGTGCAGGGGCCGCTATGGAACATTTTACCATGATGAGGGCCTGCTATATGACATTATAATTTGTGGAGGGTCCACTATGTGACAATATACTTTGTGCAGGGGTCACAATGGGACATTATACTATGTACAGGTGTGACTGTGGGACATTATACCGTGTGCAGGGGACCCTATGGGACATTATACTATGTGGAGGGGTTACTATGGGATATTATGCTGTTTGGAGGCCACTTTAGGACATTATAGTGTGTGTAAATGGGGCGTTATACAGTGTGGAGGCCAGGAAAGGGGGCACTATGCTGTGGGGGGAGTCCCAAGTCAAAACTTTGCTATGGGGCCCAGTCTTTGCTAGTTACACACCTGGCTGGATGTTTAGAGGAATTCTACTATTGTTACATCCGCACCCATTTGAACTTCTGCGCCATCCGGCTGCATGCTGCAGCGCAGGAGGCGGGGTTCAGCTGTGCTTCCTTCCTTTGGGTTCTTCTTGTATTGTCTGAACGCTGTCCTATTCCCTCACCTCCTTAATTGATTTTCCACCACACCCATCTCCTTCACCTTGGTTTCCTCTGCTCCTCTAATAGTTAATTTTAGCCTTACCTGTGTGATTGACAGCCTATCTTCCTATCAAGTCTGGGGCGAGTTCTTCCTTCCTATTTATTGTTTGCTCTCATTCACATTGGCGCTTGCTATTGCCTTGTACTCTTGCTGTTTGGTTACCTGTATTCTTATTCCTGACCTCTGGCTTTAACTTTGACTATTCTCTTGGATTTTGATTCTGTACTGCGTTGCTTTACTGTTACCGACCCCTTGGCTAGCTGACCTCCCTTTTTGTTGTTGTTTGTCCTGTCTGCGTTCTGTGTTGTCACTAATATCAAGAAGAGATCGCCACCCAGTTGCTGGCTGTCACCTAGGACAGTTCAGGCAAGTATCCAGGGACGGTGGGGGGTTCAGCTTAGGGCTCACTGTCTTGTTGTGCCCCTCCCCCAAAGGTTCACCAGCAGCTACTGGGGAATCGATTCTCTAGCAATTCCCTTACAACTATATTGTGTATTTCTTATACAATTCATTGCTTCTACATAAAACAAAACTTATTCAGTATTTTACTGTTATAGAAACTGTTATAGGAAAGTAGATTGGATGGTTTATCTTTGACAATTCTTTTATGTCCTGGGATTTGTTCTGCTGACTACAATTCTAGTTACAACAATGGAAAGTTTCTAACTTAATAAAAATATAAAGGACTGTTCTGAAAAAATGCAAATAAAACAATTTATCTCTGTAATTTATCTGGCAAAATAGAGTTCACAATGCAAGAACACCATGCCAACAAATAACGCATTCATTATCTAATTTAAAGGGTAGGTGCAATTTAACTTTTTCTTTTTAAATATTTTTAGGGGGTGTTTGGTGAACATTTTAAGTAATATACTTTATTAACCTATTTTCCTTCTTTTTATTAGACAATAGGCTCTCCCTATCAATGATCTTACTAATAGTGATGGGAAATCTAGTTCCTTGATGATCTTGTTCATTGAGATTAGTTCACTTAATTCATTTAGTTCAGTTTTTCTGTAGGATACTGCTGAGCAGCGATTGGAAAGATAATTCTAGTCTATTATACAAAGTCACTAAACTATTATAATTATAACTTTGATGAGTTATAATTCTGTTCAAATGATCACATACATTTACTATGTCTGATCATTATTAACGCTTCAAAACATAGCTATCACTTATACCACAAATTAACAGTGTCATGTCTTCATTATCATCCTCATAACCTGGAATTATTGTCTAACATAGGGGTAGGCTACCTTTGGCACTCCAGCTGTTATAAAACTACAACTCCTAGCATGCATACTTGCTCTGCTATTCTTGGAACTCCCATGGAAGTAAATGGAGCATGTTGGGAGTTGTAGTTTCACAGCAGCTGGAGTGCTGAAAGTTGCTGACCCCTGGTCTGGCAGTTTAGTGACAGACAGTATAGTATAGATCAGTAAAGATAATAATAAGAAAAAAGAGAACCTGGTCAAGTAAACAGATTTATGGTATAGAATACAGCATGTCATGCAGTGCTCAGCTTTTTGTTTGAGGAGGCTGATAGAGAATGTGTTATGTGAACTGTGAACTAATTGAACTGAATGGACTATTGAACAAATTTGCTAGGAGAATGAATTGTGATAGTCTAGTTCATGCAAATGCATGTGGCTGAGCACAGCAGTGACACTTATGGTAGAGCTGAAAAGCAGTTCAGCAGTACATAGCTTATTTAGCACAGAATCGAGGGCAGCAAGACTAGTCCTTAGGAATAAATGTGTTATTTCACTTTGAAGATCATACTCCAGGATAACAATTCTTAGAAAATCTTCAAATAATTTTCTCACAACAGAGGTTAAACTTACAGATCTATAGTTTCTTGGCTCACTTTTAGTCCCTTTTTTGAATCTTGGCACCATATTTGCTATGCACCAATCATATAGAACTGACCCAGTCATTACTGAATCATGTCTAGTATGGTACATAATTCCCTCAAATAGTGCATGCGACATGAATCACTAAAAGAAAGTGACTGTCTTTACCTTTTCTCCTGTCTTTAACACATGCACAAGCACTATCATTTTTGCAATGATTTCTATTATAAGGGGGGAGGGTGTATGAGGATAATTGTTGAAACAAGCATTTTTTTTTAAAATATTTATAATGGTGTTTTTCTTCCGCACTACTATATATTTTATATAAATGTATAATTTTTGCAATGCTTTTAGGCTAAGTTCACAGCTGCGCTGGAGTCTCTGTTGGAGACTCTGTCACCAAAACCACCAAAAATCAGCAGAGGGAAAAGCCCTGCACGGAGGACATTTCTGTCCGTTGCTTTCAGTTTGAAAACAGCGGACACCCAGTGGCCCACCTTATAGTCAATAGGGTCTGCCAGTGTCCGTGTGTAACCGCTGTTTTAGAGGTCCAGCTCTCCATCGTTCAGGTCCCCCAGCAGCCCCAAATGACAGAGAGCCTGGCGCAAATGTAATCCTAGACTCAGCAGGGAGCAAAATGCTCCTTGGTTCAACATTGTAATCTGCTTTATGTGAGTTCACATTATGTAGATTGAATTGAGTATGTGACATAACACCTGTTGCCTGGAACAACAGCCAAAATCTTGTACTGTCCTGCTGTATTTTCTACACTTATTTAGTTATGCAGCAGTATATTTTTCCCCTTTTCAGACATATTTCTCACGTTTTACATTTAACATGTTACCATTATTGTCTTTACAAAATAAGTCCTTTATAAAGGTCGATAGCTTGTAATAGTAATGATCCTATAATTTTATAGTGAAATATATAAAGAGAAGATGGGGGTCATTCAGGGACTAAAGATGGGCGAACCTCTGAAGATTATTTTTGTCCTATTTTCGGACAAAGTGATCCTCCAGTTCATTTTGGTTTGAACTTGTTTGGAAAGAATCAGACATGAAATTATTATACACTGAATCTCTTTGGAACCCCAAAATATGATAGGTGGAGGCCCGGGGGGGGGGGGACAAAAATTAAAAACATTTATATTGACCTTCCGTTACCTCTCTGGGCTTCCTCGCGGCATTCGGCATTCTGTCTCTGCCTCCTTGCGAAGTCTGGCACTCTCCTGTCCTGACAAGTTCCAGACCATAGAAAGTTTCTGCACACGTGGTCGTATCCATTGGCAACCGATCAAGACAACAGACTGTCACCACTAACATAGTTGGAGAAAATCTTTAAAACTCTGCAGAATTTTTAGCTACTTACTGTATATTTGCAAAAATCTTTAACTTTGCATTATCTACAAATATAAATATGATTATGTTCATGGGAATACCCCTTTAAATGTATTTTATTGAGATTTCATGTGATAGACCAACACAAAGTAGCAGATAATTGTGAAGTGGAATCAAAATGATACATGTTTTTCAAAATTTTAATCAAATGAAAATCTGAAAAGTGTGAGGTGCAAAAGTATTCAGCCCCTCTATATCAATACTTTTTAGAGCCACCTTTGGCTGCAATTACAGCTGCAGGTCTTTTGGGGTATGTCTCTACCAGCTTTGCGCATCTAGAGACTGAGATTTTTGCCCATTCTTCTTTGCAAAATTGCTCAAGCTCAGCCAGATTAGACAGAGAGCGTCTGTGAACAGCAATTTTCATGTCTTGCCACAGATGCTCAATGGGATTTAGGTCTGGACTTTGACTGGGCCATTCTATCATATGAATATTCTTTGATCTAAATCATTCCACTGTAGCTCTGGCTGTATGTTTAGGGTCATTAACTTTCTTCTTCCCAGTTTCAAGTTTTCTTCTAGGATTGCCCTGTATTTAGCTCCATCCATCTTCCCATCAACTCTGACCAGCTTCCCTGTCCCTGCTGAAGAAAAGCCTCCCCACAGCATGATGCTGCCACCACCATGTATCACAGTGTGGATGGTGTTTCAAAGGGATGAGCAGTGTTACTTTTCTGCCACAAATAGAGCTTTGCATTTAGGTCAAAAAGTTCAACTTTGGTCTCATCTGACAAGAGCACCTTCTTCCACATGTTTGCTATGTTCCCTATATGGCTTTTGGCAAACTGCAAACGGCACTTCTTATGTCTTTCTTTCAACAATGGTTTTCTTCTTGCCACTCTTCCATAAAGGCCAGATTTGTGGAGTGCATGACTTACAGTTGTCCTATGGACAGATTCTCCCACCTGAGCTGTGGATTTCTGCAGCTCCTCCAGAGTGACCATGGGCCTCTTGGCTGCTTCTCTGACCAGTGTTCTCCTTGCTCGATCTGTTAGTTTTGGTGGACAGCCATGTCTTGGTAGGTTTGCAGTTGTAGAATACGTTTTCTATTTTTGGATGATAAACAGTGCTCCTTGTGATGATCAAAGCTTGCAATATGTTTTTATAACCTAACCCTGTTTTAAACTTCTCCATAACTTTCTCTCTGATCTGTCTGGTGAGTTCCTTGGTTTTCATGATGCTGTTTGATCACTAGTTTTCTCTAACAAACCACTGAGGCCTTCACACAACAAGTGTATTTATACTGAGACTAAATTACACATCTGGACTCTATTAAATAATTAAGTGACTTCTGAAGGCAATTGATTGCACTGGATTTTATTTAAGGGTATCAGAGTACAGGGCACTGAATACTTTTGCACATCACACTTTTCATATTTTTATTTAATTAAAATTTTGAAAACGATGTATCATTTTCATTTCACTTCACAATTATCTGCTACTTTGTGTTGGTCTATCACTTAAAATCTCAATAAAATGCATTAAAGTTTGTGATTGTAAGGTGACAAAATGTGAAAAAGTTCAAGGGGTATGAATAATTTTGCAAGCCAATGTATACAGTCATATGAAAAAGTTTGGGCACCCCTATTAATCATTTTTAGTTCTAAATATTTGGGTGTTTGCAACAGCCATTTCAATTTGATATATCTAATAACTGATGGACACAGTAATATTTCAGGATTGAAATGAGGTTTATTGTACTAACAGAAAATGTGCAATATGCATTAAACCAAAATTTGACCGGTGCAAAAGTATGGGCACCTCAACAGAAAAGTGACATTAATATTTAGTAGATCCTCCTTTTGCAAAAATAACAGCCTCTAGTCGCTTCCTGTAGCTTTTAATCAGTTCCTGGATCCTGGATGAAGGTATTTTTGACCATTCCTCTTTACAAAACAATTCCAGTTCAGTTAAGTTTGATGGTCGCCGAGCATGGACAGCCCGCTTCAAATTATCCCACAGATGTTCAATGATATTCAGGTCTGGGGACTGGGATGGCCATTCCAGAACATTGTAATTGTTTCTCTGCATGAATGCCTGAGTAGATTTGGAGCTGTGTTTTGGATCATTGTCTTGCTGAAATATCCATCCCCGGCGTAACTTCAAATTCGTCACTGATTCTTGTACATTATTCTCAAGAATCTGCTGATACTGAGTTGAATCCATGCGACTCTCAACTTTAACAAGATTCCTGGTGCCGGCATTGGCCACACAGCCCCAAAGCATGATGGAACCTCCACCAAATTTTACAATGGGTAGCAAGTGTTTTTCTTGGAATGCTGTGTTTTTTTGACGCCATGCATAACGCCTTTTTGCATGACCAAACAACTCAATCTTGAGTTTCAGAAACGGCTTCTTTCGCATCACTCTCCCATACAGCTTCTCCTTGTGCAAAGTGTGCTGTATTGTTGACCGATGCACAGTGACACCATCTGCAGCAAGATGATGCTGCAGCTCTTTGGAGGTGGTCTGTGGATTGTCCTTGACTGTTCTCACCATTCTTCTTCTCTGCCTTTCTGATATTTTTCTTGGCCTGCCACTTCTGGGCTTAACAAGAACTGTCCCTGTGGTCTTCCATTTCCTTACTATGTTCCTCCTCACAGTGGAAACTGACAGGTTAAATCTCTGAGACAACTTTTTGTATCCTTCCCCTGAACTACTATGTTGAACAATCTTTGTTTTCAGATCATTTGAGAGTTGTTTTGAGGAGCCCATGATGCCACTCTTCAGAGGAGATTCAAATAGGAGACCAACTTGCAATTGGCCACCTTAAATACCTTTTCTCATGATTGGATACACCTGGCTATGAAGTTCAAAGCTCAGTGAGGTTACAAAACCAATTTTGTGCTTCAGTAAGTCAGTAAAAAGTAGTTAGGAGTATTCAAATCAATAAAATGATAAGGGTACCCAAATTTTTGCACCGGTCAAATTTTGGTTTAATGCATGTTGCACATTTTCTGTTAGTACAATAAACCTCATTTCAATCCTGAAATATTACTGTGTCCATCAGTTATTAGATATATCAAATTGAAATGGCTGTTGCAAACACCCAAATATTTAGAACTAAAAATGATTAAGATTAATAGGGGTGCCCAAACCTTTTCATATGACTGTATATACCGTATATATAATGCAGAGACTATGGAGGGGGGACACAGTTTATGCTGCTGCTACAGAACATTTATGACGCTATAAAACATAGGACTGAGCTGATGCAGTAACTGCCAGGTACACTTACTGACCTCCGAGGTGTAAATGTATCGACCTGGCCAGCAAGCTCACTTACAGATCAATATTCTCTGAGCAACGTAGCAGATGGTTACAGCATCAGCTTGCTGTGCCCCCCATGACTGCATATCTACAGTGCTGGCAAAAAGTATTGGCACCCCTGCAATTCTGTCAGTTAATACTCAATTTCTTCCAGAAAATGATTGCAATCACAAATGCTTTGGTAATAATATCTTCATTTATTTTGCTTGCAATGAAAAAACACAAAAGAGAATGAAAAAAAAGTCAAATCATTGATCATTTTACACAAAACTCCAAAAATGGGCCGGACAAAAGTATTGGCACCCTCAGCCTAATAGTTGGTAGCACAACCTTTAGACAAAATAACTGCGAACAACCGCTTCCGGTAACCATCAATGAGTTTCTTACAATGCTCTGCTGGAATTTTAGACCATTCTTCTTTGGCAAATTTCTCCAGGTCCCTGAGATTTGAAGGGTGCCTTCTCCAAACTGCCATTTTGAGATCTCTCCACAGGTGTTCTATGGGATTCAGGTCTGGACTCATTGCTGGCCACTTTAGAAGTCTCCAGTGCTTTCTCTCAAACCATTTTCTAGTGCTTTTTGAAGTGTGTTTTTGGTCATTGTCCTGCTGGAAGACCCATGACCTCTGAGGGAGACCCAGCTTTCTCATACTGGGCCCTACATTATGCTGCAAAATTTGTTGGTAGTCTTCAGACTTCATAATGCCATGCACACGGTCAAGCAGTCCAGTGCCAGAGGCAGCAAAGCAACCCCAAAACATCAGGGAACCTCCGCCATGTTTGACTGTAGGGACCGTGTTCTTTTCTTTGAAGGCCTCTTTTTTTTCCCTGTAAACTCTATGTTGATGCCTTTTCCCAAAAAGCTCTACTTTTGTCTCATCTGACCAGAGAACATTCTTCCAAAAAGTTTTTGGCTTTCTCAGGTAAGTTTTGGCAAACTCCAGCCTGGCTTTTTTATGTCTCTGGGTCAGAAGTGGGGTCTTCCTGGGTATCCTACCATAGAGTCCCTTTTCATTCAGACGCCGACGGATAGTACGGGTTGACACTGTCGTACCCTCGGACTGCAGGGCAGCTAGAACTTGTTTGGATGTTAGTCGAGGTTCTTTAGCCACCATCCGCACAATCTTTCGTTGAAATCTCTCGTCAATTTTTCTTTTCCGTCCACATCTAGGGAGGTTAGCCACAGTGCCATGGGCTTTAAACTTCTTGATGACACTGCGCACGGTAGACACAGGAACATTCAGGTCTTTGGAGATGGACTTGTAGCCTTGAGATTGCTCATGCTTCCTCACTATTTTGCTTCTCAAGTCCTCAGACAGTTCTTTGGTCTTCTTTCTTTTCTCCATGCTCAATGTGGTACACACAAGGACACAGGACAGAGGTTGAGCCAACTTTAATCCATTTCAACTGGCTGCAAGTGTAATTTAGTTATTGCCACCACCTGTTATGTGCCACAGGTAAGTAACAGGTGCTGTTAATTACACAAATTAGAGAAGCATCACCTGATTTTTCAAAGGGTGCCAATACATTTGTCCACCCCCTTTTTTATGTTTGGTGTGGAATTATATCCAATTTGGCTTTTTGACAATTCTTTTTGTGGTTTTCCATTGAAGACAAATTAAATGAAGATATTATTACCAAAGCATTTGTGATTGCAATCATTTTCTGGAAGAAATTGAGTATTATCTGACAGAATTGCAGGGGTGTCAATACTTTTGGCCAGCACTGTAACTTTACACAGGCAATCATTAGACCCTATCACCCTCCTGGGATGCCACACCTTCCCTTGTCTTCTCTCTCTTTCAGCCCACTGAGGCTGAGCTGCTCTTGATGTCCTTTGCTCCTGATGGAGCCAAACAAGATGAGAGACATCACATCTGATGTCACTATCATTGGCTAGGCAACCCATAGCAGGGGGAGGAGCTCTTCACTGTGATGATCAGGAATGAAGGCAGGCAGCCAGGGCATTTCCACAAAGTCTGGCAGCCCCAACAGGTGGAGGCAGGGTCGGACTGGCCCACCGGGGAACCGGTGAATCCCCTGGTGGGCCCCGACTATTAGTACTCATTTTGCCAATGCAAAGGTCAAGGGTCTGATCGGGACAGTCAGGGGCCTAACCGGCTCCTGACCATCCCGATCGGGCCCCTGACCAATGGACAGTGGCGTAACGATCGTGGCCAAAGGGGTGTGGGGCCCGCGGCCAGCTGGAAATGGCCGGGGCCCCGGACTATCATGATAGTGGTCGGGGAAGGCCTGGTTCCCCGACCGCTATACCTATTGTTAATGGAAAGGGGCTGGCCCCTTTCCATTAGATGCCAGCCCAGGGGAAGTGACAAAAAAAAAAAAAAAAAATACTCACCTGGCTGTCCTGGACTCAGCATCGTCTCCGGCACTTTTCCGGCCTCACTGCAGGGGCCTGTGATTAGGCCCCAGCGGTGACATGGAGCGCGCTAGCGTAATGACGTCATCGCGTCCCACGTGACGGCTGAGGTGCAATAACAGGCCCCAGCAGTGACGTCTGGGACACAGGACATGGAGACCAGGGGACTAAGGAAGATGGGAAAGACAGCAGGATGGAGCGAGGATGCCCCGGAGAGGTAAGACAAGGTGAGTATAAGTGTTTGTTATTTTTATAGATAATGGACTCCGTACTAGAAAGCGTTTTGAATAGTGAAATTTATTTCCAAAATATAACGAGTAGAGTACAATTCAAGTTGTAACGTTTCGGTCTCATTGACCTTCATCAGACTCTACAATGACAGTAAACCAAATAGTGACAAACGTGAAAAAATATAATAACATACATCAAATATACATCAAGTATATATCAACTATAGTCGCATCATATTCATTATATAGCAGAATCAAGAGATCACATAGCCCAGCTGGGGTGATCACCTGGAACAATGTTACCTATTTCATCATTATGACAAAAAATAAGTAAGTTGTGAACCGAAGTATGTGAGGAGAAGTGCTGATATCCATAACAGTTCTGCATAACAAGTAAAGGAAAAAGTGGTATCCAGATGGAAAGCGGGGGAAAGTATGTGAACATAAATAGATAGCACTACTTATATATCTGAAATAGATTATAGGAGGTGAAAAGAGGAGGGGTGGAACACTCCACCTATTCAATAAGTAATCCAGATCTATCATAAAACAGCAGAGTAAAGTTGAAGAGGCATATAGTAGACCAACCTTGAAAAGTAGTATGCAGGAAATGTTCCCAGAGAGACATAAGGCGCATAAGATGCATCAGGCAACAGAATCTGCTATATGTATGGCGCTGCTGCTGTTGTGTGATGTTGGGATACTTATAATAAGCGCGTGAGACACCGATGACGTCACTGCTATTTCGCGCATGCGCAGTTCGTCGTTCCCACCGGAAGTGGGGCATTTGAAACAGGAAGAAGGTCTATTCGGCAAGATAGAAAGGACAAACTTAATCCATTTATGCAAATAGTGCTAATAGCGGTAATACAAGTAGAATACAAGCCTGTTAAATGGTCTAAACTATATGAATATGCTAAAGCCTTTAATCTATTATAATTGAACCAGTATGGAGCTAATTATAGAAAAAGGAGATAACTACTATCCTACAAAAACCGCACGATATGCAAAGTGTAATACCACTAGTTCAGGAATAACTATGGGACAAAAATAAAAATAAAAATAAAAAATTAATAATAATAAACTATAAAAAATAAGAGAAAGGAAAAGAAAAGAATAAGAAAAAGAGAGAGAATAAGGTAGATAGGGGAGTCACAGATAGACTATGAGAAGGCTACAAACCCATATAGTATAAATAAGGATACTGTGGTAGAGATTCCAGATGAAGATAGTGTAGGGGTTCCACCCAATCAACGTATCTAGAAAGTAGGACATATTGTTAAGCAATTTAATCACAGTACAGTTCTAAAATGTGCATAATATAGTTGACAACAATCTACTTAAATAAATGCCAAAATTTCATATTCACGGTTTAACCCTTGAGTCCAATATGCCTCCCTCTTTTTAAGGAGCATAATTCTATTGCCACCTCTCCTAGGGGAAGTGACATGTTCCAAAACCTGGAATCTAAGTTGTGCCACTGTGTGTTTATGTTTGATAAAATGGGCAGGTATGGGTAATAATAAATTCTGGCACCGTATGTTAGACTTGTGTTGTTTGATGCGGTCTCGCACACGCTGGGTTGTCTCCCCAACGTATGCGAGACCGCAAGGACACTTAATTAAATACACCACAAAATTGGAGTTGCATGTAAAAAAGTCTTTAATTAGAATCCGTTCTCCATTGAGAGGATGATGCATGCTGTCGCCCTTAATGATATTAGAGCACTGATTACATGAAAGACATGCAAAAGTACCATTTCTCAGGGTGCTCAAAAATTCCTGTCTCAAGGGTTTGACCTCAGAGCCTATGTCTGCTCTGACCAGTCTGTCTTTAATGTTTCTTGGTCGTCTGTAACAAGGGAGAAATGGAGTCTGGAACTTGCTTATCTGTGGGTAAGCTACACCTAACAATTTCCAATGTTTCCTGAGTATCTGATGTATGCGATATGCAAATGGGTGGTAAGTATGTACAAAAGCCAGTCGTTTAGGTTTTGTGGTACAAGTGGTGGTATGTGGTGTGTTGATATCCCTCTGTGATTGTTCCAGTGCTGATGATGGGTAGCCACGTTCTAAAAATTTATTACTCGCTTGCGACAGTCTTGCCTCTCTTTTGATAGGATCATCTACAATGCGGGAGATACGAGAAAATTGAGACTTGGGTAGGGATCTTTTTGTGGCCACAGGGTGAAAGCTACCATAATGAAGACTATTTCTATCTGTGTCCTTAGTGTAAAGGTCTGTGCCAAGAGAATTATCCGATTTTTTATATACCATTGTGTCCAAAAAGCTGATATTAGTAGAATCAAAATGTAAAGTGAATTGTAATTCCGGTCAGATGTTATTTAAATACTCTGTGAACTCCAAAAGGGTATTCTGTGGGCCTGTCCAAATACAGAAGAATATTCCAAATCAGAGAATATTGCAAAAAAAGAGAGTTAACATAAATAAAATTTTCCTCAAAAAAAGACATATATCCATTTGCATATGGTGGTGCCATGTTTGAACCCATAGCAGTTCCCTGTTTCTGGATATAGAAAGTGTCTTGAAATAAAAAATAATTCTCCTCAAGTATTAGCTGTACAAGATCCAGACAAAATTGAATGACATTGGGATGTAGGTCAGAAGATTCAAGTAAAGTCTTTGTTGCATGGATACCCTTTACATGTTGAATGGAGGTATAGAGAGATACCACATCCAATGTTACCAAAATGGAATTGGGTGGTAGTGTACCAAGTTCTCTAATAAGAGATAGAAACATGTTGGTATCCAGCAAAAAGGACTTTGTTTTTCTTATAAGTGGGGTCAGAATCTTTTCCACAAAGATGGCCAAAGGAGAAAGAACCGATTCTGTAGAGGCGACAATTGGACGACCCAGAGGTTTGTCCAGCTTCTTGTGTATTTTTGGTAAAATGTAAAAAACAGGGGTTATCGGATGTACTTTAGTAAGATATGCAATTGTATCCAAGTCAATTGTGCCTATATCCCGATGTCTTTGTAATAATAGCTGTATTTTTCGAGTAATAGTGTGTACAGGGTTATGAGATAAAATACCATAAACATCTCTATCCTCCAATTGTCTTTTGATCTCAAAAATATAATCTTTTTTGTCCATCAGAACAAGAGCACCCCCTTATCTGCTGGTTTTATAATTATTGAATTATCTTGTGTGAGATTCTTAAGAGTATCTCTATCCATTTTTGATAAGTTGGATTTACATGTAAAGTGACCATCTTCAACTTGATGTCTAAACATTTTTACATCATTTTGGACAAATGAAATCATAGTTTCAAGTGGTGGGGAGTTTCTGGGGGGAGTATATATACTCTTGTTCTTAAGACCTAGGTCTTTAGCTGTTATCAAACCATCAGGCAATTTAGGAGGACGAATCTCAGAAACTTGCGATACACTAGAAAAGTGAACCTTCAATCTTAATGACCTGTAAAATCTATGAAGATCCAGGTCCAATTGAAATAAGTCATATTTATAGTTGGGGCAAAAGGATAGACCTTTTTGTAGAACCTGATATTCAGTCGGGCTTAGAGTACGGGAAGAAATGTTTGTTATTTTTAAACACTTCTCCTGGACCTGTACTTATTATATTCTGGGGTCTGAGTAGACCCCAGAGTATAATAATAGCACCGGCTCTGGGGGTGGGGGGGCCACTGTGGAGCACCTAATAGTGTGTGTGGGTCTCTTTGGGCATATAATACAGTGTGGGGGCCACTCAGGGCATATAATACTGTGTGGGAGCCACTGTGGGCATATAATGCTGTGTGGGGTCCACTGAGGGCATATAATACTGTGTGGGGGCCACTGAGGGCATATAATACTGTGTGGGAGCCACTGCGGAGCATATAATGCTGTGTTGGGGCCACTGCGGAGCATATAATACTGTGTGGTGGCCACTCAGGGAATATAATACTGTGTGGGGGCCACTGTGGGCATATAATACTGTGTGGGAGCCACTGTGGGCATATAATACTGTGTGGGGGCCACTGTGGGCATATAATACAGTGTGGGGGCCACTGTGGGCATATAATACAGTGTGGGGGCCACTGAGGCATATAATACTGTGTGGGGGCCACTGAGGGTATATAATACTGTGTGGGGGCCACTGACGGCATATAATACTGTGTGGGGGCCACTGTGGGCATATAATATTGTGTGGGGGCCACTGAGGGCATATAATACTGTGTGGTGGCCACTGAGGGCATATAATACAGTGTTGGAGCCACTGTGGGCATATAATGCTGTGTTGGGGCCACTGAGGGCATATAATGCTGTGTTGGGGCCACTGCAGAGCATATAATGCTGTGTTGGGGCCACTGCGGAGCATATAATGCTGTTTTGGGGCCACTGAGGGCATATAATGCTGTTTTTTGGTTCACTGCAGAGAATATAATGCTGTGTTGGGGACACTGCGGAGCATATTATACTGTCCAAGTATTGTTTACATGCTGGGTGCTGCGCTGCTCATTCACCATGTTCTTGACAACTGCGGTTGTGGGTACTAAAGCTGTATCTCTTTCAAGTATCTGAGATATCGCTGCAGCACCCATAACCGTCACTATCAAGAATTTACTCTAGGGAGGGGATAGGGGGATCCTGATGGGCAGCCGTTGGAACCAATCCAGTTTTAGCTTGTTGCTGTAAGCGTCACTGACGTACTGATGCTGTGCGCGGCGGCGGGTTTCTGCATAGGAGCCCAGACCAGCAGTGTGAAAGGTAAGTACAACTTAACCACGCAAACAAAAAAATAACTTTTCCCCCCTATTTTGCCCCCAAATCTTTCAACTTCACTGACAACTCTGATAACTACAACCCCTAACAACTCCAGATGCTCTGGGTCTGTTGAGAGTTGTAATTCCCCCCTCCCACCCCAGCTAATTTCTCACTGTATTGTTATGCTGGTGCCTACTCTAGGGCTCCAGCATAACAATACCTAAGTCGCAGAAACTTCAATACTGCTATAGGGGAGACCAGTGAAGGGGCCACTGTATGGGCATATAAACATCAATATTCCTCCCTGTACAGTGGCCCCTTCACTGGTCCCCTATACTGTATGGGGACCATTGATGGGGTCATTGGAGGGACAGTGATGGAGGCCAATAGCCTGGGGGACATTAAAGGGGTTGTGCAGGATAACATTTTTTTTTTTATTACACTGGGGCAGGTAAAAAAAAACAACAAACTTTCTCTCCTGTCCCCAGTGTCTCCCAGCGCGGTTCGGCCTGCAGCTCTGTTTTCTTCCAGCGCAAGTTCCCCCTGCACGTGACTACCTGTGACGTCACATGACTCCTGAAGCCAATCAGCAGCCTAAAGGAAGGGACCTGGGACGTCACAGCCAGTGAGGACTTCCGGCAAAAGAAGACTGCGGAGCAGCAGGACCGGACCGTGCTGGGACCTGCTGACACCGGAGCACCGGGGACAGTTGAGTATGTTTAGTATGTTTTTGTTTTTTTTGGGGGGGGGGATTAACTTCTCCCGGACTAATTATAAAAAAGACAAAAATTATACTGGACAATTTCTTTAAAGTGTGGCTGCATTAGGGGTGTATATTAAATGGGTTGTCCAGGCATAATTTGTTATGGTTTATCCTCAGGATAGGCCATAGATACCTGATCTGTTCGGGGCTGACCCCGGACTGATCAGCTGTACGGAGCCACTTCTGGCGCCCATCCTGTACACAGTGCGGGGCCAGAAGCAGAAAGCTCTGTCCACTGTGTATTAGCCGGGCACCTTCACTGCATCTCAGCACTTATTGAAGTCAGTAGGAACTGAGCTGCAGTGAAGGCCCCCGGGAAACTAAACTGCGGATGGATCTTTCTGCTTCCAGCCCTGTGTTGTGTAAAGAACGGGTGCCGGAAGTGGCTCCGAACAGCTGATAGGGCCGTGTGTCAGCCCCATACTGATCAGGTATTTATGGCCTATCCTGACCATAGGTCATAAAAAAGGTAACTCTGGAAACCCCTTTAATATGCCCCACACAGTTTAATGTCCCCTCCACAGGATGTTAGCCCCCATCACTGCTCCCACACAATATAATGGCTCCATCACTGTTCCCCATACAGTATGGGGGACCAGTGAAGAGGCCACCGTATGGGGGGACCAGTGAAGTGGCCATAAAAAATTTGGCCCAGACAACCCCTTAAAAGAGGTTGTCCATAAACTAGAGCGACCACTGTGGCGGCCGCCAGGGAGGTGTAAAAAAAAAAAAAAAAAAAATTTTGTCCCCAGCACCCCACTGTCCCCTGCCTCTATCTGTTCGGTCTCATGGTGGCCCCTCATTTCTGGAAATCCTGTACCTAATTGGTCTTAGCGGTCACATGAGGTGCAGGACTCCCAGCAAGGAGTCGTCGGCACGAGACTGAAAGGACACTGGCAGCGGACAACGGAACGCCAGGGAAGGTGAGTATGATTTTTTATTTTTTTATTTTACACCTCCCGCAAGGGACATGGGTTGCGCCAATTCCTGGACAACCTCTTCAAAGGATTTGTCCATATTTCTAATATTGGTGGCCTGTCCTTAGGATAGGCCAGCAATATTACATCTGCGATGATACAACAGCCAGGACCTCTGTAGATCAGCTTTTACAGGACAGTGCAGCTATAGGTAACAATTCTAAGAGCCATGCTGTTCACTTGCCATACAGGGTGTAGCAGTAGGTTTAGGTAGTGCAGTAGTGCACATGGTATAGTGGGTGAGCAGCATGGCTCCCAACATCTTATTACCTTTTGCCGCCCTGTCTCGGTACCGCTGATCTGCTGGGGTCCTGATGGCGGGCCCCTAGAAGCAATTCCACTGGTGGGCCCTAGACATCCCAGTCCGACACTGGGTGGAGGCCCCTATTTCAGGCACAGTAATGGAGGCCCCGGGTGCCCAGCCTTTAATCTGACCCTGAGCAGGAGACGGCATAATGGAGCCTTCTACTATCTCTCAGTCCTCAGACTGAAGCCATATGGTAAGGTGAACTTTTTGAGAATATGGTGCGGTGCTGCATGATTTCTGACATTGCGATGCTGTGCTTGCTGGTCAGTGTGGCCCAGAGCCTGGGGGCTTATACCTGTCAGTAGCAGAGTTGCTGGGATGCTGGGTCACTCTTCTAGTGGGCACTATATCATGGTTATGGTGGTTGCTGTACAACCGCACTTAGTAGAGTAGGGGCCCATTACATACATACACAAACAATGGGTACATATAGTTATTATCAATATCATTTATTTCAGAAGAGACCAGCAATTACAAGATCTTAGTATATCTTAGTAGTATGTATAAAAGAACCAAAGGAGTAGTACAAATCATAGAAAGAGGAACACTGCCATCTAGGGCTTGAAATGTAAACAGCATCAGTCCGCTTATAACTACAGTATAGTAGAAAATCTGAATTATTATTTATTTAATTTTTATTTTATGTATGTACAAAACACTTATCTATTGCACTGATGTTTTAGATGTACAGTAGCCACCTACCAAATAACAGCTTTGTCACAGAACAAAAAGAACATATAATTCTGACACCATAAAATAAATAAAAATGAATAAATTAGACATAGTCAAGATTTGGCTCTTGAATTTTTCTGTGCGGCTATTGTTTGCAGTCCTTTTAAGACTTATGATTCAAAACATATATTTGCTTCCACTCATAGGACTAATACAGTATATTAACTACTAAGTCTAATTTACCACTCCTAACTCAGTCACTAGAGATGAACGAATCGAAGCTGCAGAAGTGGAATTCGATCCAAATTTCAGGAAATATTCGATTCACATGGAATCCGGATTTTCTGATGCTTCGCGGTAACAAATATTTAGTAAGGACCTTTGCGACATCATACGGTCACAAGATATTCTCTAGTGATGTGATTGGGTAGGCGTGTTTTTGCTTGTTAGCAGATCCTTCTATATGAATAAAAGTTGTCCATGCTGGAGAGAGAGAGACATGACCGCGGCATCCAAGGGCTTCCGCCATTTTGCTGCCCACCCCGGCTTTCTGCAGACAGGAAATAGCTGTTTATTTGCCGCAAATTAATTCGGATCGAATAGAATCATATCGCGAAATTCAGCGAAGTTGCCGAATCGAATTTTTGAATACTTTGCTCATCAGTCACCTTACTCTAAGAACCAATCACTGTGAGACAACTTCTCATTCATCTCACTGTGCAGAGAAATATCTGATTATGGCTGTTTAGTGTATTATCCCATCTGAATGAGGTTGCCTTGTTAGGCCAGATGTGCTTTTACCATTTGATCACATATATACAACTAAGAACCTCTAATTTATATGGGTAGATAATAGGCAATAGTAGTATTGCATTTTCAACTCTGTTTTAAATGCCTGGGTGCTGAGCACAGAGTATTGCTGTAGTTTTTGCATTTGTATTATTGCCGTAGCAGCTTGCACCTGTTCACATTAGGATGTGCTGTCTGAATTTTCCGATTTATTATTTATTCTTATAATGGTGTATACCCACTACAGTAGATATACCTTGCATAGAGAGATTTTTAGTATTGATGATAACCCTTTAGATAAGTATTCAATGTCAGATTGGTGAGACCAACTCCATTCCGAGTGTATGCCACTATACTGTTGTATTCTGTTGTAGTCTGTTCAAATAGCTGATCAGTAGAGCCATGTTTACCACCAAGTACTAGAGGTCCAGTCCTAAGTTTGAATCCAGCCAAGGTCAGCATTTGCAGGGAGTTTGTATGTTCTCCAAGTGTGTGTGGCGGTTTCCTCCACGTACTCTGGTTTTCTCCCAACTTCCAAAAGACATAGTGATAGGGAATTTAAAATGTGAGCTCTACTTGGCAAAGTGTTGACAATATCTATAAAACACTGCAGAATGTGACGGTGCTATATAAGTAAACAAAATAAAAAGGTGCAAGTAACTAAAATTATACATTTTTTTTATAACTCTCACTCCTCCGCCTTCCACTAGGCTTCATAATAAAATTCTTGTCTTTTCTGGGGGTTGAGGGGGTCAGAGAGGTAATCTGTTTTGCAATTATTTATTTATAACAAAAAAAAATTACAGTGTGCCCTCCATTTTCCTTCTAACCAGCCAGAAACCAGCCAGGCTGATATCCGACTTTTCTTTTTCCAGTACCCCTGATGACAGTTGTTGCCAGGTAATAATGGGGATACAGTGTAAGCCTTTTTACCAGCTCTGTCCCGGACCTTAACAATTCGGCTTTTTTACAGCTTTCAATGGGGAATACTAGGGTTAACAGGATGCCCAATCAGACGAGCATCCCGGCAATGGACTTGCTGATATCAAACTATTTTCAGCCCGTTCAAGATGCTGCACAATCCTCGGGGAGCGAGTCAGGAATAGACTTCTCTCAGTCACCTCCATTATCCTCACGGCACATACACCAGGCTTCCTCTCCCGTGACTCCACAAGACTATAACACTCTGCCGCAACCTATGGCTGCTGGCGAGTCACTAGGATCTTCCCATCCTCCCTTGACAGAGAGCATTTCACTGGGAACCACCTCAGGATCCCCCTGAGGCACAGACCCCGAACATTCCTCCACCACTTTCAAGACAGCTGATGCTCCTTGTCATAGCACCACATGTGGAGTCTTGCCTTGACTCACCGCCATCTTCCCACTCCATGATACCTGCACCTTGGCTGGAGGATCAGCAATCTCAGCATCCCCACACTCTCTCTACGCAAGCACATTCTAGAGCAGAGACTCTAACTGAGGAGGGGAGTCCCCTCCACTAAGAAATCTTTATTTCAAAGTGCCTCTCCTCCTGTATGGTCTTTTTCTCTCTATCCAAACGACCGCAGTAGTCAAGATGATGGTGCTCTCGGTCATCCTTTACACATTCTGTACAGTGGCCATCCCCCTGTCTTACTGGGATATGTGGAGGAGCTTCACAACCCCTAGCATCTCCCCCTCTCCATCATCATAGAGCCTCATTTAATACCTAATATTGTACCCGTATACTATATGCTAACTGAGACATGGTTTTCTTTTTCTGCATTGGTTGAACCAGATATGGTACACTGTACAATGAATTTCCTAATGCAACTTACATCAGCATTTTCCAATTTTTTATACTGTTCTAAAACAGTTATTTTGTTTATTGTTACCCTTACTATTCTGAAAAATTTCCATAAAACTGGAAATTGAAAAAAAAATTAATGGTTAATTGCTGCTACTTCAATGTACCTTCTCACTGAAAAACATTCTACTTGCGTAATCATTGTACAATTGGTTTGTATGTTAATTTTTGTATGTTAATTTCCTTGTTATACGATAAACTAATAAAAATAAAAAAAAAAGAAGAAGAAGAAAAAAAAGAAAATTATAATACTCCACCAATAGACCCCCCCCCCCCCATAGTATAACAATAGCAGTTTTGATTTGTATGTGTGTGGTCCGAACGAAACTGCCAGGAGGTCCGCCCCAACAAATACCAAGTAACGCGGCCCTACTTACCAATCCTCGCTCCTGCCCATGGTCCTTCTCTCTACTTACACCATTATGTCAGCAGAAAGTCTGCAGGAATGTCTTGAAGCTGCAGTCTTCTATGCCTGGATGTCGGGTAAAGGTGGTAAGTCAGCTACATCAGTGAACTGAAGCCAAGAGGTAAATTGGTAGCACCTAAGTCAAGGGCATTGCAGAGTGGTGTCTGGTAGTTGGAACGCCTAATGGTTTTAAGGGAGTCCTTGATAAAAATGTGAGTTTTTGGAGGAACTCCCACTTTAAGCTTGGGTCTTAAGTCTCTGTATGTGGGAGAATGGATTCAAGAATACCTTTGAGGGGAAGATTGTATATATATATATATATATGTAGACATGTAGAAGGTTTTAGCATAGAGTGGTCATAAGTGTTTTGCCAAAAGACAACAGGTATTACTTTATGCTGTTCCAATGTGGCTCCCATTTTGTCTTGTGTGTTGCTTGATATATTAAAGTTTGTGCATGACAGGTTTGATGTTTTTTTAACAAGACCATCCTACTCCTTCTCCCTGTGATCTTCCTTTTAGGCAGACCACATCTACTCCTAGCAAATGGTTGTTATTATCATCATCACCAACTGTTTCTCTTACTCCTCCTCCTCTGCTATGCCGTCTGTGATCCATAAGGGAATGTGTCCAAGAAACGGCAATATCCCTCAAGTCATGCTGTGGTTCTGCAACTTAATGTTCACCTGGCCAAGCTGCTAGCAGTGCAGTCACTGATGTTTCATCAACTAACAGTATGCACTCAACATTGATAGAGGATACCTAGCTGCCATTATTTCTTTAGGAAAACTGTTCCTGCTATATATCGCCATGTGTTAGCCTTTCCTTGGATATGTCAGTCTGGGGAAAGGTGCATGACACCGAAGACAAAAAAAGCATCAATTATGGTCAAGGAGAATACATGGCTTTCACGGCCCACTGGGTCAATGTTTTGAGCAGCAGAGATCACAGTCCAGAAACAAAAAACAAGGCCAGCTGTTCATTCCACCCCATTTGTGCAGGCCTAGTTCCAACAACATGCCTCCTCTGAAACCTCCTCTCTGGACCAGTTTCTGCCACCATCTTCACCAGAGTACGATGTTGCTTCCACTCCTTCTTCCCCCACATTTCATGGATGTAAGGAGAAGCGCTGCTACACAGTTTTACAGTTACTGAATCTGGATCAGAGGATCCACACAGCATCGGAGCTACTCTCTGCTGTATCCTGCAGCAAGTATCCCACTGGATGGCTCCTCACCAATTACACATTGACCCTGTAGGGCACATGCACTGAATCTGGTGAGTTGCCGCTTTAGTAACATGTATAGTGGCTTAAAAGAGGTGCTGCTCATGGCCAGACAAGTGTCTGCATATTTCAGTTATACTTATGTTGCTAAAAAAAAACCTGCTCGATTAGCAGCGGCAAAACAGTCTGCCTTTGATCCACCTTATCTGCGGTGTTCCAACAGGTCCTCAGGTCCTCCCACTATATACTCCCACAGGCTGTTTGCTAAAAACAACTGGTCATAACAGCATCAGTCATCTGCAAATTTGAATAGTCTTCTCTCTAAGGGGTAACAGGAGTGACTGCCAAACTAATAGCAGTCCAACTAATAGGATTCCAGGTATCCCTTTTCCTATAAATAGAATAGCTGGCAGTTTCCTCCTTTCTTGTATATTAGGGGAGACTGCAAGAGTATTAGCAGATCAGCTGATGAGTTGCCAGGTGTATGCGGGCTATCCTCTCTCAAGATTCTAAATGACCCATAAAGTTAGGTCATAACAACTTGCTGCCTGTCTAAATGGATCTATCCCTACTTGCTGCCTGTCTAAATGGATCTATCCCTACTTGCTGCCTGTCTAAATGGATCAATCCCTACGAGTAGGGTTTGATCCATTTAGACAGGCAGCAAGTTGTTAAGACATAACTTTATGGGTCATTTAGAATCTTGAGAGAGGATAGACCGCATACACCTGGCAACTTATCAGATGATTCGCTAATAGTCTTGCAGTCTCCCCTAATATACTAGAAGGGAGGAAACTGCTTTAGTTTGCAGCCAGCTGTTCTACGTATATATAGGAAAAAGGGATACCCAGAATCCTATTAGCTGGACTGCTATTAGTTTGGCAGTCGCTCCTGTTACCCCTTAGGGAGAAGACTATTAAAATTTACAGATGGCTGATGTTTTTATGACTAGTTGTTATTAGCAAACAGCTTGTGTGAGTATATAGTGGGGAGGACCTAAGTAGCTATTATACGGGATCTAGAGGGGTTAATATATCCCCTTTTAGATATAGTCCAACTCAACCTCCTCAAACTACTCTACCATGGCCTGTCTAGCAATTTAATAGTAGCCCTTTATTGGCTTAATTTTCATATGCGTTTTAGACGCGATGTTTACAATATCACATCTTTGAGTTTGTTTTACTCTATTTACTATTTTAGCAATATACCTAGTAAAAGCTATGTCTTAGATGTGTTTTCTTTTCTTTAAATTCAATTCTGAAAACCATTCCCACTTTTCCAGTTTATTCATATTTACAATTCCTTGATAAGCTGCAGGTAATTGATAGGCTCAAGAGACAGCAAGAAAATAAATTACCTATAATCCAACACTGCTCTGATATCAATCACAAGTGATAGACTGAATGTTATACTGAATAACAATGCATTTGTTGTCTATTTTACACTTCATCAGGTTTATACACAATATCCCGATCGGGGGTTTACTTGTATAAATTAATGGGAAGGCAAGGTCAAAGGTCAAGGAGAATAATCTCTTTGGTTAAAATAAAACATAAATAGTTGATTCAAAATTTAATAAATATAATATAAATATAATATAAATCACAGTTAAACACATATTTTGTAGTTGATTATGGATGCAATCGTTCTGGAATGATACCTACCTTGTCTGTCGTGAAGAGGGCACTGCTCTTGTAGGCCTGTTTTGTTCTGCTCTTGCATTAACCAAAAAATATGAAGGGAATCCCTGGCTATATACCTTAATATAGTGGAATGAGGACTTTTGGTGCCATCTAGTGATCCAACTGGAAATGACTCCTTAAATTACAATATATTATGCAGCATATATGGCTAACATTTTGTGAATCCACAAATTGCAATTATATCAATCTTTTAATATGTATGTTTGTACCTGTATATATAAGAATTGTCTTTTTTACAACTGTCCATTAGTCTTTCAATTGTTTATGTTTTTACATATGAAGTAATAATATTTTTTTCTAATTTGAAACAACTATCTATGATTTAACCCCGGTTGATCTTATCTTTTTTCATGATTTTATACATTTAAACTCACAGTCTTGATATAGCCAAATAGAATGCAAGGAGGGTGTGTAGTGGGTGGATGCTGTGAAGACCTGGTCTGACACTCCCACAATAAGAAAATGGTAGGTTTCATGCACACAGCCATTTTGCAAGCCAAGTGTGAATGGAGTGTCTTCTGGGTCCATGTGCCTGTTGTGATGATTTGAATAGGGCCTGCTCTAAAAATATCAGAACGGACCATCAGAAGACTCTCGGATTACACATTCGGTTGTGTTCATGAACCATAAGTCAGGAACTACATCAATAATCAAAAAACATCATACCTGAAAACATTGTCCAAAACACATAATGGTATTCATTTGTCTTTATCTTTAACATATCAAGCATTCACAGTCTTTTTTTTCTTTTTCATGCTCCTAGAAACCCCTTTAATTCCTATGCACTGAGCTCCCCCTAGTGGTGGCTGCTGGAAGTTTTATCAGTAGAAGAGTGAAGAAATCAGGCGATACCTTTTAGAACAGGGGTCTCAAACTCAATTTACCCGGGGGCCGCTGGAGGTAGAGTCTGGGTGAGGCTGGGCCGCATCAGGTTTTCCACACCGGTAATATGCTCCATATTGGCCCCTGCACACAGTATTATGCTCCCTAGTGGCCCCTGCACTTGTATTATGCTCCCTAGTGGCCCCTGCACTTGTATTATGCTCCCTAGTGGCCCCTGCACTTGTATTATGCTCCATTGTGGCCCCTGCACACGGTATTATGCGCCATAGTGGCCCCTACACTGGTATTAGGCTCCATAGTGGCCCGTGCACACGGTATTGTGCCCCATAGTTGCCCACCCAAGAACTATTATTATACTCTGGGTTCTTTTCAGAACCCAGAGTATAATGATCGGAGACCCAGGGGAGGTGACAAACATAAAAACCAGTGTTACTTACCTATACTGGAAACCGGAGCACTCCCAGCAGCTTTCGGCCCTGTCTAATTAAGTCACGTGATGAGACCGGCGACGCGACCTGATGACGTCACCAGAGCGCCCAAGCCTGCTCGGAGTGACAGCGGATTGCAGGAGAGGTGAGTAGCATTGGTTTTTATGTTCCTTCACCTCCCCTGGGTCTCCGATTATTATACTCCGGGGTCTAAAAAGACCCCGGAGTATAATAATAGTAGTATTTGAGGCCCGAGGCCTCACTTACCGATGCCCGGGGCTGCTCACAGCGGCATCCACTTCCCTTTCTGCGTCCCATAGCAGAAGGGGGAAGTGGGGGCGGCCACGAGCAGACGCCGGGTAGGGAAATAAATAGGCCGTGTCCTGCCGGGGATACTCCAGCAGGTAACGGCCTATTTATATAAATAAAAAAACTTATCCTCACCTACCTGCGATGCCTTGATGCAGCCGCCGCCTCCTCCTCTTGTCCGAGACGTCTATGTCTCAGCGTAGGAGGCGCGATGACGTCATTATATCGCTGCCTGCGCTGTGATGCGGAGGTCTCATAAGCCAGCCCAGGACAGGCCCCGCTCAGCATTGTTTTTTTTAAAGTGGCCTGTCCTGGGCTGGTTTACATTAGATAGTAAAAAATGCTACCCCCAGAAAGTGCGCCCCTGGTTCCATTCGTATCAAACTCGGGCCGCACTAACATTAAACTTTGATATTGAGGTGGGGGCCGCAAACTATTGTCCCGAGGGCCGCAGTTGGCCCACGGGCCGCGAGTTTGAGACCCCTGTTTTAGAAGTTTTATCATACAGAGCTGCATATCAATGCATTTATACCAGTTATCTGGTGTAAAAAATAACGTATCTAGAAGGAGTTGATGGAATTGAATGAAACTTTCTATGTGTGAATATTATGATAATATATGTAAGTGATGACAAAACTAGAGCAAAAAACTAACATTATTGGGTCCTGGTACCCTGTTGGACCATCTCTAGCCTGGATGCAAGATGAGATAGATGGAGACATGCCATACAGGTTCCATATGGTATCCTATGGCAAATTTACCTACAGATGTTACAGCTGAGCCTGTAGATTATGTATACTCAAAGATTGCCAGAGCTGGGATCCCGGCTGGTCCCATAAATGTTCAATTGGTATTAAAGATGCCAAACTGTCAAACAAGGAAGTGTTGCAATCTGGTAGGGACATGATTGGAAAACACTTAATGTGGGTGGGTGAGCATTATCTACTGAAAAATGTTAGTTGAAAGCCCTGCCATGAGAGATAATAAATGTGGCCACAGGATATCCTACACATATTGCTGAGCTGTTAGTCTCCCTTGTATCACTACTAGGGGAGACCTACTGTCATATGCAATGATATTCCAGATCACACCAGCAGTTGAGGCAGTATGACAGCAAGTCAGGATTGAAGCGCTCACCATGAGGCCTCCATACTCCAATCCAACCATTCCAAACAGAAACTGGATCCATCTGTAAAGAAGATAGCAGTTTGTAGCAATCCAGGTTTCTCATTCATGACACCATGGTAAACAAAGGTTGCGGTGGTGGCTTTAAATGTCAAGGCACGTAATGGGTGACGTGAAAACAAATTCCTTCCTTCAAGCACCTGGAAATGGTCCAAAGCAGAGACAAGGGTGTGTAATTTTCTCTTATGGCAAAATCTTCCTCACCCAGATATGTTTCCTGTAACAGCACAATGTCAAGCATTTCAAGTGGCACAATACTTTTATGCGCTTATTAGGAAACAGGGGCCTTTTCAAAGCAACTAGCTGAGGAGCACTCTGGTCGGAATGAGATTACACTCATGTCATATATTAACCCCACAAGCCATAAATTGTTCCTTCTGGATCAATTCTCCAATTCCTCAAACTTTATACCTAAGAGCTTGGTCTCCGTAAGTCTAGCATTAAATTGAGACTGCAGCCTCTCATTTTCATCCTATAGCAAAACTACTCTTAGAGCAGCAGGAAATCAGAGTCACTGAACTGAACAAAGTCTGCCAGCATACAATTCAGGGAGTCTTGCACTGACTTTTCCAGTGACTACTGTCCAGGACCAGTCTGTGGTTAAAGTCTCGAGAGAAAAGCTCTTAAAGTCCACCTCTGAGGACTGGGAAGCTGATGAAGCCTCTGAAGATCTCAGCATCAAGGAACTGGGGGAAAGCTCGGCCACAGGTGCTGTGCTACCATTCTGTGTGTCAGGGTCTTCTGACATCGCATATTGTGAGCTATGGGGTTCCTGGCACTTCAAAGGAGGTAACACTATATCAAAATGCAGGCCCATGCAGTCTCATCGTTACTGTATAACCCTTTGTATGTGCTGTCGGTAGGCATCTGTAATGTTTAACTGCTAAACTGATGTGCAGCTGGGATGGGAGCTCACAGCCTTGCATCCCACATAGTCAACGCCAGAACCAGAATTCTGTTCTACTGTTCATTTACAATATTAAAGGGACTCTATCATTAAAAAAATCGATTTTTAACTAAAAGCACATCGGAATGCGCAGTTGTTCCATATGGCCGTTTTGCGGTGGTGTAAGGGAATCGCTAGAGGAGCGATTCCCCAGTGCTGCTGCAGAACCCTGGGGGGAGGGGCACAACAAGACAGTGAGCCGTAAGCTGACCCCCCCCCCCCTACTATCTCCGGCCAAATTGCCAATCTGTCCTAAGCAACTGGTCGACAGGCCCTACTAATATAGGTGACGACACAGAACGCAGACAGGACGAACAACAAAAAGGGAGGTCAGCAAGCCAAGGGGTCGGTAACAGATGAGCAATGCAGTACAGAATCAAAGTCCAAGAGAATAGTCAAAAATCAAGGCCAGAAGTCAGGAATAGGAATACAGGTAACAAAAGCAGCAAGGAGTAATAGCCAGAACGCATGAAGCAATAACCAGCGACCATGTGAGGGCTGACAACCTGTTTATAGAAAGTCTGGACCAGCCCTAGACTGGATTGGTAGACAGGCTGTAATCACATAGGCAAGGCTGAGATTAACTATTAGTGGAGAAGAGGAAAACCAAGGTGAAGGAGACGGGCGTGACAGAAAATCAATTACATAGTCTAGGACAGTGTTCAGACTGAGAAACAAGAAAGCTACACATGGAATCAAACTGAACACGCCTCCTTCGCCGCAGCGTGCGAGCAGAGGGTGGCGCAGAGACCCGAACAGGCAGAGACGTTACAGGTGGTATCATGTAAGAAGAGGAGTGAAGAGGAGGAGACATGTCAAGAGCAGAAGAGAGAGGTGGTGCTGGAACCTTTGACGAGCCTGTGCTTTCTGAAGACCAATTTGCATAACGAAGAAAGAAAACAAAACTCAAAAATGGCGGCGCAGACCTGAAAAATAAAAGTAGGAGAAGAATAGCCATTCTAAAGGCTATTCCAACATGCTTTTAGTTAAAAATCGATTTTTTAATGATAGAATCCATTTAAGAACACTAGTTGGCAGGATGGACATAGGTTTCCCATACAGAAGAGAGTGTCAGCCTCTCTAGACTAGGACAGCTTTGACTGCAGTTCCAGTGGGTGCACTACTGAACTACATTCTGAAGTTTGATGACTCCAGTTTGCTTCTAGTGTAGAGGCTGTGCAACATGGATACTCACCTGAGAGCCGAAGTAGTCCTGAGTACCCTAGGATCGCATTAAGACAGTAATGCTACAAATGAGCAAATGTACGAAGACGTTCAAAAAGATCCTGGCCTTGCTAGAGCACATAGTGAAGTATCAACAGAATCGATGGAAAGGAAGAAGAGCCCAAGGGGCAGAGGAAACACTAGCGATTAAGACAGAGCTCCTACCAGATACAGAGAAAGTGCTATGGGACCAGTTAATAATGGTAATAATGGGTCTCAGTAAACCAATAAAAAGGACCTTGAGTGAAAGACTGCAGTCTGGGACATAAAAGCAGCATCATCAGGTATATAAGGAAGCCACTGGCCTGGAGAAAAAGGAACAGGTGGAGGCTGGCCTTGCCAGTAACCCCTCATTTGGAAAACCCTCCTATGAAGGAAGTTTACCCCAGAGAGATTAACCTCTCTGAGTAACGTCATCCCGCCGAAGAGATTAAAACTAGGGTTGCCTGTAGTTATGGGCCAAATTGCAGCTAGAGAACGCAGATAGAGACTTCCTCAATATTTAAAGAAGTCAATGTGATGGGTGAAAACCCCATGGTGACAGCAAGTATAGATGGAATTGAGATGCTGTGTTTGATTAATTCCAGATAGCACATTACCACCCTGAACCAATTTGCTTTTGAAGCATATTTCTCCTCAACCATATGCCTATAGATAACCCAGTTTCTGAAAGGAGCCAATAATCTTCCTATCTGAATGGTTGGAGTCATGTGTACACACATGAAAGTGTGAAGGCTAACACTGGGCAAGAAGAGCATTACGATGGTGGAGTATGTGATGGACCCAGAAGCTTTGGTGATCCTGAATGTAAATGTGTTAAAGGAGCTGGACAGGCTGATGGCCAGGAAGTTGGTTTCCAAATATTGGAAGAGGATCCTAGATCAGACATCTCTGCAGGTAGCTCTCCAAAGGACCTTGAAACAGTATAGAAAACACTGTTTTGTGTTGAGTTGAGGTTTTCAGTACCTACCAGGCAGAACCCATTCATCTCCAGATATCTGGGATCTTGGGATCACTGGAATGGAGAAAAGGCACCAAATACCATACTAATTCTGGGCATCTCTCATCCAAAGTTCATTACTACTACTCCCATTGGGAATCTGCATGTATTACCAATTACCTCAGTAAAGTTACATCTTGGTTCAACTGCACTTCTGCCTCATGAGTCATTCCTGTGCTTACCATCGGGTCCCTTCCAAATACATGGCTCTAGGTAAGAGAGGACCCCTCACCAACTGGTAGTGCCCTGGGGGAAACTACCACCAACATGTAAATTGCATAATCCCCCCCTCCTAGTTCTATTCCCACCTAGCAGGTGAGCTGGAGAAGTATCCTAGACCTACCGCTGATCTTGTGGATAAAGAATGGTGGGTATCTCCAGTAGTGGGTTACTCTGCAGACTGTGAAATACGCTGCAAAAAAAACAAAAATGCGATGCATTTTCTCTGCTGTCTTTTTTCGCAGTGATTCACTGCTTGGGGCCTTAGCCTTATACCAGGGGTTGGCAACCCTTGGCACGCGTACCAAGAGTGGCACGTGAGGCTTATTTACCTGAGACGGCAGCCCGTGTCCTCACCCAGCAGTTTAGTTTGGACAAAACACAATTCTTCAGACCCCAGAGTATAGTAAGCAGAGCCCCACGAGAGGTGATCAAACAATGTTAGTCACCTCTCCTGCGCAACTCACTGCTGTCTTCGGCACTTCTGCCTGATGTTAAAGACCGTTGATAGAGCCTCAGAGGTCACGTCGGCGTGATGACACATAATGATGCTGACGTGACCCCTGAGACCCAATCAGCAGTTGCTGATCAGGCAGAAGCGCCGAAGAGAACAGAGCCGGTGAGTAACATTGGTTTTATGTTTTATCACCTCTCTTGGCGCTTCACTTATTATACTCTGGGGTTTGAAGAGACCCCAGAGTATAATAATAGCTAGTGAGTGGTGAAAATTAGTTGGAATATTATATCGTGTGGAGAGGCCACTATGAGACATAATACCATGTGGAGGGGCCGCTATGGGACATAATACCATGTGGAGGGGCCGCTATGGAACATAATACTATGTTTAGGGGCCGCTATAGGACATAATACCATGTGGAGGGGCCGCTATGGGACATAATACCATGTGAAGGGGCCGCTATAGAACATTATACCGTGTGGAGGGTCCACTATGTGACATTATACCGTGTGGAGGGGCCACTATGGGACATAATACCATGTGGAGGGGCTGCTATGGGACATAATACCATGTGGAGCGGCCGCTATGGGACATAATACTGTGTGGAGGGGGCCGCTATGGGACATAATACCGTGTGGAGGGTCCGCTATATGACATTATACCTTGTGGAGGGGCTGTTATGGTACATTATACCATGTGGAGGGGCCACTATGGGATATTATACTGTGTGGAGGGGCCACTATGGGACATACTGTATAATGGTGTGTTTTTGCACAAAAAAACTAATGCAGTTAATAATAATAATAGCTGCATCCAGATACATAGTATGTTATCACCACAAGGATGCTGCCATATGGTGCTCCTGGACGCATACATTTACCACTAATTGGGGGCTGCTCATGTACTTTCATTGAGACTTTCTAATGGGAAAGAACAGGCGCGTCCCAGGAAATAGCAGTAAATGCATGTGTCCTGAAACATCTTGTGGCAGCACTTCTGTGTTATGGTTTGTGCTATATGACTTTTGTATAGGGGTCGTCAGCCTTACAATTATTTCACGGCACTCCAAGCACCTCATCTTTGATTTTTTTTAATTAAAATCTGCACACCAAACAAAAAAGGTTGCCTACCCCTGCCTTATACTGTGTTAATACCTCAAAGGCTCTATTCACGCATCTGGAATTCAGGGCCAACTGTAATCAGTATACGCTCTTCTTTTGATGGAACAGGAACATGGCTCTATTTCCATGGACCATTCTCTTCTATTGAAAGTCAGTAGGTCTGTGAAAAAAGAAGATGCCACACAGGATATTGACTTGGCCATCAAAAGCACATCTGAGAACTCTTTTTTTTTCTCCATTTGGCCCAGACCATGACTAATTTGCATAATGCATAATTTAATATAGACACTCATCTTTAGCTCCACCTTTTTATTGTGCTTTAAACAAACTTGCCGTTCATTGTGCCCCAGGTGTTAATGCCCCTCACCCTTCAACAAATAAATATTACTCCCTTTAAGGCCACATTTACTCCATCAAACTGTAATACCTAGAGGTCCATATGCAAAGTTTATAGCTTTAAAGTGCTTCTCAGTGGTGAATCTAGCCTCTTTGCTGCCTGAGGCGAACTCTAGAAAGACGCCCTCCCCCAAAAAAAAATTGAGTTTACATACTACTAGCCTTACACGCTGTTATCGTTGCACAATATACACAATACACAAAGTTAAAAAACAGTTTTTAAGAATTCTTCTTACTACATTACTTCAGTATCAGATCAACAACACAGCATTAAAAATGACAATAACTTCACACATCTTCTGCTTGGTGGATGGACGAGCCCGCATGGCCCCCATTCTCTATAATAGGACCCCCACAGATAGCCGAGTACTGTACTTTGTCTATCTTTGGCACTCCTATTGAAGTGAATGAGAGTCACGCGGGTTCGTCCATCCACCAAGTGACACACCTATATATATGGCTGCGGTGAGGCTAAATTCCCACCCAGTGGGGGGGAAAAAACTCAATTCTCAGGCTCAGTGGGGGTCTCAGCAGACAGCCCCCATCAATCAGGTATTTATCTTCTATCATTTAGGTGAATACAAGGGCAGTAACATTTTGTGACTTACAGGTGACGTCTCTGACTAAACTTTCACATATCCCTTCTCTTCCCTTTGGACCGCCATGACCACTTCTTCTAGCTGTGACTTGTCTCTGTAAAGTTTGCAATACAGACATCTTTGGCTCCTCACTTTTCCAGGCACCTGACCCACATTGTCCTCACCTGCACACCCATCCTGCTGCTACCCCAATTATAAAATATATGATATAATCCTACATAATGAATAATACTCCCAAGTGCATCTTTATATTAATAATGTCTGTACCCTGTATAAATAGTGCCCCTTATTAACAATGCCCCAGGTGTTAACTAATTCAAAGGTTTTCAAGGTCATTAATAAACTAATCAGTGGGGCTCAAAAACCCTGGACTCCCACTGATCAGCTGTTTGAATAGTACCTGTGTAAGCGCCATGACTGCTTCTCTGTTTACATAGTGTCATTCATCTCATAGCGGCCATGTAATGTAACTACAGACTCGTCCTATACATGTCTATGTGACAAGGCTGTAATTACATCACAGGGTCACTATAAACAGACAGTGTATGATATAAACAGGCCCCATAGCCCCTGTTTATAACGCCCCATTTACACACACTATAATATTCCACAGCAGCCCCTGCACACAATATTACATGGTATTAAGACCCGCAGCGGCCCCTGCACACTGTATTATAGCCCACAGTGGCCCCTGCACATGGTATTATGCTCCATAGTGGCCCCTGCACACAGTATTATGCCCCATAGTGGCCCCTACACAGTGTTTTATGCTCCATAGTGGCCCCTGCACACGGTATTATGCTCCATAGTGGACCCTGCACATAGTATTAAGACCCGCAGCGGCCCCTGCACACTGTATTATGGCCCACAGTGGCCCCTGCACATGGTATTATGCTCCATAGTGGCCCCTGCACACAGTATTATGCTCCATATTGGCCTCTGCACACGGTATTATGCTCCATAGTGGCCCCTGCACATGCTATTATGCTCCATAGTGGCCCCTGCACACGGTATTATGCCCCATAGTGGCCCCTACACAGTGTTTTATGCTCCATAGTGGCCCCTGCACACGGTATTATGCTCCATAGTGGACCCTGCACATAGTATTATGAGCCGCAGTGGCCCCTGCACACGGTATTATGTTCCACAGCGACTCCTGCGCACAGTATTATGCCCCACAGCGGCCCCTGCACACGGTATTATGCTCCATAGTGGCCCACCCATGAACAATTATTATACTCTGGGGTCTTTTCAGACTCCAGAGTATAATGACTGGAGACCCAGGTGGTGACAAACGTAAAAACCAGTGTTACTTACCTATCCTCATCTTCGGTGCACTCCCTGCACCTTTCGGCCCTGTTTAATTGCATACAGACATCACGTGGACCAGGCCGGTGTCACGACCTGATGACGTCACCAGAGGGTCGAAGCCTGCTGGGAATAACACCGGATCGCAGGAGAGGTGAGTAACAATGGTTTTCATGTTCCCTCACCTCCCCTGTGCCTCCGATTATTATACTTTGGGGTCTGAAAAGACCCCAGAGTATAATAATAGTAGTATTTGAGGCCCGAGGCCTCACTTACCGATCCCCGCTCCTGCTCACAGCCGCCTCCGCTTCTCCTTCTACATCCCATAGCAAAAGGGGACACAAAATCAGCCACGAGCAGGAGCTGGGGTAGGCAATTAAATAGGTCATTATCTGCTGCGGTTAATCATTGTTACTCATTGTTACTCATTGTTCCTTGTATTTTTCTTATTATTTGATAATACACATATATACTGGATATTTAGTACCCTAACAAACATGTGTGAACATGATACTACATTCTGCATTGCAAAAATTAATTGTTTCCCTTCCTTTAATTTCTTGCCTTATAAGGTATGACTCATATATTGTCACACAATACACTGAATACACTAGATTAAACAGATATATTGGCATAAAAGAAATTAAACTGAATAGTTAGAATTGTAAATGTAATTATTCCATGTAGTCAATAAAATTGCTGCTTAAGGAAATTTCTAGCTCTCTTTCCACAACTCAACTTTAGAAACTTATTGTATGTAGAGTTTAAAGTTTGAAGTCTTATTGCATTATTTACATGACATAAAAGAAGCTGAAGGAGCTTTACTGATTTGTTTTAATAATTGATTTATTCACTGTGGGAAAACTCAGAGCTATTTACATTGTAACAAACAACATTTTAATTTGATCTCATTTTGCATTGCTTCTATATACCCAGAAGATCTACTAATGTGCTAGGCACCTTATTATTTACTTGGGGATTTGCTGAATTAGAAACCACATCTGGCTACTTTGTTTTGTCTGTGATTTATTATTAATGTATCCCAGAGAAACCTAGGCTGAATTTAGAAGTTAAACTCTTGGATTTTTTTTTTCATAATGCGATAGGGACTTAAATTACATTACATCACCTTAAGTTAAAGCAATTTTGCTCTATCAGTTCCACAGTACTAATATGTAGTTCTGACAAGCCAAACAGCAGCAGATAGGTGTAAGATGACACTGGGTCTTGCTCTATTCATAGGGTTGCAATTATACAGAAAATAAAACAAAATAGCAACAAAAGAAAATCCTGGTCTGTCCTGGTCTTACTAAACATTAAACAACCAGAGCTAGCGGCTGGAGAGCTTCTCCTTGCCAGCTCAAACAAAGCGACATCCAGCAACCCTTTGCTCACATATGTCTCTCACACAGATTTTTGTGTCTCTAGACAGAGAGAGATGCCCTCCTAACTTCTCTTAAATACCCACCCTCTCTCAATTAACTATTTATTTAATAAGAAGGCAAGGGCCTCTACCTGCAGCGTCACATATGAGAGGAATCTGTCACTATCTATCTATCTATTTACACACGTGGACAAAATTGTTGGTACCCCTCGTTTAATGAAAGAAAAACCCACAATGGTCACAGAAATAACTTAAATCTGACAAAAGTAATTTGCCAAACTACATGTTGACAAGCCACAAAGCTTCTGGGAAAATGTCCTATGGACAGAAGAGACAAAAATGGAAATTTTTGGCAAGGCACATCAGCTCTATGTTCACAGACAGAAAAATGTAGCACATCTTGAAAAGAACACTGTCCCTACTGTGAAACATGAAGGAGGCTCTGTTATGTTCTGGGGCTACTTTGCTGCATCTGGAACATGGTGTCTTGAATCTGTGCAGGGTACAATGAAATCTCAAGACTATAAAGGGATTCGAGAGAGAAATGTGCTGCCCAGTGTCAGAAAGCTTGGTCTCAGTCACAGGTCATGGGTCTTGCAACAGAATAATGACCCAAAACACACAGCTAAAAACACCCAAGAATGGCTAAGAAGAAAACATTGGACTATTCTGAAGTGGCCTTCTATGAGCCCTGACTTTAATCCCATTGAGCATCTTTGGAAGGAGCTGAAACATGCCATCTGGAAAAGACACCCTTCAAACCCGAGACAACTGGAGCAGTTTGCTTATGAGGAGTGGGCCAAAATACCTGTTGAGAGGTGCAGAAGTCTCATTGACAGTTACAGGAATCGTTTGATTGCAGGGATTGCCTCAAAAGGTTGTGCAACAAAATATTAAGTTAAGGGTACCATCATTTCTGTCCAGGCCTGTTTCATGAGTTTTCTTTTTTAAAAGATTCTTTTGAAGCATGGTTGAAAAGCAATGTCTGACTTTCATTTGTTCATTTTCATAAAATTTTTATATATTATTACTTTTGTCAGATTCAAGTTATTTCTGTGACCATTGTGGGTTTTTCTTTGTGGGTACCAACAATTTTGTCCATGTGTGTATCTATCTGTAAGGGAATTGAGCAATTCCCCAGTGCTGCTGCAGAACCCTGCGGGGAGGGGCACAACAAGACCTAAAGCTGACCCCATCCCCACTGTCCCTGGCAAACTTGCCATATCTGTCCTAGGCGACAGCCAGCAACTGGTCGACAATCCCTTCTTAATATAAGTGACAACACAGAATGCAGACAGGACAAACAACAAGAAAGGGAGGTCAGCTAGCCAGGGAGTCGGTAACAGTCGAGCAATGCAGTACAGAATCACAATCCAAGAGAATAGTCAAAGTCAAAGCCAGAAGTCAGGAATAGAAATACACGTAATAGCAGAAAAGGAGCTAGCAGACACAAAGTCTAAACAGAATCTCAATAGCCAGCACCCACGTGTGAACTGATGACTTTTTTATAGCAAGTAAGGACCTGCCCCAGACCTGATTGGAAGACAGTGTTCAGTGTTCATAGGACAGTGTTCAGACTGAGCATTAAGAACCTTAAGCAAGGGCGTGGCCTGGACGCGCATGGAGTAGCACGCGCGCAGGTCCTTCTCCACTCCTCCGCTCGCTACTGAGACCCGTGGACCCCTCAGCAAGCGCAGTATGGGCAAGCGCTTACCGAGGAAGGTGGCCCCGGGCACCCCAGCGCCCGTGGAGAGGTCTGGGGGGGCCACCCTGGACGCCTTTCTGGCCCAGCGGCCTTCTCTACCGGGCCAGGCTGCTGCGGGGCGGCCATCTTGGATTTCCTCCGCTCTCCAGGCACAGGGGTCGCAGCGCAGCTTCTCTCCTCCCGCGCTCCCCCTGTCAGCCAGCAGAGCGCCGCTTCAACAGAGATCCCTGTCGGCGCCTGGGCAACCCAGAGTTTCCCCAGCACGAGTACTCCCACAGTCTCCTCACCCTGGGATGTCCCAGCAACTACATTCTGCTTCACCAGCACTCCTGGCAGAGCGGCATGAGAGGACCCCGGATGTTTCCAGCTTCTCAAGGAGTTCTGAGGTCAGTGGCTCTGCTCCCTCCTACACCGCTGATGAGTTGCAGCCTGTGACCACAGAGCTGGTCTCTGTGGCCCCCCAGCTACTATCTTCCCCCATCGCCCCCCCCCTCCATAGCTCAGAGGGGGATGGCGTGGTGAGGGACGCTGGCGTAGGGGCTCCTCTGCCCCACACTCCCAAGGATTATGGATCCCCCCTCCAGTCCTGTACCCCCAGAGCTGCATTCCAGGCCCATCTTCAGCACCATCATCCATGGCGGACCTTCTTCCTCAACTTACTACTAAACAAGACCTTAAAAGTATGGTTGCGGAAATCACAGCATCCTTCCGATCTGAAATTGCTACCCTCCGCACTGATTTACACTCCATTGCTAACCGAATGGACACGCTGGAGAATGACCATGACACTACCAGGGCCTATGTTGCCTCACTACATGATACTACCACTGACCAGGGTTCAGCTATACGGGACATGCAACGCCACTTGGAGGATCTTGACAACAGGGGCCGGCGCAACAATATATGCGTCAAGTGACTCCCGGAGGCTGACCAATCTGAGGATCTGCCTGCTCTGCTGGAGGCTGTCTTCAACACTATACTGCAGGAGCCCCCGTCCCACAAAATTAAGTTTGATAGGGCACATCGAGCCCTTCGACCCAGAGGATCTTCCGCCACACCCCGTGATGTCATCTGCTGCCTCCACGACTTCACCCTTAAAGAGGCTATAATGAGCAAAGTGCGCAAACTCAAAGACTTCGAGTTTCAGGGAGCTCCACTACAATTCTATCAGGATCTGTCGCTAATCACCCTCCAGAAACGCCGCCATCTCCGACCCCTCCTCCATATTCTTCAGGAGCACCAAATTCCTTACCGGTGGGGTTTTCCGTTTGCTCTCATTGCTCGTAGGGATGGTCGCTCCGCTACGCTTCGCTCCTTTGCGGATTTGCCTCTCTTCTGTGACCTATTGGATGTTCCCCTGCCAGATTTAACAGACTGGGAGCTATTCTCTCCACCCCCTCCCCCACCACCGGTTTGGCAACGATTGGAGCCCAGACGACGTCATGCATCCTCCGCGGTGGTGACCACTCGGAGGCCCCGGGTGGAGACTGATCCCTGAGGAGGCTGCCCCCCCTTGAGACGTTCTCCCTTTTCTCGGTGGTGCTTTGGAATCTGCATGCCTTAATGTTATGTTTGCTTCTCTTTTTTAGGTCTACGGGTCTCATCTATTATGCTTATTATTGGATTGTTTTAGCGGAGTGGGGTCCCGGTGACTCCCCTTCCTTCCTTCTTTTTACTGGTGGTTGGGAATCCACCGCCTCCCCTCCGACCTCCTGTCCACGCTCTCCCCCCTAAGGGGATACTTGGACTGTGCGGCCATTGATCCTGATTGGACCTCTGGCTGCCCTCATTGGTCCCTAGGCGAGTGACTTAGCCTCGCCCACAAAGTATTGTTTAACTGTTTTTATTTTTACTTTGTCATTTATGATGTCTTTTGCCTCCCTCCCTCCCTCTCTTCCCCCCCCCTCCCTGATCTAGAGACCCTGCCTCGACTTTGGGTTCCTGTTTGTGGATTGCCCTTTTGCCTCTCCGAGGGAAACTTGCCAGCGTCATGTGAGATGGGTGAGCTTATTACAATCCGCCACTTATTACAATCCTGAGTCCCAATGGTTAGGTGCGTGACAATTAATGTCAAGGGCCTGGGTTCCAACATTAAAAGGCGCCATGTCCTTAGAGAACTCCGCTCCTTACGAGCAGATGTGGCGTTTCTTCAGGAGACTCATTTTGACCGCGCTGGTACTTTTGCCTTCGCTAAGCATTATTTTCCCGTAGCTTTTTCGGCCTTCCACGATCGACACAGAGCTGGGGTGGCTATCCTTCTTTCTCGATCCTGCCCAATTACAGTGACGACTTCCCACATAGACCCAGGTGGCCGGTTTGTTATCTTGGAGGGGCTCCTTTATGGTGCCCCGATTGTTTTATGCAATGTCTATGCCCCCAATTCAGCGCAGATCCCGTTCTTGCGTCGGGTATTCTCCCGTCTGCGTGCTCTCCCACCATCAGCTTGGCTGGTGGGGGGAGACTTTAACATGGTCTTCTCTGAACGGGCGGATCGTCTGGCGTTACCCCAGGGCCCAACCCCCCATAGGTTGGCCCAACTTGCAAGGGAGTTACGCAGGCTGATCCGCGCCCACTCTTTGTATGACCTTTGGCGAGTGGACAATCCTACGGCGCGCTCCTACACCTTCTTTTCTCACCCTCATAACACTCACACCCGCATTGACTACTTCTTTGGAAATGCTCCCGCTCTTCGTTTGCTTAGGGACACGGACATTGGCCCTCTCACCTGGTCTGATCATGCCCCAGTTGTGGTTACCTTATCTACGACTCCAGTGCCTACTCGCCAATGTCATTGGCGTCTTAACGAAAGACTGCTCAAATCGCCGACCTCCCTCGAGACCCTGCGCACACACTTGATAGATTATTTTAGGGACAACTTAGGCTCGGTAGACTCTCTTGCCATTCTCTGGGAAGCCCATAAGGCGGTCATGAGAGGATGCTGTATCGCATTGGCTTCTAAGCTTAAAAGGGACAGACAGGCCCAGGAACAGCTCCTCCAAGACCGTATTCGGTCCCTTACGACGACTTTGGCAGCGCATCCATCCCTGGGGGTTCTTCGCCGTTTGGTCCTGGCCCGGGCGGACCTCCGTGATTTGGAGACCCGCCATGTGGAACGACTTCTCCTTTATACCCGTCAGAGGTTTTTTGAACGAGGTAATAAATCTCATACCCTTCTGGCAGGAACCCTCAGGGATCATCGGGCCTCTTCCACACCACACTCTGTCCGTGACCCCGCGGGTACTCTTTAACATCACCCAGATGCTGTGGCGCTGGCGTTCCACTCTTACTACTCTAAGCTGTATGACTTACCCCCCCCCCCACGAGCACTACTCCCTGGGGATGACTCAACACTACTGGAAGACTATTTAAAGGATTGTTGTCTCCCATGCCTTCCTCCTGAGGCCTTAACCTCCCTGAACACCCCCATCACCAGGGAGGAACTAGAAGGGGTCCTGAGGGACCTCCCAAATGGGAAAGCCCCAGGCCCAGATGGGTTCACTTACAATTATTATAAGGTTTTCCAGGGTGAACTCTCTGCTCATCTATTGTCCCTCTTCAATTCCTTCCTTTCAGGTTCCCCTATACCCCCGACTATGCTCTCTTCACTACTCACATTGGTCCCTAAACCGGGTAAGGACTTGCAGGATTGTGCTAACTACCGACCGATTGCTTTGCTGAACACGGACCTGAAACTTTTCACCAAACTCTTAGCCAATAGACTGAATGCTTGGCTCCCTCTGCTTGTCCATAAGGACCAGGTGGGATTCATCCCCTGTCGTCAGGGTGGTGACAACACCAGGAGGACTGTGGATTTGGTGGAGGTGGCCAATCATTATTCTACCCCGGCCCTTCTCTTGAGCCTGGACGCTGAAAAGGCTTTTGACCGCATAAATTGGTCGTTTATGCATACTACACTTAAGGCGTTCGGGCTTACGGGACCGTTTCTCACAGCTATCCAGGCCCTTTACTCCTTACCCTCAGCAGCAATTAAGCTTCCCCATGCATCTTCGCCCTCCTTCCCTATTCGAAATGGTACTAGGCAGGGTTGCCCCCTGTCACCCATCATATTTGCCCTCTGCATTGAACCGCTAGCGGCCAAGATTAGACGAGACCCTAATATCAAGGGGATCATGGTCCAAGATAAGGAATTTAAGGTATCTCTCTTCCCCCCCCCCGTACCCCCCCCCCCCACCCCCCTCACCCCCCCGCGCGGCCCCGGGGGGACCCCCCGCCCGGGACTTAGGCACCCATCCCACGGGACCTTCTCCTTCTCCTCCGCAGTAATTACGATTTCCAGTGGCGGGAGTCCTCTATCCGCTACCTGGGAGTCCATATATCCACCTCCTATGCGACCCTCTACTCGGCAAACTACCCGTGGTTGTTTTGTGAGCTAAGAGCCCTATTGGACAAATGGCAACCCTTGCCTATCTCCCTTTTGGGGAGAATTGCTGCGGTCAAGATGACTCTCCTCCCGAAGCTACTGTATTTTTTCGAGACGCTCCCGGTCGCGATACCTCGGGGAGAATTACGGAACCTACAGAAAGCTATCTTCCAGTTTATCTGGCAAGCAAAACGACACCGAATACCTAGATCTGTTATGCTGACGGATAGGGGGTCTGGGGGTATGGCTGTCCCACATTTGTTACATTATTACTGGGCAGCCCACTTACGCCATATTCCATTCTGGGCGGCTATGCCAGCATACACCAGATGGGTGCAGATAGAGAAGCTATGGCTGGCACCCATGCATCCTAACGCGCTTCTGTGGGTCGGCTCCCCCCCCCCCCCCCGCCTCGTACCTGTTGGGCCCCATTCGGTTTACTAGATCTATCTGGTCTACCTGTTGTGCTAGATTCTCCCTGATGTCCCCACGCTCATCTATGGTCTCCATACTATACAACCCCCTTCTCCCGGAGAGCCTGACTTCTGCCATGACTAAAGTGTGGTCTGAAGCTGGCCTTTACCGGATTGCTGATATGGTTGACCCTGGAACCTTGGAACTCAGGTCCTTTGCTCATCTTACAGCTAATCAAAACCTGCCAGGTACTGAATGGTTCCATTACTTGCAGGTGGTTCACTTTGTCCGCTCCCTCCATGGGTCTCTTAAGGTGTCACTCCCCACCGCTTTTGAAAAGATTTGCCGTGCAGGCACGTCCACTAGGGGCTTTATATCCTCTATTTACCAACTTCTTAACTCACAAACTACAGGCTCTCCTGTTAATCATCGCTATATGCTTAAATGGGAGGAGGCGGTGGGTAAACCCATCTCCCAGGAACAGTGGCGGATTGTATGGTCTCGGGCCCAGAAATCATCTCAGTGCATTACGTTTAGGGAAGCGCAGTATAAGCTGTTGATGCATTGGTATCATACTCCGGCTCTCCTTCATACTTTAAACCCATTAGTTCCTCCATGGTGCTGGCGCTGTGGAGCTGCGGTGGGTACCCTGCACCATATCTTTTGGACGTGCCCTCTCATCCTCGGTTTTTGGAGGGAGGTCAGGACTCTGACGACTGCTCTCTTTTTGCAAGAGGTTCCTCTTAACCCTCTTCTTTATCTCCTGAACCTTCCCCCCAGACACCTGAGCAATAAGTCATCCAGGCTTTTCTTGCATCTTTGTACTGCAGCTAAAACTCTCATAGCTAGAAACTGGAAGAAAGTGAGTCCCCCATCTAGTCTTGAGCTTGTGGCTAGAATGAAGGATGTGAGGAGTCTTGAATACCTGACTGCTGGCCTACATAATTCACGGGAAGCCTTTGGGGCTATTTGGGCACCCTGGGACATGTATTGTACATCACAGGGTCTCTGATCTCTAGTCCTCTCCTTCCCTCCCCCCCCCTTCCCTTTGGTCCTACCCTTGTCTTCTTAACCCCTCCATTCCCCCCCTCCCTTGTTCACTGCTTAATTTAAATGCATATTGCTTAAGGGGGAGGAGGCGGATAGCCTCTATTTACCTCAGTGCTTCCTGTTTGTTTGTTTGATTATTATTGTTTTTTTGTTTTTTCTTTATTCCTTGTTAATGAAAAATTTTTCAATAAAATTACAGTTATATAAAAAAAAAAAAAAGAACCTTAAGCAAACAATCGAACTGAATACGCCTCCTGCGCCACAGCATGCGAGCGGAGGGTGGTGCAGAGACCCGAACAGGCAGAGACGTTACACTATCTATCTAGGAAAAATTGGCAGCACTCCAGAGATAAAGTGATCTAGTGTTTCTTTATTCGAAGGTGATGTTTAGGTCCCATCTCAAACCTTTCTCAAGCAACAAGTGAGTGATCACAGCAACATTTTATAGCACATACAAAATGCCAGTGCATTACTTCTCAATTACTTACAATTCCTCAATTACATAAAAATTACATATACAATCATATTAAGTGCAAAATCCAAATGCATATTACATAAAAGCAAAGGACTAACATAATAGTACATCAAAGGGCGGGAACTAGTTAAACATTGCAGACAACTATGTGAAGTATATGTATATGTGACAGCAGTATAGTTCACTATAGGTTTGTTTTGAGCTCCAAAACACTCCCTGGTGGCTATATCTCACTCTCATGAAACCCTCTGGCATTTCATGCAACTTAATTAATTAAGTTAATTAATTAATTTTAATGCAAATTCTCATTACTTGCGAATACTCCTTCTGGCAATGCACACTCCAGTCCTTTATGTCCACTGTTACAAAGAATACAGAGTGGCTTCTAATAATAATAATAATAATAATAATAATAATTTTTTATTTATATAGCGCCAACATATTCCGCAGCACTGTACAATTTGTAGGGTTCAAGTACTGACAAAAAAGATACATTACAAAGAAATATTCAATTCACATACTGGGACTGAGGGCCCTGCTCGCAAGAGCTTACAATCTATGAGGTAGAGGGGGTGACTATCACTTCCTTGCAGCTGACTTCAGGTCACAGTCCCTCTTTCCCTGATGATAGGAACCAAGCTTTCATTGATTTCCAGGCTTGAAAATCCAGCTCAGCACCTTAGTACGTGCCAGGCTTTTTCATTCACTCTGGTCACTTACTGGTCACCTCAAACTCGGGCCTCACTGCAACTTGCTGTCTCTCTGCCATGCTGATAGTAGTATAATGTTGTACCGTGTTAGCCATTGAAAGTAGTGGAAGAGTGAAGAAATCAGGCGATACCTTTTAGAGGCTAACTGAGTATATTTATAAGTAAGCTTTCAGGAGTGCTCGCTCCCTTCATCAGACATCGTGTGATACAAGAACTGAAAATTAACAGATTTTTATACACATGGTTTTCAAAGCATTTTAGAGTCCTTAAAAAAAATTGCAATCTAAGTAGAGAAGTTATTTACAACAGGTCAAAAAAAACAGTCTGGAAACTTGTGGTGCGTGACGGAGGGATCAGTAATTCTTGCTGTTATCTGTTTGCTATCAGGAGGTGATTTGTGTCCCTCACAGGTCATACATAGTGTGATTTGAAGCTGGCATGAATATTGAGTTCAGTTCATGGTTCAAACATAGTGTGACATGAAGCTGGCATGAATATTAAGTCCAAATTGCAGAGTTTGAAATTTTTGCATAAATTTGTACTCCATTGCTTTCCTTTTCTCCTGTGTCTTAAAATGTCCCATTAAAACCACAACCCGCAAATCTTCAATAGAGTGGTTTTCTCCGGAGAAATGTGCGGCCACTGGGAGATCTGTTCTGCTGTTATTAATGGTGGATCTGTGTGAGTTCATTCGTTGACTGAGTCTCTGCCCTGTTTCCCCCACATAGAGGCCTGTGGTGGGACATTGCACACACATTATGAGGTACACTACATTGGAAGACCTGCAGGAAAATGTCCCCCTAATTCTGTGCACCTGTTGTGACTGTGGGATAGGTACACTGTCAGCGGTGTGGATGTGCTTGCAGGTCATGCACCTTTTATGTAGGCAAAGTGAGGTGCCATTTTCAGTTGGGGCCTTCAGGGCACTCCGGACGATAATGCGCCTCAGGTTTGGTGGTTGTCGAAAGGAGAGGAGAGGGGGGACTGGAAATATGTCCTTGAGTCTGTTGTCCCTATGTAGCACAGGTTGGAGCTCCTTGGCAATCCTTCGTAGGATCTCCAGCTGTGGGTTGTAGGTGACAACTAGGGGCACTCGGGCATCTTTCTGGGTCTCTCTATATGTGAGCAGACTGTCTCTGTTAATGGTTGCTGCTTTGTTTAATTGGTTGTCTGTCACTTTTGGTTTGTATCCCAAACTGAGAAATTTCATCCTCAGATCCAGCAGGTGCTTGTCCAGGTCTGTTTTGTCGGAGCCATGCTGTCTCCATGATGCATGCTCTTTACTACACAGTTACAACAGCACACTACAGCTTGGGCTTGCATCAGTCTCCCTGACCACAGGCTCTCTCACTAGCCTCTGCTCTCAGTCTGACCTTTCCTGAGAAACCCTGGCCTCATTTGGTACAAGTCTCTGTCAGCCTAATTCTCAGACCTTGCTGCACTAGGTCTCACCTTATGCTTGAGGTCTAGTCACTTGCACTTTACCCAGCCAGCAAGTGCCTGGCACACAGGTGCCTCTGTACCACACTGCTCTCCACGGGCAGGATAACCCTCTACTTAACATCTAGCTTAAAGAGGACCTTTCATGTCCTCATGAAAGTGTGGTTTTATATACCACTAGAAAGCCAGTATGTTCCCTGGTGGTGGAGATATCAGTGCCGTTAGTTTCGGCACCGACATCTCCCCACTGTCAGAAAGGCGTTCCTCATAGTTCAGCGTCATCGCTGGGCTGTAAGGAATGCCCCCCTCTGACTGTACTCTAACATAGCCTTGTATGTAATGACGCTGTGAGAAACGCCCCCCCATACAAGTCAATGGATGACGACTGTCGGGGGGGGACAAGTACTGTGAAAGGGCCACTATGGGACATTATACTGTGTGAAGGGACCACTATGGGACATTATACTATGCATACCTCCCAACTTTCAAAGGAAAAAAAGAGGGGCAAAATGTGTGGTGTGCTATGCGCGCTGCGGCAAATTTAGCTCCACCCACTTCTACATTGACTCCACCCATTCTCATTCATTTTTCCATGTGCCTCCAGACAGTATAATGCTCCTACAGTCACCCTATCATTATATGCCCCCACATTATAATGTTCCCCTCCAATTGCCCCACAGTATTAAGAGGGGGACATTAAACTGGGGCAGTTGGAGAGGGACATTAAACTGGGGCAGCTGGAGGGGGACATTATACAGTGGGGGCAGTTGGAGGGGGACATTAAACTGGGGACAATTAGAGGCAGACATGTCCCCCTCCAGCTACCCCCCACAGTTTAATGTCTTCCTCCAGTTGCCCCCAGTTTAATGCCACTCTCCATCTGCCCCCCCAGTTTAATGTCACCCTTCATCTGCCCCCCCAAGTTTAATGTCCACTCCTCAATCTGCCCCAGTTTGATGTCCCCCCTCCATCTGTTCCCATTTTAATGTCCCCCTCCATCTGCCTCCAGTTTAATGTCCCCCCTTCATCTGCCACCAATTTAATGTCCCCCTTTCATCTGTCACCAGCTTAATGCCCTCCTTCATCTGCCCCCAGTTTAATTGCCCCCTACATCTGCCCCCGGTTTAATGCCCCCCACATCTGCCACCAGTTTGATGTCCTCCTTCATCTGCCACCAGTTTAATGTCCCCCTTTATCTGCCCCCAGTTTGATTCCCCCCTTCATTTTCCCCCAGTTTAACTTCCCTCTTCATCTGCCTTCAGTTTAATTGCCCCCTACATCTGCCCCCATCTTAATGTCCCCCTTCATCTGCCCCCAGTGTAATTGCCCCCAAATCTGCATAGCTCCCAACTGTCCCGCATCTGGCGGGACAGTCACGATTTTACACTGCTCTCCCGCAGTTTGTCCCGCTATGCCCCTGAAGTGTTTTGCTGTTAATAAACTTTATTAGGGTAGGGTAAAGGCTAAATGGTAGATGCTAAATCTTAGTGGCTAAAGGACCTTTTATGATGTCATGACCATGTGATCAGACTCTTGTGTGGGTGGAGCTATTCTGGATACTGCGGGACAGTGTGATGTTACACAGAAAGCTGCTGGGAACGAGAGTGATCGAAGATGAGGAGAGAAGAGAACGTGTGTAAGCAAGGGGGGGAACTGGGGGCAGATGTAGGGGGCAGTTAAACTGAAGGCAGATGAAGGGGGCAAGTAAACTGGTGGTAGATAAAGGGGGTCATTAAGCTGGTGGCAGATAAAGGGGGACATTAAATTGTTGGTAGATGGAGGGGGCAATTAAGCTCCGGGTTTCAGTTTTGGAACGATGAAGGCCATTCTGGAGATCAAGGTGAACATTAGCCTAAGGGTTTTCAGATTTGGATTTTAAAATTACAGTTTTTATCTGGGGTTCATCATTTACGTGTAGAGAAAGAATCTAGTTGCCCCCAATATAATGGTGATCATCCTGACAAATGTAACCCAATGTTTCATGTAAATCCTGACAGCATACCTAAGAAAATATATATGAAATCCTCGTCCAAGTTTTGGATACCATAGGGAATCTGTTTAATTCCACCCTACACACACACAAGACAGAACATGTGTACACACATACAAACACCTAGACACACGTTTAACATGTACACCCATCCAAAAGCCCACACACACAGTTTAAGAGACCCCACCAACTACCGAGCCCAGTCAGTATTAATGTCCCCTGGGCTGCAGCAGCCCAATGTAGTTGATCAACGCCCTGCACAGCAAGCCTCCAGGATAAGGAGCTGTCCGCCTGCGTGGAATACTGTGGTAAGTGAGAGAGGAGGGAGAGACCCTAGTAGCCCATGTGGGCCCCCATCAGGGTTGGGGTGCCGTGTAGCTGATTCACATCTGTGGGGCGGAATGTGGGCGGAAAGTAGAAGTCGGGGGAGCTAAAGTTGCTGCGGCGCGTGTAGCATATTTTGTCCCCTTTCTGTCCTTGGTGAAGTTGGGAGTTTGCATCTGCCCCCAGTGCCCCCCCCTGGCTCACACAGCTGTGCTATTATCCCTCACTTCCTAACTGTCTCTGTTTCCAGGGGCACTAGCTAAGTGTCAAATTGTTTGATTTCCTGTTGTATCCCGTTGTAGCCCCGTGGCCATGCAAGGGTCTGATCGACACTGGAAAGCAGTGGTTCCACATCAGGACCAGAAACCTCCATCTCACTGTCTTATTCCACATCTGACTCCCCAGTGTACCATACATGTGCAGTTTTGTGTTTAGAGGGTTTTCTTTGTGTAAAAAAATTTTTTTTTTTTTTAGTCTATGCATTTCCCAATTCTGCTTTGCAGCTACGAAGGCTTAGAGGGGTTATCCTGGAATTTTTATTTATGGCCTATTTGCTTCCTGCTTCTCCGCCGTGATGCATAGCATAACTTTTGGACCTGGCCCTGAACAATTGATAATTGCAGGGGCCCTCCTGTTGGCCCCCTCTCAATCTGATATTTGTTGCCTATCCTAGCTCCTTTATGTGTGGCTTGAAAAAGTCTTTCCTTTGTGGTTCTGACCATTTGTACAATTCAGTTAGCTATGTTAGACCATATTAGAGATATTTATGCAGGGTTCGGGATCAAAGGCCCATGAAGACTGCTGGATTAAGTTAAGGATAGGTCTCCACTTACTTTAGAGGTTGATGGCTCTACAATCAGAGGTGTGGACTGACAAAATTCAGATAGTTATTAAGCATACAAAACAAGGGCAGTTTTATAGTTTCACTGAAAGACATAATAGCATAAATTGATCACTAGATGGTAGTAGTGGCCTTCCAGTCTTTTTCCTGTGCAGTAATTCTACAGGGAAGTTACTATATGAGTAGAAATAAAGTTCTCAGTCGATGCAAAAGCTAGTATGATGAAAGTAATCTTCAGCGAACAATTAGGCTATGTTCACATCTGCTCTGGATGTCTGACCATTGAGAAGAACAACAGATTTGTCAAAAAAAGCCACTGCCAATGTAGTAGCCCACTCTATACAAATCCACAGTTCTCGCCCGATTTGGGTGAAATTTGGCATGCCCCCTCTCCACCCACAGGAGCAAAATACTGCTCACGTTACATCTTGCTAGCGTTCCCCTGTCATGAGATTGGGGCCCCCCCCAAAGTTAGGCCCTATACATACAGTCATATGAAAAAGTTTGGGCACCCCTATTAATCTTAATCATTTTTAGGTCTAAATATTTGGGTGTTTGCAACAGCCATTTCAATTTGATATATCTAATAACTGATGGACACAGTAATATTTCAGGATTGAAATGAGGTTTATTGTACTAACAGAAAATGTGCAATATGCATTAAACCAAAATTTGACCGGTGCAAAAGTATGGGCACCTCAACAGAAAAGTGACATTAATATTTAGTAGATCCTCCTTTTGCAAAAATAACAGCCTCTAGTCGCTTCCTGTAGCTTTTAATCAGTTCCTGGATCCTGGATTAAGGTATTTTTGACCATTCCTCTTTACAAAACATTTCCAGTTCAGTTAAGTTTGATGGTCGCCGAGCATGGACAGCCCGCTTCAAATTATCCCACAGATGTTCAATGATATTCAGGTCTGGGGACTGGGATGGCCATTCCAGAACATTGTAATTGTTCCTCTGCATGAATGCCTGAGTAGATTTGGAGCTGTGTTTTGGATCATTGTCTTGCTGAAATATCCATCCCTGGCGTAACTTCAAATTCGTCACTGATTCTTGTACATTATTCTCAAGAATCTGCTGATACTGAGTTGAATCCATGCGACCCTCAACTTTAACAAGATTTCCGGTGCCGGCATTGGCCACACAGCCCCAAAGCATGATGGAACCTCCACCAAATTTTACAGTGGGTAGCAAGTGTTTTTCTTGGAATGCTGTGTTTTTTTGACGCCATGCATAACACCTTTTTGTATGACCAAACAACTCAATCTTTGTTTCATCAGTCCACAGGACCTTCTTCCAAAATGAAGCTGGCTTGTCCAAATGTGCTTTTGCATACCTCAGGCGACTCTGTTTGTGGCGTGCTTTCAGAAACGGCTTCTTTCGCATCACTCTCCCATACAGCTTCTCCTTGTGCAAAGTGTGCTGTATTGTTGACCGATGCACAGTGACACCATCTGCAGCAAGATGATGCTGCAGCTCTTTGGAGGTGGTCTGTGGATTGTCCTTGACTGTTCTCACCATTCTTCTTCTCTGCCTTTCTGATATTTTTCTTGGCCTGCCACTTCTGGGCTTAACAAGAACTGTCCCTGTGGTCTTCCATTTCCTTACTATGTTCCTCACAGTGGAAACTGACAGGTTAAATCTCTGAGACAACTTTTTGTATCCTTCCCCTGAACAACTATGTTGAACAATCTTTGTTTTCAGATCATTTGAGAGTTGTTTTGAGGAGCCCATGATGCCACTCTTCAGAGGAGATTCAAATAGGAGAACAACTTGCAATTGGCCACCTTAAATACCTTTTCTCATGATTGGATACACCTGGCTATGAAGTTCAAAGCTCAGTGAGGTTACAAAACCAATTTTGTGCTTCAGTAAGTCAGTAAAAAGTAGTTAGGAGTATTCAAATCAATAAAATGATAAGGGTACCCAAATTTTTGCAGCGGTCAAATTTTGGTTTAATGCATATTGCACATTTTCTGTTAGTACAATAAACCTCATTTCAATCCTGAAATATTACTGTGTCCATCAGTTATTAGATATATCAAATTGAAATGGCTGTTGCAAACACCCAAATATTTAGAACTAAAAATGATTAAGATTAATAGGGGCGCCCAAACTTTTTCATATGACTTATATAAAAAAAAAATTTAAATTTTTTTTTTACCCCCTCCAAACAAATCCACCCCCCCCCCCCCATTTTGGTGGAATTTAGCCCCCCCCCCCCCCACAGGGCCAAAACACCCCCCCCACCAAATCTCCCACCCCCCCCCAGACATCAGATTGGGGCCCCTGAAGTTAGGCCATTTACATATAATGGGGAAATGTGAAGGTGAAAGTGACAGTGCTGAGGGGAAAACAACAGTTGTGACTGACAGGGACAGATTATAGCCACGGCTCCAAAGAGTCGCTGCTAAAGGAGCCGCACCACCACACACAACACATAAATATTTCACAAACACCATACAAACATCACACAGACAGCACACATACACCAACCCACAAGCACAACACCACACAAATGCCACAACACACCACACAAACACCAGACCATGCTAGACACACACAAGACAAACACCACTCCATTAATACCACATGCACACCTCACACACACACATACACACACACACACACACACGAACGCAAGGACCAGACACGCACGCAAACACACTGAGATGGATGCACCCTACGCACACGGACGAACAGAGCACATGCGTACTCACACACACCTACCACACGCATGGACACTTGCACTGCGCACGCACAAACACATGGATCACATGCGCACACACACGCATACATATACACGGACCACACCCGTGCATGCACACACACATATATACACATGGATCACACACACACGCATGCACGCACTGACAGAACACGTCTGGTATCCTTACTGGCTGCTTGCACACTACAGTATTTTTCACGGGCCTCCGGGCCATGGATTTGGCGGTTCCATAGACTTCTTTGTGCACAAAGCTGTGAATTTTGCAGGCTCCATAGAATGTTTATGGAGCTGTAGAATCCACGGCCCGGAGACCCGTGAAAAATACTGTAGTGTGCAAGCAGCTTTACTGAGCAGCAATATTGATCAGACGAAAACTGCGTCAGAAAGATTGTCATTATTGCTTACTATACAGGGAGCTTTCATCACTGAAGCTGCTGAGATAAAGTGAAAGCTGAGCTCTGGTTGCTATGGGCAACTACACAAGTCTGCCTGTGAGCAGTGGCGTAACTAGGAATGGCTGGGCCCCAAGGCCAACATTTGACATGGGGCCCCCCCCGAACCGCCGCCCCCAACCCCCCCCCACACAAACCGCATTCCTGCGCACACTATTATGCCCCACAGTGGCCCCTGCATACGGTATTATGTCCCATAGTGGCCCCTGCACACGGTATTATGCCTCATAGTGGCCCCTGCACACAGTATTATGCCCCATAGTGGCCCCTGCACACAGTATTATGCAGCATAGTGGCCCCTGCACACAATATTATGCCCCATAGTGGCCCCTGCACACAGTAGTATGCCCCATAGTGGCCCCTGCACACAGTAGTTTGCCCCATAGTGGCCCCTGCACACAGTATTATGCCCAATAGTGGCCTCTGCACACAGTAGTATAATGATTGGAAACCCAGGGGAGCATACAAACATAAAAAACAATGCTACTTACCTCTTCCTCGCTCCAGTGCACTTCCGTGCGCTACTTCGGCCATCTTCAATGCTGGACCAGATCTCACATGATCCAGGCCGGCGTCGCGACGCATAATGACGTCGGCTGACGTCTGGGACGTCACCAAACAGGCCCGAAGCCTGCGGAGCGGCGGAGAGGTAAGTTACAGTGTTTTTTATGTTCGCTCATCTCCCCTGGGCCCCCGATCGTTACAATGATAGCAGTGTTTGTGGGGTTCACGGTAGCGACTGCCACAGGGCTCCAGGCTTCATAATGTTCCGGGCCCTGTGGCAGCTGCTACCGCTGCTACACCGATATTTACGCCCCTGCCTGTGAGGCGGTTTTCATTACTGAGATGTGAGCTCCTTCAGGTCATAGTAATACTGTGTGAGGGCTGCTCTGTATTTACTATTCATCCTCTTACATCTCTTATCAGTGTCAGGTGAAGACTAAATAATACTAAGGACTGTTTTTTAAAATGCCGCCCAAAACATGACCATCTATTGGATAAGTTCATCCAAAAGCTAAGAACACAAAATTGTGTCAAAAGAGCTGAGACAAGTGAACAACGTGACTCGCGCCTTGAAAAGAAATGAATGATACAGGCTAAATGTAAAGCAGCTGAGACATCAGGGAAACGGGAATGTCGTCTTCACAAGAATCGGATAAGGCAGGCTGAAGCAAGGAATATGGAAACATCTGAACAAAAGGATGAACATTCTGAAAATGACCGCACACAACATATGCAACGTGTGCAAAGATGTAGGCAGGCTGATTTGTGTTTGGAAGCATTTCACTACAACCCAATTCAAGACTAGAGGTCACATTAGAAAGTCATAATTGGCAAAATGGAAATAATATGCAAACATTGTCAAGCAAAGAAGTTTAACTTGGAATCGCCTGGTATGTGCTGCTCAAATGGCAAAGTCAGTTTGCCACCTTTAGATCTACCTCCTGAACCACTTCTTTCATACATGTCAGGAACAACTCCCGAGTCAAAGCATTTTCTGCAAAATATTAGGAGATACAATTCATCTTTCCAGATGACATCTTTTGGTACGACAGCTGGACTCCAGGAAGCAGGATTTATGCCAACTTTTAAAGTCCAGGGCCAAATATATCACAAAATCGGTTCAATGCTTCCTGTAGCAAATGAAGATCCAAAGTTTTTTTTTACAAATTTATTTTTTGGGAGACGAACAAATGAAAGCAGATAGATGTTGTGAAGCTATACTTGAAAAAAAAAAAAGAAGAGATTGTGTTGAATTTACAAAGATTTTTCCATCAGCGCAATCAGTTAGTAAACCTTTTCAAAACAGCCTTAGAAATAATGCCACATGATGAATATCAAGTTGTAATAAGAGCAGACAAGACACCGTTTGGTGAGCATGAAAGGCGACTTAATTCTCCCACTGTTAACGCAGTAGCTATTGTACTGGTTGGACAGGACTTTCAAAGCCGAGATATAATTATTCAGCGACAAAGCGACAATTTTCAATGTATTGCAGAAACACATAGATCATATGATGCTCTGCAATATCCAATAATATTTTGGAATGGCCAAGATGGCTATCACTTTAATCTAACACATACTGATCCCAAGACTGCTAGGCTAACCAATAAAAAAATATCAGCTATGGAATTTTATGCCTACCAAATAATGATCAGACATGGGTCTTCTAATCACATTTTACAATGTAAGCAACTTTTTCATCAAATTATAGTTGATACAGTATGTATGCCAAGGTGGAAAGTGAGCGTCTTTTGTACATATGATTGAACCAACAAAAACTTAAAGTGGATAAATACATTCATTTAAGGGATACTGTTGCTAATGATGGCAATGCAACTGTCATTGCACGTATGTTTATTTTACCACCTACATTGACTGGAAGTCCCAAACATATGCATGAGTATGCTCAGGAAGCCATGACATATGTTCGGATATATGGTCGTCCTGATTTGTTTATTACAATTACATGTAATCCAACTTGGCCAGAGATAAAGGAAGAGCTTCTGAATTGTCAGGGCCCCTCTGATCGACATGATTTAATAGCAAGGGCTTTTAAACAAAAACTGATCAAGCTCATGGTCGTAATTACAAAGTGTTACATTTTTGGTGAAAGTCAGTGTTGGATGTATTCAATTGAGTGGCAAAAAAGAGGTCTTCCACATGCTCATTTACTAATATGGCTAAAGGATAAGATTACGCCCTGATCAAATTGACAGTGTTATTTCTGCTGAGCTTCCAAATCCAGAAGAGGATCCAGTACTTTTTGAAACTATTTCTAAAAATATGATCCATGGGCCATGTGGGCCACTTAACCCAAGATCGCCATGTATGAAGGAAGGAAAATGTACTAAAAAGTATCCTAGCAACTTGATTGTAGAAACACAAACAGGAGATGATGGTTATCCTCTTTACAGAAGACGGAAACCTGAACAGGGAGGATATACTGCAACAATCAGATTAAAATGGCTTAAACAAAACACAGATATTGAAATAGATAATTGATGGGTTGTACCTTACTCTCCACTGCTTTCAAAAATGTTTGATGCGCATATTAACGTAGAATATTATAACTCTGTTAAGTCAATTAAATACATTTGCAAATATGTTAACAAGGGCAGTGAAATGGCAGTTTATCAGCTAAAGAATCCAAAATGTACATCTGATGAGATTATGCTGTATCAGATGGGAAGGTATATAAGTAGTAATGAAGCCGTGTGGCGATTACTAAATTTTCCCATCCATGAAAGACATCTGACTATAGTTCATCTCAGAGTCCATCTTGAAAATGGACAAGTTTATTTTACTCCCAAGAATGCAGAGGAAAGAGCTGCTCGACCACCCAATACAACATTGACAGCTTTCTTTCTCCTATGTCAAGCAGATCCATTTGCAAGGACTTTATTATATTCAGATGTTCCAAAATATTATACTTGGAATAAATCGATAAAAATATTTTGGAAGAGGAAACAAGGTGCAAGGGTCCCAGGATGGGACGGACATTCCAGTGATGCTCTTAGACGTGTGTATAAAGTGCATCCAAACAACGCAGAGTGTTACTACCTCCGATTACTGCTTCACACTGTCCGTGGGCCAACTTCTTTCACAGATTTGAAAATAGTTGATGGAGAGCTGTGTCAAACTACAGGGAAGCTTGCCAAAAGCGTGGTCTGATCAAAGACGATCAACACTGGGATATGACATTGCAGGAAGCATCTGTCACTCGCTTTCCACCTCAACTAAGAGACCTGTTCGCTATAATAATTACAACCTGTGAACCTTCCAATCCCTGCATGCTTTGGGACAAATACAAAGAATATCTTAGTGTGTATATTCTTAGAGTGCAAAGGAGAGTTAATCCAGACTTAGACTTAAATTTCATTGCTGACATATTCAACAAAGCCCTCTTGAAGTTAGAAGAAAGGTGCATATCTATCAATAGTAAATCTCTAATAGAATTAGGTTTACCAGCACCAAATCGACCAGACTTTGATATTATGAACAGAGATATTCTGCAAGAAAAAAGTTATGATTAGGAAAGAATTTGTCATATTAAATACGCCTCTTTTGGTTGATGACCAAAGATCGGCCTGTATGGCAATTATGGGTCAGATTTCCAGTGGAAATTTTTTCTAGATGCACCAGGAGGTACTGGTAAAACATTTTTAATCAATTGGCTGCTTGCAGAAATTCGCTCAATGACATTGCCTTGGCTGTTGCATCATCTGGGATTGCGGCCACTCTTTTAGATGGAGGGAGCATGGCTCATTCAGCACTAGGATTGCCCTTTGATATAGCGCTGTCAGAAACTCCTGTCTGTAATATCACTAAGGGCTCTGGGAAAGCTAAAGTATTACAAACTTGCAAAGTAATTGTTTGGTATGAATGTACCATGGCGCACAAGAAAGCAGTCGAGGCCCTTGATCGCACCTTGAAAGATCTGCGGGGAACTAATTGTTTAATGGGGGAATTGTTGTAATTTTTGCAGGTGACTTCTCCCAGACGTTACCTGTTGTTAAGGGAGCAACACCAGCAGATGAGCTGAATGCCTGTCTAAAATCTTCTTATCTGTGGATACATGTTCAGAAGCAAACTCTTACTACTAATATGCGGGTTCATTTGATGGGAAATACAAATGCGGACAAATTTACACACCAGCTGCTATGCCTTGGAAATGACAGGTTCCCTACTGATTCCACTACGGGTCTCATTTCCTTTCCGGAATATTTTTGTGAAAAGACATCTTTGGTAATGGAACTTATTGACCAAGTTTTCCCTGTTATTTGTAACAATTTTAACAACCATCAGTGGCTTTGTGAACGTGCAATCCTAGCGCCTAAAAATGATAGTGTCAGCTCCATAAATCTACTAATTCAGGGAAGGCTGCCTGGTCTAGCGACCACATACATGTCAATTGATTCAGTCATGGAGAGTGAACAAGCCGTAATGTATCCATTGGAGTTGCTGAATTCTTTGGATCCTCCTGGAATGCCACCGCATAAGCTCACTTTAAAAATAGTTGCCACAATAATTTTGCTTCGGAACCTTGACCCATCAAAAATGTGTAACGGCACAAGATTGTGCACTAAAAGTCTCATGCCCATTGTTATTGAAGCCACTATTCTTGTGGGAAACTCTAAGGGAGCAAATGTTTTCATTCCGCGTATTCCTTTGCTACCAAGCGACATGCCCTTCAATTTTAAGTGTCTGCAGTTCCCAATCTGACTTGTATTTGCTATGATTATAAACAAATCACAAGGTCAATCACTTAAAGTAGGCGGCATTAATTTGGAGAGCCCGTGTTTTTCACATGGACAGTTGTACGTTGCTTGCTCTAGAGTGGCTAACCCCCAAAATCTTTTCATATATGCACCTCAAGGTAAAACCAGAAACATTGTTTAACAAAAAGCACTACAATAGATAGTTGTTTAACTGTAATCCAGTTTTACTCTTTTGTCTGTGAACTACTTATAGATTGCACTGGAGGGAAGGGGGAAGGGTTGCACTATGTTGTTAATTGGGTGTAAATGTTTTATATGTTTGTGTTTTGTAACTCTCCTATGCCAGAAAAGTGTCATAGCAGTGACGCATCTTAGGTGCAGGGCTCTAATTTGTGCCTAAAATTTGCCATATCATATTTTTTTCTCTTTACTCACCACTTTTTAAGATAATAGGCAGAGCATGGTAGGAATCTGGGTGGGATCCCTCACATTTACAGTAACTCACACCAGAAAACTGACATAAGTTATATGTGAAATGTGTGACAGCTTCTGACTGATGTACATTTCAGTTTCAGTTCAGGAACCCAGGGTCTCCTGAAGGGTCTCCTGAGGTGTGTCAGAATTATTAAGAGGCTAGTGTCAGTGGGGAATGAATGTAAGACTAGTGGAGGTCCTAATAAATCCCCCCCAGCGTAAAAATGTCTTTAGTTGAAATATTATTTGAAACCTACTTTTTAAATTGATATCACCCTTCAGGTTATCAAACATCTGTTGGTCTATTTTGTCTATTTTGCACACATTTTGGTTGATTTATTTATATACGCACTTTAATATTTTTACACTAATTATTGTGACTCATTTTGCCTACTAAAATAATATGATTATTGAGACATTACAATTATTCAGTTATGGTAATACTCATATATTTTCCCATGTGGGATATATTCCCTACTGCCACAGTATTTTAGACAACTGCATTTTATTTAATGATGCTAAGAATACAATAAATGGACATATTCTCTTGGCTTTTTTCCCGTTAACATCACTCTAATAGCTCTTGTTGAAATTGTGATTCCTTTAAAAGTGACATCCGATACTATAAAGGAACTAGGATAACCTGTGTGATCCATGTTCTCTTCCCTATTTCCTATTAAGAAACTTATACAGTACCAGTGTCTGATATCCATAGCTAAAGAGACACTCCTCTAGCATATCTTTACCTATCAGTGTATCACATTTTTATCTTTTGTTTCTTAGGTTATTAACCTTTGTAGACTGTTTATTATTGTGAATTCTGGTTTCATAGTGAAATCCTAGAAACATTTAATCACAAATAACTATTTTACCTTATCATGTAATTTGCGATCAGATATTTTTTATTCTTTATTTCTGTCCATATCAGATACTGTAAATGCATAAGAATAACAAACAAGTGCCAGATCTCAATATCTACTACACAAGGTCTAGTATCTAGTAGTATGTTACTCATAAACATTATTTTACCATATAATTATGTATTAACATTCTGAGATACTCTACTTAAGGTAAGTCCATAATTGATGTTACTCAGTAGTTAAGGTATAGTGTATTATTGACATTGTATTTATTAGTCATGAAAATGTCTGTGGAGTAATGATAAATATATGCTTAAGTATGAACATTATATGCATAAAATAAAATACAGTTACACAATAGAAGAGTCACAGAACCAACCATTTCTGAGGTGTTATGTTTATAGCAAAGGGGCCTGATATTAGCTCTTATAACCAGGGACTTCATTGCTTGTTTTACAGAATATGATAGTGCTGTATAAATAAAGATTATGACAACATTACCATCAATCTGTGGGCTAGGCACATTTCATAATTATACAATTTCATGCAATTTGTTCTTTAAAAATACATTTTTATGCATGATTCCATAAATGTTCCAAGGTCCATTATACAAAATCAGCATGTATGTCCCATGAAAAAAGAATCAAGATTGCTATTTGTCTATAAAATAGGCATGAACTCATGGGACCGAGACATAATATGGACTAAGTAAAAAAAAAAAGTAGGAGTTGGTAACCAATCTCAGTTGTCCATTGATACATTGATAATTGAAGACAGACTGTGACAACTGAGATGATTACAGAAAATCTTGAAAACTCTGCACAATTTTTAATTATTTATATTTGCAAAAAAATTTAACATTTAATTGTCTACAAATTTAAATATGGTTATGTTTATGGGAAAACCCCTTTAAGTTCTGGGCACCAGTTCATAGAAAGGGTCCCCTGAAGCTGAGAAAAATACTAAATAGCTAAATAGAATAACTAAATTGATAAGTGGCATGGAGAATCTTATTTATATCTAATTATTTAAATCTATGCAGATAACTAAGATTCTCCATGCCACTTATCAATTGGTCTTGAGGAAAGATTTTAATTATTATTATTATTTAAAAAAAAAAAAAAAGAGAGATGTTTCTAGGCATCACATAGGGTGGGTTCACTGTTATTTAATGTCCGTCCGTTGCTCTCAACCATCACTGGATGAGAGTAACGCACATTAAACAACAGATGCAGGATGCAGAATATTGGCCCCACACACCTGTCCACACACAATATAATGACACCATCACTGGTCCCTCATATGGTGGCCCCATCACTGGTTCCCATACAGTATGGGGGGAAAAGTGAACTGGGTTGGGGCACCACTTCTCCCCAGTTCTGCCTAGCTGGTTGTTAAAATTACAACCAGATCGCAGAAGCGGGGAGAACCGGCTGCATTAACTTGATACCTGTTCCTGTCCATAGCCTCCTCCACTTCCCCTTCGGCCTTCAGGGGGCCCTGTACGTCAAACATCTCAGCCCTGGAGGCTAAAACGGAAGTGGAGGAAGCTGAGGGAAGGAACAGGGATCTGTAAGTTAATAGTAATCCGGCCAGTAACAGCCTATTAAAAAAGCAGCAGAGGGCCATGACTCAGGCCCAATGGGGGATTCACAGGTCCCCCAGTGGGCCAGTCTTAGACTGCATTCACGTATTTTACTTTAGAGTCAGTAGTAACAAACACTGTAATAATAGTAGTGTGAACATACCCTTAACCTGTTTAAGTATATACTGTAAATGTCTTTACAGTAAGCACCTTCAAAGCCAAGGGGTACTTCTTCTGCATACAGGAATAAAGGCTCCGTCTCTAGAGGCAACAAGGCTTCTTTACTGTAAGAACAGTGGGATAGTAGATAGGTGTTGGTTACAGCAGTAACATTCAACGGCTTCAAAAATGGCTTTGATGGCTTCTAACATGAATGCTTGCTAATGCAACTGTATAGAATTCTTATTTTGCATTTTGTTCTGGATTGTCTGAGATGCTGACATGATCATTATGTAACATGACTGAATTTTCTATATTTCTACAGATACATCAGAGCATATAAATGAATTTTGAAAACTTGACCTCTGTGTCTGAATTAGTTCTCCTCGGATTCTCTAGTGACACAAAAACACAAATAATTTTATTTTTTATATTTTTGTGTTTTTACGTAATAACCTGTGTGGGTAACTCTCTCATTGTTATTGTTTCTGTAACAAATACCAGACTACATACCCCAATGTATTTTTTTCTTACAAATCTTTCCCTTTTGGACATCATCTACTCAACCACAAATGTTCCTAATGCATTAAAAGACTTAATGTCATTGAGAAAAACTATTTCTTTCGCAGGTTGTGCTACACAAATGTACATATCACTTGCTCTGGGGATAACTGAATGTTTTTTATTTGCTGTAATGGCATATGATCGATATATTGCTGTATGCTATCCATTACATTATGTTACACTAATGACCAATACACTATGTTTCCGTGCTGCTGTAAGTACATGGGCATGTGGATTTCTCTTCTCTTTTATTCAAATTACAGCCACTATAACTGTGCCAATCTGTGGACACAAAGTAATTAACCATTTTTTCTGTGAAGGACCAGGGTATTTATCATTAAGCTGCACTGATACCTTTATCAATAATGTGGTCACGTTTATTCTTTGCTTGATTATTCTAATGATACCTGTATGTTTCATTGTGATATCTTACATCAGAATCATGAGAGCTATCATGAAAATGAGATCCTCTAAAAGCAGAAGAAAAGCTTTTTCCACATGTGCCTCTCATATGATGGCTGTCACCTTATATTTTGGCACATGTTCAGCTATGTATATGAAACCTCAATCCTATTATTTACCAAAAAGGGACAAAATTATTGCAGTATTTTATATTATTGTAACGCCAATGCTGAATCCTTTAATCTACACACTTCGGAATAGGGAAGTTAACTCCGCTCTTAGAAAATTTGCCTTTAGAATAAAGTTGAATCATAACTAAAATAAAAAAATCTGTTAAATTAATTCCATGGTGCTGTACATTTGAGAGTTTACATACAGTACAAACATAAAATACACAAAACAAGTAGAATACTAACACAGTGACCTGACCAATTATTACAGTGGGATCAAGGGCCCTACCCACAAACAGGACCGGTTTTAGACAAAGTGTGGCCCTGGGCAAGATTAAAAGTGGGGCTCCAAATTCTCACATATTAATCCAACAAAAGAAATGCATTCAGTTGGTACATACTGTGCAGAGTGCTGCTGAACTGATTTCTAGCATTAAGGTATTTGCTAGGCTCTTATAAGACATACTGTATATCTTTATTGAATAATAATGCTATACAAAAACCAAATGTAAATATTATGTCCATATTGTTATGGAACAAAGCACCCCATGCATTAATGTTAGCAATAATACCTCTATACAAGGCCGGGTTTTCGCCCCAAAAAATACTGAGAAAAATTCCCTGCTTGCAGGACTTTTCTCTTCGCATTTTTAAGCGTATTCGGAGACGTGAACCCGAATGGAGAATGAGCACTAGTGTGAATATAGCCTTAATAATGCCACCATACTGTTACTGCCAGTGTACAAAAATCAATATTACCACAAGTGACAGATACCTCCTCTACACAGATGCTCTGTTGCCCCTAATAACATATAATGGCAGATAGTGCCTCATGTTTTGCCCAAAACATTAGTCGTGCTTTACACAGTAGTAATTTGCCACAGTAATAGTGCCAACGTTTGTACTCAATAGAATATTAGTGACCACACACTTTTATCATAATCAAATTTGATTACATAATTAAAATAATGATTTAGTAATGCTTCCCATGGTATTAAAGATCACCTCTGTGCCCCTACACAGTAATGATGCCCATAGTAATAATTCCCACCGTCATGCCCCTACAAAGTAATAATGCCCCTCTCTGCCCACTACACTGTAACAATGCCCACCTGTGTGTCCTTACAAAATAATAAAGGTGGGCATTATTATTATGTGGGGGAAAAATGGATTATTACTACTTTGGGGCAGAAATGGGGTATTATTATTATTATTGTTAATAGCTCTCCCTTTTTGTAAACTCTTTGTTCCTCTACAGCAGGGTCGGCAACCCCTGGCACGCGTGCCAACTTTGGCACGCGGGAGACATCGGGATGGCACGCAAATAGCATCCGCTATCCCCCCTCGTCAAGAACCACTCATTCCCCTGGTAAATCCCGCCCTGTCAAGACCCACTCATTCCCCCGGCCACCAGCCCTCCAGACGCTACCACCGCCGCCCAAATCGCACCCCCTCCCCCGCTCCCATAGAGTGTAACGCTACTTGCAGCGATCTTCTTGTGTAGGACCTGGCAGCCGCGCGAAGCCTTGTCCAATGAGGATCGTGCGGCTGCTAACTAATGACATCACCTCCATAGCCGGCCAGCCACAATCCACAGACGCTGAGTGGATTCCTCACAGGCTGAACGGCTGAGTTTTCCTCCAGAAAAACTACTCCAGCTTCAGTGTCCTTTAGAAATACATCACAGTGAGTTTTAGAACCCATAATAAAATATATTTCAGTGTACATATGAATTTTATATTGTAATATTAACCTTTTCTGTACTGCTATTAATAAGTTGATGGGGTCTTCTTTAATATGTATATTCAATACATATTAAAGAGGGCCTTACAAGTCCTCATGTATATGCTGTTTTACATACCACTAGAAAGGCCCACTGTGCGCTGAATTCAGCGCACTGCCCCCCCCCCGTTATGTGCCCCGGGGCTGGAGATATCGGCGGTCTTAGTTTCACGGTTCACCGTCAGAAGGGCGTTCCTGACAGTCTAGCTGCGCTGTGAGGAACGCCCTCCCTGACATTACTAGTCCATAGACTTGTGCTGGGGGGGCATTCCTCACAGCTTAGCGTCATCGCCGGGCGGTAAGGAACGTCCCCTCTGACAGTACAGCCAGGGGTCGGCAACCTATGGCTTATTTCCCTGGCACGGCAGCGGACTCCTCACCCAGTAGTTTCAATCGGACCAAACACAGCCGAAAGGAAACTGCTATTATTATACTGTGGGGTCTCTTCAGACACCCCGAGTATAATAAGCGGAGCCCCCGGGGAGATGATCAAACATAAAAAATAATGTTACTCACTATTCCATGCTCCGCAGCCGCTCTGTACTCTTCAGGCGCTTCTGCTTGAAGTCAGCTGACAGGGCCTCAGGGGTTGCGTCTGCGTCTGACATCATTACACATAATGACGCGACGTGACCCCTGAGACTCAATGAGCGGTCGCTGACTACAGGCAGAAGCGCCCGAAGATACAGAGCGGCTGCGGAGCGTGGAATGGTGAGTAACATTGTTTTTTATGTTTCATCACCTCTCTTTGCCCTCCACTTATTATACTCTGTGGTCTGAAGAGACCCCACAGTATAATAATGGCTAGTGAGTGTGCAGGGGCCACTATAGAGCATAATACCATGTGCAGGGACCACTATGGGACATATACCGTGTGCAGGGGCCACTATGGAGCATAATACCATGTGCAGGGGCCGCTATGGGACATATACCGTGTACAGGGGCTGCTATGGGACATATACCATGTGTAGGGGCCGTTATGGGACATATTGCTGTGTGCAGGGGCCGCTATGGGACAAATACTGTGTACAGAGGCCGCTATGGGACAAATACTGTGTGCAAGGACTGCTATGGGACAAATACCGTGTGCAGAGGCCGCTATGGGACAAATACTGTGTGCAGAGGCAGCTATGGGACAAATACTGTGTGCAGAGGCCGCTATGGGACATAATACCGTGTGCAGGGACCGCTATGGGACATAATACCGTGTGCAGGGGCCGTTATAGGACATAATACCATGTGCAGGGACCGCTATGGGACATAATACCGTGTGCAGGGACCGCTATGGGACAAATACTGTGTGCAGAGGCAGCTTGGGACAAATACTGTGTGCAAGGACTGCTATGGGACAAATACCGTGTGCAGAGGCCGCTATGGGACAAATACTGTGTGCAGAGGCAGCTATGGGACAAATACTGTGTGCAGAGGCCGCTATGGGACATAATACCGTGTGCAGGGACCGCTATGGGACATAATACCGTGTGCAGGGGCCGTTATAGGACATAATACCATGTGCAGGGACCGCTATGGGACATAATACCGTGTGCAGGGACCGCTATGGGACAAATACTGTGTGCAGAGGCAGCTATGGGACAAATACTTTGTGTAGAGGCCACTATGGGACAAATACTGTGTGCAGAGGCCGCTATGGGACATAATACTGTGTGCAGAGACCGCTATGGGACACAATACCGTGTGCAGGGACCACTATGGGACATTATTTTGTATAACGGTGTGTTTTCTATATTAAGGATGTGTTTTTGCACAGAAAACTCAGGCTTTGTTTTTTTTTTTGTGCAAAAATGCACCAGTTTTACATCGAATGAAAAAGTTCCAAATATATCTGCATCCAGATACATAGTGTGTATTCACCATAAGGTGCTGCCATACGGTGCTCCTGGACACATTTACCACTAATTGGGAGCTGCACATGTACTTTCATTGCTTTTAATCGGAAAGTACAGGAGCGTCCCAGGAAATAGCAGTAAGCGCTTGTGTCCTAAAGCATCTGGTGGCAGCACTTCTGTGTTATGGTTTGTGGTATATGACTTTAGTTTAGTGGTCGTCAGACTTACAATTATTGACCGGCACTCCGAGTACCTCATCTTTGATTTTTTTATTAAAATCGGCACGCCGAACAAAAAAGGTTGCCTACCCCTGCTCTACAGACTAACAATGATCCACTTTGTGCCACCTAATAGGTAATAGTGTATCCTCATAGATTACAGCTTATCAGCTATAGTACTTTTTTTGTTATAGAGCCCCCTTATTAGTTCTAGTTCCCCCTTATTATAAGTGCCCCCTTATTAGTTCTAGTTCCCCCTTATTATAAGTGCCCCCTTATTAGTTCTAGTTCCCCCTTATTATAAGTGCCCCCTTATTAGTTCCCCCTTATTATATTACCTTCTTAGTTCCCCCTTATTAAAGTGCCCTCTTATTAATTCCCCCTTATTAGTATAATCCTCCTACAGTCACCCTAACATTATATGCCCATACATTATAATGTTCCCCTCCAATTGCCCCACAGTATGAAGTCCCCTTTCCTTGGGGCCCCAGTTTCAGCCTAATCTGATCAGTTTCTGTGAAGAAGTCAGTTCAAGACTGGACATGGGTAATGCGATGGACATGGTGTATCTGGACTTTTCAAAGGCATACATATTATATATCCCCATGTCCAAAAATGCTTGGTATATAAACATATAAAAATATTTTTCCTATGCAGCGAATGCTGTAGTGAGAAAAAAAAAATTAAAAGATCCAAACCGCCTTTTTTTGCAGTATCGCCTCTCATAAAAAAATGTATAAAAAGCCATCAAAACAGCGGACATTCCCCAAAATGGTATAACTAAAAAGTACTTCTGGCCCCACAAAAAAGGAAGCCTTATTCATTCCTGTACATGGAAATATATACAGTGCCTTGCAAAAGTATTCGGCCCCCTTGAACTTTTCAAACTTTTGCCACATTTCAGGCTTCAAACATAAAGATATAAAATTTTAATTTTTTGGTGAAGAATCAACAAGTGGGACGCAATTGTGAAGTGGAACAAAATTTATTGGTTATTTTAAACTTTTGTAAAAAATAAAAAACTGAAAAGTGGGGCGTGAAATATTATTCAGCCCCTTTACTTTCAGTGCAGCAAACTCATTCCAGAAGTTCAGTGAGGATCTCTGAATGATCCAATGTTGTCCTAAATGACTGATGATGATAAATATAATCCACTTGGTGTGTAACCAAGTCTCCGTATAAATGCACCTGCTCTGTCATAGTCTCAGGGTTCTGTTTAAAGCGCAGAGAGCATCATGAAGACCAAGGAACACACCAGGCAGGTCCGTGATACTGTTGTGGAGAAGTTTAAAGCCGGATTTGGATATAAAAAGATTTCCCAAACTTTAAATATCCCAAGGAGCACTGTGCAAGCGATCATATTGAAATGGAAGGAGTATCAGACCACTGCAAATCTACCAAGACCCAGCCGTCCCTCTAAACTTTCATCTCAAACAAGGAGAAGACTGATCAGAGATGCAGCCAAGAGGCCTATGATCACTCTGGATGAAATGCAGATATCTACAGCTGAGGCGGGAGAGTCTGTCCATAGGACAACAATCAGTTGTACACTGCACAAATCTGGCCTTTATGGAAGAGTGGGAAGAAGAAAGCCATTTCTCAAAGATATCCATAAAAAGTCTTGTTTAAAGTTTGCCACAAGCCACCTGGGAGACACACCAAACATGTGGAAGAAGGTGCTCTGGTCAGATGAAACCAAAATCGAACTTTTTGGCCACAATGCAAAACGATATTTTTGGCTTAAAAGCAACACAGCTCATCACCCTGAACACACCATCCCCACTGTCAAACATGGTGGTGGCAGCATCATGGTTTGGGCCTGCTTTTCTTCAGCAGGGACAGGGAAGATGGTTAAAATTGATGGGAAGATGGATGGAGCCAAATACAGGACCATTCTGGAAGAAAACCTGTTGGAGTCTGCAAAAGACCTGAGACTGGGACGGAGATTTATCTTCCAACAAGACAATGATCCCAAACATAAAGCAAAATCTACAATGGAATGGTTCACAAATAAACGTATCCAGGTGTTAGAATGGCCAAGTCAAAGTCCAGACCTGAATCCAATCGAGAATCTGTGGAAAGAGCTGAAAACTGCTGTTCACAAACGCTCTCCATCCAACCTCACTGAGCTCGAGCTGTTTTCCAAGGAAGAATGGGCAAGAATTTCAGTCTCTGAATGTGCAAAACTGATAGAGACATACCCCAAGCAACTTGCAGCTGTAATCGCAGCAAAAGGTGGCGCTACAAAGTATTAACTTAAGGGGGCCAAATAATTTGGCATGCCCCACTTTTCAGTTTTTTATTTTTTACAAAAGTTTAAAATATCCAATAAATTTTGTTCCACTTCACGATTGTGTCCCACTTGTTGTTGATTCTTCACCAAAAAATTAAAATTTTATATCCTTATGCTTGAAGCCTGAAATGTGGCAAAAGGTTGAAAAGTTCAAGGGGGCCGAATACTTTATATGTCAACTCCAAGAATAAATTTTTTTGAAAAGTATCAGATATTTTTTAAGGGGTTAAATCGTAAATAAAACGACATAAATTTGGTATCCCTGGAATCATACTGACCCACAGAATACAGGTGACATGTCATTTTGGCTGCACAGTGAACACCGTAAAAACAAAAAGCCGTAAGAAAGTCACACAAATGTAGTTTTTCTCCAATTCCACCCCATTCTGATTTTTTGTGCAGCTTCCCAGTACATCGTAGAGAATATTAAATGGTACCATTACGAAGTACAATTTGTCCCCCAAACACTAAGCATACATATGGCTCTGTGAACAGAAAAATAACAAAGTTATGGGGCTTGGAAGACAGGGAGTCAAAATCAAAAATTGAAAAATGCCTGCAGCAGGAAAGGGTTAAAATTAATTAAAAAAAAACAGGGAAAAACCTGCATGTACAAAAAGAAATGTGACCTGGTCCTGAACTGGTTAACTAGACATGTTAATTAAAACAGAGTTCTCTATTTAAAATATTGAGCATATAAACATGGGAAGGGGAAAGAAGGTGTAGAAGAAAGGAGTAAAAGGAAAAAGGGGAGGGGGATGGATAAATACCATCCCCTATTCAGGATTCTGGAGATGGACATGTGTATAATTTTTCCTAAATCATCCCAAGAACTGCCTCATCTCCTTACTATTACTGTGTGGTTCCATCACCAATCATTTTACTCACAAATCTAAGGGGGGCCTTGTCAAAGGCTAATACTGAAAAAATAGCAAGCATTTAATACATTTCTGATGGAATTTCTTTGTTTTAGGCAAGCAATGCTTCTTAGCTGGGAAGGTCGATCTCCTGCAGGAGCTATGATGTGATTTCAAGGTGTGGGGTATCCAATAATGACTATGCTAATTCCAGGTCTGAAGGTTTCTTGATGGTAATTTGCTAGCCATTTTTAGTAATCACCAAGCCAAAGAGGTAGAACTATCGGAAGAGTATCTTATGAGTGCATCTAGTAAAGGTTTCAATTTGTGTTTTTTGGTTGATGTCACAGGGAGATGTCTGGGAATAGATAACTATCATAGGCTTCATTCTTCAGTATGCCATGCTCCAGTGCCTCATTCAGAAGAGCTGCTGTATCTGTTAAACACAAGAGGCTGCAAATTATATCACGTGGCAGTTCATTAAGTCTGGGCTTGGAGTGTAGTGTTTTACAAAGAGAGAAAAGCAGTTAGGATTGTGACGTCTGCTGTGGCCCCTTTAAGACTGCCGGATCCACAGAGACGAATTCCCCTTTAAGAAATTGTCTTTATAATCCCCTCCATTTCTCTCCTCTATGCTGGCTATTGGTTTCACCCTGGTTTTGGCTCCCGTCCCTGTTGCTTCCTGCTGTTGTGTGCGTTTATCTGGCTCTGACCTTCGGACTGTGTACTTGGACTTCTCTTCGGATTACGATTCTGCTGTACTTACCCTCTCTGGCTTTTTGAGTCTGGCAATGTACCGAGACCTCTCCTTCCGTCACTCGCTCCTGTACTTCACTGCTATGGGGGGGGGTTTTTCCTTTCGGCACCAAACCACTCTTTTCGTAATATCTCCACTGCTGACCATGCTCTGTCATCTACTCTGCTTCTGGTGAGTTGCTTGCGATTCTGCTCTCTGGCTTCTGCTCACGGTTAATCAATTTGTAGCACATTCCACCGGTGTTGTCAACTCCGGTCTGGGATTCTGCCAAGTCCATCTCCACCACTAGGAGCTCTGGTGAAAACGTCCTGAGATTGACTTTGACCCATACTGGGTGTGTAGCAGTTTGGTTACGTTTTGTTTCTGCTATCGGTCGTTAGGTTCAGTTCTGCTGCTTCTCTCAATTCTGACTACACCTGATCATGTATCTGCATCTGAGCTCCTAACAAAAGCAAGTGTACACAGCCCACTAACAAGTCCTATGTTCCAGGTATAATCGAATTCCGACTCTAGATGCACGAACATCAAACTTCTTCGGCATGAGGTACTAGTAAGTCCAAAATTGTCTTGGTATTCCAGCAACCAGACTAGTCACGCAGTAAAATAAAACTTAACTTTTAATTAATCCATAAAAAGAGAGAAAAACAATGTTGTGGTACAAGGGCAATAAACTGCTTATGTGTTTTGGGCAAATGAGACCATTAGTCATAGCATAACGTCCACTACTTGCACAGTCATTTTAAAACCCTCAGTCTTAGCTGAGCATGCCAGTTAATTAATTAATTAGTGATGCATGATGTCACGAAAAGAGAAAAGGAAAAATTCACATATCACATAATAAAATTAAATTATAAAAATCATGTACAACATATTTTGACTGGTCAATAGCAATCAAACAAGGATATACTGCATAAATATAGTATAATATCATAAATATATATATATATATATATATATATATATATATATATGCAGTATATGTATGATGTAATCACATAAAAAGACATGAACGCATGTAGTAGACATGTAGTGTTTTACATAACTATGCAATCCTTGCAAAACCTGTTCAGGGTCTAGGAGCATAACAAATATTTCCTGCACTACTTTCAGCAAAGGCCAGGGGCGTAACTAGCAAAGACTAGCAGCCCCATAGAAAACTTTTGACTTGGGCCCCCTCCACCACCACATGGCATAGCGCCTCCTTTCCTGGTCCCCACACATTATAACGCCTCATTTACACACACTATAATGTCCCCACGTTATCTTCAGACAGTATAATATCCCATAGCAGCCCCTCCAGACAGTATTATGTCCCATAGCAACCCCTCCACACAGTTTAATATCTCATATTGGCCCCTTCACACAGTATAATGTCACATAGTGGCCCCTACAGACAGTATTATGTCCCTTAGTGGCCCCTCCACGCAGTATAATGTCACATAGTGGCCCTTGCACACAGTAAAATGTTACATAGCAGCCTTTCCACACAGTATAATGTCCCACAGTGGTCCCTCCACACAGTATTATGTTCCATAGCGGTCCCTATGGTGTCCGTTTCAGAACCTGAAATTTTTGGGGTACACCATCTATGAACTATTATTATAGTCTGGGATCTTTTCAGACCCCCGAGTTTAATGATCAGAGGATCAGAGGTCCAGAGGAGTTGACAGACATAAAAACAGTGGTGGTATTTACCTCTCACGACATATAATGGCGCCGGCAAAACCCACGTCTGTGACGTCATTGAAGAGGGCCGAAGACATCGGGGAGTCCCGCTGGAGCCCAGGAGAGATAAATAACACTGGTTTTTTATCTTTCCTCACGTCCCCTGGGCCTCAGATCATTATACTATGTGGTCTGAAGAGACCCAGAGTATAACAATAGCAGTTTCAGTTCGGATGTATTCAGTCTGAACGGAACTGCTAGGTGAAACTTGCGAGATGAATCTAGCTCCACTCCTGCTCACAGCCGCTTTTGCTTCCCCTACTGCACTCCAGGAGGCCCCGTGCATCCCATATCACGTTGTTGATGCTGACAGTGACATATTGGACGCATGGGGCCCCTTGGAAGGCAGTACTGTTTTTTTTACATAGCACCACAATAAAGGAAGTGACAATTTTGCAAAATCACACAGCACTGCTTTTTCTTACATAGAAGCTCAAATGAAAGATAGCACCAAGCAGGACATAGCGTAATCCCGTGTAGGAGAAAGACAAAACAAATCAAGCCAAAAATGTTTGAGTTAGGTGATTTGTTTGATACCCACAATAATAGATAAGATAAAATAAGCCTTTCACCTTGTGTTGTTGTGATGAGTCATAAGAACAGAACAGTATTTGATAAATGCGTCCCGAGATTGGAGCTGCAGGAGCCTTGCTGCTGTGGGATAGTATCCTTGGTATATGGAATCAAGTGGGGTTGAACTTGAGCTTAAGCACGGTTCCTTTCTTTCACCTATGCTGATTGCATCATGGCCCAACTCCAGTTTAGTTACATAGTCTGGAATTTGCCACAGTGCCACCTTTCCTATGCAAAAGTAGTTTTTTGGTGTGGATAGCACTGCCTTTGTACCACCTCATCTTTGATGTTCCAATTAATTGGAATTACACGTTGCTCATTCTAGACCAGGGGTCGGCAACCTCCGGCACGAATGCCAAGAGTGGCACGCGAGGCTTATTTTCCTGGCACGGCAGCATAGTCCTCACCCAGTAGTTTCGATCGGACCAAACACGGCCAAAACGAAACTGCTATTATTATACTGTGGGGTCTCTTCAGACCCCGAGTATAATAAGCGGAGCTCCCGGGGAGGTGATGAAACATAAAAAACAATGTTACTCACCATTCCACGCTCCGTAGCCGCTGTGTGCTCTTCGGGCGCTTCTGCCTGACGTAAGAGACTGCTGACAGGACCTCAAGGGTCACGTCTGACATCATTACGCATAATGACGCGATGTGATCCCTGAGACTCAATCAGTGGTCGCTGACTACAGGCAGAAGCGCCCGAAGAGAACAGGGCGGCTGCGGAGCAGAGGGAAATGTGAGTTAACATTGTTTTTTTTGTTTGTTCATCTCCCCGTGGGGCTCCGCTTATTATATTCTGGGGTCTGAAGAGACCCCACAGTATAATTATAGCTAGTGAGTGGCGACAATTGGAATGTTATAAAAGTTAGAATATTATACTGTTTGCAGGGGCCACTATGGGACATAATACCATGTGCAGGGACCACTATGGGGCATAATACTGTGTGCAGGGACCACTATGGGACATAATACCGTGTGCAAGGGCCTCTATGGGACATAATACCATGTGCAGGGGCCATTATGGGACATAATACCGTGTACAGGAGCCGCTATGGGATATAAAACCGTGTACAGGAGCCGCTATGGGATATAATACTGTGTGCAGGGACCGCTATGGGGCAAAATACCATGTGCAGGGGCCGGTATGGGTCATAATACCGTGTGCAGGGGCCACTATGGGACATAATACTGTGTGCAGGGGCCGTTATGAGACATAATACCATGTGCAGGGACTGCTATGGGACATAATACCGTGTGCAGGGGTCGTCAGATTTACAATTATTGACTGGCACTCCGAGTACCTCAACTTTGATTTTTTTAATGGAAATCGGCATACCGAAAAAAAAAGGTTGCCTACCCCTGTTCTAGTCCATCTGTCTAAGAAGCTGAAGGTGGTGAATGATTACTACATGCAGCAGGCCACCATTCTGTAATTTTGAAATCTGTCATTGAAGGCCCATCATGAAAGTGTGTCACCTCCTGAGTCCTGAGGCCCTTCCATGAGGCCAACAAATTTGTCAGTATGGGTAACTGCAGTATTAGTCATGCCATTCGTTTAATAAAACTTTATTGTTTTATTTGCAAATATTCACTCATTTTGAATTTGATGCCTGCAACACGTTCCAAAATAGTTGGGACAGGGGCAACAAAAGCTGGGCCCGGGTCATGTTTACCACTGTGTTATATCACCTTTCCTTTTAGCAACACTCAATAAGCGTTTGGGAACTGAGGACATGAATTGTTGAAGCTTTGTAGGTGAAATTCTTTCCCATTCTTGCTTGATGTACAACTTCAGTTGCTCAACAGTCCGTCGTCTCCATTGTCGTATTTTGCGCTTCATAATGCACCACACATTTTCAATGGGAGACAGGTCTGGACTGCAGGCAGGCCAGTTAAGTACCTGAACTCTTTTACTACGAAGTCAAGCTGTTGTAACACGTGCAGAATGTGGCTTGGCATTGTCTCACTGAAATAAGCAGGGACGTCCCTGAAAAAGACAGATCTTGGATGGCAGCATATGTTGCTCCAAAACCTGTATGTACCTTTCAGCATTAATGGTGCCTTCACAGATGTGCAAGTTACCCATACCATGGGCACTAACACACCCCCATACCATTAGAGATGTGGCATGGGCACTAACATACCCCCATACCATCAGAGATGATGACTTTTGAACTTTGTGCTGATAACAATCCGGTCAGTCCTTTTCCTCTTTGGCCCGGAGGACATGACGTCCATGATTTCCAAAAAACAATTAGAAATGTGGACTGGTCAGACCACAGGACACTTTTCCACTTTGCGTCAGTCCATCTCAGATGAGCTGAGGCCCAGAGAAGCCGGTGACGAGCTGTATTCACTGTCAATGGTTTTGTGAAGTGTTCCTGAGCCAATGTGTTAATATCCATTACAGAATGATGCTGGTTTTGAATGCAGTGCCTCCCAAGGGAGCGAAGGTCACGGACATCCAGTGTTGGTTTTCGGCCTTGCCGCTTACTTGCAGAGATTTGTCCAGATTCTCTGAATCTTTTGATGATATTATGGCCTGTAGATGATGAAATCCCTAAATTCCTTGCAATTGTATGTTGAGAAACGTTGTTATTAAACTATAGGACTATTTTCTCACGTTCACGCAGTTCACAAAGTGGTGAACCTCAATCATACTTGCTTGTGAACGACTGAGCCTTTTGTGGACACTCCTATATGACACTCACCTGTACTCCAATTAACCTGTTCACCTCTGGAATGCTCCAAACAGGTGTTTTTTGAGCATTCCTCAACTTTCCCAGTCTTTTGTTGCCCCTGTCCCAGCTTTTTTGGAACATGTTGCAGGTATCAAATTCAAAATGAGTGAATATTTGCAAAAAACAATAAAGTTTATCCATTTGAACACTAAATATCTTGTCTTTGTAGTGTATTCAATTGAATATAGGTTGAAAAGGATTTGCAAATCATCGTAATCTGTTTTTATTTATGTTTTACACAACGTCCCAACTTCATTGGAATTGTTGTTGTAGTAAAATACGTTTTTAGCTGAACTGGTATTGGGTCGTCCTTCTCGTCTGTGACATCACTGTATTCTGGGGAGCCCACCCCTGTCACGGCTTACAATCGCAGTCAGGAGCTGACCTTATTTGTCTACAGATGATGATGATGACTACAACCATGCTGGTCAAAACCAACCGTGGCAGGCTCTTGGGCCTGTGCACATGCTGGCAAACATGGCAAACAGGATGCTTTGTTGCTTACATAGTGACAAGCATATTGTTAGTATCAAGCAAAGGGATGATTACTGCATCATCGCTATTTTAGACTTAAATGGAAAAATTTTTCCTGCTTCCCAAAAGGAAGCAAAACTGGCATATTACTACACTCTGTGTCCAGCTTGGTGCAGCTTTTAGGGAAACAACTGTCATTGCTAGCTGCATATCTGCCCAGGAGGCGCCTGTCCACTCCCAGTTCTTCTCACTCAATTAGTGCACCACCACCTCTGCCAGTCACACAATTACAAATAGCAGAAGAGCAGAAGCACCAGCATCAACCAATGCACATATGGAACATGATAAACCAATTTTTTATTTTATAGTGCCAAAAGTATCCCCCCCCCCCCCCAAAAAAAAAAAAAAAATGCTGTTGCTTTTTCAATCTCTAAATAGCAATGCCATGTAGTGGGTGGCATGTTCACACAAAAACAGATGTGAAACTGTCCACTAGATGTGTGGAGAACATTACATTTGTCAAAATGAATCAGCATTGGATCATTGAGGATTTTCACACACCTCCGGCTGATGCCAATGAATAGATCTATCATGTATCACTGGCCCAATGATGCCACTGTCTTCCTGTCTATCAAGTTTCATGTACTTTACTTGTAACTCTATACAGCTGTACACATGATCTCCTGTGCCTTCGTCTGTCATGTTACATTCAATACTGTACTGACAGTGATGTTGCCACTGCTACCACCACTTCCACCACTCACTTCCACATGTCCTGTGGGCCTGCGGCTTGGTATGTCATGTTATATTCCATATTGTTGGTGCCACTATTGACATACTAAAAAAGATATTTAAAATAGAACCCACTCAAAAAAACAACCCCCCCCAAAAAAAAAACAAACAAACAAAAAAAACATCACCAACAAAAAAGACTGCCCCTTTGAACAACATTGCCATGTTGGTGTGGCATCTGCTCCCATAAACAGATCATTTTTGGCATTTTAAGGTATTTCTTCTTCACTTTTCTAACCATGCACACTGTCAAATTTTTCTCCAAAATATCACCAAACAGGTTGTACCTGCCAGTCGCCAGATAATAAATTTTTAGAGTGCTTGTAAAAGTCATTAATTTTTATAATACAACCTCCATGTGTGTATTGAAAATAAATGTAGGTATCTTCCTCCAAAACAGGCACATTTTTGGAGCATTTTTAATTTTAAAAAGTGTAAAGAAAATTGTGCTGCAGTGTGTGGTTAAACAAGTTTGTGTTGCCCTAGACATACATGTTACTTTCACTTTGCCTGTGTCCGCCTAGAAATGAGTTAGATAAGGTCCTAGGAATCCTAAGAGTTGCATACTCTATGTTTTAAGCCAATTGAAACTCAGATTTTAAACAAATTTATTTGGACTGAAACATTGAGTAGTCAGAGATAGAAATAAACCAAGAGGAGCGCAGAGGAATTCCTACCTGGTATATCCACAGGATAGATGCAGATTATCTTGTTTAATTGATGTATTTGGAGAATAACAAGCCCGCGTGTGGGTTGAAAAAAAAAAAATGGTTTTATATTAAATACACAAATATTTAAAGGGGCCCCCGGGCCTTTAAAAACCCTTGCCCGGGGAGGGATATTACGATATCTGTAATATCCGCTTTGCTTGGTTAGCTTAAATCCTTTAATGCGTTATTTGTATAATAGTAATAGATATATAATATTTTTTTTTATAGATGAATACAATTAATTTGGATAAAGATTAGCATGAAAATAGAATGTGCTGAATCTTGCCTATTTCCATATTAAACAACTGTTACTTATTTATACTATTTGCATGTATTTTAGAGCATTAAACATATTTTTTAAATGATAATGATAAATAAGTGTTCCTAAACTATCTAAATATTATTTAATCTTAATCTTTTTTTATTTTTCAAATTTCTGTTAATTACTTTCCTACCAACCTGATAGGGTAATTTAGTTGATAATCTTCATAGAAGGATTGTTTGTATATACGATCCAATCATCATTAGCATGGCCACATGACAACTGAAATCTAATGTGTATGGCCAGCCTATAGAAACTGATATCGAAGAACACATACCTTGGCCATCTGCATAAGGTCTTAAAGAAAACCTGTCAGGTGATTTATCTTAGAGCAGGACATGATAAAAGAACGGAAGCTGTTCTTTTGATATACAGGTTTATGTAATTTTGGGCAGAATGGCTTAGTAAAAAGACTATTAGGGAGACAGGGAGATTTCTGTGAATGTGAAACAGATGGTACGGGCTGGAAAATTTTGTTATTACGCTCCACCATAGAAAATGTATTTGCAGTAATAATATGTAATAACCTCTGTGATGCTGCTCTAATGGTCAAGAACAGAAATTGTTAAAATCCTGGGCATTTAACCAGTTAGATGCCATGGTAAGTGCTAACTGTGGCATCTCAGTGGTTAGAAGGATGGTGAAGGCTACCATTCTCAACTCATCATCTTGCCTGCAATATAAATTATATCACAAGTCTAACTTCACTGAGATTTTCCACATCCCATTTATATTTATGTTAGAATTTGGACTCTGTCAGAAATAGAGAAATGTAGCAAGTCTCAGTAAAGGTGAACTTGTGTTTGAAGGCATCATAATATCATTCTTATAGTTTGCTACTTTGGTACATTTCAGATTTTAATACTGTACATCAATTGAATATAAACCTTACATGGTATATACAGTATACTGAACCTCTATGCTGTTATTCCACTGTTCATGCTACTCTAGCTACATACATGTGCAGGAGGAACAGTTTGATCTAGTGCAAATATCTGCTTTTTTAGTATATGTGTTCAGGATTTTCAGTGTAGATGTGTGACTATTTATTAACAGCTTTTAACAGTTTATTATTTGTCAATTGTTTTTATTTATTTATTGATAAATAAGCATTAGCATGATGAGGAAAAATTACACAGTATTTGCAGAATTTATCCTTCTTGGGCTTTCCAGTAACCCAAGAACACAAACAATACTTTTTGGTATATTTCTGCTGGCATATATATTTACACTTTTTGGGAATGTTATGATTATTCTGGTGACTCTTACAGATAGCAGTCTTCAGACTCCTATGAATTTATTTATTAGTAACCTATCCTATATTGACATATGTTATTCATCATCAATTACACCACGGATGCTAAAAAACATGCTGTCACTTAAAAAGACAATTTCATTTGCAGAGTGTTTAATTCAAATGTACATATCACTTTCCTTAGGGGAATCTGAATGTATTTTATTAGCTATAATGGCATATGATCGTTATATGGCAATATGCTACCCATTGCATTACCCTGCAGTCATGCAAAGGTCAGTATGTATCAAGATAGCAACAGGTAACTGGGTCTGTGGCTTTATTTTTTCTATTTCTCATGTTGTTCTAATATGGAATATGGATCTGTGTGACACTTGCAAAATCAACCATATCTTATGTGAAGCTCCAGAACTTTTGTCTTTAGGTTGTGCAAATATTTCTGTTGTTGAAATTGCGATATTTGTTGTGGGTGTGCTGATTTTAATGATACCCATTGTGTTTATAATGACGTCTTACATTCAAATAATACGAGCTATTTTAAAGATGAAAACCTCTGAGGGACAGCAAAAAGCATTTTCCACATGCAGTTCTCATATGCTGGTTGTAACATTATTTTATGGTTCTGCTATGGCGGTTTATATGAAGCCTAGATCACACTCTTTACCAAATGTGGACAAGGCTCTTGCAGTAATTTATACAATTCTAATTCCAATGTTGAATCCTTTAATATATACCCTTAGAAACAAAGAAGTTAAAAGAGCAATCAAAAACATCTCAATTAATAGAAAAATAATGCATATTTTGTAAAAGTAAGTAATGGATATGTCTCTGTTCTATCATACAAAAAGTAATTTTCTGAATGCCTATTGCAACATATATGTCCTGGTCTGTAAAATTGTGCCATGGTAATCCAGGATACAATTACACCTGATACCTGACTCTGACCAATGACATCAAATGCTGACCTTAATACTCACAGTTGACCTGATTCTGATACCTGATTCTGAGACCTGACTTTGACCACTGAAACTGACTTATGGCCATGATGTATGACTTTGACAATTGACGCCTTACTGTGAACTAGCTAGTCACAGTTTAGGGTCAAAAGTTGGTATATTACTGTGTGCTATTATCTAGTTTTAATTTGCTCCATTAAGTTTGTTCAGTTTTTGAAGGCCTACTGCAGTTGCATTAGTTCCATTACACTTCCATTATTTTAGCAGAATATCCATTGTTTTTATGAGGCGATGCGCTGTCAACAAGGGACTATTTTTATACCTGCATAAAATGATCAAATCAATTGACAAATGAGCGTGTGTTTGTTGTTTACATAGGGCAATGAGCAGGAACAAAATTTTATTGCAAATGCTTGTCTGGCAAACATTGTCCCATGTAAAAGGGACTTTAATAGAGATGTTTTGTTTGTTTCATTTCAGGTTTGGGTGGTGATGGACCAGGCCACAAAAGATGATGATTCTCAGGTAGCACAACAATTCTGTGGCTACAAACAGTGCCACCAAAACCAGAAATAGTGTTGCCATCCACATTTTTACTGTTAGTACTTGCACAAGTGTTTCCTTCTGCCTTTCCTTTTGCCTTTCCCCTCACCTGTTTTTTTTTCCAGTCATTTTACTGCACACTGCTTAATTATAATAATATTAGAAACAATTTCAGAAAATTAAAAAAACATTAAATGACCTGGTCAATAACTATTAGACTTTAGCTAAACTATTAGCTTTAAATAACTGAGTTTTCTTTAGATTAGCGCAGGTTATAAGACTTAATATATAAGAAAAAACAAAACAAAAATGCTTAAGAAAAGAATATTTTTTCAGATTAGCATGCTTCCGCACACTATGTTTGGGGTGAGCAGAGCAGAAAAAAAAAAAAACAATAAATAACAGAGTTTTTTCCCAATTAGCATGGGCTGTGGGACTGTATACTGGGTGAACAACAACAAAAAAAATGCTTAACCAAAGAAAAACAAAAGATTAAAGTACTGACTATCAGTAAAAATTATATTTAAACACTCTGTATACAGATGAAACTGCTCTATTGCACAACCTAGACAAATTTAGATTATTGGCAATGAAACTGTCCTTTGTCTGTGTATTAGTGCAGCAATGCTATTGTCAAGCTTACAGTCACCACAGCAGCATAGATATTCTCACTCACTCCTAATAGCTATGTGTTATGACCCGGTCTTCACAATTTCAGCCTGTTAGGTTCAAGAGTGTCTGGATGACATTCTGCGCGTGAATCGTCTGACGCGCGGCAGGAGAATGTTCACACAGGGCATGTGGTCTCTGCAGAAGCACTCACGCGTTGATCGTACGATGAGTTGCGCCGCTGGTCAATGCTCTAGTGTGTCTTTGCCTCTGAAGGGGTTAAGTCTCTCTGCAGTGCTGAGGACTCATTACAGACTGTGGGCGGTTCAGAGTGCTGCTATCCAATTACCTTTCTATCCTGCTCCTGGCTATATAACTCTGCTTTGCATGTTGTCAGGAGCTGGTCTTAAACTTCAGTTGTCTGTGTTTTCCAAAAGTGATCTGTCTGCCTGAATTTGCTGCTATCTTCTGAGTCTGAGCTACTTGCCGTTCAGTTATACCTTGCTGCCTATTCATCCTCTCCACCTCAAGAAACCTTAGTGGAAATTTGTTAAGTATCTGAGCACTTTTTGTTCCAAGCATAGTTTGTTCCGGCTGTAGTGAGCCCTAGTCTTTTTACTGCTTGGAAGTTTGGATTTTTTGTAGGGTTTTTTGTGTGATGCTAAGTTCTGTTTATTCTATCATTTGCACTGTGTCAGTATTGTTGTGTTTCACATTTATTTTCTGCTCTATACAGTACTTTTTGTCTTTCCTCATATTCACCATTAGTCCAGTTGGACACCTGTGGGGGGCTTTCTCTATATTTAACCTCTCCTTTCAAAATGTGAAACAAGTCAGGTTTTCTGTTTCTATTGTAGGCGAGTTATTTCTCTGGCTGTGTTCGTGCCCATGGCTACTTCTAGTCTGCAAGGCAGGGACTAGGAGTATCTTACACGAGTAATTCCAAACTGCTCATGATATTAAGTTGTTTTTTTTTATGTATATATATATATATATATATATACTTGACTGAGAAGTTATCAGTCAGGGGCCAGTCCCTTGTCAGAGATCCCCAGATCATAATACTAGGATTCTATCACTAATCTGCCTGTAATTGATAAAATCTGAATAAATGTTCCTATTCCTAAGATTCTCTAAGCTTTTCCGAACTGAATTCTCTGTATGACACAGTGAGATGAATTATAGATCCCCTCTACATCTACCATTACTGTAATACCTGTGATCATGCTTACATCATGTGTTATTCATCATGCAGTGATGAATAACACATCCATTGCCTACTTCCTCCATTACTGAAATACTTTGTGTTCCAGCTCACAGCATCTTTATACTATAAATTACATCAGCACTGTAAGGTGTCCAGCAACCACTGTCTATTGGCTGAGAGGCAGTCAGCTGATGTCAGGGGGCGCTAGAACATCACAAAACATGTGTCTCCTGTATGTTTCCTTCGCAATGCATGTGGTAGTGGTCATTTTAGTTTATAGAGATATCACCATTTGTTCAGTTTTGCTAAAAAAAAAAAACAATTTTGAATATTCTGATCAAACCTGGTTCTTAACGAATTGGCTCTCTCATCTCTATTCAGAAAAAATATTCATTTCGGGCCTTGTGTTCAAGCCCACAGCACCTTATATACTATAAATGACATCAGCACTGTAAGGTGTCCATCTACTACAGACTATTGGTTGAGAATGTCACAGTGACTCACAGACACGTGCATCTTCTGCATTTTCACTGTGCAATACATTTTGGAGCCTTCTTAGTTTGTCTGAGACGAATCACCATTTATTTGGTTTAATTAAAAGACAAACAATTTGGAATATTCGGGTCGAACCCAGCTTGGAACAAACTGGTTCATTCATCTCTAGTTAAAGACTACCTTCTATGCAACCTTCTATGCAGAAAAACTTTAATGCTAGCTACATTTCATATTGCATACTCAAATGATGTCTCACTCCTGACTTTTTTCATTGAACACAGTCTGCATGAGTATTTTCCAGGTCTCTGGCAACACTCAGGTAAACTAAGGATAATACAGGCCACCCCCTCTATCTTATTCTCATGGGACAGCACAGCTTATTCAGTGGTAGATTCCTTCAACCTCGCTGTGGTAGGGAAAGGATTTAAAAGGTCATTCTTCCTGACAGCCATCACATTCTTCCACAGTGGTTGCTAGAACTCACAAGCAAATCAATGGATGGCTGGTGCTTCTATGAACTGTGGTCTGCTGTCCTATCATGCTAAGTCTCTGTATAGAAATTCAATCTGTATGTATCTGTGTGTACTGAATGTTGACTGTTTCCTGTTAATACTATGTAGTGTACTAAATGGTATTGTCTTTATTGGAGCTGGTGGAGAACCCAATTTCCCTACAGGGACCAATACATTTCTATTCTATTCTATTCTATTCTATTCTATTTCATTCCATTCTTTTAGATATACTGTACAGTATGTGATTGATAGCTAGTCAGCTTATAAACTCAAATGATATCTGACTTTACCGAAAATTACCTTTACAGTTACTGAAATGATATACAGTTGAAACTAGAAGTTTACATACACTATATAAAAATATATATGCATGTTTTTCTCACTATCTGACATGAAATCAGAATAAATCTTTCCCATTGTAGGTCAATTAGGATTACCAAAATTATTTATATTTGCCAAATGCCAGAATAATGAGAGAGAGAGAATTTTTAAGGCCTTTTTTATTACTTTCTGCAAAGTCAAAATTTTAGCTACATTTCATTAGTATTTGTCCTTAAACTGTATGACTTGAGACAAACGTCTTGGATATCCTTCCACAAGCTTCTCATAATAGAAAAGGCAGGTGCGAGCAAGGCAGCCTACAAACATGGCTCAGTGACACCATTTCTGTCAGGAGGAATGGGCCCAAATTCCTACCAACTATTGTGAGAATCTTGTGGAAGGATATCCAAAATGTTTGACCCAAGTCATATAGTTTAAGGGTGATGGTACCAAATACTAATGAAATGTATGTAAACTTTTGACTTTGCAGAAATTAATAAAATGCCTTAAAAATTCTCTCTTTCTCTCATTATTCTGGCATTTGGCAAATATAAATAATTTTGGTAATCCTAACTGACCTAAAACGGGAAAGGTTTATTCTGATTTCAGTGTATAGTGTATGTAAACTTCTGGTTTCAACTGTATATATATATATATATATATATATATATATATATAAGTTCCTCCCTATATAACAGCACCTTTATAAATAATAGTTCCCCCTTATAATAACCCCCATTATAAATAATAGTATAATAGTACCCCCCTTATAATAGCCCCCCTTAAAAGGGGACAACTATTACAAATAAGTGGGGCCATTATAAGGTTGAAACTATTATAAATAAGGAGGTTATTATAAGTGAGGAACTATTATATAAAGGGAACTATTATATGGTGGAGACTGTTATATACAGTCATATGAAAAAGTTTGGGCACCCCTATTAATCTTAATCATTTTTAGTTCTAAATATTTGGGTGTTTGCAACAGCCATTTCAATTTGATATATCTAATAACTGATGGACACAGTAATATTTCAGGATTGAAATGAGGTTTATTGTACTAACAGAAAATGTGCAATATGCATTAAACCAAAATTTGACCGGTGCAAAAGTATGGGCACCTCAACAGAAAAGTGACATTAATATTTAGTAGATCCTCCTTTTGCAAAAATAACAGCCTCTAGTCGCTTCCTGTAGCTTTTAATTAGTTCCTGGATCCTGGATGAAGGTATTTTTGACCATTCCTCTTTACAAAACAATTCCAGTTCAGTTAAGTTTGATGGTCGCCGAGCATGGACAGCCCGCTTCAAATTATCCCACAGATGTTCAATGATATTCAAGTCTGGGGATTGGGATGGCCATTCCAGAACATTGTAATTGTTCCTCTGCATGAATGCCTGAGTAGATTTGGAGCTGTGTTTTGGATCATTGTCTTGCTGAAATATCCATCCCCGGCGTAACTTCAAATTCGTCACTGATTCTTGTACATTATTCTCAAGAATCTGCTGATACTGAGTTGAATCCATGCGACCCTCAACTTTAACAAGATTCCCGGTGCCGGCATTGGCCACACAGCCCCAAAGCATGATGGAACCTCCACCAAATTTTACAGTGGGTAGCAAGTGTTTTTCTTGGAATGCTGTGTTTCTTTGACGCCATGCATAACGCCTTTTTGTATGACCAAACAACTCAATCTTTGTTTCATCAGTCCACAGGACCTTCTTCCAAAATGAAGCTGGCTTGTCGAAATGTGCTTTTGCATACCTCAGGCGACTCTGTTTGTGGCGTGCTTTCAGAAACGGCTTCTTTCGCATCACTCTCCCATACAGCTTCTCCTTGTGCAAAGTGTGCTGTATTGTTGACCGATGCACAGTGACACCATCTGCAGCAAGATGATGCTGCAGCTCTTTGGAGGTGGTCTGTGGATTGTCCTTGACTGTTCTCACCATTCTTCTTCTCTGCCTTTCTGATATTTTTCTTGGCCTGCCACTTCTGGGCTTAACAAGAACTGTCCCTGTGGTCTTCCATTTCCTTACTATGTTCCTCACAGTGGAAACTGACAGGTTAAATCTCTGAGACAACTTTTTGTATCCTTCCCCTGAACAACTATGTTGAACAATCTTTGTTTTCAGATCATTTCAGAGTTGTTTTGAGGAGCCCATGATGCCACTCTTCAGAGGAGATTCAAATAGGAGAACAACTTGCAATTGGCCACCTTAAATACCTTTTCTCATAATTTTATACACCTGGCTATGAAGTTCAAAGCTCAGTGAGGTTACAAAACCAATTTTGTGCTTCAGTAAGTCAGTAAAAAGTAGTTAGGAGTATTCAAATCAATAAAATGATAAGGGTACCCAAATTTTTGCACCGGTCAAATTTTGGTTTAATGCATATTGCACATTTTCTGTTAGTACAATAAACCTCATTTCAATAATGAAATATTACTGTGTCCATCAGTTATTAGATATATCAAATTGAAATGGCTGTTGCAAACACCCAAATATTTAGAACTAAAAATGATTAAGATTAATAGGGGTGCCCAAACTTTTTCATATGACTGTATAAGGGCACTATTATAAGGGTGGACTATTATATATAAGGAGGGCTATTATAAAGGAACTATTATATATAAGGGGGCTATTATAAGGGGGAGACGTTTATATATAAGGTGGCTAGTATTTATAATGGAGTAACTATTATATATAAGGGGCACTATTATAAGAAAGGAATTATATACAAGGGGAGCTATTATAAGGGGGAGACGGTTATATATAAGGGGGGCTATTAAATATAAGTGGGCTATTATAAGGGGGAACTATTATATATAAGGGAGGCTGTTATAAGAGGGAGACATACTTTATATAAGGGGCTATTATTTATAATGGAAGAACTGTTTTATATAAGGAGGGCTATTATAAAAGGAATTATTATATATAAGGGGGGCTATTATAAGGGAGGACCGTTATATATAAGGTCAGCTATTATAGTAGAGGAACTATTATATAAAAAGAGGGCTATTATAAGGGGGGACTGTTATATATAAGGGGACTATTATAGGAGAGGAACTATTATACTGTATATAAGGGAGTTATTATAAGGGGGAACTATTATATATCAGGTTGGCTGTTATAAGGGGGATACTTATATATAAGGGGCTATTATGTGAAAGGGAGGAACTATTTATAAGGGGGTTATTATTTATAAGGGAGGAAATTATTATATATAAGGGGGCTATGTTAAGGGGGAAACATATAAGGCGGGCTATTATTTATAAAGGAAAAACATTTTATAATGGGCCTATAATAAGGGGGGGACATTATATATATATATATATATATATATATATATATATATATATATATATATAAGGAGAGAGAGAGAGGCGACTACATATACAGTACAGACCAAAAGTTTGGACACACCTTCTCATTCCAAGAGTTTTCTGTATTTTCATGACTATAAAATTTGTAGATTCACACTGAAGGCATCAAAACTATGAATTAACACATGTGGAATTATATACTTAACAAGAAAGTGTGAAACAACTGAAAATATGTCTTATATTCTAGGTTCTTCAAAGTAGCCACCTTTTGCTTTGATTACTGCTTTGCACACTCTTGGCATTCTTTTGATGAGCTTCAAGAGGCAGTCACCTGAAATGGTTTTCACTTCATAGGTATGCCCTGTCAGGTTTAATAAGTGGGATTTCTTGCCTTATAAATGGTGTTGGGACCATCAGTTGTGTTGTTCAGAAGTCAGGTGGCTACACAGCTGATAGTCCTACTGAATGGAGTGTTAGAATTTGTATTATGGCAAGAAAAAAAGCAGCTAAGTAAAGAAAAACGAGTGGCCATCATTACTTTAAGAAATGAAGGTCAGTCAGTCCGAAAAATTGGGAAAACTTTGAAAGTGTCCCCAAGTGTAGTGGCCAAAACCATCAAGAGCTACAAAGAAACTGGCTCACATGAGGACCGCCCCAGGAAAGGAAGACCAAGAGTCACCTCTGCTGCGGAGGATAAGTTCATCCGAGTCACCAGCCTCAGAAATCGCAGGTTAACAGAAGCTCAGATTAGAGACCAGGTCAATGCCACACAGAGTTCTAGCAGCAGACACATCTCTACAACAACTGTTAAGAGGAGACTGTGTGCAGCAGGCCTTCATGATAAAATAGCTGCTAGGAAACCACTGCTAAGGACAGGCAACAAGCAGAAGAGACTTGTTTGGGCTAAAGAACACAAGGAATGGACATTAGACCTGTGGAAATCTGTGCTTTGGTCTGATGAGTCCAAATTTGAGATCTTTGGTTCCAACCACCGTGTCTTTGTGCGACGCAGAAAAGGTGAACGAATGGACTCTACATGCCTGGTTCCCACCGTGAAGCATGGAGGAGGAGGTGTGATAGTGTGGGGGTGCTTTGCTGGTGACACTGTTGGGGATTTATTCAAAATTGAAGGAATACTGAACCAGCATGGTTACCACAGCATCTTGCAGCGGCATGCTATTCCATCCGGTTTGCGTTTAGTTGGACCATCATTTATTTTTCAACAGGACAATGACCCCAAACACACCTCCAGACTGTGTAAGGGCTATTTGACCAAGAAGGAGAGTGATGGGGTGCTACGCCAGATGACCTGGCCTCCACAGTCACCAGACCTGAACCCAATTGAGATGGTTTGGGGTGAGCTGGACCGCAGAGTGAAGGCAAAAGGGCCAAGAAGTGCTAAGCATCTCTGGGAACTCCTTCAAGACTGTTGGAAGACCATTTCAGGTGACTACCTCTTGAAGCTCATCAAGAGAATGCCAAGAGTGTGCAAAGCAGTAATCAAAGCAAAAGGTGGCTACTTTGAAGAACCTAGAATATAAGACATATTTTCAGTTGTTTCATACTTTTTTGTTAAGTATATAATTCCACATGTGTTAATTTATAGTTTTGATGCCTTCAGTGTGAATCTACAATTTTTATAGTCATGAAAATACAGAAAACTCTTGGAATGAGAAGGTGTGTCCAAACTTTTGGTCTGTACTGTATATGTAGAGAGAGGGAGGGTATTGTTAAAGGGGCTATTATTTATAAGAGGTAACTATTATTTATAAGAGGGTTATTATTTATAAGTGGGTATTATTGTTAGGAGGGCTAATATTTATAAGAGGGCTATTATTTATAAGAGGGCTAATATTGATAATGTGGACTATTATTTATAAGGTGAACTATTATTCATGAGAGGGCTATTAATAAGGGGACTATTTAAGGAAGCAGTATTATTTATGAGGGGGGTTATTACTAAAAAGGAGGAACTATTACTGATATGGGGCGCTGTTTATAAGCAGGGACTATTATTGATAAGGAGGCGCTATAGTAACTGATGAGGGGGTGCAAAAATCTATTAGGCGGTACAAAGGTGGGTATTCGAATTGTGTGTGGATATAAGGGGGGTTGGTTGTTACTGTTTTGGGGTAGAAAGGGGGCGTTATTAAAGGGGCTGCCACTGGAAATATGATGGCATTGTTGATATATCAGCATTTGGCTCTGCTTTTAATTTTGCCCAGGGCCACACTTTGTCTAAAATCGGCCCTGCTTATGGTACAATATTACTTGCACTTGCAGGGGCAATGTTAGATGGCTGGCATGGCTTGTAAAAAGGTTTATACCCAATGGACACATGGACCCCACACAGATCATATGTTCTTGCAGCCTCCAGGTACCAGAAGCTGCTAGTGGACGGGCGGCCAGATGCAGCACCGCTCTTATTCAAGTAATAGGAGCAGCACTGCAGTTTGCCAGAATTGCTGCTATGGATCCTGTGTGTAAATTTGATTTGGTTCCGGAAAACCTCTTTAAGAACACGGACAAAAAAATCAACGTAAGGAGACAGCTACATTTTTCAAATCTGACATACGTCAGCTTATAGTATAATAGCTTTTTAACAATTTATCTTAAGTGATTTTGAGAGTGTTTTTCATGAAACATTGCACCTCATGTTAGTGGTGAACTATGGTCAATATTTTTTGCATTTATTTATAAAAAAAATTGGAAATTTTAAAAAATTTGCAATTTTTAGATAAAAATGCTCAGCTATTCAGATAGACATACCACGGAAATCAGTTAATAAATATCTATCATATCTTTTCTGTTTATTGGGATACATTTTTAAACATCCTACAGTTTTACCAGGTTGTTAGAAGACTTATAATTCTAACAGAAATTTTCCAAAGTTTCAAGAAAATTTCCAAAACCCACTTTTTACAGACAACTTCAGTTCAGGAAAACCCACTGTTTGGATGTGGAGTGGTGATGTCAATCCAGCAGTTCTAATTATATAATTTCAGATCAAGGAGTCCTGCCTGCCTGGGTCTGGAGGTGCACCATATGAATTGCAGCATAGAGGTGTATATTCATCCAAAAAAAAGACACAGCAACCGGATCCCCCCCCAAAAAAGTGCCCCATATATGTTTGTAAACTGGTTTGGGCGCACTACAGAAGAGAATATGCACCATTTAACTTTAATAACATATATTTTGATTGACTGATTTTCTGTTGACAGAGCCATGTTAGGGCTTATTTTTTGTGGGATGAGTTACTCATGTTTTTGGTGGGCATAGTGACATTGTTGTTTTTGGTTTTGTTTTTCTGCCGTTCCCCATGCAGTAATAGTGACACACAACAATCTTCAGCATGTTAGTACAATTACAAAGATGCCCAATTTATATAGTCATATTTTACTGGTTTTGCACAATAAAAAACACAATTTGTTTTAATCATGCTATTTTAAATCATTGCTATTTTCTGAGGGCTATAACTTTTTCTTCCATTGACAGAGCTATGTGATAATATATTTTTTTCTAGAGTCATCTAAAAGTTCTACTACTTAAAATTATAGTAATAGTTACAAAATAATAGTTGTATAAATGTTGATTAACCAAGTATGCAGCTGTTCAAAGCACCAAAGAAGTTATTAGTGGAAATACCATAATTGCGTTTGTTTGGAACATATTCCCTGTACTGGAGTTGAAACATCAGTCAAAATACTATGTCTAATTATTGGAAACCAATAAAACCCTTGAGACATTCATTCTTGGGGAATACAAAGATAACAACACAACTAACACAAAAACAAATAAAAGGCTGTGTTATCTGTAATTTCCATAATTTTCATTAACTAGGGGACAGATCTTTCATTCCATTTGTTTTCTGGAATTGGTACGTGTTTGTAGTTATATCAATTACTGTGCTTCAGCAATGTAGTTTTCTTTGATGTTTCTAAATCAGTACAGCTTTTCCTTTAAATCAATTTCTCTAATTTACCTTAGTGCAAAATCCCATTTTTAAAAAAATGTCCTTTCTGTACAAAGAAAACGGAATGCAAGTTAAGTTCTATTGCTCGGTGGATAATCCATGCACCATACATATGATCTTTAGTTTACAAGCATTCAGATTTACGCTTGCATTATATGCATTATATTTGTGCAGAGGTTTATTATTGAATTACTATGACTAAATTTCCAATCATGCCATAGAAACAAGAACAGAAAAACAGATACAGCACTTGCCACTCATAAACCTGCAAATGCATAATATGACGCTGCATAGTACTAATAACGAATAACCTTCACTGCCCCACATATTTTCATTGCTGATCCTGTTCTTTTCCTTCTTTTGATGTATATAAATGGAGTCACAGAGGAAGCTTCAGCAATTAATTGAACACTTCATAATTTCCCACGCATGTAGAAAACCGGCTATCACGATCCTGATGTTTTTATTTCACAAATTAATTATTTTTATTTTTCCTAAAATGGGTGGGATCAGGGTAATCCCAGGTTTCTTAAAATGGGTGGGATCGGGGAGGGATGTGAGCAAGGCTGCCACCTGCACCATATTCATCATCTTATTTGCCACAAAAGTGGCGTTAATGATGGCAAAATCTAAGGCATCTCCAAGGCTGCTGTAGTTTTGCACCTAGGTGCAAGGTTGTTGGGAGGATGTAACTATTTAATGATGACATCAAAAGCAGTGAAAGATAATGTACATCTTCTAAATGTATAAAGTTTTGCTATTTTTTACTACTCTTAAAAAAACAAGTTTTATCTTGAGACATCATTATCTGACACATACTTGTTTGCTTTTTATTAGTTTTAGTTAAGTGAGGGCTGTATTATTTATTGGTACCATTTTTAGTATATACAAACTTTTGATCACTTTTTTGCTTTTTATTGGGTGGTGACCAAAAACATCAATTCTGAGATTGGGCTTATTTATTTATTTATTTTTGTAAAAATGTTCACCAAGCATGTTTAATATTGTTATGTATTAGTCTTTAATGTGACAATACAAAGTGTGTTTATATTTTTATATGAGAAATGGGGAAATATGCCAACCCCATTACAGCACTGTAAAACAGCATTGTGTGGAAACTATCGTTCCTACAACAAACTATTACATCACTGAGCAGAAAGATGCTAAGCTCAAGAATACAGATAATGCAGATAAAGATACACAGGATGGATTGACAACCAACTTATAGATCATAATTAACTTTTTGTTGATCCTTGTTTCAGAGGATTTTAAGGTGTCCCTATGTGAATTGCCATTTAGAAAGGAGTTTTTTTTGCCAATATAATGTATTTAGGTAAATAATGTACAACCTCAAGTCCAAAAATCACAGTGCCTTGTAGGGCTATCAGCACAGTTTACATGATGTTTTTCTTATTCAGGACCACTGCTCCATTCTTGTAAAAATTGCTCTCCTATGCAAATGAGCAGAAAAGGGCTTGAGGGTAGTTGCTTTCCATCAATGGGCTTCACTATCTGCTGCTTGTAACTGCTGCTCAGCTCCACCCCCACTAGTTCACTGACATCTCTCCTCGGCCTCAGTACATAGTACTAACTGTACTGTGCATGTCTGATAGTAGTATAATGTTGTACCGTGTTAGCCATTGAAAGTAGTGGAAGAGTGAAGAAATCAGGCGATACCTTTTAGAGGCTAACTGAGTATATAAATATACTCAGTTAGCCTCTAAAAGGTATCGCCTGATTTCTTCACTCTTCCATGTCTGATAATGACACACTGCACCCAGAAGTGACGGAAGGAAGCTGGCTTCTAGCTATGGGAATGCAGGCACATGTATAGGGACTAGGTCTCTCTGTACTCTGTACATCAAATAGTATCACCAGCTCATTTGCAAAATGGAAATGGCTGTGGCACCAGGTGAGCAAGACCATTCTATTCCTTCTCCCCATTATAGTCTTTGGAGATAGGCCACATCTACACCTAGCACATGGTCATCATCATTATCATTATAATCTCCATCTGCTTTTCTTCCTCCTCATCAGTCAGTCATCATTCATAAAGGAATGAATGTCCAATAAACGGCCCTTTGTGCCCATTCATTCGACTGTTCTGCAACTTTAACTCACTCCTGGTCAAGTTACTGGCAGTGCAGTCTCTGCCATGACACTTAGTGGAATCTACTCTGTTTCACCAACTGATGCACAGTCTTTAAGGATTTTGCCTAACAGCAGGTGGGACCCATCCAGCTCCTCCAGTTATTCCACACTGAATCATACCCTCCTACCACCAACTTACTTACACTCCTTCATTTCATGGCTGTAACAAATTGAATGACACTATTGCACATTCTGGAGTGTCAGTTTGAGCAGCACTATACTTATTTATTTATTTATTTTTCTTACATTATTCTTATATAGCGCCATCATATTCCACATCGCTTTACAAACGTTGTCAATTACTGTTCCATATAGGGCTCACAATCTACATTTCCTATCAATATGTCTTTGGAGTGTGGGAGGAAACTGGAGTACCCGGAGGAAACCCACGCAAACACGGGGAGAACATACAAACTCCTTGCAGATGTAGTCTTTGGTCGGATTCAAACCTAGGACTCCAATGCTGCAACTGAGCCACTGTGCTGCCCCAACTAAATGATGAATGATTACTGCATGCAGCAAACAACAGATACAATGGAGTAGAAAAGTGTGAAAGGAAGAAGTAGAAGAACTTCTACCTCTTTATCACCTTTGAAAGATAGTCCATTCTTAGCTGCCAAGCTAGGAACACTGATAGTATGCCCCAAATTTTTCTTGAAATTCTGCAAATTGTTAAAGTACTGCATGTGCACCCATAAAAAAACGAGTCATTTTTGGTGGCTTTTTTCCACACTCAAATCTTTAATACTTTATAAATGGCAGGCACACTGATGGTGTGCAAAAATTGTTTTTGAAATTTTGTTTGTTTCAACTAGGCACACAGCCTCAAATTTATCTCCCAAATAACAACAAGCCTGCAGCAGTTACATACCATCAAAATGGGCTAATTTTTCTATAAATCTATTGCAATATAACTGCCATGTGTGTCTAAAAAACCATGGGCAAGCACCTCTCACCAAAAAAAGGGTAATTTTTGGAGTGTTTTAAATGTTAAAAATGTGTAAAAGCCAAGGCAGTGTATGGTTAAACTCTGAGTTTGTATCCACAGCTTACCAACCGGTTTTCCGTAGACATACATGTCACTTTCACTTTGACATAACTTTGTGTTTGCCTTATAGAGCTAGAAATTGGACTGATATGTTCATAGAAACTCTGACTGTGTTATACACTATGTTTTGAGCCAATTTAAGCTGTGGATCATGCTGAACTTGTTCAACCTGAAACAAGTCTTTGTCCCGAACCACACAAATATGAAACTAAACAAAATTTGAGAGGTTCACCCATCTCTATTCACAATAGAACATAAAACATCCCTCTCTCAAAACTTCAGCAATTGGTTCCCTCACTTCCCAGACATTTGTAAACTTATTTAAAAAGAAGAGGGTCTGTCTCATAATGGTAGACATGGCCCTGTCCTAACTTTTTTGACATGTGATGCTATCATCAATTTCTAAATGATTTTTTTTTCAAATGAAATGGAAAAATGTCCAGCTTGTATGTTCTGTTGTGAATGGGAGGAGGTTGTATTTTTCTAAGTAAATAGGAAGCTTATTGATTATAGTCATGTTCATATTGTTTAGATTTTCTCATGTCTGTTATCCTTTTGATATAATGTAATTTTATATAAGCTAACATTCTAAACACTAACATGAATTATAATTGTAACAATTTGTAGGATGGCTTGGAACAATGACTCTATGGTCACAGAATTTATTCTTCATGGACTCACTGATAACCCAGTGTTACAAAAAATCCTTTTTGTTATTTTTTTAATTATATTCCTAATTATATTTTCAGGAAACTTTCTTATCATTCTGGTAACTATCACAGATATCAGCCTTCACAACCCAATGTACTTTTTTCTTGCCAACCTTTCTTTTCTGGATATATTCTACTCATCATCAATTATACCACGGATGCTGAGAGACTTTTTATCTTCCAAGAAAAACATCCCTGTGACAGAATGCATTACCCAGATGTACATTTCACTGGTTCTGGGAGAAGCTGAATGCATTCTCTTAGCTGTAATGGCATATGACCGCTACATAGCAATATTCTATCCTTTGCATTACACTGCCATTATCCACAAATCCGTGTGCATCAGAATAGCCTCTGGAACATGGATTTGTGGATTTTTATTGGCTATACCAAGTGTTGTTGTCACATGGCGTGTGGATCGCTGCGGTGGAAATGAAATAAATCACTTTGAATGTGAAATTCCAGAACTCCTTTCAATTGCATGTGGCAATATTGCCATGATGGAACTTTTGAACTATACTATAGGAACAGCCATGTTAATTATACCAATTATTTTTATTACTGTACCTTATGTTAAAATTATAAGATCTATATTAAGAATTGCCTCATCTGTAGGGCAGAAGAAAGCTTTCTCCACATGTGGCTCCCACAAAATGGTTGTAACAATATTTTATGGATCAGCAATGGTTTCATATTTGAAGCCAAGGTCTCGCTCTGTAGAAGGCACTGACAAATTGTTGGCAGTGTTTTATACTACCTGTGATGATTCTGCCTAAATATGGCCATAACTCAGCTGTATTTTGGTCTCTGGGTAGCGTATTTCTCTCTAGTTCCATTTATCCATACTGTGCGCAGCTATGAGCCTAGGTGTATATTGGCAGTAGTGGCCGGGCTGGAACAATAGGGCTCCATTGAATTCATACACAGTCCTGGCTGATCAAACAAACATGCATTGTCCAGCTGCACTGGTTAATCAGATATGACTGATAACAGGGTATCAATCCACTTTGTCTCAGCTCTATACAAAAGATCTGGATTTAATTGAATTAACTCATCAGACGTACTGTCACCGGTGACCTCATTCTGGGAGGTGGCATAAAGGGTATAAAAGATGAGGTAAGAGCTCAGTGGAGAGAGATTACACTATAGAGTTCATGCTATGAAGACTGGGCAGAGATTATGCCATGGAGATTGGGCTGAGACCATCACAGACTACAGGATATTACAGACTTTGACTGAGATGCTACTATGAGCAGGCAGGTTGGAATGCTGCTGCTGACGATGATGAGCCTACAAGAGACTGAGAGAGACTATTGGTCTAATGCTGAGAGACTGTTATGAGAGCATGCAGGCTGGATTATCGTATTAATGCCACATGCTAAACAGCCTCCACTGGTGACTCACACATGCATGTGTGAGTGTTGGACTATAGAACCACAGCAAGGACATGTGTGGTAAAGTGATTATTTCACCTTTTATCCCTTTTATTTTATTTGTACTGTACCTTGTAACTAGTAACTGTTAATGCTTGCATATATCTGCATATCTGTTCTGATCTGTATATGTTAGATTTTAATACCGACCCATTTAGGGGTTAATAAATATATAAAATTTAGAAGGCTTGTCTTGTATTTATCTGGTGAACCCGGCACTCACTGGCGGTGAGTGTGGTTTTTATATGAAAGAGGACTCAGGGTGTGGCCAAAGCGGTTTGGCGCACGGAGGATCTTTCACATTTCTCATCTTTTATACCCTTTATGCCACCTCCCAGAATGAGGTCACCGGTGACAGTACGTCTGATGAGTTAATTCAATCAAATCCAGATCTTTTGTATAGAGCTGAGACAAAGTGGATTGATACCCTGTTATCAGTCATATCTGATTAACCAGTGCAGCTGGACAATGCATGTTTGTTTGATCAGCCAGGACTGTGTATGAATTCAATGGAGCCCTATTGTTCCAGCCCGGCCACTACTGCCAATATACACCTAGGCTCATAGCTGCGCACAGTATGGATAAATGGAACTAGAGAGAAATACGCTACCCAGAGACCAAAATACAGCTGAGTTATGGCCATATTTAGGCAGAATCATCACACCTCCCCCTTTAGATGGGGCTTGCAGGAAGTAGGGGCCTACGCCCCTCTTCTGAAAGCACCTCCGCCTCCAGCTTCTCAGGCTCTGGCCCCAAGGCTTCCTCACCTCCCCCCGGGGTCCCAGCAGACTCGGGCCTTGTCAGACTCCGAGGGTGGTTGAGCGCCATGTGCCTTCAATATGTCCAGACTAGGGTCAGCTTGGATAGCCTCTCTGAACTCTTGGCTGGAGTGAGACAAAAGAGAGGTGCATGTTACATAGCTGCCGGCCCCTTCTGTCTCTCTAGTCTGACTAGGGACACTTCTAAGGCCCAGGCTCTGAGCCACATACACTTGGCTACCTCCTGCCTGTTCCGGGTCCGCTTTCTGAGTGCGGGCATCCCGTAGCTTTACACTCATGACCTCAGGCCCTTGGGAAACCATTCCAGAGATCCCATCCCGGCAATCTCTGCTCTCCTGGCTACCCTTGGCCTGCTCTCTCAGAGTCTCCCCCACACTAGCCACTAGTTGGGAGAGTTCTAGGGGATTCTGCACCTCCCCCTCTGCTTCCAAACCTAGGGGCACCTCTGGTTCTGGCACAGGTATGTTTGGACCCTGTCCTCCCTGTACTTCGGTGGGTGATGGTGATACTTTGGGCAAATGACTGAAATCATGCTTCCCCAAACCATCCCCCCACAATACATTGACAGGTAATACATTTGACATACACCCTTCTTGGATCACACCTCCAGTACCCCATGCCATCTGTACTTGGGCCATGGGCGCTCCTGGAATAGAACTGGACAGAAGAGACGTGTATGTCTCATACCGGCCGGACTCCTCTGGCTTCAAGGGAGTGAGGCTAGTCATGGCGGTCTCAGCACCGACTCCAGGTGGTGTAGGCAACGGTTCAAGGGTCGGAACGCCCTCCACCCTTGTGGCACTCTGGCTGCGGGCTAACACCGCACTACCAGCAGTCCATCCCTCACCTGGATCAGTCATAAGATTCCCATAGCCTACCTGACCACCTGACACATGGTCAGCAGTTGGGTGCTTATCGGATGCACTGGGCGAAATAGTAGAAGTCGCTTCCAGTGACTCAGAAGAGCTACCCTGTACACTTTCACAACAAGCATTGGCAATTACATTGACAGTACATTCATCAGCAATTGTTAATTCACCCCGGGCCTCAATGAGATTTGTGGTAGACATGTTAACAAGCTGGGAGGGAGACGCCCCCGCAGATGTAGGTGTGTCTACAGACAAGGTCTCATTGGTTCCTAGCACGGGGGGTGAACCAAGCATCAATAACATTTTTGCTGAGCTGGGTTGCAGGAAGCTCGTTTGCATCTTCCCTGCTCTCAGCTGAAGGCAACTAATTAGCATTTACATTAACTGCCATGGGAAGTATCTCAGAGAGGGGGTTACGGGCCCTCTCTGCAGATATGACAGACACATTATCAACATTAGTCATAGACAGTTTATCACAGTAAATTGGGTTGCTCCCCACCCCATATTGGGACATCATAGGTCCTAAATCAGTTCCCAACAGTACATTAGCAGGCAAATCAGTCAATAGTCCCACAGTCCGCATTCCTTTTCCTGCACCCCCATCCAGACACACAGATGGGCCACCTGCTGTGGCTTGAGAAGCAGGGAAGTTCTCAGGGCAGTTGGGGCACTCCTTCTTGAAATGTCCTGTCGGGTTACAGGCATGGCCCCAACGCACCTCCCCTTGGGGTTTGGGGAAGGTCACTAGGGCACCCAGAGTTCTTGAGACAGGGGAGGGACCACCCGGGGCATAATTTGTCTCACCCGACCTGACGAAAGACGGCTGTGGTGAACTCCGGCCTGGCTTCTCCTTCCAACTTGAGGGTCTCTGCAGGGTTGTTGGAGTTTGCGCTTTCTGGGAGATTTCCCGCCTTTTCAGCTCAAGCTGATACTCCCTCTCGGCCTGTCGCTCAGCAAACTGTCGTTCCCATTCTGCAACTTTCCTCTCTCTCTCTGCCTGTAGCTCAGCAGCCTCACGATCAGCCTGCCGTTCTCGTTCTGCAGCTTTCCTCTCTCTCTCTGCCTGTCGCTCAGCAGCCACCCTTTCTCTTTCTGCCTGTCGCTCAGCAGCCTTACGAACTGCCTGCCGTTCTTGTTCTTGATCTACAGCTTCCAAAAAACGGCGCAACACCTGCAGGTATGTGTTAGGGTCACTGGTGCCTACTTGCTGTAGGGCCATTTGCCAGTATGAAACCGTTCCCCCCACAATGCTGGGGTTAATGGTCTCTCCTGGTGAAGTAATCCTTGGGACCGGGCTGCTTGCTGCACTTCCTGGCCTAGCCCCAAAATCAGGACTCTGCATAGCTGTGGCTGCCTCCATTTCAGCCATACGCTCAGGATCTCCAAAAGCCTGGTTCAACAATTCTTGAGCTCTGCTTCTGAGCCCACTAGCCATCCACTGGTATTTGCCAAATAAAAGATAGGATAGAATACAAAGAGTAAGGGGGGGGGGAACAGCACTGAATCAAACTTTCACTGTATCTTAATGCTTGCTTTAATACCGAGCTTGTCTCATAGGATTACCATAATCCCCAGCATGTGAGTGATATAGGTCACCAACACACACCGTTTATCCTCAGATCCCACCGCTTCCACCAATGTGAAAGATCCTCCGTGCGCCAAACCGCTTTGGCCACACCCTGAGTCCTCTTTCATATAAAAACCACACTCACTGCCAGTGAGTGCCGGGTTCACCAGATAAATACAAGACAAGCCTTCTAAATTTTATATATTTATTAACCCCTAAATGGGTCGGTATTAAAATCTAACATATACAGATCAGAACAGATATGCAGATATATGCAAGCATTAACAGTTACTAGTTACAAGGTACAGTACAAATAAAATAAAAGGGATAAAAGGTGAAATAATCACTTTACCACACATGTCCTTGCTGTGGTTCTATAGTCCAACACTCACACATGCATGTGTGAGTCACCAGTGGAGGCTGTTTAGCATGTGGCATTAATACGATAATCCAGCCTGCATGCTCTCATAACAGTCTCTCAGCATTAGACCAATAGTCTCTCTCAGTCTCTTGTAGGCTCATCATCGTCAGCAGCAGCATTCCAACCTGCCTGCTCATAGTAGCATCTCAGTCAAAGTCTGTAATATCCTGTAGTCTGTGATGGTCTCAGCCCAATCTCCATAGCATAATCTCAGCCCAGTCTTCATAGCATGAACTCTATAGTGTAATCTCTCTCCACTGAGCTCTTACCTCATCTTTTATACCCTTTATGCCACCTCCCAGAATGAGGTCACCGGTGACAGTACGTCTAATGAGTTAATTCAATCAAATCCAGATCTTTTGTATAGAGCTGAGACAAAGTGGATTGATACCCTGTTATCAGTCATATCTGATTAACCAGTGCAGCTGGACAATGCATGTTTGTTTGATCAGCCAGGACTGTGTATGAATTCAATGGAGCCCTATTGTTCCAGCCCGGCCACTACTGCCAATATACACCTAGGCTCATAGCTGCGCACAGTATGGATAAATGGAACTAGAGAGAAATACGCTACCCAGAGACCAAAATACAGCTGAGTTATGGCCATATTTAGGCAGAATCATCACACTACCATTACACCGATGTTAAATCCTTTAATTTACACACTTAGGAATAAAGAAGTCAAAACAGCTCTAAGGAAGGCCACCAAAAAGTTAACTAAAATATAAATAGTTTGCAAACCCTTTAAGGATCAGACTGATTTACAATTTAAAGTGGCCCTGTTACCATTATTGACATTTATATTTTTGTAAATAAATGTAATCCACATGACATAATAATCCTGTTGCATGGGTAAATGTTTTCTTAAATCTGCTTTGTGTCATTTCTGTTATTCAATCCAGAAATTTATCGAAAAATTGATAACTGGGTGTCACCGGTTAGAGTGTTCCTACACATTCTGACACTATACAGTCAGTGCTAACAGTGCCAGACTGAGTGTAGGGACTTTTACAAGGCATATGGTATACCCAGTTGTCAGTCTACAGTATCCACAAATAAATAACAGAGGGACAGCACAGTGGAGAGTTATTAGATATGCAGAATTGTTATTAAATGGAGATAACAAGTACTTATTTAGACAAGTCAGGAGAGCCTACAAGTCCTTGGTAAGGACCATGTCAAATTTTACAGTTCTGTTATTTAAAGGATTGGTTGGTTGATGTGGTTTATACTGTATATACCTTTGTTTATACACTTTTGCTTTTTTTTGTTTTTTACAGTATTTTAACCTCTTAAGGACTGGGCCTAAAAGTACCTTAATAACCAAGCCTCATTTTTCAAAATTGACATGTGTCACTTTATGTGGCAATAACTCTGAGATGCTTTAACTTACCCATGTGATTTTGATATTGTTTTTCGTGACACATTGTATTTGATGTTAGTGGTAAACATTGATCAATATTTTTTAAGTTTATTTATAAAAAAAAATAGGAAATTTGATGTAAATTTGGAAAAAATTGCAGTTTTCAAAATGTGAAATACTCTGCTTTTCATACAGATAGTCATACCACCGAAATGCATTAATAAATATTATCTACCATATCTCTGCTTCATATTGGCATCATTTTTTAATCTTTAATTTAGTTTAAATGTTAGAAGGCTTACAAGTGTAACAGCGATTTTTCCAGATTTACAAGAAAATTTCCTAAACCCATTTGTTAGGAACCACTTTAGTTCTGAAGGGAATTATAAATGCCTATACATTAGAAACACCCATAAATACCCCATTTTCAAAACTGCACCACTCAAATAATTCAAAACAGCATTTAGTTTTTTTTTAACCCTTTAAGCATTTCATGGGAATTAAAACAATATTGAGGTGAAATTTAGACATTTAATTTATCAATAATGTGATCATTTAGTCCTAAAATTAACACATTCATAACGGGTTAAAGGAGAAAATGCATCTCACTGTTTGTTATGCAATTTCTACTGAGCACAGAAATACTCCACATGTGGTGTAAACCGATGTTTGGGCACATGGGAGCACACGGAAGAGAAGGAGTGACATTGGGTGTTTGAAAAGCAGATTTTACTGGAATAGTTTTAAGGTGCCATGTCTCATTTCCAGAGCCACTAAAGTATCAATACAATGGAAACGCTCTAAAAGTAACCCCATTTTAGAATCTATACCCCTGACATAATTTATCAAGGGGTATAGTGAGCATTTTGACCCCACAGCTGTTTCACAGATTTTATTAACATTGGGATGTGTAAATGAAAAATTACTAAAATGTCACTTTATCCCCAAAGTTTTAATTTTCCCAAGGGAAAATGAATACAAACACAGATAGTAGTATAATGTTGTACCGTGTTAGCCATTGAAAGTAGTGGAAGAGTGAAGAAATCAGGCGATACCTTTTAGAGGCTAACTGAGTATACTGTATTTATAAGTAAGCTTTCAGTAGTACTAGCTCCCTTCATCAGACATGGTGTGATACAAGAACTGAAAATTCACAGATTTTTATACACATGGTTTTCAAAGGATTTTAGAGTCCTTAAAAAAAACAAAACAAAATGCAATCTAAGTAGAGAAGTTATTTACAACATTACCTCATAATGTGTACACAATGTTCCACCACAGGCCTCTATGTGGGGGAAACAGGGCAGAGACTCAGTCAACGAATTAACTCACACAGATCCAGTACTAATAACAACAGAACCGATCTCCCAGTGGCCGCACATTTCTGCAGAGAAAACCACTCTATTGAAGATTTGTGGGTTGTGGTTTTAATGGGACATTTTAAGACGCAGGAGAAAAGGAAAGAATGGGAGTACAAATTTACGCAAAAATTTCAAACTCTGCAATTTGGACTTAATATTCATGCCAGCTTCATGTCACACTATGTATGAACCATGAACTGAACTCAATATTCATGCCAGCTTCATGTCACACTATGTATGAACTGTGAGGGTCACAAATCACCTCCTGATAGCAAACAGTTAACAGATCCCTCTGTCACGCACCACAACTTTCCAGATTGTTTTTTTTGACCTGTTGTAAATAACTTCTCTACTTAGATTGCATTTTGTTTTGGTTTTTTTAAGGACTCTAAAATCCTTTGAAAACCATGTGTATAAAAATCTGTGAATTTTCAGTTCTTGTATCACACCATGTCTGATGAAGGGAGCTAGTACTCCTGAAAGCTTACTTATAAATATACTCAGCCTCTAAAAGGTATCGTCTGATTTCTTCATTCTTCCACTACAAACACAGGAATACCCAAAAATACAAGTAGTATACAAAATATGGGGAAAGACTTGTAAGGTCAAATATAGTACCAGTAACACCTGCTATAATGCATGATGGTAGTAGAATATAGGTATGAAAATACTGTTATCACAAAAAAGTCATAAAAGTAATGCTTTAAGGGGTATAAATACATGACAAGGTGAAACGTCAGTCCTACCTAAGAATAAATTGCCCCAAATAAAGAAACAAAGAATAGTAATTAGATAAAACTACAACAGCTCCAAGGCACTATACAGACTATGTGATATACAGATGTAACGATTACTTATCCACACCATGCAAACACCCTTTGCATGGTGTGGATAAGTAGGGCGCTTGCATGGTGTTGATAAGTAATTGTTACATCCGTATATCATATAGTTTCTATAGTGCCTTGCAGCTGTTGTAGCTTTATCTAATTACTAGTCTTTGTTTCTTTATTTGGGGCAATTTATTGTTAGGTAGGACTGATGTTTCACCTTGTCATGTATTTATACATGACAAGACCCCAGAGTATAATAATAGCACCGGCTCTAGGGGGCTCTTAGGAGCATAAAATACTGTGGGGGCCACTGTGAAGTATATAATACTGTGTGGGAGCCACTGCAGAGCATATAATACTGTGTTGGGGCCACTGTGGAACATATAATACTGTGTGGGGGCCACTGCGGAGTATATAATACTGTGTGGGGGCCACTGCAGGGCATATAATACTGTGCGGGGGATCACTGCGGAGCATATAGTACTGTGTGGGGGCCACTGCAGAGCATATAATACTGTATGAGGGCCACTGTGGAGCATAGAATACTGTGTGGGGGCCACTGTGCAGCATATAATACTGTGTGTTGGCCACTGCAGCATATAATACTGTGTGGGGGCCACTTTGGGCATATACTGCTGTGTGGTGGCCACTGTGGAGCATATAATACTGTGTGGGGGCACTGTGGGCATGTAAAACTGTGTGAGGGCCACTGTGGAGCATATGATACTGTGTGGGGGCCACTGTGGAGTATATGATACTGTGTGGGGGCCACTGTGGAGCATATGATACTGTGTGGGAGCCACTGTGGAGTGGCACTATTAACAGTATCAGGCCCTTTTCACACAGTGGAATCTGACACTGATTTTGCAGCGGATATCACCCCTAAATCAGCAGCAGGTTCCTCCCTCATTCTCCTATTGAAACTAACTGGAGCAGGAAGCTGAAAAAAAAAAGCATCCCGCTGGATCTTGCCGCAGATTCTACAGCTGATTTGGAGGTCGCAACTTGAGACTCCGCACTGGTTAGACTCATTCATTTGGGCCTAATCTGTGGTGGAAAGCCGCAACAGAATGCTGATGTTCTGCACTGTGACCCGGGGGCAGAAAATAAAGAAGAATCCGTGGCAGATATCTGCCTCAAATTCCTCTTTACTCTCCGATGTCTGAACAGGTTGCATCTACTTGTATGGAATGGACTGTATTACACTCCACTACAGTAGGTCTACCTCAGCAAAAAAACATCCAATTTCAATTGTTTTTTTTGCTGCAGTGTGCATGTTTTACTCAAAAAGTTGCCCACTGGGGCTCTGTCGCCCAAGGGCCCACACAAACCTGGAGCTGTCCCTGACAAATATGTAGCATTTTATACTGTATTGTGTGTTTTTATACTGTATAAGGGAAAAAGGGGCATTTTATTGGGGGGTTTTCTTTTATTTTTTATACTTGTAAATATTTTTGTTTTGTTTTTTTTTTTACTTTTTTTTTACATATTTTATTCGTCCCAATTTGGAACATGCTGGTTCAGTGTTATACACTCCAATACAGAAGTATGCAGAGCAGTTTGTGAAACATCAATTACACTCTTACTTCTTCCATAGTATTTAAGAGGGTTAGTAGCATGTGACCAACTCTTTAAAAACAGATGTTTTGGCTGTTTGCTGAAGCAATTGTTTCTGACCATCAATCTGGGAAGGGTTATATGCTCAGTTCCAAACAATTTAAAGTCTATCATTTCATGGTGAGAAAGCTTATTCACAAGTGAAAAATGGCCCAGTCAAAGTCCAGACTGCAGCTCAAAAAAAGTACTGTGTAGAACCTCAAGAAAGCTGTGCATAAACAATACCCAAAAATCTCAATGAATGAGTTTTGGCATATTCCACAAAATAGTTCATATTGCAGTTGACTGGGTGGATGTAGTTAGCCAACCATGGTCACAGGTACGCTGATGAGCAAAAAGGGTAACAATGTTTTGAACTTTTGACTCTTTCAGGCTCACCATCCACTACAGCTTCGAACGTGAGACTACCATCATTTTATAGACAATCATCTTGGCTATCTCATACATAAATTTGACTTGCATCTATTTAGCATAAGAATGAGAATCACTAGAGATCTATCAGAGACTATGAATGGTCAACTGTTTCACTGGCTGAGATGGACTTCATGTTATGGGGAGCTAGACAGAGTTGATTTACCTGAGCACAACCAAGAGCTCTAATGTAGCAGTTTATGTGGAGTGATGCAGGACGCAGCTGATTTGTCTCTTATGCAGTGTGTATAAACACTCATTGGTCTCCCCACCTATTGCATTGCATGTGTTTTGTGTGTTGGCTTTCCATACAAGCTCTGCACAGCAGTTTACCCTTTGCTGACCACTATCTTGACTTCAATCTCAGTCAGTGAATACAGATTATATAGCTGTGCTTTTTAGAGGATATCACTATCCTGTTTTTTCCATGAGGGAGTTGTGATTGAGGCTTTTTAAGTCTGGTGGCTAATTACCCACGGACTGATGATATTTTTGCCTTCCTAACATCGCTGTCATATTGAAGTTACTGAGCCTCAGGGATTAGTGGTAGTTGCTATCACTGTTTTTGAAATTTTCCCATTATATGAAATATTCATCAACTACTTCCTTGGGAGTTTTTCTCATTTTTAGTTGACGTTTGACATCTCAATTGAGATTTTATTAATATAATGAATAAAAGTTATGTTTTATTATTTTTCTGATTTGTAAACCTATTCTCTATGAAGTCAAACTTGTAGTCTGTCCAATTACTCTGCTGATCTCCACCCTTTTTTGTGTATATCAAATCTTAAAATTTAATAAGACTGTCCTTGGCTCTAAGACATTCCTACAATCCCAAAGAGGGAAAGTATATAGTAGCTTAGATTTGTTACCATTTGTATGCCAGTGGACTAGAGATTCACTGTGTGGTGCTAGCGGGAGCAGGTGTGAGTGGTCTTGGCATTTTAGTGTCTCGTCTATGTGACGGGTGTGGCAGCTATTGGTGTGGATGTGTGGGTCGCTTCACTCCTTCGTAGCCTAATGCAATAGGAAAAAAAAATATATTTTTGTACCATATTAGCCAATAGATATAAAAGATTAAAACTGAGAATCTTAAGTGCCTTTAATGGCTAACTGAAAAGATAATGACAAACAGCAAGCTTTTGTTTTGATAAGAGAGCTTATTTTCAATGTTTTCAATGTTCTTTAGATCACAAGGTGTAGTAAGCATAGGCCCATGGGAGGGTAAAAAAACAAACAAACGCTGATAGTTACCTTTCCTCAACTCTCCAGAGCTCTGATGCAGAATCCGGTCCTCTCTCAAACTGTCTTCTAGCATTTACTGACTGAAGTCACTGCTGCTGACGGACCAATGAGGCCTGTGATTGGGCCTCAGCAGTCATGTGGAGAGCCCAGATGTGCCATGATGTCAAAGTGTCATTGCAGCTCAGCAGTCCCCCCGGCACCAGTGACTTCAGACAGAAGGCTGGAAAAGGTGGAAGATGAGAGACCTGAATACCGCATCACAGCCCTGGAGAGGTGAAGGAAGGTGAATATCAGTATTTGTTTTTTTTGTTTTTTTGCACTATCCCCTGGGCCTCCTTTGAAGAGATCCCAGAGTATAATAATAATTTGCTTGTGTTGTTTATGGAGACCCCCAAACATCTTGGCTTTAGTCAAGTCTAAGGTTTTTGGAAATTTCTTAACAAACCTGGCTTGTTATGAACCATTTTCCCTATGTGTAAAACTAAATACACATGTCTAAAACTAAATACAAGATTTTGCTATGGACAGCATGCACTCCCTTTTAAAGAGAAGCCATCCTCAGTGTTGAGTATTATGGGGTGAACAGAAACCTAGAATAAAAAGTTTTGCGACAAAAGCATATTAAACATAACATATAAACAATACTAATAATCAGGTTAAGTGCAATAATAAAATAGTCTAAAAAGGTACCCACAAGGCACTGAAGGTAACATAAACAGTAACAAGTCTGTAAAAGAATTGCAAATATACAGTACAGACCAAAAGTTTGGACACACCTTCTAATTCCAAGAGTTTTCTGTATTTTCATGACTATACAAATTGTAGATTCACACTGAAGGCATCAAAACTATGAATTAACACATGTGGAATTATATACTTAACAAAAAAGTGTGAAACAACTGAAAATATGTCTTATATTCTAGGTTCTTCAACGTAGCCACCTTTTGCTTTGATTACTGCTTTGCACACTCTTGGCATTCTCTTGATGAGCTTCAAGAGGTAGTCACCTGAAATGGTTTTCACTTCACAGGTGTGCCCTGTCAGGTTTAATAAGTTGTATTTCTTGCCTTATAAATGGGGTTGGGACCATCAGTTGTGTTATTCAGAAGTCAGGTGGATACACAGCTGAGAGTCCTACTGAATGGAGTGTTAGAATTTGTATTATGGCAAGAAAAAAAGCAGCTAAGTAAAGAAAAACGAGTGGCCATCATTACTTTATGAAATGAAGGTCAGTCAGTCCGAAAAATTGGGAAAACTTTGAAAGTGTCCCCAAGTGCAGTGGCCAAAACCATCAAGCGCTACAAAGAAACTGGCTCACATGAGGACCGCCCCAGGAAAGGAAGACCAAGAGACACCTCTGCTGCGGAGGATAAGTTCATCCGAGTCACCAGCCTCAGAAATCGCAGGTTAACAGCAGCTCAGATTAGAGATCAGGTCAATGCCACACAGAGTTCTAGCAGCAGACACATCTCTACAACAACTGTTAAGAGGAGACTGTGTGCAGCAGGCCTTCATGGTAAAATAGCTGCTAGGAAACCACTGCTAAGGACAGGCAACAAGCAGAAGAGACTTGTTTGGGCTACAGAACACAAGGAATGGACATTAGACCTGTGGAAATCTGTGTTTTGGTCTGAGGAGTCCAAATTTGAGATCTTTGGTTCCAACCACCGTGTTTTTGTGCGACGCAGAAAAGGTGAACGAATGGACTCTACATGCCTGGTTCCCACCGTGAAGCATGGAGGAGGAGGTGTGATGATGTGGGGGTGCTTTGCTGGTGACACTGTTGGGGATTTATTGAAAATTGAAGGAATACTGAACCAGCATGGTTACCACAGCATCTTGCAGCGGCATGCTATTCCATCCGGTTTGCGTTTAGTTGGACCATCATTTATTTTTCAACAGGACAATGACCCCAAACACACCTCCAGACTGTGTAAGGGCTATTTGACCAAGAAGGAGAGTGATGGGGTGCTACGACAGATGACCTGGCCTCCACAGTCACCAGACCTGAACCCAATCGAGATGGTTTGGGGTGAGCTGGACTGCAGAGTGAAGGCAAAAGGGCCAACAAGTGCTAAGCATCTCTGGGAACTCCTTCAAGACTGTTGGAAGACCATTTCAGGTGACTACCTCTTGAAGCTCATCAAGAGAATGCCAAGAGTGTGCAAAGCAGTAATCAAAGCAAAAGGTGGCTACTTTGAAGAACCTAGAATATAAGACATATTTTCAGTTGTTTCACACTTTTTTGTTAAGTATATAATTCCACATGTGTTAATTCATAGTTTTGATGCCTTCAGTGTGAATCTACAATTTTTATAGTCATGAATATACAGAAAACTCTTGGAATGAGAAGGTGTGTCCAAACTTTTGGTCTGTACTGTAAATGTATAGCAACAAGTAAAAGTGTTTTCACATTATTGAAGTACAAACATTGTTGAGGTAGGGGTTTTGGTTCAGTTGAAGTTTAGCTGAAGTTCAGTTCAGTCGTGGGTGATTGCCCTTCGAACTTTGGAGGGACTTTGATTAGGCCAACAGGGGTATAACACAATTTAGCAGTTCCTCAAGTGTTTTAGACTTTTGATAACCCAACAGTCTCTCTTGTGCTTAGACAGGGGCAGGTCCCACTCATTGCTGTATTGCCACTGCTCATTCAGAGGCAATTTTCAAAGTGGTGGTGACCAGGTAATCCGCGGAGGCTGTGTTTCCACTCCAACTCTCCCAGGTATAGCATACCAGATGGGAGGTGTTTCTGCTCTCTGGTAAATAGCAAAATGGTGTCTGGAGGTCTAGGGGATGGTTCCAGGTCTTGGCTCTTGGCATGAACTTCTCCCCATGGTGTGACTACATTGATTGGAGGTCCTAGTCACCTGTAAGATGGTTGCAACCAGCACCTCCTGTTTTTTGTCTCTGTAAAAGCAGTGAGAACAATATTCTAGCCAATCCCATCTCCACTTTGCGGTAAAATGCGCGCAGAGGACACGTTGTGATTTCCGAAACCATTGCAGTTTTGGAAATCCCAACATGTCAATTATACCTACGGAAACACCGGTGGTTTCCCTATAGGTATAATAGAAAAGTGCTGTGTGATGCGTTGCCACAGTGCTTTTTTGCTGTGGGACACTTAAAGGGGTTTTCCGCATCTCCCTCTCTCACCAGTTTGTCCTACTCTCTCTTCTTACTTCCTGTATTCTTCAATACTTCAGATATAGACATAGCATTTACCATGAGAGATTATTTATTATGATTAATAGAAATCTATAATAATGTAAATAAAATAATATGCACCGTAAATGTATATTACATTACACAGGTTTGGAGAGAAAAAAACAGTAGTTTGTGATTTGTATGCAGAATTTATGCCTGAATGCAATGGAGAACCTTCATAAAATTAGATATGTTGTTTTAATGTTACAGCTAATCAATTTGGGATTGCATGGAGGGTGCCAGACTGTTGCAGTCCTGCAAGGCAGAATGTTTGTGTGGGTGGGAGCCCATTTGTGTGGGTGGTAGTGCTGCTATAAGGATAGTTTTCAAGCTTGTAAGTTTATCAATTTTGGTAAATAATTCTTATAATGATATTTATCTTAATTTAGTGTTCTGGACTAAAGAACAAATAAAGAAAGTGCTATTGCAATGCCAAATCTAGTAGATTAGAGGTGAACATTCACAGAATGCTAGTATTCATTTTTGGGGGTTTTTTTTTGTTTTGTTTTTTACAGCATATTTGAAGCTTGGAAATCTTGGGCCCCAATGCAGGAGCTCTGCTTTGTCCTTCACCTAACCAGTGATTCTTCCATTTGTGACGATTGAGCTACATTTATTGACTGTATCAGATGTGCAGATATGTCAACACTCAACTGATCTCCAACTTTGTTAAAGATTTGTCTTGAAACCAATTTGACACATTATCACAACATGTCACTCACAAACAGAAGGGAAGAAAAAAAAATTGTGCTGTGACTTGGAGTGCTTGGGGAAAGCTCCTCTGCTATACCCCACATGTGCTTCACCTAATACCATTAGCTGCCCCCCTCCCCCAGGTAAACTACCACTAATGGCATTAACTGGCAGTCATTGCAGATAACTCCCCGGAGGGGGGTTGGGAAAGAAGCCAGAATGGGGGTAGTAGTGGTTGGAGCCATTCCAGCTATGACCCAGTGGGGAGAGGGGCAGCATCCATGGGGGGGGACAAAGACAGAACAGGGTTGGTGGTAGTTGTAGGAGCCATTCCCGTTAGAACCCGGGAGTGGAGTGGCAGCGACTTCTGGCAGGAGTGGAGGGGGGAAATTTGTTGTTACTTACCTTACAGTACTTACTTACAGTAGTATTGCAGTGAATAGTATGAGCGATCAGACCTCCTAGGTTTCAAGATTCCTAGAGGGTCTGATCATAAAAGTAAAAGAAGAAAAAAAAAAGTTTTTAAAAGTATAAAAAAAATTTAAAAAAACACAAATTCAAATCACCCCCCTTTCCCTAGATCAGATATAAAAGTAAATAAACAAAAGTAAACATAAACACATTAGGTGTCCCTGTGCTCCAAAATGCCCGAACTATTAAAATATTTAAATATTTATCCCATATGGTGAACAGCGTAGCGGCAAAAAAAAATCAAAATAGCAAAATAGCTTATTTTTCAACACTTTACCTCCTATAAAAAGTTGAATAAAAAGTGATCAAACCATCAGATCTTTCCCCAAATGATATCAGTAAAAACGTCATCTTGTCCTACATAAAAATACGCCTTACCCAGCTCCATACATGTAAGTATGAAAAAGTTACAGGTGTCACAATATGGCGTAACAAATTTCTTTTTCTATTTTGCACAGTTTTTCAGTTCTTAAAAGGTATCAAAACATTGCAAATACTACATAAATTTGGTATCTCCGTGTTTGTACTGACCCGCAGAATTCAGGTACCATGTCGTTTTTAACACACAGTGAACGCCGTAAAAATTAAACCCATATGAAGTTGGCGCAAATGCATTTTTTTCTCCAAATGCACCTCATTCTGAATTTTTTTCCAGCTTCCCAGTACATTGCACAGCATATTGAATGGTGCCATTGCAAAGTACAATTTGTTTCACAAACAATAAGCCAACACGTGAGTGTGTGAACTGAAAAATGAAAAAGTTATGGCTCTTGGAATGTGGGGAGGGAAAAACGAAAATGCAAAAACGAAAAATGGCCCAGTCTTTAAGGGGTTAAAATGCTAAAATAACCTAAAATAGCCCCTAAAAGCACTCTGGAGTAACTACACTCACACCCACCATCTTCTATCAACAAACTTTATATAATGTTTCAAAAGGCAAACATAAAAAACGATCCGTTTTTTTTAGCAAAAAGTTGATGCAAACGGATGCACATCCGTTAGCGGAACTGTTTTTTTGACGAATGCAATTGACATCAGCTTGCATCAGTTTTTTGATTAAAATAACAGATCAACAGTTAGGCTGGTTCACATCTGCGTTCGGGTTTCCGTTCGCGGAGTCCACTTGGGGAGCCGGACCTAACAACGATTTTCCAGATTTACAAGAAAATTTCCCAAACTAATTTTTTAGGGACCATTTCAGTTCTGAAGGGGATTATAAAGGACTATATATTAGAAACCCCCCATAAATAACCCCATTTTTAAAACTGCATCCCTCAAATAATTCAAAACAGCATTTGGGAAGTTTGTTAACCCTTTAAGCATTTCACAGTAATTAAAACAATATGGAGGTGAAATTTAAACATTTCATTTTTTTTCAATACTATGTTCATTTGGCCTTAAAATGAACACATTCACAAGGGGTTAAAGGAGAAAATGCATCTCACAGTTTGTTATGCAATTTCTCCCAAGCACAAAAATACCAGTAGTGTAGTAAAATAGTGTAGTGAAGTAATGTTTTTATTATACGAGTTGTTATGAATGTGGCAATACCAAATATGTATTGTATTTATTAATTTTTTATTAATTTTACATAGGAAAGGGGCATTTTTGTGACTTTATTCATTTATTATTATTTTTTTTTAATACACTTTATTTTTTTAACACTTTTTCTTTAACTTTTTTTTTTAAGTCCCATTAGAGAACCTAAACCATGCTCTGATCGCTGGTTCAGTAGTATAAACTGCAATAGATGCATAGGCTGACTTCCTCTCATCGTGGCAGGATCAACAAGGCAAGTGGGGTCATATTTAAGTGGTGAAACCCCTTAGATGCTGTGGCATTGAAGGGGTTAAAACCCCAGATTGAAGCTCAGCTCTGATGGGAGGTAATGGAGTAAGGTGTTAGCTGTTAGTTATAGCTAACACCCACTCTGGATACCATACGCTCACATAGTGAGTGTACTGGCGACACAGGGTGTAATAGTACATCTTTGGTAATTAAGACACTGGCGGTCAGGATATACAATTACGTCCTGTGTCCCTAAGGGGTTAATGGCCTGCAAGGCCTATTCCCCTTATTAATCCATAATCAATTAAGCAGGTAAAAGGTCTGTAGTTGATTTCAAAAGTGGCATTTACTGTTTCTTTGAACCCACAACATGCAGTCAAAGGAGCTGAAAAGAAGAAATCCATCAGAGAGATAGCAGAAATGTTAGTTAGAAATGTCTGATTAAAAAAAAACTCCAAAAGGCTTGGACGTCCACAGAAGACATCAGTGGTGGATGATCGCAAAATCGTTTCCATGGTGAAAAAAAAAAACCTTCACAAGACCCACCCAAGTGAAGAACACTCTTCAGGTGTATCAGTATCCAAGTCTACCATAGAGCATGATGAGAGCAAATACAGAGGGTTTACCACAATGTGCAAGACATTAATCAGCCTTAAAAATAGAAAGGCCATATTAGACTTTGCCAAAAACATCTAATGAAGCCAGCCCAGTTCTGGAACAGCATTCTTTGGAATGATGAAACTAAGATCAACCTGTACCAGAATGATGGGAAGAAAAAAGTATGTAGAAGGCTTGGAACCGCTCATGATCCAAAGCACACCACATCCTCCGTAATTCCTAAGAATGTTGGTATTATGATCTTTGTTGCCATCACATACAATAGTCGGTCACTCCTAGCAGTGATAAGAGAGACATTAACAGCTCAGTGTTATGTGCAGGACATCCTGCAGCCACATGTGTTGCATCTCATGGTAGAGCTTGTAACTGTCATTTTTCACCAAAATAATAGTAACATATTAGATAAGGCTAAATAACGACACAAGCCCATCAAGTCCAACCTATAAAACTGCCAAGTTGATCCAAGGGAAGGCAAGAAACCCAAGGCTGAATTTCCCAATCAGAGGAAAAAAAATCCTTCCCAACAACAAATATGGCAATTGGACAAAGTCTCTGGATCAATATCCAGTCCCAAAAATGTATAGTTCCCATAACCTTTGATATTCTTACTTTCAAGAAAGGCACCCAGGCCCCTCTTGTTATCAGTCATTACAACATCTTGTAGAAGTGAGTTCCATAGTCTCACCGATCTTACTGTAAAGAAGCCATGTCTATGACTATGGGAAAAACTTTTTTTTCTCTAAATGGAGAGGATGCACCCTAGTCACAGTTACAGGCCTGAGAATAAAGAGGTAATTGGAAAGATGTCTGTTCTGTCCATTTATATGTATGTTATGGTAGAGTCCCTGGAGGAAATATAATACAATGGCAGGATCTGGTTGATAACAAATAGCAGTAGAACTAGATGTTAAAATCCTATACAGTCATGAGAGATAGGTCCCAGACACCCAAACGCCTTCAGAAGTTCCAGCTACAAGACCAGATGGACTTTGCTGAATTTGGGGTCACCAATCAGGATCAGGACGACAAATCAGGAGAGTGAACGTCCAGTCAGTTCAGGAGGAAACACATGTGTCAGGGTCAGGCAACAAGCAGTTTTCCAGTATCAAGTCAAAGGTCAGTTCCTAGAGATCATGTCAGAGTCAGAAACAGGAGATAAAGGGTATGAAGCTGTGTAGTGCAAAGAATCAAGTATGAAAGCCAGACATGGTGCAACCAATTGCAGGTCTCTGTCTGAGGAGGAAAGGAGTTTAAATATGCTTCCACAGCTGCTAATTGGATAAACCCAGAGAACTCTGACACTGCAGAAGCTTCCCAGGTTTGTACGGTAACATTAAAGCAATTGTAGTTGAACTGATATTCCTGATAATATATAATTAAGTCGACCCTAAGCTGTATTTTTTTCCAAACTAAACAACACCATCCCACACACAGCAAGGGTTTCCCAGGAATGTCTCTGCCAGACTGCAACAATTTCTTGGCCTACCAGGTTTATCATGAATCAAGCATTTATAAGACCAGCTGAGATGCCAGCTTTAGCAAGTGTGTGTGTTATGAGTGTGCAAGATATGCAGGCCTAGCTGCAAAATCTGCGGGCCCTTTACCACATAAAATATTCAACTATTCTAAACGGCACAAGGTAAGTAAGGGGCCCCTTACAGATTTTGCATTAGGGCCCAGGAGCTTCTGATTACTTTCTCATATAAAGTTTCATTCAATTCTAACGACTCGTTGGTGCATTACTTTTTAGTCAATGAATATACTATTCCAGTTTCAAATGCTCTTGTCAGCTCAATGGTTAAGGGAGCAGCTGTGATTATTTTCAAAAGAATTATAAATACTTGTGTGATTTCATGGCTATATTATTCTATATTAATCATTAATAATGAACCAGAGGATACATTGTACCCTAGGGTATATATTTTAAAACATGATATATTGTAGCAGTTACAAGTTAATTTATAAAAGGTCTAATGAAAAAGTAAAAAACTAATTTCTTCTTTCATCATTTATGCAAGTCTGCTTGAACGTAGGTTTTCTTATTTAATATTACTTTTACTCCACATAATTTGAGGATATTAGGCTAAAACATTCATGAATATTTCCTTGCTGCTGTATTTGTTCAACAATGGCATGCAATACTGAAGCTTTGCAACAGATATAAAGAGAAAGCAATACTTCACAGACTTTTTGAGTTGCTACAAAAAAATCATTTGTCAAGAATTCAAACATTCCAAAATTTGGAAAAAGAAACAAAAATTTACTTTTTGGTCTAACATATTTCAAAGGTAAATATTTTTCTATGTAGTAAGAAGCACTCTGCACTGCAAAGTTAAATGATAGTGACAGTATATTTTATTAGAGCAGCAGTCATGACCTTCCAGTCAGTTATAACCTTCTTCTGACAAATTGCTGTGACTGCCACCGGTCTAATAAAATATAGAAACATTGCTTAACCTTTGAAAGTGCAGAGTGCTTCTTACTACATGTGGATTAAGGTTGAGACCCTACTTTTGCACCACAATGCCAGCTGAAGGATGTCTAAATACATTTTTCTTTATATGTTATACTTTATTTAACTTGCATGCTCTATGTATAAATGTAGAATAATCACACCCCTATACCTCATGGTAGTGTCTCTCTAATGAGGCATAGTTCCCCTTTGGACCCATGTCTAGACATCTTACATTGCCAGCCAGCACACTACCCCTACTCTGCACTGATGAGAGGGAATAACTTCAACACAGCTGTCTGCGAATGGGATCCTCTTCCTTTAGGAGGAGTTATTCTGACTTGGCCATTATTCCCAAATTCTTCAATTAGGGTTCATGAAAAAACATGTATTAATCTATAGGAAGCCAACTCCTAAAATGTGGTGCTAGGAGCAAGTTCCTTTTTTCCAATAATGAGGTTTTATTTGCATATTCCTTACCCAGAATTATTAACAGGGAATGGATGGTCTAATAAAATATATTTATTTCATAAAGTCTGAACAGAAAGTCCCTTTCATCTGATTTGTGTCATTTTTAGAAAGAAAAAATAATGGAGACTTAAACATTACTTTTTCTGTCTAAAAAACTGAAACCAGACAGAAGGGTCCTGTCTGGTCTCTATGTGTCTAGATCTGATTTTAAGTTCTTCAAGTCCTTTAAATAGGTTGTCATATTTTGTTTCTAAAAGGCTTGTACATGCCCCTGTGACTGTAATTTCTGCAGAGAGATCATGTGTTGTCTATTGCAGCTCTTCATGAAAAGAACCATTTCTTTTGTGGTAAAAAATTTCAGTGCAAGTTGTCATGTTTTGTTAGGTGAAATTGTCTTGCAAAGTGGTAGACTGGCCCTTTTTGAGTGTGCTCTGAGGCAGTGCTTTTTTGTCCTCCATGAGTGAAGTTTGAAATGTTGAGGGATCAGTATCTATATCTTGTAAAAGTGTCGGCATATAATTTCTCCAGAATAAGATTGAGGTTTGAGTAAACTTGCTTGTTTTACCATTCTTTGACATACACTTGCTGTTTGGGGACCTTGGTGTCCAAGGGGTGTAGAAAAGCAAGCAAATTTTGAGTATCTTTGCATAGAATTTTATTTTTTTTATACTTTAAAACTATTTAAAACTCCATCTCTACTGTGCAGGCGTCAGAGGCACTTCCGTTCTGTGCATGCGCTAGCAGAGAGGAAGAGAGGTGTCTCCGGCCTGCGCATAGTGAAAGAAAAGGAGGAGCCATTCCCAGAGAGGAAGACAGGTAAGTATGATTCGGTGGAGGGGGTGGGTTGAGTTAGTTAGTTGGGAAGGGCTAGTAGTGGGTGGGATAGCTAGGGAGACAGGGATGGAGTGTAACAGAGTGAGAGAGAAGGGGGAGGCAGTTAGAGGGAGGTAGTAAACATGTAAATAAATGCAGAAGATACCAGGAGGTCCCAGAGAAACCCATAAATCACTGAAAACACTGCCAAAGGTATATGAGTGCACTTATTATCCCATTAATAGCACTAACAGACTTTTTTTTTTTTTTTAAAAAGATTTTTTACCTGGAAAACCGATTTAAAAATGCTGTTAAATCACCATTATTTAAATACTGTATTTTTATTTCAGCATGCTATTGAAAAATGCCACGGTACTCACAGAATTTGTTCTCCTTGGACTTTCCAGTCAACCTAAGATACAAATGGCACTTTTCATTGTCTTTACATTAGTGTATGCAGTTATTTTGATTGGAAACATTCTAATTATTGTTCTAGTTGTAACAGATGCGAAACTTCATTCACCGATGTATTTCTTCCTTTCCAATCTCTCTTTTCTGGATCTTTGTTATTCTACTTCAACTGTACCAAGAATGTTGAAAGATATGTTGTCAGTAAAAAAAATCATTTCTTATGGTGAGTGTGCAGCACAAATGTACATTTCTTTGTCTTTAGGTGAAAGTGAATGTGTTTTGCTCGCTATTATGGCTTATGATCGCTATGTGGCTATATGTTATCCATTGCATTACACTACCATTATGAGCAAAATGGTGTGCATTAGACTTGCAGTTGGTACATGGGTATGTGGGTTCCTTTTGTCTATATCCCATGTAACCCTCACACTTAATGTTGACTTGTGTGGACACAATGAAATAAATCACTTTTTATGTGAAGTGCCAGAAATATTGTCACTGGGGTGTGAAAACATTATGCTTGCGGAATTAATTATTTTTATTGTTGGTGTAATAATTCTAATGACGCCTGTAACATTTATTGTAATATCTTATATTAATATTATTATAAGTATCTTAAAAATTGCATCATCATCTGGGCAGAAGAAAGCTTTCTCTACATGTGGATCTCATATGATGGTTGTGACAATCTTCTATGGATCAGCAATGGCAGCCTACATGAAACCTAGGTCAAGTTCTATACCTGGAACTGATAAAATGATTGCTATATTTTATTTCATTGTCACACCATTGTTAAACCCCTTGATTTACTCACTGAGAAACAATGATGTGAAAGCAGCATTTCAAAGAGTGATAAAAAGAAAATAGTTCTGCTAATATATGATCTGTAAATATTTTATAATTATAATTATTATTAATAATAATAAAAATAACACACAGTGGGAAGGGGGTTGAAACAGGATCCTCTCAGTACAGACATATGCATTTTTGTACTTTTGCATTTTGGTACTCAAAATCAAACATACTGTATATAGGAAAACATATTGATAGCTTTTAATCAAGTAAACAGGTGCATTGCAATATATCGTATTATTATAATATTCCAACTGAAACAAAGAGATATGGACAAGTTTTGTATGTTTATACTCTATTCCTTTCTGGCTTTTCACTTGCACAGAAACAATCAAACAGATACACTGAGCAACTTGCAAGGTTGAAAACAAAAGAGAGAAAAATATACCAATCCAATTTTGCAGGTATCTTACAAGAGCATCATTTATAGGGGTTGTCCAGGAATTAGATTTTATTGTCCTATCCACAACATAGACCATAAATATCCAATCAGTGGTGGGGTTGGGGGGTTGACAACTGCCCCTGCACCGATCAGCTGCACCTTTTCCAATGCCCATACTATACACAGCACAGATCTTGAAGCAGTTGGCCCCATGTCCCACGTAGTATCCAAGCACTGGTACTGCAGATCAGTTCCCATTCACTTCAGGGACTTTCCCGTCCCGCCACAGGTATGTTTTGATTTTCATTTTTGACTCTTTTTCTTCCAAACCCCATAACTTTGTTACTTTTCCGTTCACAGTGTCATTTGAGAGCTTAATTTTTGCGGCACAAATTGTACTTTGTAATCGTATCATTTAATATTCTGTACAATGTATTGGGAAGCTGGAAAAAATTCAGAATTGGGTGAAATTGGAAAAAAACTGTGTGACTTTCTTATGTACTTTGCTTTTATGGTGTTAACTTTGCAGTCAAAATGACATGTCACCTGTATTCTATGGGTAAGTGTGATTATGGGGATACGAAATTTATATATTTTAACCACTTAACCACTTTTTAACAAAAAAATCCGAAACTTTGCAAAAAAAAAAATAAAAAATTCTTAGAGTTGCCAAATTTTGACACACGTAACTTAATATTTCTGTGTACAGGGATGCATAAAGTGTCTCTTTTTGCAGGGCCAGATGTACTTTTTAGTTATACCATTTTGGGGAATGTCTGATGTTTTGATCGCTTTTTATTCTAATTTTTATGGGAGACGAAACAGCAAAAATACGGCAGTTTCGATCTTTTGATTTTTTTTTATTCATGCTACAGCGTTCACCATATTGGAAAAATATTTTTATATATTTGTATATAGACCAGCCTCAATAGTTATATTCCTATAGCAGACCTGGGAGCCTTCAGAAGGAACAAGTTGGCTCCCACAATCTCTCTGCACGGGAGCAAGCCTGTAACATGAAAGGTACGGGGATAGGGGAGACCAGCCCTGGGGGAGTTTTTACACTTTGGGAGGGCACATCAGAATATAAATCCATGATAAAACCTGGTAGCTATGGCGGCCACTCTGCAGCAGAGCGGCCTCAATCTTAAACCCATTCCCGACATCCTCCATAATAGTACGGCAGTTGGGTATTTAAATATGGTGGCCGCTCAGTATTATACAGCAGAGACCCTGTGCTAATGCCCATGATCAGTACCCATGCCTCGGTCAGCTGGGGATTGACGGCACCTGGAGTGAGATCCAGGACCAGTCTCCCATTGCCGTGACAGCCAGGAGCCTATTGAAAGCTTCCAGGCTTGTCTGGCATGCATTTGTATGACAGGCTGCTTTATGCTCAGTCTCCAAACTTATAAAAAATATTTTCCTGTACGGTGAATATCAAAACAGGAAAAAAAAAACAAAAGTTCTGATCCGCCATTTCTTCGCTGTTTCGCCTCTTACAAAAATGTGACTAAAAAGTGATCAAAGCAATAGATATACATACATGGAAATATAAATAGGTTACGGGTGTCAGAATATGATGACTTTTAGAAAATATATATTTTTTTGTAAAGTTTTAGATTTTTGTTAAGGGTTTAAAATGTAAATAAAACTATATAAATTTGGTACCCCAGAATTGAAAAAAAAGGTGATATGTCACTTTGGCTGCAGAGTGAACACCATAAAAACAAAGCCTGTAAGAAAGTTGTACAAATGCACTTTTTCTCCAATTCCACCCCACTCTGAATTTTTTCGAGCTTCCCAGTACATCATACAGAATATTAAATGGTACCATTACAACGTACAATTTGTCCCGCAAACATTGAGCCTTAACATGGCTCTGTAAACGGAAAAATAAAACTAGTTATGGGGTTTGGAAGGTGGGTACTCAAAAACGAAAATCTAAAAATTCCTCTGGCGGGAAGAGATTAAAGACCCGACATCCGCCATAATAGTACAGCGTATGTCGGAAGGTGTTAAGGAAGTGCCATAAAAACCTAAATCAAGGACAACTCTCTTAATTACTACAGATGAAGAAGCAGGCCCAGGGGAGGTGAGTAAAAATAACAAAACAGATATACTCACCTTGTTTCACTTCTCCTGGTTGCCAAGCGATCTCCTCTTATGGCCTCTGGTCTGAGGTCAGACCAGATACACAGGTGATGTCACATTCCCCAGGCATTTTTCGATTATTGATTTTCGTTGTTGACACCCTGCCTTCCAAATCCTATAACTTTGTTATTTTTCCGTTCACAGAGCCATATCAGAGCTTAATGTCTGCGGAACAAATTGTACTTTGTAATGGTACCATTTAATTTTCTGTATGATGTACTGGGAGGCTGGAAAAAAATTCAGAGTGGGGTGGGATTGAAGAAAAACTGTGTTTGTGTGACTTTCTTATGGGATTTGTTTTTATGGCATTCACTCTGTAGCCAAAATGATATGTCACCTATAGCTTGATACGATTCCAAGGATACCAAATTTGCATAGTTTTTTTTATATTTTAACTAATATTGCCATCACCATATTTTGAGACCCGTAACTTTTTTATATTTGCTTGTACAGGAATGCATAAGACAAATTTTTTGCAGGACCAGATGTACTTTTTAGTTATACCATTTTGGGGAATGTCTGATGTTTTGATCAGTTTTTATTCAAATTTTTATGGAAGGCAAAATGGTGAAAAAACAACACGTTGGCTCTTTTGTTTTGTTTTTTCCCGCTATGGCATTCGCCATAAGGGGAAAATCTTTTTATATGTTTGAAGTTCAGGAATCTTTTGGGGAGAATGTATAATTTGTTTATGTTTGTTTTTGTTTATTTACTTTTATTCAAATCTAGGGAAAAAGGGGTGATTTTAGTTTTTAGTTTTTTGTTATATTTTAAAAAACTTTTTTATTTTTTTTTATGTATTTTATTAGCCCCCCCCCCCACTGGGCATGTCCCATACATACATACAGTGGGGAAAAAAGTATTTAGTCAGCCACCAATTGTGCAAGTTCTCCCACTTAAAAAGATAGAGAGAGGCCTGTAATTGACATCATAGGTAGACCTCAACTATGAGAGACAAAATGAGAAAACATATCTGGAAAATCACATTGTCTGATTTTTTAAGAATTTATTTGCAAATTATGGTTGAAAATAAGTATTTGGTCACCTACAAACTAGCTAGATTTCTGGCTCTCACAGACCTGTAACTTCTTCTTTAAGAGGATTCTCTGTCCTCCACTCATTACCTGTAGTAATGGCACCTGTTTGAAATTGTTATCAGTATAAAAGACACCTGTCCACAACCTCAAACAGTCACACTCCAAACTCCACTATGGTGAAGACAAAAGAGCTGTGGAAGGACACCAGAGACAAAATTGTAGACCTGCACCAGGCTGGGAAGACTGAATCTGCAATAGGCAAGCAGCTTGGTGTGAAGAAATCAACTGTGGGAGCAATAATTAGAAAATGGAAGACATACAAGACCACTGATAATCTCCCTCGATCAGGGGCTCCACGCAAGATCTCACCCCTTTGGGTCAAAATGATCTTGTGAACGGTGAGCAAAAATCCCAGAACCACACGGGGGACCTAGTGAATGACCTGCAGAAAGCTGGGACTAACATAACAAAGACTACCGTCAGTAACACACTACGCCACCTGGGACTCAGATCCTGCAGTGCCAGACGTGTCCTCCTGCTTAAGCCAGTACATATCTGGGCCCATCTGAAGTTTGCTAGAGAGCATTTGGATGTTCCAGAAGAGTATTGGGAGAATGTCATATGGTCAGATGAAACCAAAGTAGAACTGTTTGGTAGAAACACAACTCGTCGTGTTTGGAGGAGAGTGAATGCTGAGTTGCATCCAAAGAACACCATACCTACTGTGAAGCATGGGGGTGGCAACATCATGCTTTGGGGCTGTTTCTCTGCAAAGGGACAAGGACGACTGATCCATGCACATGAAAGAATGAATGGGGCCATGTATCGTGAGATTTTGAGTGCAAACCTCTTTCCATCAGCAAGGGCATTGAAGATGAAACGTGGCTGGGTCTTTCAGCATGACAATGATCCCAAGCACACCGCCAGGGAAATGAAGGAGTGGCTTCGTAAGAAGCATTTCAAGGTCCTGGAGTGGCCTAGCCAGTCTCCAGATCTCAACCCCATAGAAAACCTTTGGAGGGAGTTGAAAGTCCATGTTGCTCAGCGACAGCCCCAAAACATCACTGCTCTAGAGGAGATCTGCATGGAGGAATGGGCCAACATACCAGCAACAGTGTGTGCCAACCTTGTGAATACTTACAGAAAACGTTTGACCTCTGTCATTGCCAACAAAGGATATATAACAAAGTATTGAGATGAACTTTTGTTATTGACCAAATACTTATTTTCCACCATAATTTGCAAATAAATTCTTTAAAAATAAGACAATGTGATTTTCTGGATTTGTTTTCTCATTTTGTCTCTCATAGTTGAGGTCTACCTATGATGTCAATTACAGGCCTCTCTCATCTTTTTAAGTGAAAGAACTTGCACAATTGGTGGCTGACTAAATACTTTTTTCCCCATTGTATATATACTGTAGACCTTTCACTTTATAGAAAGCGAAAAGAAAAGAAAGACAAGAGTATTGAAAGGGGATGCATATATTGTCAGGAAAAAAACAAAGTACACCCTTTATTAACACATAGCAAGATGTAATAAAAACACATCTGCTCCTTACAATGTCTTATAATTTCAAATTCTGATGAGCAACAATGCGAGACAAATTGCACTGTGTCATTATTTATTGAACAAAAACTAGGGTCCTCTTCTGGCCTCTCCTCTGTAGACACCCCAGGTGGAAAACCCACAAAAACTTTCCATTGAATGCAAGATTTTTGGTGGAAATTTTTTAGCAAACCTGGTTTGTTACAAACCAGTTTTCTCATCTCTGCTTAGTACCGTAGTGGGGGTGACTAAAAATATTTCTGCAGAGGGCAATGTAGAGTCGAAAATAGGCCCTTTAGTTCTATCTATAACAGACCCATGACAGATAATGTACAATAGATCTGTTTTTCAATTAATCACAATAAATGCTGGTCTATTGGATTATAATAGGCTCCATCACACTTCTAACAGTATTCAGTATAATTTATACCCAGAAGTGGATTATAATGAAGGCAATTTGGGTTATCGCCCATAGCCTGAGGCTGTAAGAGGGACCAATGGCAAACAGAAATTTCACCCATTAGCATCCAACCTCATAATTAACTGTATTGGCATCTGTCGATACAATTGAGGATCACAGTAGGGCACGGAAGTCAATAGCTCCCTCCTTTCAAACCATTCTCCTTGATAAGCTATGCGCTTCTTTAGGCAGCATGATTAAGTCATTGCACCATCTGAGCCAATCTGCAACAGCTCAAAGGCCAAAGGCCAGAAAAGGCCTGAGACCTGCAGCACAGATGGCGCCTGGAGACAAATAATAGCACTGAACAAGAATTGAGCTTTGCTTGCTCCTGCGCCATGTTTCTTTGAGACAGATGGTATTTGGGGTCTGAAGTGGAAACATATTTCAGGAGACCCTCTGTAGTATTGAGGTTAGGAATTGCTGCATTATGCATTGCATAGGACAAAGGATGTCGTAATATTTTTAAAGTTATATGTATAAATAGATATATAATATAATTTTAATTGTACTGATATGAACTTGTCTCCTTTCTGTTGCATTGGTGTCACTGTCTCAGAGCACACAGTACATGGTTACCCTAGGGTATAACATTTACAACCTGGAATACTGTAGCAGCTAGATATAAATGTATAAAGGCTCTGCTGTAGGCAAATCTTTTAGCTGAAAAGTCTTTACGGGTTAATGTGTGCGTAAGGTATGTTTTTACTGCTTAGTTATTTTATATTTTAACTTTTAGCATTTACATCTGTACCAAATGGCGTGATTATGTTGACTGTAAAAGTTATTTCCATAGCAGCAACATTGTGATTGTGACAATTTTATGACAATGGCACCTGTCAAGCGGTGGAATAAATTAGGTCACAAGTGAACAGCTAGTTCTTAAAGTTGATGTGATGAAAGCAGGAAAAATGTTCAAGCATTTAGATCTGAGAGCACATTTGATAAAGGGCAAATTGTAATGGCTATATGACAGGATCTGAGCATCTGCAAAATGACAGGGTGTGGTGTTCCTGGTATGCAGTGGTTATTACCTACCTAAAGTTTTGCAAGGAATGACAACTGGTAAACCAATAACGGGGTTCTATGTAAATCGATGCAAAGCTATAACATTTTTTGCTGAGAGTTACGAGGAAGTGTATAGTCTATGAGCACTGGGGTCTGATTTTTTTTTTTTTGTCTCATCTGAGATCTGAATTTATTTCATAGCCTAGTCTAGTGTCTGAGATTTTATCTGGTCTTGGGTCTGAATTTAACAACAAAAAGCTATTTGAGGCTAAAGTCTACATTAAAGAAACACAGAGTTTGCCTGGAGCGGAAACGCAGCAGAAAAAAAAGCTGTATTTTACGGTACTAGCAAAGTGAATGAGATTCTGGATAGTCCCATTCACACATTGCGGAAAAAAAACCGCTGCGGAAAAGCTGCGTTTTCAAAAACGGTTTTTGAAAAACGCAGCATGTCAATTTTACCTGCAGAAACGTTCACATTTTCCCTATACATTCAATAAAGAAAGAAAAACTACAGAGAAAAATGCAGCAAAAAGGCAATTGAAAATGGTGCAGAAAGCTTGATGCGTTTCTGCTGCGTTTTTTTCCCCAGTGTTTTTAGCTGTGTTCTGCGGAGTGGGGCCTTAGCCTGAAAATTTTATTTTTTTTAATAGTAGTATTCAGACCTAGATCCCTGCTGCACATAGCTGTTTCTTAATAATTATTATTAAAAAATAAGTTTTAGATCCTCTTCTGTTCAGTAAATAGAAGTTTAGAGATCATCTGAGGACCAGTGTCCCGAATCAATGAATATTACATAAATTTCTTAAACCTTTAACTGGGTCTGAATTTATTTAACCACAAAACCTAGAATAAAGAATGGATGCTGTTAGCATGGATACACTGGCTGGCCTGCAGCTACTTTAGATGCCATATATGTTCTGAAAGCCTTCCATTATATCCAGCTATAATATTGTCCAGCAATAAGTAGCTCTTCTGCGATATCAAAACAGTCAGGTTAGCCTTTTTTTTACTACATACAATGTTTGCATTAAGAATAGTTGTAAATGTTATGTTGGATGAGTTACAGACAGTATAGCAAAGGTAAATTTGTTATTCAGCTTTTATTTAAGGCAACAATAATACATGTATACTACAGATAATATGAACTTGTGCAATTGGTTAAACTGCTGCAGCGTGATATCTTATTACGGAATACAATAAAAGCCAATGAAAAGTCATTGAACAATGCTGTATTGTGTGATAAGATATGCTGCAGCAGTTTAACCAATTGCAAAAGTTTTGGTTAAGTCTGCCATATCTGCACAGACGTTTTGTGTAGATTCACGATTTGCTAAATGCTAATCGATGCTTCACTTGCCATATAGTTAAAGGAGTTACTACAATTCTTATAACAGAGGTCCACTTAGAGTATTGAGTGAGTCCAGTGGACGGTAGTTGCTGCAACCCCCTGTCCATCCTATGGTTCAGATGGGTCAATACTCGGCGGCCCTTGTTCCACTTATCCTCAACCTTTGATATGGCACTTTCTAGCTTCAAAACTCTTCTCTGCCATAGGCAGATCTATTCCCTGTATCAGGGTTGCTCAGTTCCCCCACTCACAATGGCACAGTACCTTTTAAGGCAAAAAACATCCAAGTTCTAAATAAACTATATACAGAGATACAATAATGTATATGCAGTATATAAGCAGTTTAATAGTGGCCACTGGGATGCTGGACATAGAAGAATTCTTGTACACTTCCAAAACAATGTTTTGTTAGTGACTTCTTGAATTTGGTTAAAGAGCACCTGTTAGCATCTCACCAACTACAGCTCTTTGTATCCTTCAATATGTCCAGCTCCAGTGATTCTGGCACAGCTAGAGTTTTTTCTCTAGCTCCCACCATTCCTGAGCTATCTGTGCTGCTAGTTTTGGCACCCAGTATACTAATTAGGCTTTCTACTGTCAGGTACTTAGTCCTGTAATGGAGCAGACAGACAGGGACTACCAACTTGACATTAGACAGCCTCATTAGCATATTGGGTACTGATACTAACAAAATCAACTGCTTGGGAACAGTAGGGGCTAGAAAAAACTGTGCCAGAATCAGTGGAGCGTAAACTATTCAAGAATGAAAAAGATTTGAAGTTGGAGGTGATAAAAGGTCCTTTTTAAGGACTTCAATTTCTCATAAAACCAGTTCAACACAAGATCACAATATACTACCAAAAATCTTGAAAGGGGGTGTCTCCTGACTGGAGTTATGAAAGGATGCGTGAAGCCGGAGCTCCAGTCTTTACATCCTTAGGTGACTAATTGCTCCAATAAGCGATTCTATTTACACTTGATACATTGGGGTGATATTTGATGACCATGACCTGCAAGAACCAAAAACTTGGGTATGGCAGAGAAAGCAAGAGAACTATGCCACTCAAGCAAAATGACACTGTGACAGCAGATAACATGAAAGTGGTGTCTGCGTGGAGAAGTTTGCTCGCACTTCGAGAGAAGCTCCAACACCCTTGACTAAACTGAAGTTTGCCTCGGTTGTATTAGATGGAAAACATGTGCAGGAGATGGCTGTGGAGATGGAGACCATGGCAGAGGGACCAAACAAGGGAAAGCTATTGCTGGTACATGCCGGTACGCTTGTCCCTGATTCAACAGGTATGTGGGGCACTACTCTTGAAGACATGTTTAATATACAGTCATATGAAAAAGTTTGGGCACCCCTATTAATCTTAATCATTTTTAGTTCTAAATATTTGGGTGTTTGCAACAGCCATTTCAATTTGATATATCTAATAACTGATGGACACAGTAATATTTCAGGATTGAAATGAGGTTTATTGTACTAACAGAAAATGTGCAATATGCATTAAACCAAAATTTGACCGGTGCAAAAGTATGGGCACCTCAACAGAAAAGTGACATTAATATTTAGTAGATCCTCCTTTTGCAAAAATAACAGCCTCTAGTCGCTTCCTGTAGCTTTTAATCAGTTCCTGGATCCTGGATGAAGGTATTTTTTACCATTCCTCTTTACAAAACAATTCCAGTTCAGTTAAGTTTGATGGTCGCCGAGCATGGACAGCCCGCTTCAAATTATCCCACAGATGTTCAATGATATTCAGGTCTGGGGACTGGGATGGCCATTCCAGAACATTGTAATTGTTCCTCTGCATGAATGCCTGAGTAGATTTGGAGCTGTGTTTTGGATCATTGTCTTGCTGAAATATCCATCCCCGGCGTAACTTCAAATTCGTCACTGATTCTTGTACATTATTCTCAAGAATCTGCTGATACTGAGTTGAATCCATGCGACCCTCAACTTTAACAAGATTCCCGGTGCCGGCATTGGCCACACAGCCCCAAAGCATGATGGAACCTCCACCAAATTTTATAGTGGGTAGCAAGTGTTTTTCTTGGAATGCTGTGTTTTTTTGGACGCCATGCATAATGCCTTTTTGTATGACCAAACAACTCAATCTTTGTTTCATCAGTCCACAGGACCTTCTTCCAAAATGAAGCTGGCTTGTCGAAATGTGCTTTTGTATACCTCAGGCGACTCTGTTTGTGGCGTGCTTTCAGAAACGGCTTCTTTCGCATCACTCTCCCATACAGCTTCTCCTTGTGCAAAGTGTGCTGTATTGTTGACCGATGCACAGTGACACCATCTGCAGCAAGATGATGCTGCAGCTCTTTGGAGGTGGTCTGTGGACTGTCCTTGACTGTTCTCACCATTCTTCTTCTCTGCCTTTCTGATATTTTTCTTGGCCTGCCACTTCTGGGCTTAACAAGAACTGTCCCTGTGGTCTTCCATTTCCTTACTATGTTCCTCACAGTGGAAACTGACAGGTTAAATCTCTGAGACAACTTTTTGTATCCTTCCCCTGAACAACTATGTTGAACAATCTTTGTTTTCAGATCATTTGAGAGTTGTTTTGAGGAGCCCATGATGCCACTCTTCAGAGGAGATTCAAATAGGAGAACAACTTGCAATTGGCCACCTTAAATACCTTTTCTCATGATTGGATACACCTGGCTATGAAGTTCAAAGCTCAGTGAGGTTACAAAACCAATTTTGTGCTTCAGTAAGTCAGTAAAAAGTAGTTAGGAGTATTCAAATCAATAAAATGATAAGGGTACCCAAATTTTTGCACTGGTCAAATTTTGGTTTAATGCATATTGCACATTTTCTGTTAGTACAATAAACCTCATTTCAATCCTGAAATATTACTGTGTCCATCAGTTATTAGATATATCAAATTGAAATGGCTGTTGCAAACACCTAAATATTTAGAACTAAAAATGATTAAGATTAATAGGGGTGCCCAAACTTTTTCATATGACTGTACTTATGACCATGTGATATTTCAGTTTTTCTTTTTTAATAAATTTGCAAATTTCTGTCAAGATGGGATGCTGAGTGTACATTAATGAGAAATAAAATGAACTTTTTTTGCTTTTAGCAAATGGCTGCAATGAAACAAAGAGTGAAAAATTTAAAGGGGTCTAAATACTTTCCATACCCACTGTATATATAATATTTACATATATATGTGCATGTACAGTATGTGTATATGCGGTATGTATATAAATTTGGGTATAGTATATATTAACATTTATATATAAGCATATAAATATTTACATTGTAATGTAAATTAGCTGAAAAGAGCTTTGCTGTGGCTTTGCGCTCTGCTCTAGATAACTGTCCCTAACGGCAGTCAAAGTGTGATAAAGTGGCAGATGTCACTCAAACATGGGGGGGGGGGGAGAAGGGCAACAGTTAGGGGCGATTATCTGGAGCAGAGAGTGAAGCTGCAGCAGGAAAAGAAACGTCCCTAATGCCTTTTGCAGCTAATCTGCATGCAAATAAAATCCTGATTTTCATGAAAATGGAGCTTCAATGCAGAATAAGAAAGACACCTTTGGAAGATGTAAAAGAAGCTCTACAAGGTACTGCCATTAGTCTGATATCGATTTTCCTGCTGACAGACTGCCTTTAAGCTAAAAAAAAAAAAAAACACTTGGCATAGTAGTGGTCCATCTTTGGCGAATGGCGCATTTTTGTGGCAAAGATGCACCACTATCATAGTTTACCCCCATGCTTGTTGGTGGAGCAGGGCAGGGATTAAGACGGACTAAGTGGTCCCTCTAGATTGGAAAAGGGCAAATGTGGTCCCCATCTACAAAAAGGGGAATAGGGACGACCCAGGAAATTATAGGCTGGTAAGTGTGACCTCGATAGTAGTAAAAATCTTTGAACAAATCGTTAAAGAACATTTAATTAGGTACCTGGATGGGAAGGCTTTAATTAATCAGAGTCAGCACGGCTTTATGCCTAATAAATCTTGTCAGACTAATCTTATTTCCTGCTATAATAAAGTCACTGAATGGTTGGACCAGGGGAATGCAGTGGACATAGTATATCTTGACTTTAGTAAGGCCTTTGATAAAGTATCACATAACATTCTTATTGAAAAAATGATCAAGTATGGCTTTGATAAAATATCAGTAAGGTGGGTTCACAATTGGCTAAATGATCGGGCACAACGAGTAATTCTAAATGGCTATACATCAAACTGGAAGAAAGTAAAAGCGGGGGTGCCGCAGGACTCTATCCTGGGCCCAGTACTTTTTAATATTTTTATAAATGATCTGGATGATGGGATTAATGGGGAACTAATAACATTTGCAGATGATACAAAGATAGGAGGAATGGCCAACACTAGAGAGGAGAGAGAGTGCATCCAAAAGGACTTAGACACACTGGAACAATGGGCTGAGGTGAACAAAATGGTATTCAACAGGGACAAATGCAAAGTTCTACATCTGGGTAACAGAAATGCAAGAAGCATATATAGTATGGGAGGAATAGTACTAAGTGAGAGTACAGGGGAAAAGGATCTGGGCATAATAATAGATCACAAATTCAACATGAGTCAACAGTGCGGTGCGGTGGCTAAAAAGGCTAATAAAATTCTAGGATGTATCAAGACGAGCATTGAAGCTAGATCAAGAGAGGTAATTATTCCGCTGTACTCTGCCCTGGTCAGACCCCACCTGGAATACTGTGTACAGTTCTGGGCTCCCCAGTTTAAGAAACACATCGATTTATTGGAGCAGGTCCAGAGAAGAGCAACCAAAATGGTGGTAGGTCTACAAACCATGTCCTACGAAGAAAGGCTAAAAGAATTGGGACTGCTTAGTTTGCAGAAGAGAAGGCTAAGGGGAGACTTAATAGCGGTATTTAAATATCTGAAAGGTTGTCACAGTGCAGAGGGATTAACCCTATTCTCATTAGCTGAAGGAAGCACGAGAAGTAATGGGATGAAACTAAGGGGAAGGAGATTCAGATTAGACATTAGGAAAAACTTTCTAACAGTAAGGGTAGTGAGGGAGTGGAATAGGCTGCCACGGGAGGTGGTGAGTTCTTCATCAATTGAAATCTTCAAGCGGAATCTGAATAGGTATATAGCTGGGATGATCTAGGAATTCCTGCTTTTGCAGGGGTTGGACTCGATGGCCCTTGAGGTCCCTTCCAACTCAAACAAACAAAACAAACAAAACAAAACCAGAAGAACTGCTGTGTTATACCTGACTGATGTAGATTTCAGTTCAGGCACACATGACCTCCCAAGATGAGCCAGAATTATTAAAGAGGACATTTCATGTCCTCATGCACATGCGGTTTTATATACCGCTAGAAAGCTGAATTCAACTTACTGTCTGCTTTCCCATTATGTGCCCCTGAGGCTGGAGATATCAGTGCCGTTAGTTTCGGCACCGATCTCTCCCCACTATCAGAAGGGCGTTCCTGACAGTCTAGCTGGGCTATAAGGAACGCCCCCCTGACAGTACTCGTCCATAGCCCTGTACTGTCAGAGGGGGCATTCGTTCCTTCCCGCCAGCAATGACGCTAAGCTGTGAGAAACGCGTTCCTTACAGCCCAGCTTGACTGTCAGGAACGCCCTTCTGACAGTGGGCAGAGATCACTGCCGAAACTAACGGCAGCGATAACTCCAGCCCCGGGCACATTATGGGAAAGCTTATGAGGGAAAATAAACCAGAAGTGACCCCCAGAGTGACCTCCCCAATAATAGGAACTACTGGGGAAATAGTAGGGAATTTGGTGTTCCCAATGCACTCCGCACAGCTTACATATTCACTTTTCCCCATCCGCTGTGCAGTCACGTCTGGGATACTAATGCTCACTACACCCCTTGATAAATTCTTTGAGGGTTGCAGTTTTCAAAATGGGGTCACTCCTTTGGGGAATCCACTGTTATGATACCTTACAGGCTCTGCAAACATGACATGGCACCCAGATCCCAAACATCTGAATCTGCACTCCAAAAGCCACATAGCGCTCCTTCCCTTCTGCGCCCTGCTGTGTGCCCAAGCTGCAGTTTATGCCCACATGTATGACACTGGTGTACCCAGGATAACGTACTTAATGTCATATGTGGGTATAAACTGCTGTATGGACACAGCTGGGCACAGAATGGAAGGAGCGCTATTTGGTTTTTGGAGTACAGGCTTGGACGGTTTGGTTTTTGGACGCCATTGCACTTTTGCAGAGCTGAAACGCCAGTAAAGTGGAATCCCCTGACATGTGACTCCATTTTGGAAACTAAACTCCTGAAGGAATTTATCCTTGGGTACAGTGAGCATTTTTAACCCCCAAGTATTGCTAAAATTTATTATCCATAAATGAATACGCAGCTGATTGTGAAAGGTGAAAATGACAATTTTTCCAGGAATACGTAATTTCAGTGCGTAATATGTTGTGACCAGCTTGTATCAGAGATGAACGCTCCAAAAGCTGTTGTGCCCGGGATCCCCGCTTAACAGTTTTTGGAGTGTGTGTCTTTGCAGACATAAGCCGGGCACAACATATCGGGCACTGAAATGGCGTATCTCTGGAAAAATGTTATTTTTAACTTTTCATTATCATCTGCGCATTCATTTCTGGAAATTAAAAGAATGCAACACTTAAGGGTTAATAATGCTCGCTACACCACTTGATAAATCCCTTGAAGGGTGTAGTTTACAAAATGGGGTCACATGTCTGCGGATTCCACTTTACTGGCAATTCTTGGGCTCTGCAAAAGTGATATGGTGTCCAAAAACCAAACTGTGCTCCAAAAACCAAAATAGCGCTGCTTCCCTTCTGTGCCCGGCTGTTCCCAAACAGCAGTTTATACCCACATATGGTGTTGCTAAGTACGTTATCCTGGGTACACCAGTGTCATACATGTGAGTGTAAACTGCCATTTGGGCACACAGCACGGCGCAGATGTGAAGGAGCGCTATGTACTTTTGGAGCACAGATTTAGATTGTTGGTTTTTGGACGCCATGTCACATTTGCAGAGACCCTAAAATTGCCCCTACAAAATGAGGTCACTTCTTAGGGAGTTCCAGTTTACTGGCACCTCCAGGGCTCTGCAAAAATAACATGGCAACCAGATAGTCCCTCTAAATCTGTACTCCAAAAGCTAAAAAAGCACAGTGCTCCTTTCTTTCTGAGCCCTGCTGTGTTCCCAAGCAGCAGTTTACACTCACATATATAATTTTTTTGTCCCCGGGATAGCCCACTTAATAGTTTTCGAAGTGCATGTCTCTGATGCCACAAAGTGGCCGCAACGTATTAGGCACTGAAATTGGATATTTCTTCAAAAACTTCAATTTTCACTTTGTTCATTAATTTTTGGGAAGCATTTTTAGGCTCAAAATGATAATGCCCCTTGATACATTCCTTGAGGGGGAGTAGTTTCTACAATGGGTCACTTTTGAGGGGTTTCCATTGTATTAGTAATTTAGGGGCTCTGCAAATGCGACATGGCACTCAAAAACTATTCCAGCCACATCTGCCCTCCTAAAGCCAAATAGCGCTCTTTCCATTCTGAGCTCCACCATGTACCCATACAGCAGATTGCAACCACATATGGGGCATTTCTGTGTTCAGGAGAAATTGTGTAAGGAACTTTGGGGAGCTTTTTCTCCTTTGTCCTCTTGTGAAAATAAAAAATTTGGGGCTAAATTGACGGTTTATTGGAAAAAAAGTAATTTTTCATTTTCATGTCCCAATGTTAATAAAATCTGTGAAACAGCTGTAGGTTCAAAATGCTCACTATACCCCTTGACATGTTCTGTGAGGGGTGTGGTTTCCAAAATGGGGTCACTTTTCCACTGTATTGGTACTTTGGGGGCTCTGCAAATGCAACATGGCACCTGAAAACTATTCCAGCAAAATCTGTCCTACAAAAGCAAAATAGCGCTCTTTCCATTCCGGGCCCCACCATGTACCCATTCAGCAGTTTACAATCACATATGGGGTATTGCTGTGTTTAGAAGAAATTGTGTAACAAGTAATTTTTCATTTTTACGTCCCAATGTTAATAAAATCTGTGAAACAGCTGTGACGTCAAAATGCTCACTATACCCCTAGATAAATTCTATGAGGGGTGTAGTTTCCAAAATGGGGTCACTTTTTGTGGGTTTGTATTGTATTGGTACTTTAGGGGCTCTGAAAATGCGACATGGCACCCGAAAACTATTCCAGCAAAATCTGCCCTCCAAAAGCTAAATAGCGCTCTTTCCATTCTGAGCTCCACCATGTACCCAAACAGCAGATTATAACCACATATGGGGCATTTCTGTGTTCAGGAGAAATTGTGTAAGGAACTTTGGGGAGTTTTTTCTCCTTTGTCCTCTTGTGAAAATAAAAAATTTGGGGCTAAATTGACGGTTTATTGGAAAAAAAGTAATTTTTCATTTTCATGTCCCAATGTTAATAAAATCTGTGAAACAGCTGTAGGTTCAAAATGCTCACTATATCCCTTGACATGTTCTGTGAGGGGTGTGGTTTCCAAAATGGGGTCACTTTTCCACTGTATTGGTACTTTGGGGGCTCTGCAAGTGCAACATGGCACCTGAAAACTATTCCAGCAAAATCTGCCCTACAAAAGCAAAATAGCGCTCTTTCCATTCCGGGCCCCACCATGTACCCATTCAGCAGTTTACAATCACATATGGGGTATTGCTGTGTTCAGGAGAAATTGTTTAACAAACTATGTGGTCCTTTTTCTCCTTTAACCCCTTGTGAAAATGAAAACTTTGGGGAATTAGTCCCATTAGAGAACCTAAACCAGAGATGCTGGTTCAGTAGTATAAACTGCAATAGATGCATAGGCTGACTTCCTCTCAACGTGGCAGGATCAACAAGGCAAGTGGGGTCATATTTAAGTGGTGAAACCCCTTAGATACTGTGGCATTGAAGGGGTTAAAACCCCAGATTGAAGCTCAGCTCTAATGGGAGGTAATGGAGTAAGGTGTTAGCTGTCAGTTATAGCTAACACCCACTCTGGATACCATACGCTCACATAGTGAGTGTACTGGTGACACAGGGCATAATAGTACATCTTTGGTAATTAAGGCACTGGCGGTCAGGATATACAATTACGTCCTGTGTCCCTAAGGGGTTAATGGGCTGCATGGCCTATTCCCCTCTTTAATCCATAATCAATTAAGCAGGTAAAAGGTCTGTAGTTGATTTCAAAAGTGGCATTTACTGTTTCTTTGAACCCACAACATGCAGTCAAAAGAGCTGAAAAGAAGAAATCCATCAGAGAGATAGCAGAAATGTTAGTTAGAAATGCCTGATAAAAAAAAACTCCAAAAGGCTTGGACGTCCACAGAAGACATCAGTGGTGGATAATCGCAGAATTGTTTCCATGGTGAAAAAAAAACCCTTCACAAGACCCCCCCAAGTGAAGAACACTGTTCAGGAACTAGGTGTATCACTATCCAAGTCTACCATAGAGCATGATGAGAGCAAATACAGAGGGTTTACCACAATGTGCAATCCATTAATCAGCCTTAAAAATAGAAAGGCCATATTAGACTTTGCCAAAAACATCTAATGAAGCCAGCCCAGTTCTGGAACAGCATATTCTTTGGAATGATGAAACTAAGATCAACCTGTACCAGAATGATGGGAAGAAGAAAGTATGGAGAAGGCTTGGAACAGCTCATGATCCAAAGCACACCACATCCTCCGTAATTCCTAAGAATGTTGGTGTGATGATCTTTGTTGCCATCACATACAATAGTCGGTCACCCCTAGCAGTGATAAGAGAGACATTAACAGCTCAGTGTTATGTGCAGGACATCCTGCAGCCACATGTGTTGCATCTCATGGTAGAGCTTGTAACTGTCATTTTTCACCAAAATAATAGTAACATATTAGATAAGGCTAAATAGCGACACAAGCCCATCAAGTCCAATCTATAAAACTACCAAGTTGATCCAGGGGAAGGCAAGAAACCCAAGGCTGAATTTCCCCATCAGAGGAAAAAAAAATTCTTCCCAACTACAAATATGGCAATTGGACAAAGTCTCTGGATCAATATCCAGTCCCAAAAATGTATAGTTCCTATAACCTTTGATATTCTTACTTTCAAGAAAGGCACCCAGGCCCCTCTTGTTATCAGTCATTACAACATCTTGTAGAAGTGAGTTCCATAGTCTCACCGATCTTACTGTAAAGAAGCCATGTCTATGACTATGGGAAAAACTTTTTTTTCTCTAAATGGAGAGGATGCCCCCTAGTCACAGTTACAGGCCTGAGAATAAAGAGGTAATTGGAAAGATGTCTGTTCTGTCCATTTATATGTATGTTATGGTAGAGTCCCTGGAGGAAATATAATACAATGGCAGGATCTGGTTGATAACAAATAGCAGTAGAACTAGATGTTAAAATCCTATACAGTCATGAGAGATAGGTTCCAGACACCCAAATGCCTTCAAAAGTTCCAGCCACAAGAACAGATGGACTTTGCTGAATTTGGGGTCACCAATCAGGATCAGGACGACAAATCAGGAGAGTGAACGTCCAGTCAGTTCAGGAGGAAACGCATGTGCCAGAGTCAGGCGACAAGCAGTTTTCCAGTATCAAGCCAAAGGTCAGTTCCTAGAGATTATGTCAGAGTCAGAAACAGGATATAAAGGGTATGAAGCTGTGTAGTGCAAAGAATCAAGTATGAAAGCCAGACTGGGGCAACCAATTGCAGGTATCTGTCTAGCTGCAAAATCTGCGGGCCCTTTACCACATAAAATATTCAACTTTTCTAAACGGCACAAGGTAAGTAAGGGGCCCCTTACAGATTTTGCATTAGGGCCCAGGAGCTTCTGATTACTTTCTCATATAAAGTTTCATTCAATTCTAACGACTCGTTGGTGCATTACTTTTTAGTCAATGAATATACTATTCCAGTTTCAAATGCTCTTGTCAGCTCAATGGTTAAGGGAGCAGCTGTGATTATTTTCAAAAGAATTATAAATACTTGTGTGATTTCATGGCTATATTATTCTATATTAAGTATTAATAATGAACCAGAGGATACATTGTATCCTATGGTATATATTTTAAAACATGATATATTGTAGCAGTTACAAGTTAATTTATAAAAGGTCTAATGAAAAAGTAAAAAACTAATTTCTTCTTTCATCATTTATGCAAGTCTGCTTGAACGTAGGTTTTCTTATTTAATATTACTTTTACTCCACATAATTTGAGGATATTAGGCTAAAACATTCATGAATATTTCCTTGCTGCTGTATTTGTTCAACAATGGCATGCAATACTGAAGCTTTGCAACAGATATAAAGAGAAAGCAATACTTCACAGACTTTTTGAGTTGCTACAAAAAAATCATTTGTCAAGAATTCAAACATTCCAAAATTTGGAAAAAGAAACAAAAATTTACTTTTTGGTCTAACATATTTCAAAGGTAAATATTTTTTTATGTAGTAAGAAGCACTCTGCACTGCAAAGTTAAATGATAGTGACAGTATATTTTATTAGAGCAGCAGTCATGACCTTCCAGTCAGTTATAACCTTCTTCTGACAAATTGCTGTGACTGCCACCGGTCTAATAAAATATAGAAACATTGCTTAACCTTTGAAAGTGCAGAGTGCTTCTTACTACATGTGGATTAAGGTTGAGACCCTACTTTTGCACCACAATGCCAGCTGAAGGATGTCTAAATACATTTTTCTTTATACGTTATACTTTATTTAACTTGCATGCTCTATGTATAAATGTAGAATAATCACACCCCTATACCTCATGGTAGTGTCTCTCTAATGAGGCATAGTTCCCCTTTGGACCCATGTCTAGACATCTTACATTGCCAGCCAGCACCCTACCCCTACTCTGCACTGATGAGAGGGAATAACTTCAATACAGCTGTCTGCGAATGGGATCCTCTTCCTTTAGGAGGAGTTATTCTGACTTGGCCATTATTCCCAAATTCTTCAATTAGGGTTCATGAAAAAACATGTATTAATCTATAGGAAGCCAACTCCTAAAATGTGGTGCTAGGAGCAAGTTCCTTTTTTCCAATAATGAGGTTTTATTTGCATATTCCTTACCCAGAATTATTAACAGGGAATGGATGGTCTAATAAAATATATTTATTTCATAAAGTCTGAACAGAAAGTCCCTTTCATCTGATTTGTGTCATTTTTAGAAAGAAAAAATAATGGAGACTTAAACATTACTTTTTCTGTCTAAAAAACTGAAACCAGACAGAAGGGTCCTGTCTGGTCTCTAAGTGTCTAGATCTGATTTTAAGTTCTTCAAGTCCTTTAAATAGGTTGTCATATTTTGTTTCTAAAAGGCTTGTACATGCCCCTGTGACTGTAATTTCTGCAGAGAGATCATGTGTTGTCTATTGCAGCTCTTCATGAAAAGAACCATTTCTTTTGTGGTAAAAAATTTCAGTGCAAGTTGTCATGTTTTGTTAGGTGAAATTGTCTTGCAAAGTGGTAGACTGGCCCTTTTTGAGTGTGCTCTGAGGCAGTGCTTTTTTGTCCTCCATGAGTGAAGTTTGAAATGTTGAGGGATCAGTATCTATATCTTGTAAAAGTGTCGGCATATAATTTCTCCAGAATAAGATTGAGGTTTGAGTAAACTTGCTTGTTTTACCATTCTTTGACATACACTTGCTGTTTGGGGACCTTGGTGTCCAAGGGGTGTAGAAAAGCAAGCAAATTTTGAGTATCTTTGCATAGAATTTTATTTTTTTTTATACTTTAAAACTATTTAAAACTCCATCTCTACTGTGCAGCCGTCAGAGGCACTTCCGTTCTGTGCATGCGCTAGCAGAGAGGAAGAGAGGTGTCTCCGGCCTGCGCATAGTGAAAGAAAAGGAGGAGCCATTCCCAGAGAGGAAGACAGGTAAGTATGATTCGGTGGAGGGGGTGGGTTGAGTTAGTTAGTTGGGAAGGGCTAGTAGTGGGTGGGATAGCTAGGGAGACAGGGATGGAGTGTAACAGAGTGAGAGAGAAGGGGGAGGCAGTTAGAGGGAGGTAGTAAACATGTAAACAAATGCAGAAGATACCAGGAGCTCCCAGAGAAACCCATAAATCACTGAAAACACTGCCAAAGGTATATGAGTGCACTTATTATCCCATTAATAGCACTAACAGAGTTTTTTTTTTTTTTTAAAAAAGATTTTTTACCTGGAAAACCGATTTAAAAATGCTGTTAAATCACCATTATTTAAATACTGTATTTTTATTTCAGCATGCTATTGAAAAATGCCACGGTACTCACAGAATTTGTTCTCCTTGGACTTTCCAGTCAACCTAAGATACAAATGGCACTTTTCATTGTCTTTACATTAGTGTATGCAGTTATTTTGATTGGAAACATTCTAATTATTGTTCTAGTTGTAACAGATGCGAAACTTCATTCACCGATGTATTTCTTCCTTTCCAATCTCTCTTTTCTGGATCTTTGTTATTCTACTTCAACTGTACCAAGAATGTTGAAAGATATGTTGTCAGTAAAAAAAAATCATTTCTTATGGTGAGTGTGCAGCACAAATGTACATTTCTTTGTCTTTAGGTGAAAGTGAATGTGTTTTGCTCGCTATTATGGCTTATGATCGCTATGTGGCTATATGTTATCCATTGCATTACACTACCATTATGAGCAAAATGGTGTGCATTAGACTTGCAGTTGGTACATGGGTATGTGGGTTCCTTTTGTCTATATCCCATGTAACCCTCACACTTAATGTTGACTTGTGTGGACACAATGAAATAAATCACTTTTTATGTGAAGTGCCAGAAATATTGTCACTGGGGTGTGAAAACATTATGCTTGCGGAATTAATTATTTTTATTGTTGGTGTAATAATTCTAATGACGCCTGTAACATTTATTGTAATATCTTATATTAATATTATTATAAGTATCTTAAAAATTGCATCATCATCTGGGCAGAAGAAAGCTTTCTCTACATGTGGATCTCATCTGATGGTTGTGACAATCTTCTATGGATCAGCAATGGCAGCCTACATGAAACCTAGGTCAAGTTCTCTACCTGGAACTGATAAAATGATTGCTATATTTTATTTCTTTGTCACACCAATTTTAAACCCCTTGATTTACTCACTGAGAAACAATGATGTGAAAGCAGCATTTCAAAGAGTGATAAAAAGAAAATAGTTCTGCTAATATATGATCTGTAAATATTTTATAATTATAATTATTATTAATAATAATAAAAATAACACACAGTGGGAAGGGGGTTGAAACAGGATCCTCTCAGTACAGACATTTGCATTTTTGTACTTTTGCATTTTGGTACTCAAAATCAAACATGCTGTATATAGGAAAACATATTGATAGCTTTTAATCAAGTAAACAGGTGCATTGCAATATATCGTATTATTATAATATTCCAACTGAAACAAAGAGACATGGACAAGTTTTGTATGTTTATACTCTATTCCTTTCTGGCTTTTCACTTGCACAGAAACAATCAAACAGATACACTGAGCAACTTGCAAGGTTGAAAACAAAAGAGAGAAAAATATACCAATCCAATTTTGCAGGTATCTTACAAGAGCATCATTTATAGGGGTTGTCCAGGAATTAGATTTTATTGTCCTATCCACAACATAGACCATAAATATCCAATCAGTGGTGGGGTTGGGGGGTTGACAACTGCCCCTGCACCGATCAGCTGCACCTTTTCCAATGCCCATACTATACACAGCACAGATCTTGAAGCAGTTGGCCCCACGTCCCATGTAGTATCCAAGCACTGGTACTGCAGATCAGTTCCCATTCACTTCAGGGACTTTCCCGTTCCGCCACAGGTATGTTTTGATTTTCATTTTTGACTCTTTTTCTTCCAAACCCCATAACTTTGTTACTTTTCCGTTCACAGTGTCATTTGAGAGCTTAATTTTTGCGGCACAAATTGTACTTTGTAATCGTATCATTTAATATTCTGTACAATGTTCTGGGAAGCTGGAAAAAATTCAGAATTGGGTGAAATTGGAAAAAAACTGTGTGACTTTCTTATGTACTTTGCTTTTATGGTGTTAACTTTGCAGTCAAAATGACATGTCACCTGTATTCTATGGGTAAGTGTGATTATGGGGATACGAAATTTATATATTTTAACCACTTTAAAAAAAATCCGAAACTTTGCAAAACAAAAATAAAAAATTCTTAGAGTTGCCAAATTTTGACACACGTAACTTAATATTTCTGTGTACAGGGATGCATAAAGTGTCTCTTTTTGCAGGGCCAGATGTACTTTTTAGTTATACCATTTTGGGGAATGTCTGATGTTTTGATCGCTTTTTATTCTAATTTTTATGGGAGACGAAACAGCAAAAATACGGCAGTTTCGATCTTTTGATTTTTTTTTTATTCATGCTACAGCGTTCACCATATTGGAAAAATATTTTTATATATTTGTATATAGACCAGCCTCAATAGTTATATTCCTATAGCAGACCTGGGAGCCTTCAGAAGGAACAAGTTGGCTCCCACAATCTCTCTGCACGGGAGCAAGCCTGTAACATGAAAGGTACGGGGATAGGGGAGACCAGCCCTGGGGGAGTTTTTACACTTTGGGAGGGGACATCAGAATATAAATCCATGATAAAACCTGGTAGCTATGGCGGCCACTCTGCAGCAGAGCGGCCTCAATCTTAAACCCATTCCCGACATCCTCCATAATAGTACGGCAGTTGGGTATTTAAATATGGTGGCCGCTCAGTATTATACAGCAGAGACCCTGTGCTAATGCCCATGATCAGTACCCATGCCTCGGTCAGCTGGGGATTGATGGCACCTGGAGTGAGATCCAGGACCAGTCTCCCATTGCCGTGACAGCCAGGAGCCTATTGAAAGCTTCCAGGCTTGTCTGGCATGCATTTGTATGACAGGCTGCTTTATGCTCAGTCTCCAAACTTATAAAAAATATTTTCCTGTACGGTGAATATCAAAACAGGAAAAAAAAATCAAAAGTTCTGATCCGCCATTTCTTCGCTGTTTCGCCTCTTACAAAAATGTGACTAAAAAGTGATCAAAGCAATAGACATACATACATGGAAATATAAATAGGTTACGGGTGTCAGAATATGATGACTTTTAGAAAATATATATTTTTTTGTAAAGTTTTAGATTTTTGTTAAGGGTTTAAAATGTAAATAAAACTATATAAATTTGGTACCCCAGAATTAAAAAAAAAGGTGATATGTCACTTTGGCTGCAGAGTGAACACCATAAAAACGAAGCCTGTAAGAAAGTTGTACAAATGCACTTTTTCTCCAATTCCACCCCACTCTGAATTTTTTCGAGCTTCCCAGTACATCATACAGAATATTAAATGGTACCATTACAACGTACAATTTGTCCCGCAAACATTGAGCCTTAACATGGCTCTGTAAACGGAAAAAATAAAACTAGTTATGGGGTTTGGAAGGTGGGTACTCAAAAACGAAAATCTAAAAATTCCTCTGGCGGGAAGAGATTAAAGACCCGACATCCGCCATAATAGTACAGCGTATGTCGGAAGGGGTTAAGGAAGTGCCATAAAAACCTAAATCAAGGACAACTCTCTTAATTACTACAGATGAAGAAGCAGGCCCGGGGAGGTGAGTAAAAATAACAAAACAGATATACTCACCTTGTTTCACTTCTCCTGGTTGCCAAGCGATCTCCTCTTATGGCCTCTGGTCTGAGGTCAGACCAGATACACAGGTGATGTCACATTCCCCAGGCATTTTTCGATTATTGATTTTCGTTGTTGACACCCTGCCTTCCAAATCCTATAACTTTGTTATTTTTCCGTTCACAGAGCCATATCAGAGCTTAATGTCTGCGGAACAAATTGTTCTTTGTAATGGTACCATTTAATTTTCTGTATGATGTACTGGGAGGCTGGAAAAAAATTCAGAGTGGGGTGGGATTGAAGAAAAACTGTGTTTGTGTGACTTTCTTATGGGATTTGTTTTTATGGCATTCACTCTGTAGCCAAAATGATATGTCACCTATAGCTTGATACGATTCCAAGGATACCAAATTTGCATAGTTTTTTTTATATTTTAACTAATATTACCATCACCATATTTTGAGACCCGTAACTTTTTTATATTTGCTTGTACAGGAATGCATAAGACAAATTTTTTTCAGGACCAGATGTACTTTTTAGTTATACCATTTTGGGGAATGTCTGATGTTTTGATCAGTTTTTATTCAAATTTTTATGGAAGGCAAAATGGTGAAAAAACAACACGTTGGCTCTTTTGTTTTGTTTTTTCCCGCTATGGCATTCGCCATAAGGGGAAAATCTTTTTATATGTTTGAAGTTCAGGAATCTTTTGGGGAGAATGTATAATTTGTTTATGTTTGTTTTTGTTTATTTACTTTTATTCAAATATAGGGGAAAAGGGGTGATTTTAGTTTTTTGTTATATTTTAAAAAACTTTTTTATTTTTTTTTATGTATTTTATTAGCCCCCCACCTCCACTGGGCATGTCCCATACATACATACAGTGGGGAAAAAAGTATTTAGTCAGCCACCAATTGTGCAAGTTCTCCCACTTAAAAAGATAGAGAGAGGCCTGTAATTGACATCATAGGTAGACCTCAACTATGAGAGACAAAATGAGAAAACATATCTAGAAAATCACATTGTCTGATTTTTTAAGAATTTATTTGCAAATTATGGTTGAAAATAAGTATTTGGTCACCTACAAACTAGCAAGATTTCTGGCTCTCACAGACCTGTAACTTCTTCTTTAAGAGGATTCTTTGTCCTCCACTCATTACCTGTAGTAATGGCACCTGTTTGAAATTGTTATCAGTATAAAAGACACCTGTCCACAACCTCAAACAGTCACACTCCAAACTCCACTATGGTGAAGACAAAAGAGCTGTGGAAGGACACCAGAGACAAAATTGTAGACCTGCACCAGGCTGGGAAGACTGAATCTGCAATAGGCAAGCAGCTTGGTGTGAAGAAATCAACTGTGGGAACAATAATTAGAAAATGGAAGACATACAAGACCACTGATAATCTCCCTCGATCAGGGGCTCCACGCAAGATCTCACCCCTTTGGGTCAAAATGATCTTGTGAACGGTGAGCAAAAATCCCAGAACCACACGGGGGGGGACCTAGTGAATGACCTGCAGAAAGCTGGGACTAACATAACAAAAACTACCGTCAGTAACACACTACGCCACCTGGGACTCAGATCCTGCAGTGCCAGACGTGTCCTCCTGCTTAAGCCAGTACATATCTGGGCCCATCTGAAGTTTGCTAGAGAGCATTTGGATGTTCCAGAAGAGTATTGGGAGAATGTCATATGGTCAGATGAAACCAAAGTAGAACTGTTTGGTAGAAACACAACTCGTCGTGTTTGGAGGAGAGTGAATGCTGAGTTGCATCCAAAGAACACCATACCTACGGTGAAGCATGGGGGTGGCAACATCATGCTTTGGGGCTGTTTCTCTGCAAAGGGACAAGGACGACTGATCCGTGCACATGAAAGAATGAATGGGGCCATGTATCGTGAGATTTTGAGTGCAAACCTCTTTCCATCAGCAAGGGCATTGAAGATGAAACGTGGCTGGGTCTTTCAGCATGACAATGATCCCAAGCACACCGCCAGGGAAATGAAGTAGTGGCTTTGTAAGAAGCATTTCAAGGTCCTGGAGTGGCCTAGCCAGTCTCCAGATCTCAACCCCATAGAAAACCTTTGGAGGGAGTTGAAAGTCCATGTTGCTCAGCGACAGCCCCAAAACATCACTGCTCTAGAGGAGACCTGCATGGAGGAATGGGCCAACATACCAGCAACAGTGTGTGCCAACCTTGTGAATACTTACAGAAAACGTTTGACCTCTGTCATTGCCAACAAAGGATATATAACAAAGTATTGAGATGAACTTTTGTTATTGACCAAATACTTATTTTCCACCATAATTTGCAAATAAATTCTTTAAAAATCAGACAATGTGATTTTCTGGATTTGTTTTCTCATTTTGTCTCTCATAGTTGAGGTCTACCTATGATGTCAATTACAGGCCTCTCTCATCTTTTTAAGTGAAAGAACTTGCACAATTGGTGGCTGACTAAATACTTTTTTCCCCATTGTATATATACAGTAGACCTTTCACTTTATAGAAAGCAAAAAGAAAAGAAAGACAAGAGTATTGAAAGGGGATGCATATACTGTCAGGAAAAAAACAAAGTACACCCTTTATTAACACATAGCAAGATGTAATAAAAACACATCTGCTCCTTACAATGTCTTATAATTTCAAATTCTGATGAGCAACAATGCGAGACAAATTGCACTGTGTCATTATTTATTGAAGAAAAACTAGGGTCCTCTTCTGGCCTCTCCTCTGTAGACACCCCAGGTGGAAAACCCACAAAAACTTTCCATTGAATGCAAGATTTTTGGTGGAAATTTTTTAGCAAACCTGGTTTGTTACAAACCAGTTTTCTCATCTCTGCTTAGTACCTTAGTGGGGGTGACTAAAAATATTTCTGCAGAGGGCAATGTAGAGTCGAAAATAGGCCCTTTAGTTCTATCTATAACAGACCCATGACAGATAATGTACAATAGATCTGTTTTTCAATTAATCACAATAAATGCTGGTCTATTGGATTATAATAGGCTCCATCACACTTCTAACAGTATTCAGTATAATTTATACCCAGAAGTGGATTATAATGAAGGCAATTTGGGTTATCGCCCATAGCCTGAGGCTGTAAGAGGGACCAATGGCAAACAGAAATTGCACCCATTAGCATCCAACCTCATAATTAACTGTATTGGCATCTGTCGATACAATTGAGGATCACAGTAGGGCACGGAAGTTTATAGCTCCCTCCTTTCAAACCATTCTCCTTGATAAGCTATGCGCTTCTTTAGGCAGCATGATTAAGTCATTGCACCATCTGAGTCAATCTGCAACAGCTCAAAGGCCAAAGGCCAGAAAAGGCCTGAGACCTGCAGCACAGATGGCGCCTGGAGACAAATAATAGCACTGAACAAGAATTGAGCTTTGCTTGCTCCTGCGCCATGTTTCTTTGAGACAGATGGTATTTGGGGTCTGAAGTGGAAACATATTTCAGGAGACCCTCTGTAGTATTGAGGTTAGGAATTGCTGCATTATGCATTGCATAGGACAAAGGATGTCGTAATATTTTTAAAGTTATATGTATAAATAGATATATAATATAATTTTAATTGTACTGATATGAACTTGTCTCCTTTCTGTTGCATTGGTGTCACTGTCTCAGAGCACACAGTACATGGTTACCCTAGGGTATAACATTTACAACCTGGAATACTGTAGCAGCTAGATATAAATGTATAAAGGCTCTGCTGTAGGCAAATCTTTTAGCTGAAAAGTCTTTACGGGTTAATGTGTGCGTAAGGTATGTTTTTACTGCTTAGTTATTTTATATTTTAACTTTTAGCATTTACATCTGTACCAAATGGCGTGATTATGTTGACTGTAAAAGTTATTTCCATAGCAGCAACATTGTGATTGTGACAATTTTATGACAATGGCACCTGTCAAGCGGTGGAATAAATTAGGTCACAAGTGAACAGCTAGTTCTTAAAGTTGATGTGATGAAAGCAGGAAAAATGTTCAAGCATTTAGATCTGAGAGCACATTTGATAAAGGGCAAATTGTAATGGCTATATGACAGGATCTGAGCATCTGCAAAATGACAGGGTGTGGTGTTCCTGGTATGCAGTGGTTATTACCTACCTAAAGTTTTGCAAGGAATGACAACTGGTAAACCAATAACGGGGTTCTATGTAAATCGATGCAAAGCTATAACATTTTTTGCTGAGAGTTACGAAGAAGTGTATAGTCTATGAGCACTGGGGTCTGATTTTTTTTTTTTGTCTCATCTGAGATCTGAATTTATTTCATAGCCTAGTCTAGTGTCTGAGATTTTATCTGGTCTTGGGTCTGAATTTAACAACAAAAAGCTATTTGAGGCTAAAGTCTACATTAAAGAAACACAGAGTTTGCCTGGAGCGGAAACGCAGCAGAAAAAAAAGCTGTATTTTACGGTACTAGCAAAGTGAATGAGATTCTGGATAGTCCCATTCACACATTGCGGAAAAAAAACCGCTGCGGAAAAGCTGCGTTTTCAAAAACGGTTTTTGAAAAACGCAGCATGTCAATTTTACCTGCAGAAACGTTCACATTTTCCCTATACATTCAATAAAGAAAGAAAAACTACAGAGAAAAATGCAGCAAAAAGGCAATTGAAAATGGTGCAGAAAGCTTGATGCGTTTCTGCTGCGTTTTTTTCCCCAGTGTTTTTAGCTGTGTTCTGCGGAGTGGGGCCTTAGCCTGAAAATTTTATTTTTTTTAATAGTAGTATTCAGACCTAGATCCCTGCTGCACATAGCTGTTTCTTAATAATTATTATTAAAAAATAAGTTTTAGATCCTCTTCTGTTCAGTAAATAGAAGTTTAGAGATCATCTGAGGACCAGTGTCCCGAATCAATGAATATTACATAAATTTCTTAAACCTTTAACTGGGTCTGAATTTATTTAACCACAAAACCTAGAATAAAGAATGGATGCTGTTAGCATGGATACACTGGCTGGCCTGCAGCTACTTTAGATGCCATATATGTTCTGAAAGCCTTCCATTATATCCAGCTATAATATTGTCCAGCAATAAGTAGCTCTTCTGCGATATCAAAACAGTCAGGTTAGCCTTTTTTTTTACTACATACAATGTTTGCATTAAGAATAGTTGTAAATGTTATGTTGGATGAGTTACAGACAGTATAGCAAAGGTAAATTTGTTATTCAGCTTTTATTTAAGGCAACAATAATACATGTATACTACAGATAATATGAACTTGTGCAATTGGTTAAACTGCTGCAGCGTGATATCTTATTACGGAATACAATAAAAGCCAATGAAAAGTCATTGAACAATGCTGTATTGTGTGATAAGATATGCTGCAGCAGTTTAACCAATTGCAAAAGTTTTGGTTAAGTCTGCCATATCTGCACAGACGTTTTGTGTAGATTCACGATTTGCTAAATGCTAATCGATGCTTCACTTGCCATATAGTTAAAGGAGTTACTACAATTCTTATAACAGAGGTCCACTTAGAGTATTGAGTGAGTCCAGTGGACGGTAGTTGCTGCAACCCCCTGTCCATCCTATGGTTCAGATGGGTCAATACTCGGCGGCCCTTGTTCCACTTATCCTCAACCTTTGATATGGCACTTTCTAGCTTCAAAACTCTTCTCTGCCATAGGCAGATCTATTCCCTGTATCAGGGTTGCTCAGTTCCCCCACTCACAATGGCACAGTCCCTTTTAAGGCAAAAAACATCCAAGTTTTAAATAAACTATATACAGAGATACAATAATGTATATGCAGTATATAAGCAGTTTAATAGTGGCCACTGGGATGCTGGACATAGAAGAATTCTTGTACACTTCCAAAACAATGTTTTGTTTAGTGACTTCTTGAATTTGGTTAAAGAGCACCTGTTAGCATCTCACCAACTACAGCTCTTTGTATCCTTCAATATGTCCAGCTCCAGTGATTCTGGCACAGCTAGAGTTTTTTCTCTAGCTCCCACCATTCCTGAGCTATCTGTGCTGCTAGTTTTGGCACCCAGTATACTAATTAGGCTTTCTACTGTCAGGTGCTTAGTCCTATAATGGAGCAGACAGACAGGGACTACCAACTTGACATTAGACAGCCTCATTAGCATATTGGGTACTGATACTAACAAAATCAACTGCTTGGGAACAGTAGGGGCTAGAGAAAACTGTGCCAGAATCAGTGGAGCGTAAACTATTCAAGAATGAAAAAGATTTGAAGTTGGAGGTGATAAAAGGTCCTTTTTAAGGACTTCAATTTCTCATAAAACCAGTTCAACACAAGATCACAATATACTACCAAAAATCTTGAAAGGGGGTGTCTCCTGACTGGAGTTATGAAAGGATGCGTGAAGCCGGAGCTCCAGTCTTTACATCCTTAGGTGACTAATTGCTCCAATAAGCGATTCTATTTACACTTGATACATTGGGGTGATATTTGATGACCATGACCTGCAAGAACCAAAAACTTGGGTATGGTAGAGAAAGCAAGAGAACTATGCCACTCAAGCAAAATGACACTGTGACAGCAGATAACATGAAAGTGGTGTCTGCTTGGAGAAGTTTGCTCCCACTTCGAGAGAAGCTCCAACACCCTTGACTAAACTGAAGTTTGCCTCGGTTGTATTAGATGGAAAACATGTGCAGGAGATGGCTGTGGAGATGGAGACCATGGCAGAGGGACCAAACATGGGAAAGCTATTGCTGGTACATGCTGGTACGCTTGTCCCTGATTCAACAGGTATGTGGGGCACTACTCTTGAAGACATGTTTAATATAGTTACTAAAAGAGGCACGGTTATTGACTCTGGCCACACAGATGGGAAGCATGCAGGAAGATGTAGGTCTAATCATGCACTTTTCCCCTGACTGACATATTCTCCGACACATGGCGATGTAAAGCAGGGACAGCTTTCCTAGAGAAATAATTTTGTCTAAGTATCCTCCATCGAGGTTGAGTGCATTCCATCAGTTGGCAAAACGCAGTGGAATCCATTAATGGTACAGTACTGACTGTACTGCCAGCAGTTTGACCACGTGCAAGTTAATTTGCATAACCACCAGTTGCATATTGCTGTTTCTTTACAGAATTAATTACAAAATTACAGTCCTTCCCATTTCTGAGGTAACAGTGGCCTCTTGTGGACAAACAACCAAATGTCAGTTTATAAAAAAAATAAAATAAACTTATTTACAGAAACAGGAACATTCATAACATGAGGGCTGTTTCCCCATCTTACATTAGCGTGGAAGAGAAGGATTAGGAGAAAGAGTTGGTGATGATGATGATAACAACGACCATGTACTAGGTGTAGCTGTGGCCTGGGTACAAGGAAGATCACGGAGAAAAGGAGTAAAACCATCTCTATCACTTCCTCTGCCAGTGCCACTGCCAAGTCTATTTTGCCAAATAATATGGTGATGTCTTTTCATGTCAGTACATAGAGATGTTGTTTCCACATTTGATCTTGCACGGCCATGGCTAAGCTTCTGCTTGCACATCTTGGACATTGCCATGGATTTATACTTTGGCAATGTACAAAAAAATTCCCACATGGAAGAATGCGTGTAGTTGCTGCCACTTCTCCCACCTGTGCCACCACTCCCACTTCACGAGCTTCCCCAGTTGCTCCCCAGGAAGACTTTTTGGATGTTGGGACTGCACAATGGCTGGAATTACAGAAGTTACATTTACCACTGCCACCATCCTCTTCATCAGATGTCACCTTGTCACCCTGACCCAGTTGCCAATTCCCATCCACAAAAAAAAATTAATCATTAGTAATATCATTGTCTTCCCTGCATTTTTCTGACACATCATGACCATGTGTCTTGGGATTCCTGCACAACCTCATAATTTCCACCTTCAGATCTCCTCCTAGCTCCCCTACCAAAATGACTACCAGTAGTAGTAGCAGCACACCCCCTGCCAGTATTACCTTCATCACCAACAGTCATATCTTCCTCCTCTGCTTGCACACAATGCTGACTATTCTCACTCATCTCAATTAAAAAAGGAGAAAGGTCCTGCCGTAAATTACAAGTTATGCAGGAGAAGGAGCAGAATACACAGAAGCCTGACTCAAGATCCCTTCACTCTCAGATGCAATATCCTCCTGTGACTGAGGTGAGCGAGCTATGTATTCAAAAACTTCATCTTCATTCTCAGGAAGTTCAACAATCCTGCGGTCACTGGCGATGCCATCAAGACTAGGAATAGTTTTGCTATTTGGTAGGCTGAAATACTGTATATGTGTGTTGAGCAGCAACAACAACAAAAAAACAAAACTTAAAAGCAAATATTTTTTCAGATTAACACTCTGTCACTCTGTGTATTGGTGATCAGAGCAGAAAAAAGAAAAAAAAAAACATTAAGTAATAAGAGTTTTTTTTTTTTTTCAGATTAGCGCAAGGCTGTATATTGGATGAAAAATGTGCACATTTCAGCAGTTATGTCGCAAAAAGCACTCTACTCGATTTGTAGCAACAAAACAGTCTGCCTTTGCATGACCTTATCTTGCGACGTTCCAACTTGGTAGAACTCCATCTTAAACATGCTGTGTAAGCAACAGAGACACACACTCCAAAAACTCTTAAAAGGGTTATCCCGGGTACAACAGCATTTTGCCTGGGCACAGTATATTGAACACTGAAATTATGTATTTCGGGAAAAATTGCAATTTTCACTTTTCACCATTCTGGAAAACAAATTAATTCAACACCTGGGGGTTAAAAGGCTCACAGCACGCCTGCATAAATTCCTTCAGTGGAAACAACAGTGTCATATAAGTGGGCATAAACAGCAGGGCACAGATGTGAAGGAGTGCAGATTTAGACTGTTTAGTTTTAGGACGCCATATCAGGTTTGCAGAGCCCCTAAGGAACCACTAAAGTGGCATCCCCTAGGGAGTGAGCCCATTTTAAAAACCGTACACTTGAAAGAATTTATCAAGGAGCGTAGTGAGAATTAGTTTTCCCAAATGTGAATATGCAGCAGATGGAGAAAAGTGAATAAATAAGGGTTGGTTCACACTTGCACCCGTAGTCCGTCCGCCATGAATCCGACCTAAATATCAGAAAAAAGGATAGGGAAAGGTTTCCAAGCGGTTTGTTTAAAAACCCATTCACTTCAATAGGTTGTTAAAGCAACCCGCAGGTGTCCGACTGCAGCCTCTGTGCCGCAAAGCCGCTTTCTTTGGTCGAACACAAAGTCCCGCATGTCCCACTTTGTTTCCGACCAAAAAAAGCGGCTTCGCGGCTCAGAGGTTACAATCTGACATCTGCAGGTTGCTTTAAAAACCCATTGAAGTGAATGGGTTTTTAAACAAACCACTTGCAAACCTTTCCCTATCTTTTTTTCTGATATTTAGGTCGGATTCACGGCGGACGGACGGCGCAAGTGTGAACCACCACTAAGCTGTGCACCAAATTTTTTACTATTTGACAATGTTGACTGTGATATTTCTAGGAGGGTAGAAATTTCACTAACTGTATGTTTCAATATATGCAAATGTGAGTTGGCCGTTCCACTGGTGGAGGCTCTCAATCACCTCCAAATCTCAGTGAGTACAAGTAACACACAACCAAGGCAATAAACTTCTTCATCAATTATATACTAAAAAGCAGACATATCAACCACAGTGCAGACAATCCAGACAGTTCATTTTATGAAATCCCATCTGGCATACAGAAGATTTGAAGATAGTCCAGCTTGTAAACTCTCCATGGAGGACTCTAGTAAATCATAGGTTTTCAATTTAATGGCCATTACTTACAGCTGAAATGTGTAATATGTGCTAATCATTACTGCAATTAAAAACCACAGCAGTCCAGAAGATACTTTGAAAACAACACTGTGCCAAAAACACAACAGAACTGTACCATGTGAACCCAGCCTAAATAAAACACCTGAATTCAATGACTTAGCTGTGTGCTCCAATGCTTTTGTCAATTTCGGGTCATAAACAGTCTGTCTGCCAGATTGAGGCAGATATTAATTGGCTTAATGAACTAAACCTATTCTTCAACAGATTTGATCACACACCAGCTCCTCCCACCCAGTATGTCCTTCAGCTTCCCCCACCACAATGACTTCTCCCCATGCGGCCACTTCCCAACAGACCAGTAAATCCAGAAATCCGTCTTTATCTGGCCACAGTCTGACCTTCACACGGGCCCAGGTGAGGAAGGAGATGAAAAAGATCAAGGCGAGGAAAGCCGCAGGGCCAGATGACATCAGTGCAAGGCTAATTAAGACTTGCGGGGACCAGCTGTGTGGTATAATTACATATATGTATAATATGAGCCTGAGGCAGGAAATAGTCCCTGAATTATGGAAATCTTCTTGTGTGGTACCAGTTCCAAAGAAACCCCACCCTATGGACCTCAACGACTACAGACCTGTAGCACTGACATCCCACCTGATGAAGATCTTGGAGAGATTGGTTCTCACACATCTCCGCCCTCTAGTGAGCCCCGCTATGGACCCCCTCCAGTTTGCTTATCGGCCGGGCATTGGGGTAGATGATGCCATCATCCATCTTCTGCACAGGGCTCTGTCTCACCTGGAGAAACCAGGGAACACAGTGAGAATAATGTTCTTTGACTTCTCCAGTGCTTTTAACACCATACAGCCCAGGTTATTGAGGGACAAGCTGGGCCTTGCTGGAGTGGACCACCACCTCTCCAACTGGATCCTAGACTACCTCACAAATCGACCTCAATACGTGAGAGCCCGAGACTGTGTGTCAGGTACCGTGATCTGTAATACGGGGGCACCTCAGGGTACGGTTCTCGCCCCTTTCCTCTTCACACTGTACACTGCAGATTTTAGGTGCAACTCATCCAGCTGCTACCTACAGAAGTATTCTGACGACTCTGCATTAGTGGGTCTCATCACAGATGATGATGACAGGGAGTACAGAGAACTGAACCAGGATTTTGTGGACTGGTGCCACCGGAACCACCTGAAGATTAACGCGGGGAAGACCAAGGAGATGGTGGTGGACTTCCGCAAAGGCAGATGCCCTCCAAATCCAGTGGACATCCTGGGGACGGGCATCGAGATTGTGAACACCTATAAGTACCTGGGTTTGCTCCTTAATAATAAGCTGGACTGGGCAGATCATATGGAGGCCCTGTACAGGAAGGGCCACAGCAGGCTCTACCTGCTTAGGAAACTGAGAGCCTTTGGAATCTGGGGGGCACTTCTTAGAACTTTCTCCAACTCGGTAGTGGCATCAGCCATCTTCTTTGGAGTGGCCTGCTGGGGGAGCAGTATATCAACCAGGGACAGAAATAAACTTGACAAGCTGATTAGAAGGGCCAGCTCTGTCCTGGGGAGCCCACTGGACCCAGTGCAGGTGGTGGGTGACAGAAGGATACTGTCTGTGGTGAGCTCCATGCAGAAGAAGAAGTCCCATCCCATGCATGAGACTGTGATCGCGCTGAGCAGTACTGTCAGTGACCGACTGCTCCACCCTAGGTGTGAGAAGGAGCGCTATCGGAAGTCTTTCCTCCCCACCGCGGTTAGGCTGTACAACCAACACCGACCTAAGCGGAGATCATTACATACAGAGAACTGAAATATCTCTCTGCCTGTTAAATTCCCCCCCCCCCTCCTCTGCTACGTCCTATCTGTCTGTCTGCTATTAATGTAATGCCTCTCACCTTGGAACATTCCTGTACATGTTGTATTTGTATTTGTATCTGCTTTTCTTTGCTGCTGTAACACACTGAATTTCCCCATTGTGGGACTATTAAAGGACTATTATTATTATTATTATTAAATAGTGTATATGTTCAGCATTAGCATTCTAGAAATGTTAAAACATATCTGTGTTCTTATATTTAGGAGAATGTGTGGAAAAAACAAAACCAATGTGGTCAATGAATTTATTCTTCTTGGCTTTTCCAATGAGTCTACAACACAATGTATCCTCTTTGTGTTTTTTTTTCTTTATCTATATAACCATTATAATTGCCAACTCATTTATCATCATACTGACTGTGACAGATAAAAGTCTTCACACACCTATGTATTTCTTTATCTTCACTCTCTCCTTTATTGATCTCTGCTACTCAACTTCCACTGTTCCAAGGATGTTGAAAGATCTGATGTCAGTGAAGAAAACTATTTCTTTTGCGGAGTGTGCAGTACAAATGTACATATCTCTGTCTCTAGGAATAGATGAATGTATTCTCCTAGCAGTTATGGCTTATGATCGCTATGTGGCTATATGTTATCCTTTGCATTACACTACCATTATGAGTACGATGGTCAGTGTAAGACTGGCAGCTGGATCATGGATGTCGGGGTTTGTTTTGTCTATTTCACATGTAACTCTTACACTTAATGTTGACCTGGGTGGACACAATGAAATAAATCACTTTATATGTGAAGTCACAGAAATATTGTCACTGGGGTGCGAAAACATTATGTTTGTGGAATTAATTATTTTCATTGCTGGTATAATTCTTCTCATGACACCTGTAACATTTATTGTAATATCTTATATTAATATCATTATAAATATATTGAAAATTGCATCATCATCTATACAGAGAAAGGCTTTCTCTACATGTGGATCACATATGATGGTTGTGATAATATTTTATGGATCAGCAATGGCTTCCTACATGAAACCTAGGTCAAGTTCTCTACCTGGAATTGACAAAATGATTGCTATATTTTATGTAATTGTCACACCAATGTTAAACCCCTTGATTTATACACTGAGAAACAATGATGTGAAAGCAGCATTTCAGAAAATTATAAAACGAAAAGTTTTCTCTTAATATGTAATCTGGAAATAATATAAAAAATAAGGCCGGGGCCCCACATAGTGTAAACGCTGCAATTTGGCCGTGGTGTTTTACAGCAACTGTAAAGTGGATGGGATTCTGCTAATCCCATCCACACATTGCAGAAAAAAATCCGCAGCATTTCCCGTATAGGCATAATAGAGACAGAAAGTCTGCAGAGGAAAACTCTGCAGACTTTCTGTGAAAGGGGTTGTGGGAAAAACCGCGATACATAAATGCCATGGAAAAAATGCGTTTTATAGTCACTGCAAAATGGATGGGATTCTAGTGAATTTGTGGGAAAATATGTGCAGCGGACACACTACGTTTTCCAAAACCGTAGCTGTTTTGGAAATCGCAGCATGTCAATTATACCTAATAAAATGCAGGCAGTTTCCCAATAGCTATAATGGAAGCAGAGAGTCTGCAGTGGTTTCACTTCCTGTGGCAGTGCTCTTTTGCTGTGGCCCACTACATGGATCCTTAGCCTAAAGGCAAGAAATGCTTGATATACTGTATGATTGAACAAACATATACATTTATGTGTGTTTGGCCCATTTTTACCATTCCTCACATTTTCAGGCTCAGGCAATACTTTTTGGTTTACACTTCCTGTTGTGGGAGTGGGCAGCCCCTACCAGCATCACCTAGCAGTTTATCATTCTCGCCCAGTACACCCTCTGATGATGTGCAATACTCTCTCTGTCTTGCTACTTGCTATACATATATATGTGTGTATATGCATACAGTGGGGAAAAAAATTATTTAGTCAGCCACCAATTGTGCAAGTTCTCCCACTTAAAAAGATGAGAGAGGCCTGTAATTGACATCGTAGGTAGACCTCAACTATGAGAGACAAAAGGAGAAAACATATCTAGAAAATCACATTGATTTTTAAAGAATTTATTTGCAAATTATGGTGGAAAATAAGTATTTGGTCAATAACAAAAGTTCATCTCAATACTTTGTTATATATTCTTTGTTGGTCAAACGTTTTCTGTAAGTCTTCACAAGGTTGGCACACACTGTTGCTGGTATGTTGGCCCATTCCTCCATGCAGATCTCCTCTAGAGCAGTGATGTTTTGGGGCTGTCGCTGGGCATCATGGACTTTCGACTCCCTCCAAAGGTTTTCTATGGGGTTGAGATCTGGAGACTGGCTAGGCCACTCCAGGACCTTGAAATGCTTCTTACGAAGCCACTCCTTCGTTGCCCTGGCGGTGTGCTTGGGATCATTGTCATGCTGAAAGACCCAGCCACGTTTCAGCTTCAATGCCCTTGCTGATGGAAGGAGGTTTGCACTCAAAATCTCATGATACAAGGCCCCATTCATTCTTTCATGTACAGTACAGACCAAAAGTTTGGACACACCTTCTCATTCCAAGAGTTTTCTGTATTTTCATGACTATAAAAATTGTAGATTCACACTGAAGGCATCAAAACTATGAATTAACACATGTGGAATTATATACTTAACAAAAAAGTGTGAAACAACTGAAAATATGTCTTATATTCTAGGTTCTTCAAAGTAGCCACCTTTTGCTTTGATTACTGCTTTGCACACTCTTGGCATTCTCTTGATGAGCTTCAAGAGGTAGTCACCTGAAATGGTCTTCCAACAGTCTTGAAGGAGTTCCCAGAGATGCTTAGCACTTGTTGGCCCTTTTGCCTTCACTCTGCGGTCCAGCTCACCCCAAACCATCTCGATTGGGTTCAGGTCTGGTAACTGTGGAGGCCAGGTCATCTGGCGTAGCAACCCATCACTCTCCTTCTTGGTCAAATAGCCCTTACACAGTCTGGAGGTGTGTTTGGGGTCATTGTCCTGTTGAAAAATAAATTATGGTCCAACTAAACGTAAACCAGATGGAATAGCATGCCGCTGCAAGATGCTGTGGTAACCATGCTGGTTCAGTATTCCTTCAATTTTGAATAAATCCCCAACAGTGTCACCAGCAAAACACCCCCACACCATCACACCTCCTCCTCCATGCTTAACGGTGGGAACCAGGCATGTAGAGTCCATTCGTTCATCTTTTCTGCGTCGCACAAAGACACGGTGGTTGGAACCAAATATCTCAAATTTGGACTCATCAGACCAAAGCACAGATTTCCACAGGTCTAATGTCCATTCCTTGTGTTCTTTAGCCCAAACAAGTCTCTTCTGCTTGTTGCCTGTCCTTAGCAGTGGTTTCCTAGCAGCTATTTTACCATGAAGGCCTGCTGCACACAGTCTCCTCTTAACAGTTGTTGTAGAGATGTGTCTGCTGCTAGAACTCTGTGTGGCATTGACCTGGTCTCTAATCTGAGCTGCTGTTAACCTGCGATTTCTGAGGCTGGTGACTCGGATGAACTTATCCTCCGCAGCAGAGGTGACTCTTGGTCTTCCTTTCCTGGGGCGGTCCTCATGTGAGCCAGTTTCTTTGTAGCGCTTGATGGTTTTGGCCACTGCACTTGGGGACACTTTCAAAGTTTTCCCAATTTTTCGGACCAACTGACCTTCATTTGTTAAAGTAATGATGGCCACTCGTTTTTCTTTACTTAGCTGCTTTTTTCTTGCCATAATACAAATTCTAATACTCCATTCAGTAGGACTATCAGCTGTGTATCCACCTGACTTCTGAACAACACAACTGATGGTCCCAACCCCATTTATAAGGCAAGAAATCCCACTTATTAAACCTGACAGGGCACACCTGTGAAGTGAAAACCATTTCAGATGACTACCTCTTGAAGCTCATCAAGAGAATGCCAAGAGTGTGCAAAGCAGTAATCAAAGCAAAAGGTGGCTACTTTGAAGAACCTAGAATATAAGACATATTTTCAGTAGTTTCACACTTTTTTAAGTATATAGTTCCACATGTGTTAATTCATAGTTTTGATGCCTTCAGTGTGAATCTACAATTTTTATAGTCATAAAAATACAGAAAACTCTTGGAATGAGAAGGTGTGTCCAAACTTTTGGTCTATACTGTACACGGATCAGTCGTCCTGGTCCCTTTGCAGAGAAACAGCCACAAAACATGATGTTGCCACCCCCATGCTTCACAGTAGGTATGGTGTTCTTTGGATGCAACACAGCATTCACTCTCCTCCAAACTAGACGAGTTGTGTTTCTTCCAAACAGTTCTACTTTGGTTTCATCTGACCATATGACATTCTCCCAATACTCTTCTGGAACATCCAAATGCTCTCTAGCAAACTTCAGACGGGCCCGCATATGTACTGGCTTAAGCAGGGGGACACGTCTGGCACTGCAGGATCTGAGTCCCTGGCGGCATAGTGTGTTACTGACGGTAGCCTTTGTTACGTTAGTCCCAGCTTTCTGCAGGTCATTCACTAGGTCCCTCCGTGTGGTTCTGGGATTTTTTCTCACTGTTCTTGTGATCATTTTGACCCCACGGAGTGAGATCTTGTGTGGAGTCCCTGATCGAGGGAGATTATCAGTGGTCTTGTATGTCTTCCATTTTCTAATTATTGCTCCCACAGTTGATTTCTTCACACCAAGCTGCTTGCCTATTGCAGATTCAGTCTTCACAGCCTGGTGCAGGTCTACAATTTTGTTTCTGCTGTCCTTCCACAGCTCTTTGGTCTTCACCATAGTGGAGTTTGGAATGTGATTTTTGAGGTTGTGGACAGGTGTCTTTTATACTGATAACAATTTCAAACAGGTGCCATTACTACAGGTAATGAGTGGAGGACAGAGGAGCCTCTTAAAGAAGAAGTTACAGGTCTGTGAGAGCCAGAAATCTTGCTTGTTTTTTAGGTGATCAAATACTTATTTTCCACCATAATTTGCAAATAAATAATTAAAAAATCAGACAATGTGATTTTCTACATATGTTTTCTCATTTTGTCTCTCATAGTTGAGGTCTACCTATGATGTCAATAACAGGCCTCTCTCATCTTTTTAAGTATAAATGTTAATATATACTATACCCAAATTTATATACATACCGCATATACACATACTGTACATGCACATATATATGTAAATATTATATATACAATGGGTACGGAAAGTATTCAGACCCCTTTAAATTTTTCACTCTTTGTTTCATTGCAGCCATTTGCTAAAAGCAAAAAAGTTCATTTTATTTCTCATTAATTTACACTCAGCACCCCATCTTGACAGAAAAAAGACAGAAATGTAGATATTTTTGCAAATTTATTAAAAAAGAAAAACTGAAATATCACATGGTCATAAGTATTCAGACCCTTTGCTCAGTATTGAGTAGAAGCCCCTTCCTTTTGAGCTAGTACAGCCATGAGTCTTCTTGGGAATGATGCAACAAGTTTTTCACATCTGGATTAGGGGATCCTCTGCCATTCTTCCTTGCAGATCCTCTCCAGTTCCGTCAGGTTGGATGGTGAACGTTGGTGGACAGCCATTTTCAGATCTCTCCAGAGATGCTCAATTAGGTTGAGGTCAGGACTCTGGCTTTGCCAGTCAAGAATGGTCACAGAGTTGTTCCGAAGCCACTCCTTTGTAATTTTAGCTGTGTGCTTAGGGTCATTGTCTTGTTGGAAGGTGAACCTTCGGCTCAGTCTGAGGTCCAGAGCACTCTGGAAGAGGTTTTCTTCCAGGATATCTCTGTACTTGGCCGCATTCATCTTTCCTTCAATTGCAACCAGTCCTCCTGTCCCTGCAGCTGAAAAACACCCCCATAGCATGATGCTGCCACCACCATGTTTCACTGTTGGGATTGTATTGGGCAGGTGATGAGCAGTGCTTGGTTTTCTCCATACATACAGCTTAGAATTAATTCCAAAAAGTTCAATCTTCGTCTCATCAGACCAGAGAATCTTATTTCTCATAGTCTGGGAGTCCTTCATGTGTTTTTTGGCAAACTCTATGCAGGCTTTCATATGTCTTGCACTGAAGAGAGGCTTCCTTCGGGGCAATCTGCCATGAGGCCCCGTCTGGTAGAGGGCTGCAGTGATAGTTGACTTTGTGGAACTTTCTCCCATCTCCCAACTGTATCTCTGGAGCTCAGCCACAGTGATCTTTAGGTTCTTCTTTACCTCTCTCACCAAGGCTCTTCTCCCACGATTGCTCAGTTTGGCTGGACGGCCAGTTCTAGGAAGAGTTCTGGTCGTCCCAAACTTCTTCCATTTAAGGATTATGGAGACCAGTGTGCTCTTAGGAACCTTGAGTGCTGCAGAAATTCTTTTGTAACCTTGGCCAGATCTGTGCCTTGCCACAATTCTGTCTCTGAGCTCCTTGGGCAGTTCCTTTGACCTCATGATTCTCATTTGCTCTGACATGCACTGTGAGCTGTGAGGTCTTATATAGACAGGTGTGTGCCTTTCCTAATCAAGTCCAATCAGTTTAATTAAACACAGCTGGACTCCAATGAAGGAGTAGAACCATCTCAAGGAGGATCAGAAGGAAATGGACAGCATGTGAGTTAAATATGAGTGTCACAGCAAAGGGTCTGAATACTTATGACCATGTGATATTTCAGTTTTTCTTTTTTAATAAATTTGCAAAAATATCTACACTTCTGTTTTTTTTTTCTGTCAAGATGGGATGCTGAGTGTACATTAATGAGAAATAAAATGAACTTTTTTGCTTTTAGCAAATGGCTGCAATGAAACAAAGAGTGAAAAATTTAAAGGGGTCTAAATACTTTCCATACCCACTGTATATATAATATTTACATACATATGTGCATGTACAGTATGTGTATATGCGGTATGTATATAAATTTGGGTATAGTATATATTAACATTTATATATAAGCATATAAATATTTACATTGTAATGTAAATTAGCTGAAAAGAGCTTTGCTGTGGCTTTGCGCTCTGCTCTAGATAACTGTCCCTAACGGCAGTCAAAGTGTGATAAAGTGGCAGATGTCACTCAAACATGGGGGAGGGGGAGAAGGGCAACAGTTAGGGGCGATTATCTGGAGCAGAGAGTGAAGCTGCAGCAGGAAAAGAAACGTCCCTAATGCCTTTTGCAGCTAATCTGCATGCAAATAAAATCCTGATTTTCATGAAAATGGAGCTTCAATGCAGAATAAGAAAGACACCTTTGGAAGCTGTAAAAGAAGCTCTACAAGGTACTGCCATTAGTCTGATATCGATTTTCCTGCTGACAGACTCCCTTTAAGCTAAAAAAAAAACAAAAAAAACACTTGGCATAGCAGTGGTCCATCTTTGGCGAATGGCGCATTTTTGTGGCAAAGATGCACCACTATCATAGTTTACCCCCATGCTTGGTGGAGCAGGGCAGGGATTAAGACGGACTAAGTGGTCCCTCTAGATTGGAAAAGGGCAAATGTGGTCCCCATCTACAAAAAGGGGAATAGGGACGACCCAGGAAATTATAGGCCGGTAAGTGTGACCTCGATAGTAGGAAAAATCTTTGAACAAATCGTTAAAGAACATTTAATTAGGTACCTGCATTGGACGGCTTTAATTAATCAGCCAGCACGGCTTTATGCCTAATAAATCTTGTCAGACTAATCTTATTTCCTTCTATAATAAAGTCACTGAATGGTTGGACCAGGGGAATGCAGTGGACATAGTATATCTTGACTTTAGTAAGGCCTTTGATAAAGTATCACATAACATTCTTATTGAAAAAATGATCAAGTATGGCTTTGATAAAATATCAGTAAGGTGGGTTCACAATTGGCTAAATGATCGGGCACAACGAGTAATTCTAAATGGCTATACATCAAACTGGAAGAAAGTAAAAAGCGGGGTGCCGCAGGGCTCTATCCTGGGCCCAGTACTTTTTAATATTTTTATAAATGATCTGGATGATGGGATTAATGGGGAACTAATAACATTTGCAGATGATACAAAGATAGGAGGAATGGCCAACACTAGAGAGGAGAGAGAGTGCATCCAAAAGGACTTAGACACACTGGAACAATGGGCTGAGGTGAACAAAATGGTATTCAACAGGGACAAAGTTCTACATCTGGGTAACAGAAATGCAAGAAGCATATATAGTATGGGAGGAATAGTACTAAGTGAGAGTACAGGGGAAAAGGATCTGGGCATAATAATAGATCACAAATTCAACATGAGTCAACAGTGCGGTGCGGTGGCTAAAAAGGCTAATAAAATTCTAGGATGTATCAAGACGAGCATTGAAGCTAGATCAAGAGAGGTAATTATTCCGCTGTACTCTGCCCTGGTCAGACCCCACCTGGAATACTGTGTACAGTTCTGGGTTCCCCAGTTTAAGAAAGACATCGATTTATTGGAGCAGGTCCAGAGAAGAGCAACCAAAATGGTGGTAGGTCTACAAACCATGTCCTACGAAGAAAGGCTAAAAGAATTGGGACTGCTTAGTTTGCAGAAGAGAAGGCTAAGGGGGGACTTAATAGCGGTATTTAAATATCTGAAAGGTTGTCACAGTGCAGAGGGATTAACCCTGTTCTCATTAGCTGAAGGAAGCACGAGAAGTAATGGGATGAAACTAAGGGGAAGGAGATTCAGATTAGACATTAGGAAAAACTTTCTAACAGTAAGGGTAGTGAGGGAATGGAATAGGCTGCCACGGGAGGTGGTGAGTTCTTCATCAATTGAAATCTTCAAGCGGAATCTGGATAGGTATATAGCTGGGATGATCTAGGAATTCCTGCTTTTGCAGGGGGTTGGACTCGATGGCCCTTGAGGTCCCTTCCAACTCAAACAAACAAAACAAAACCAGAAGAACTGCTGTGTTATACCTGACTGATGTAGATTTCAGTTCAGGCACACATGACCTCCCAAGATGAGCCAGAATTATTAAAGAGGACATTTCATGTCCTCATGCACATGCGGTTTTATATACCGCTAGAAAGCTGAATTCAACTTACTGTCTGCTTTCCCATTATGTGCCCCTGAGGCTGGAGATATCAGTGCCGTTAGTTTCGGCACCGATCTCTCCCCACTATCAGAAGGGCGTTCCTGACAGTCTAGCTGGGCTATAAGGAACGCCCCCCCCGACAGTACTCGTCCATAGCCCTGTACTGTCAGAGGGGGCATTCGTTCCTTCCCGCCAGCAATGACGCTAAGCTGTGAGAAACGCGTTCCTTACAGACCAGCTTGACTGTCAGGAACGCCCTTCTGACAGTGGGCAGAGATCACTGCCAAAACTAACAGCAGCGATAACTCCAGCCCCGGGCACATTATGGGAAAGCTTATGAGGGAAAATAAACCAGAAGTGACCCCCAGAGTGACCTCCCCAATAATAGGAACTACTGGGGAAATAGTAGGGAATTTGGTGTTCCCAATGCACTCCGCACAGCTTACATATTCACTTTTCCCCATCCACTGTGCAGTCACATCTGGGATACTAATGCTCACTACACCCCTTGATAAATTCTTTGAGGGTTGCAGTTTTCAAAATGGGGTTACTCCTTTGGGGAATCCACTGTTATGATACCTTACAGGCTCTGCAAACATGACATGGCACCCAGATCCCAAACATCTGAATCTGCACTCCAAAAGCCACATAGCGCTCCTTCCCTTCTGCGTCCTGCGGTGTGCCCAAGCTGCAGTTTATGCCCACATGTATGACCATGGTGTACCCAGGATAACGTACTTAATGTCATATGTGGGTATAAACTGCTGTATGGACACAGCTGGGCACAGAATGGAAGGAGCGCTATTTGGTTTTTGAAGCTTGGACGGTTTGGTTTTTGGACGCCATTGCACTTTTGCAGAGCTGAAACGCCAGTAAAGTGGAATCCCCTGACATGTGACTCCATTTTGGAAACTAAACTCCTGAAGGAATTTATCCTTGGGTACAGTGAGCATTTTTAACCCCCAAGTATTGCTAAAATTTATTATCCATAAATGAATACGCAGCTGATTGTGAAAGGTGAAAATGACAATTTTTCCAGGAATACGTAATTTCAGTGCGTAATATGTTGTGACCAGCTTGTATCAGAGATGAACGCTCCAAAAGCTGTTGTGCCCGGGATCCCCGCTTAACAGTTTTTGGAGTGTGTGTCTTTGCAGACATAAGCCGGGCACAACATATCGGGCACTGAAATGGCGTATCTCTGGAAAAATGTTATTTTTAACTTTTCATTATCATCTGCGCATTCATTTCTGGAAATTAAAAGAATGCAACACTTAAGGGTTAATAATGCTCGCTACACCACTTGATAAATCCCTTGAAGGGTGTAGTTTCCAAAATGGGGTCACATGTCTGCGGATTCCACTTTACTGGCAATTCTTGGGCTCTGCAAAAGTGATATGGTGTCCAAAAACCAAACTGTGCTCCAAAACCAAAATAGCGCTGCTTCCCTTCTGTGCCCGGCTGTTCCCAAACAGCAGTTTATACCCACATATGGTGTTGCTAAGTACGTTATCCTGGGTACACCAGTGTCATACATGTGAGTGTAAACTGCCATTTGGGCACACAGCACGGCGCAGATCTGAAGGAGCGCTATGTACTTTTGGAGCACAGATTTAGATTGTTGGTTTTTGGACGCCATGTCACATTTGCAGAGACCCTAAAATTGCCCCTACAAAATGAGGTCACTTCTTAGGGAGTTCCAGTTTACTGGCACCTCCAGGGCTCTGCAAAAATAACATGGCAACCAGATAGTCCCTCTAAATCTGTACTCCAAAAGCTAAAAAAGCACAGTGCTCCTTCCTTTCTGAGCCCTACTGTGTTCCCAAGCAGCAGTTTACACCCACATATAAAATTTTTTTGTCCCCGGGATAGCCCACTTAATAGTTTTCGAAGTGCATGTCTCTGATGCCACAAAGTGGCCGCAACGTATTAGGCACTGAAATTGGATATTTCTTCAAAAACTTCAATTTTCACTTTGTTCATTAATTTTTGGGAAGCATTTTTAGGCTCAAAATGATAAATGCCCCTTGATACATTCCTTGAGGGGAGTAGTTTCTAAAATGGGTCACTTTTGAGGGGTTTCCATTGTATTGGTAATTTAGGGGCTCTGCAAATGCGACATGGCACTCAAAAACTATTCCAGCCACATCTGCCCTCCTAAAGCCAAATAGCGCTCTTTCCATTCTGAGCTCCACCATGTACCCATACAGCAGATTGCAACCACATATGGGGCATTTCCGTGTTTAGAAGAAATTGTGTAACAAGTAATTTTTCATTTTTACGTCCCAATGTTAATAAAATCTGTGAAACAGCTGTGACATCAAAATGCTCACTATACCCCTAGATAAATTCTATGAGGGGTGTAGTTTCCAAAATGGGGTCACTTTTTGTGGGTTTGATTTGTATTGGTACTTTAGGGGCTCTGAAAATGCGACATGGCACCCAAAAACTATTCCAGCAAAATCTGCCCTCCAAAAGCTAAATAGCGCTCTTTCCATTCTGAGCTCCACCATGTGCACAAACAGCAGATTATAACCACATATGGGGCATTTCTGTGTTCAGGAGAAATTGTGTAAGGAACTTTGGGGAGCTTTTTCTCCTTTGTCCTCTTGTGAAAATAAAAAATTTGGGGCTAAATTGACGGTTTATTGGTAAAAAAGTAATTTTTCATTTTCATGTCCCAATGTTAATAAAATCTGTGAAACAGCTGTAGGTTCAAAATGCTCACTATACCCCTTGACATGTTCTGTGAGGGGTGTGGTTTCCAAAATGGGGTCACTTTTCCACTGTATTGGTACTTTGGGGGCTCTGCAAATGCAACATGGCACCTGAAAACTATTCCAGCAAAATCTGCCCTACAAAAGCAAAATAGCGCTCTTTCCATTCCGGGCCCCACCATGTACCCATTCAGCAGTTTACAATCACATATGAGGTATTGCTGTGTTCAGGAGAAATAGTTTAACAAGCTATGTGGTCCTTTTTCTCCTTTAACCCCTTGTGAAAATGAAAACTTTGGGGATAAAGTGACGTTTTAGTAATTTTTCATTTATACATCCCAATGTTAGTAAAATCTGTGAAACAGCTGTGGGGTCAAAATGCTCACTATACCCCTTGATGAATTCTGTGAGGGGTGTAGTTTCCAAAATGGGGTCACGTTTTGGGGGTTTCCATTGTTTTGGTACTCTAGGGGCTCAGTAAATGAGACATGGCACCTGAAAACTATTCCAGCAAAATCTGCTTTTCAAACGTCCAGTGTCGCTCCTTCCCCTCTGTTTACTGCCGAATGCCCAAACATCAGTTTACACCCACATGTGGGGTATTTCTGTGATCTGGAGAAATTGCATAATAAACTGGGAGATGCATTTTCTCCTTTAACGCTTTGTGAATGTGTTAAATTTAGGGCTAAATGAAGGGATTGGTGGAAAAAAATTAAATGTCTAAATTTCACCTCGATATCGTTTTAATTCTTGTGAAATGCTTAAAGGGTTAACAAACTTATCAAATGCTGTTTTGAATTATTTCAGGGGTGCAGTTTTGAAAATGGGGTTATTTATGGGGGGTTTCTAATATATAGACCTTTATAATCCCCTTCAGAACTGAAGTGGTCCCTAAAAAATTAGTTTGGGAAATTTTCTTGTAAATCTGGAAAATCGCTGTTACAGTTGTAAGCCTTCTAATATCCAAAATAAATTAAAGGACGATTAAAACATTATGCCAATATAAAGCAGAGATATGGTAAATAATATTTATTAATGTATTTGGGTGGTATGACTATTTGTCTGGAAAACAGAGAATTTCACATTTTGAAAATTGTGATTTTTTTTTTTCAAAATTTCCATCAAATATCCTATTTTTTATAAATAAATACAAAAATATTGATTAGTGTTTACCACTAACATGGAGTACAATGTGTCACGAGAAAACAATCTCAAAATCAATTTTGTAAGTTAAAGCATCTCAAAGTTCTTGCCACATAAAGTGACACATGTCAGTTTTGAAAAACAAGGCCTGGTCCTTAACACACTTTTGGGCTGTGTCCTTAAGAGGTTAACCTTTTTAAGCTGCAATTGTAAACACCAGCGACATGGGCCAGCACATGGCAAGGGTCAGCACATGGCAAGGGCCACACTGTGTGTCTTAACCTTAGTGATATAAAAATAACTAAGTTCATTAGTTTATGACATGAGCGAGACAAATATTGTAGAGGGAACTTATTTTATTCTCGCTATTAATATGAAATTATATAAGCAAAAAATAGTCCTATCCTTCCAGTAGGGTTATCATGACAACCAGTGTTATAAATTATTATTTTCTTTTCCTAATAATGGAATTCCATGTTGATGGGAACCTGTCACAAAGAAAATGCAGCTTAACTATCTGAGCGATAAAATTTGCTGCCTGCAGCCACCACTAGGGGGCACTCAGTGCATAGAAATTAATGCAGCTACCACTGAACTCATTGGAAGCTGTAAATATTTTGTCATGCATCCCCTAGTAAAAGTTTCAAGAAAATGTGGTGAATCAGTGCAGGGAAGCAGGAGAAGAACAGCTCTGGGCCTCGTCCCCCAGGGCCCAATAGCACTGTATGACCTGTCTACTTTGTAGATACACCACTGCTTATATCTGTATCATAAACTCCAGAAAGACTGTCATTCACTGAAAAACCTCTGCAGACTTTCTGTGAAAAGCAATTTTTTTTTGCTTCCACCCGCTACGTGGGGCCTTAGACTAAAAGAAATCTGGCAGGGATTAGGAGTATCACACACTAGTTATTCCAAACTGCTCATTATACTAAGTTTTTTGTTTTCTTTTGTGTTTTTCTCTATACACTTGACTGAGAAGTTATCAGTCAGGGGCCAGTCCCCGGTCAGAGATCCCCAAATCATTACAGTTCTTCTTTGTTGAGGTTGGAGCTGTTGTTATGTCTGAACAAAAAGAATGTACAACCTGACCTGGGGCTGTATCGAAGTTATTAGGTCCATTGAATATTCCCCTCTTAGACATCACACATATTTGGTCCTAAAAGTGGCCCATCTCCTGACTGCACCAATTACACATGAACTAACTTATGACTGTCAGCATAACCAATGTACTCCATCATCGACTTCCTGTAAACAAGAGGAAGAAAATTAGACTCCTTGTCTCCTAACTAAAATAACCTAAGTCGAGGGTTCTACTATTTGCTCAGCTTTAGTCCAGTTAAAGTGACAACAATTCATACATCAATAACAGCATGTCAACAGGTTTTAAAGGGCAAATTCACCTATTATCACCTACTGTCTATACTTACAGACATCTTTCTCTGATAAGATATATTACAAAGTTTCTTATAGTAGTACAGTATAATGTTGTACCGTGTTAGCCATAGAAAGTAGTGGAAGAGTGAAGAAATCAGGTGATACCTTTTAGAGGCTTATTGAGTATATTTGATGGTAAGCTTTCGAGAGTACTAGCTCTCTTCTTCAGATATGGTGTTACATAAGAAACTGAAAATTCACAGACTATTTATACACAAAAGACTTGGACCTTCAAAGGATCTTAGAATCTTTAAAAATAACAGAATGCAATATAAGTAGAGAAGTTATTTACAACAGTTCAAAAAATAAACAATCTGGAATAAGTTAATGCAAAAATTTCAAACTCTGCAATTTGGACTTAATATTCATGTCAGTTTCATGTCACACTATGTATGAACTGTGAGGGTCACAAATCACCACCTGATAGCAAACAAATATCAGCAATTATTACTGATCCCTCCGTCACGCCCCCACAAGTTTCCAGATTGTTTATTTCTTGACTTGTTGTAAATAACTTCTCTACTTATATTGCATTCTGTTATTTTTAAAGATTCTAAGATCCTTTGAAGGTCCATGTCTTTTGTGTATAAAAAGGTCTGTGAATTTTCAGTTTCTTGTATAACACCATATCTGAAGAAGAGAGCTAGTACTCTTGAAAGCTTACCATCAAATATACTCAGCCTCTAAAAGATATCGCCTGATTTCTTCAAAGTTTCTTATAATCACCTGTACTATTCATTTATACAAAGTTTGATTAAAAGTTAAAGACTATTTAAAAGTTAACATTTACTATTTCAAAGATCAGTAATAGGTACCCTAGAGAATAAGTTTACAACCTGGAATACAGCAGCAGCTAGGGCTGAATCAATAAAAGCTCTGGTATAGTCTTAGACATAGTTTTTTTGCAGAATTTTCTTTAAGGATTTCTGTGAGTTTAAGGTAGGTTTTCACTGCACAGGTAATTTACTTAAGTATCCTTTGATAGTTAAATGTACAGCAAATAATCTGATTACATGATAGCTGAAATAATAAGAATATTATTAATTTTAATAGTTCAGATGTAGAAAACTTCAATTGGACACTGAAAGGAGTCTGTCAGCAGTAAATTTATAAACCTAAATACCATACCTTGTACGGGTGATTCTACAGTCTCCAAATATGCCTCAGTTTTTCAGCTTTGAGGATTCATTTTCATGTAAATCACAGATTTATTCATATCTAACAAGAGAAAAAGTGCTTTGCCGAGGAATACAGTATAGCGCTAAACCAAAGCACATGCAAACGAAATGTGCCCAAAACCCTTTCCCTTTACATGAAAATGGAGCTCCAAAGGTGAATTACAGATGCATATTCAGAAACTGTAGAATCACCTCTACAAGGTACTGAGATTAGCTTTATAACCAATTTACTCATAACAGACCTCCTTTAACATATTAAAATTAAAACAAAACAAAAAAAAAAAAAAAAGAGGTTGCCCAGTTTCAGCAAATAAATGTCATTGTTTGTACACTGAAAAGTTATATAATACAATAGAATTTCTCTATCAACTCTGGTTTTCTACATCTCTGCTTGCTGTCATTCATTGTTTACTTCCACAAGATAAAAATCTGTCCATGGTCATGTGATGGACACACAGGTGCACAACTTGTTACATGACAGAGCTCTGATTACTGTGCTGTGACAGTAACAAGTTGTGCACCTGTGTGTCCAACACATGATCATCATGGACAGGTTTTAACTGCTGTAAGTAAACAATAATGAAAGTACGCAGAGATCTAGAAAACTGAGGAATCTATACAGAAATTATATTAGAAATCTATATAACTTTTCAGCATACCCACAATAATTTGCTGAAAATGGACAAGCCCTTTAAGAATGTTTATAAATAATATTATTGACAAGCACACACACATACAGTATATAATGTTACTGTGAAGTTTATAGAAATACCTATATACCTGTGCACACATTTTAACTAGGCTCTCTTGACATCTGCACTGGTTATGAGTCTGATCGTGTTCTTCTCTATCAAAGGAGCAGAACAGCAAAAGTAAAGAGAGTGCAGGATCCCATATATGATATATACAACCATGCCCAAAGGACCACAATGACTATAATGACATCCATCACATTTTTGTCATAGGAAGCCTGACATTTTATAAATCAATAGAGCAACATAATGATTTATTTTGTCCAGCATTCTTTATGGAATCTGAGATGAAGGCTCCCAAGAGGGTCTCCAATGCAGATATGAACAGAGTCTTAGACCAGGGCCCCATGTATTGTAAACGCCGTGATTTGGCCACAGCGGAAATGCCGCAGCAAAATGTGGCATTTTACAGCACCTGGATGGGATTCTGGCTAATCCCATCCACACATTGCAGAAAAATATCCGCTGCGGAAATGCTGCAATTTTAAAAGCCATCGCATTTTTGTAAATCGCAGCATGTCAATTATACCTACGGAAACTGTATTTTCTGTATAGGTACTGTATAAAAGGAACAGAAAATTCCCAAGGAGTAAAACTGGACTTTCTGTGAAATCCTCTACAGAAAAAAACCCAATACGTTTCCTCCGCACTCTTTTCCGCAACGCTTTTTGCTGCTGCTCGCTACGTGGGGCCTTAGCCTTACACTGTTCAACTGTAAATTTAAAATGACATGTGACAGATGAATTGAATAACTTTGCACAGGAGGATGAAGTAGTGTGTCAATCTAATTTGTGTTTCCAGAGCTTATGTAGTGTAGTATCTGAGGTGTATAGTATGTGTAATATAGTGTCTTTGTACTGTATGTAGTTTCTGTACTATGCAGTATGTTTGTGCTGTAGGGTGCACATGTATTGTCTGAGTGTGGAGAGTATGTATGTGTTGGGAAGCACCTCAGGGTGAATCGTAAATAGAGGGTTCAGATTGGGGGCTGAAATTTGTTTTTGCCTTATCTGGAGTCTGAATTTCCTTTGACGTCTGGTCGCATCAGAGGTCTAGATTGGGGTATTAATGCATTTAAGGGTATTTTATGGGATCCAAATAAATTTTGTGCTCTGAATTTATTTAGCAATCGGATTTACTGTCTGAATTAATTCAGGAAATTGGTCTGGGGCCTGAACATATTTTAAGATCTGTTCTGGGATTTACAACAACAACTACAAACATTTGTTAGGCTAAGGACCCACATAATAAGCTGCAGCCGAAAAAGTGCGGAAACGCATCACGTTTTTTTATGCAGTGTTTTTCACAGAAAGTAAGCAGAGTTTTCCTCTATGGACTTTCTGCCTCTATTATACCTATACGGAAACCACCAGTGTTTCTGTAGGTATAATTGATGTGCTGCGATTTATAGAAATGCAACAGCTTTTGAAATCGTAGAATTTCCGCTGCAGATTTTTTTCTGCAATGTGTGGATGGGATTAGCTAGAATCCCATCCACTTTGCAGGTACAGTAATACACAGTGTTTTTTGCTGTGTATTTGCAACATGGAGACCCGGCCTAATGTGGTTTTCTCATAATTGTCTCAAAACACAGCCCAGTGCAGATTAAATAAACTATATTTTGCAGTTTTCTATGTATATTGAGGGTGTTCTTTGCCCTCAGATGCTGAGGAGATGTGATTTGAATCTTGATTGTTCAAGAATGGGATCTCTCTGATCTGTTCAGGTGATGTGTTCCAGAGAGTAGGGGCTGCATGACAGAAAGCTCTGGCTCCTTAAGACTAACACCCAGTGTCGGACTGGGATGTCTAGGGCCCACCAGTGGAATTGTTTCTAGTGGCCCACCATCAGAACCACTGCAGATCAGCGGTACTGAGACAGGGCGGCTAAAGGTAATAACATGCCGGGAGCCATGCTGCTCACCCACTATACCATGTGCACCACTGCACTACCTAAACCTACTGCTACACCTTATATGGCAAGTGAACAGCGTGGCTCCTAGAATTGTTACCTTTACCTGTAGCCGCATTGTCCTGGAAAAGCTGATCTGCAGAGGTCCTGGCTGTTGTATCATCGTAGATGTAATATTGATGGCCTATCCTAAGGACAGGCCATCAATATTAGGAAGATGGATAAATCCTTTAAAGAGGTTGTCGAAGGAATTGGAGCAACCCATGTAGCTGGCGGGAGGTGTAAAGTAAAAAATAAGTAAATTAAAAAGCATACTCACCTGTTCCCGGCACTCTGTTGTCCGCTGCCAGTGTCCATTCAGTCTCATGCCGGAGACTCCTTGCTGGGAGTCCTGCACCTCATGTGACCGCTAAGACCAATTAGGTACAGGATTTCCAGAAATGAGGCGCCGCCATGAGACCGAACAGACACAGGCAGGGGAACACGGGGTACTGGGGACAGGTGAGTATGCTTTTTTTTAAAACTTTTCTTATTTTTACACCACCCTGGCGGCCGACACAGTGGTCGCTGCAGTTTATGGACAACTTCTTTTAAGGGGTTGTCTGGGCCAAATTTTTCTATGGTCACTTCACTGATCCCCCCACATAGTGGCCTCTTCACTGGTCCCCATACTGTATGGGGAATAGTGATGGGGTCATTATATGCTCAGGATAGGCCATAAATACCTGATCGGTAGAGGGCTGACACATGGCCCCATCAGCTGTTCGGAGCCACTTCCGGAGCCCATTCTGGCCCTGTATTGTGTACAGTACGGGCATCAGAAGTGGCTCCGTACAGCTGATCGGTCCGGAGTCAGCCCCCTACAGATCAGGTATCTATGGCCTATCCTGAGGATAAACCATAACAAATTATGCCTGGACAACCCCTTTAATATACACCCCTAATGCACCACACTTTAAAGACATTGTCCAGTATAATTTTTTTCTTTTTTATAATTAGTCTGGGGGAGGTGAATCCCCCCTACCCCCCCCCAAAAAAAAAAAAAACATGCTAAACATACTCACCTGTCTCCGATGCTCCGGTGTCCTCCCAGCACGGTCCGGTCCTGCAGCTCTGCTGTCTTCTTTTTGCCGGAATTCCTCACTGGCTGTGATGTCCCAGGTCCATTCCCTTAGGCCACTGATTGGCCTCAGGGGTCATGTGACGTCACAGGTAGTCATGTGCAGGGGAAACTTGCGCTGGAAGAAAAGAACAGAACTGCAGGACCAAACCGCGCTGGGAGACACTGGGGACAGGAAAGAAAGTTTGTGGGGGGTTTTTTTGTTTTGTTTTTTTCACCTGCCCCGGCGTAATTAAAAAAAAAATGAAGGAGCCACTGTATGGAGTATAAGTTCCACTGAGGCCCCCACCCAGTATTATAAGCTCCACAGTGGCCCCCACCCAGTATTATAAGCTCCACAGTGGCCCCCACACAGTATTATAAGCTCCACAGTGGCCCCCACACAGTATTATAAGCTCCACAGTGGCCCCCACCCAGTATTATATGCGCCAAAGTGGCCCCCACCCAGTATTATATGCTCCAAAGTGGCCCCCACCCAGTATTATAAGCTCCACAGTGGCCCCCACCCAGTATTATAAGCTCCACAGTGGCCCCCACCCAGAATTATAAGCTCCACAGTGGCCCCCACCCAGTATTATAAGCTCCACAGTGGCCCCCACCCAGTATTATAAGCTCCACAGTGGCCCCCACCCAGTATTTCCACAGTGGCCCCCACCCAGTATTATATGCGCCCAATAGCCCCCTCCGCTCCGCATCGGTGCTATTATTATACTTTGGGGTCTCCTCAGACCCCAGAGTATAATAATCGGAGGCCCAGGGGAAGTGATTAAAAATAACAAACTCTCATACTCACCTTGCCTTACCTTTCCTTGGCATCCTCGCTCCATCCTGCTGTCTTCAGCGTCTTCAGGCCCTTTTCCGACGACACTGCTGAGGCCTGTGATTGGGCCTCAGCGGTCACGTGGGGGCGCACTGACATCATTATGCGGTCGCGCCCCATGTGACCGCCGGGGCCTAATCAGTCACATGACGGAGGAGCGCCGGAGAGGACGCTGCGCCCAGGAGAGGTGAGAATATGTGTTTATTGTTTTCAGTCACCTCCCCTGCCCTGCCATCTATTGGAAAGGGGCCTGCAATATGCCAGGGCCCCTTTCCAATAACAGTATGTATAGCGGTCGGGGAACCAGGCTTTCCCCGACCGCTATCATAGCGGTCCGGGGCCCCAGTCATCTCCAGCTGGCCGTGGGCCCCGTACCCTGCCGGGTCCGGTCGCGGTCGCGCCCCCTGCGACTGCGATCGTAACGCCACTGATCAGGGGCCCGATCGGGATGGTCAGGATCCTGATCGGGCCCACATGAGGTGAGAACTAATAGTCGGGGCTCGGGGCCCACCGGTGGGTTCCCCGGTGGGCCAGTCCGACCCTGCTAACACCCCATGTTGCGGGCCACAGCGAAAAAGTGCTGTGGAAAAATACGCAGTGGCATTGAATCACTTTTTCCTGCAGCACTTTTCACAGAAAGTCTTATAGGGAAACCGCCAGCGTTTCCATGGGTATAATTGACATGGACATGGAGAGATTTCCAAAACCCCATCCACTTTGCTGTGACTGTAAAATTCTGCGGTTTTTGCCGTGACATTTACTCCACGTGGGGGCCTTAAGGTGAATTCTGGGGATGGCAATTTATTTGTGCCTGCTGATCTGAGAGGTCGGAAAGAATTCTGGGGCTTCAGAAGTTCTTTTAATTAGTCAGGTCCTAAGTTACTTATAGATTTGAAGGTCAAAAAGCAAATTTTAAATATCATTCTCCATTTTATAGGCAACCAGTGCAGTAAGTGGAAGATGGGGGTCTATGGGAGCAAGACATGGTTGTTTGGTTATTAAACTTGCTGCAGCATTTTGGACTAGCTAAAGATTTGTGTTTCTTTGTCTACGTATAGGGCATTACAGTATTCCAGACATGAGGTTATGTAGGTTTGGACTACTGTGGAGAAACCTTCTGTTGGAATAAGGAGTGTGAGTTTTGCAGTGCTCCTCTGAAAGTAGTTGATAAATGTACAGTAAGTTTATTTTGTGTTCTTGTCTGGTCTACAATATGAATATAGTATTTCTTTCTATTACAGTTGCTATCAGGATAGCATGTTATGTTAATAGATTAGAGCGCTATAGTTCACTATGGTATCAATAGTGCAGTGCACCGGCTTAACAGAGGAGAAATGTTACATCAAAACTTTGTCCTTAAATCATCCAACTAGTGTGCCCATATGTAGATCTGGTAAATGTTCAGGGAAGAGAGCATGGTATTGGGGGGCAGAAGGCTACCCCTATTTATAGAGCTATTCTATTTTTTTCTTTTCTATTCTATTGTTTTAGTCCTCACATGCCAATTGAAGGTGCTTCTGGCAGCAGGTAGAGGAGAGCATTGGCACACTGACCAGTCAGCAGGTACATAACCCTACATGCTGCAAGCTGTAATGCATTGTATGTTCTGACAACTCTCTTGCCTCTTGTTTAGCTGTTTATATTGTTCACATAAATGCTTATTGATATTATAATGTAGATATATATGGAACCCATTAGTGCACAAGTACAGGTAGTCCTCGAGTTACGTCGTTTCGTGATTACGACGCCTTATTCCGACTTATGTGCAGCGGCGGAAGAATACAGTACGGTACTGTACTGTACTCTTTGGAATTGTTCTCCTTGTTTGTTACAGTACAGTACGTACTGTTTTTTTTATTACAGTACACTGTTTATTACTGTTACAGTACTTACAGTACAGTATTTCATTATTAAACATACTGCACAATATTTTACTGTACCTATGTGTTTATTGATAATTATGTAGGGTACTGTGTTAGGATAGGCTAAGTGTTTACAGTACAGTACTGTTATTATGGTACAGTACTGTATGAACGTATGGTCCGATTTACGACGAAATTCGGTTTACGACGCCGCGTAAGAACGGATCCACGTCGTAAGTCGAGGACTACCTGTATACCAGTTTATTATTATTGACCATTTATGTCATCCAGAATGTGCCAAACATTAACCAAATTATTAAATTATTGGAAATATGTATATTTTGTGTAGATTCTAATTTTGATGCATACTCACAATTAATGTAGTGCTGAATATGTTAGTGCTTTATGTGTGCATTCAGAACAGTAAAGCTTCAGTTCATCTTTATTAATCCAGAGTTACACATCATGACATTTGATGTTATTACACACATTTCCCATTATTATGGCCTGTTCTAGATTTGTGTAGGCCCTTGGGTTACAGAAACTCAGGGAGTCCCTTTGCTGTGTATCTTATGAGGTTGGAGTGTGTTCCTCTAAAATACCTGAAATTGGGTGGAACACCTGCTGTAGGTGTTCTATAAGTTTTGAATAAAGTATAACTGCCCCTTACTGCCCCCATATAATATAATGGCCCTTTATTCCTGCCACTCACCCCCTGCATGATGTTGTTTTACAGGGCCCCAGGAAGCAAGCAGTGAGTATGGATTCCAAAATTACTCACCGCACTTAGCTCCCCTGACTACCCGCTCCTCTCTGCTTTGGTGGCACACATAACCCTATCAATATTACAGCAGGGAAGTGGGTAAGAGCAGCGACTAATTATGAAATCCATACTCACTGGTCACTTCCCATTACCAGTGCAATAAGCAGTGGCATTAACCTATCTACTCCGATTTCATTAATATGAAATATTTATTCTTAATCTTTCTTGTCTAAACCTGACGTGAGTCTTATAGTCAGACGCATCTTAGCATCCAAAAATACTGTAAATACTGGTCACTTTTAGTTTTTCACCATTCACCTTTGTAAAAATTAGCCAGCAGGGCAGTGCGGCTTGGACCGACACATGGTGCTTGAATAAGCAGCCACTCACTGTCTTGAGTGCCCCTGCGTAGCCTTGGTTTTACACTGCTGCTATGGTGGCCACGGAGCTCTAAAAAATCAAGGGAGATGACAGGGACAGTGAACATGGTGCTGATGCACCTGTAACAGGAACTTACTATGAGACAATTATATAATTGGGCACCGTCGTTAAACTGGGCTCCTTTGCCAGAACATCAAACAGATTGGGAGGACTGCAAGTAGAGGAATTCATCCACCATATGGCACACATTGAAGAGGCTGCAGCTAATAAAACAACTCTCCTGACCCCCTCTGATGGCACAAACCTCTCAACTTTCAAGGATTGAAAGAGGGACAGTATGCACGCCACAGCAAATTTATGAGTAGTAAGACCTACCTCCAGCTTCACCCACTTTCACTTTGGCAAGACATAGATCCCGCCAACCTGGACAGGACCCAAAATCCAGGACTCTCCCGCTGAATCTAGGACGATTGGGAGACATATGGCATCATGACCCACCATAACGCACCTCAGGTACAGGGTACTACAGGGGCAGGGGGATCAGATCTGCTTTCACCTCAACTCTGAATTTGTGGCTAAGGCCTCACATTGTGGAAAACCTGTTTTTTTGTTGCACATTTTGCTGCAGTTTTTTGAGGCAAAGCTAAGAATGGATTAAGCAGAAGGAAGAAGTACTGTATACTTTGCTTCCTAGATATTTCCCATTCCTTCTGTAGCCACTACTAGGTTTGGCTAAAAAAATTTAAAAAACGCAACAAAATCTGCAACAAAAAAAAACTGTTTCCGCAACATGTGGTTTTAGCCTAAAATAAGCTTCAAGCACCTAGACTTTGTACCAAGGAATCCTCAAGTGACCAGTTAGACCATTTGCTATTAGCTTAATGAAAGCCCAGAGAGTGAAAGTATCCTTTATATAGTGAACCCACAGTTTTGAGATTTGGATTTACTACCTGGTTAGTGGTTGCATTTCCAGTTTCAGGAATGACTAGTGCTCCAAGCCTGCTTAGTAAACTCAGGCAGGTGTTTGAGTGTTTTCTGTGTTCTGTTTATTATTTTGTTTGTGGTGGTTTTTCCAAGTTGAACTGAATGCACTAATCTAAGTATGGGATGAATGCTCCTTCTGCTGTGCTTTGCTGCCCTCTTGTGGCCTATTGCATTACAACAATTGTTTGATGCTTTATTGGATAGGCCACTCTACATATTCTAGTTATGTTCATGACGGATAGTGTCTGGATACACAGATTCATCCCATTTGAATGCCTTACATCTACTATAGACCAAAAAGTCTGTCTTCATTGTAAAATATTGGCATGGGAATATATAGGGAATTATTGTTGGTATGAATGTACTGTACAGTACACGCCACCTCATTATACTAAAGTAATTTTGAGGTACAGTGATGTCACATATTAATGTTATGCCTTACATTCCCATTAAAATGGTGGAAGATTTCAATCATTTCATTCATCCATATTGGAGTTTGGAGCAGGTGACAGCTCGGAGCCCGTTGACACCTTTTGGAGAACTGTTGGGGATAATGTAACTTTTTGGTTTGTGATTCATTTACCATTCTAGGTCCCACAATGTGCTCTCTTTTATCAATATGGTCCTAGAAATAGAGGATATTATACAAGTGTATTCTATAAAATATATACAGAGATCTCTTGGATGACTTCCTGCTGCTAGTGAAGTTAAATCCCTTTTTGTTCCCTACGCTCTTGCAACATCTGTGGTCATTCAGTTCTTTTTGGCTGCAGGTAATAGAGTATGTCAGTGTGGAAACTCCTATACAAGATTATTTTATTTTAGATTTGACAAGGAGTCAGTTGCTTTTGGGTTGTACTGTGGGATGCCATGAAGGCCTTTATGAGGGTTTCTCTTATTCAAGAGGTTAGTAAGATTAAACCCATCCATTAAACCCTTTAATGTGAGGAATTTCCACAACTAAATGGTACCTGAGCATACCTCCCAACCGTCCCGGATTCTACGGGACATTCTCGGATTGTGGGTCCTGTCCCGCCATCTCGGTCGGCAGGAGATATGTCCCAGATTCCGCGGATAGCTCTTGCTTCACCACTGTTCCCCTCTGCATGCTCCAGTCCCGGGAGCTGTAGGCGCGATGTGATGTCACTTGCATCATGCCTGCAGCTCCCTGAACACTCCAGGAGAAGAGACAGCAGGGGAGTGAGGAGAGGTGAGTATCAGTGATTTTATTATGCCAAACTTTTTGGGGGACATTAGACTGGGTAGAGATAAAGGGGGACATTAAACTGGTGGCAGATGAAGGGGGACATTAAACTGGTGGCAGATGAAGGGGGGCGTTAAGCTAGTGGCAGGTGAAGGGGACATTAAATTGGTGGCAGATGAAGGGGGTACATTAAATTGGTGACAGGTGAAGGGGGACATTAAGCTGGGTACAGATGGAGGGGGGCATTAAACTGGGGACAGATGGAGGAGTGGATATTAAACTGACTGGGTAGATGGAGTATGACATTAAACTGGGGGCAACTGGAGGAGGACATTAAACTGTGGGGGACATGTCTGCCTCTAGTTGCCCCCAGTTTAATGTCATCCACCAGCTACTTCTTGAATAAGAGAAACCCTCATAAAGGCCTTCATGGCATCCCACAGTACAGCTCCGTCAGTTTAATGTCCCCCTCTAGGTGTCCCCAGTTTAAACTGGGGCACGAAGAGAGGGACTTCATACTGTGGGGCAATTGGAAGGGAACATTATAATGTGGGGACATATAATGTTAGGGTGACTGTAGGAGCAATACAATCTGCCCCACAGTGGCCCCCATGCAGTACATACCTGCACTCCCAAAGCAGGCTCTGATGAATGACGTCATCGTGCCTGCGTTGGGGCAGAGGTTACAATCTTCTGTCAGCGTAAGCCGAAGTCCCACAGACCCGCAACCTACACTGACAGTTTTCAGGTTTAGCTAGCTATCCCGGAATCCCTGTTAGCGAGCGAACTAGGAGTCTGGCTCGGGTGACGGCGTGCGTGCCTGCACAGAGGTCTCTGAGTGCCCCCTCTGGCATGCATGCCATAGGTTCGCCATCACGGGCTTAGGGTGTCAAGTGTTGTAGATCTAACAAGTTTAAAGGTTCTTTGGCCAAAACGTTATTCTACGGTAAACCATAGCCTTTCAACATAAAGATGAAGTATTTCACCAGTGAGTATCTCATGCCACTACAGACTAAGAATCTGTAAAGGCCACAAAATGAAAAGGGAAGGAAGGTGGAGGAAAGACTGCAGAAAGTCAATAATGCAAGCAAACAGCTCTCCATGAGGGTAACATACAATTATTGACACTTCGGCAATTGGTGATAAATTCTGTTACAGTGATTCTAAACCATACTGAGACCCACAAATTCCCCATAATGTGATTATAGCAACAGAAGTAATATAGGTAGATATCGCCACTATAGCACAGAGCAAACCTCACGTGCAATTGATCATGTTGAGTTTAGTCAAGCACCCATATGGGTTTCATTTCCACTACATTCACTTTTTGGCATAAAAATGACTAAAATAAAAATACTATATTTGGTAATTATTATGTTTTACTACTTTTATAAAAATCAAAAACTTTGAAAAAAAATTGTAATTTAGCTTTTGAGGGATATAACATTTTTATCATTTGCGTTATAACATTTCTGCATCTTTTTTCGGTGACACATAGGGCTTTATTTTTATGTTGTTTTTATTTTTGCATGTTTAATTTTTTTTTTTATATCCGGGAAAATATAAACAAAAGAGGGGAGAAACGTGTCTGTTTTTCACTTTTCATTTTTTTTTTTTATTTAATAGCACAAAGTGCTACTAAAAAACTTTTTAAAATAGTTTTTCCTCTCCAATACAGTAATTTTTATTTTGTATTCTGTCATCAGGGTTGGGGCTAGAACCTGTAATAAGGGAGTATGGATATTATTTATTTATTTTTTTAAATGATTTTACTTTTTTTTTTTTTTTTTACTTTTCTATTCATTTCATGTATTTATTTTTTTACATTGTGTCCCCATAAGGTCATTTTTTATTGGGGAGGCTGATTTCCCCTGTAACGGGGCTGATATATTTAGCTCCAGTTACAGGAGGAATACAACCTCCTGCCCATAACTACTGTACAAAGCTGATGTGGGTTCTCTAGGACCCAGCAGCTCTAACAGCCTCTTATCCCAGTGGATCACGTGATTGCCGGGTAAGAGGGGAGCCGCATCATGGCGGAGCCCATAGCTGTGTATACAGCGTGCATTGAGTGCTGTGTACACAGTGATCGGGAAAACAGGGATGGTAATAAACCGTTCCTGCCTTCTCTATGGGAGCTCCCTGGCTTAAAACAACAAAACCACTTACAGACGTACAGTATATACTCTATGGGTGGTCCGGAAATGGTTTTAACCCTTAATGACCGGGCCATTTTTTGTTTTTGCATTTTCGTTTTTCCCTCCCCACATTCCAAGAGCCATAACTTTTTCATTTTTCAGTTCACAGAGTCACATGATGGCTTATTGTTTGCGAAACAAATTGTACTTTGTAATGTCGCTATTCAATATTCTGTGCAATGTACTGGGAAGCTGGAAAAAAATTCAGAATGAGGTGCAATAGGAGAAAAACTGCATTTGCGCCAAATTCATATGGGTTTAATTTTTACACCATTCACTGTGTGGTAAAAATGACATGTTATCTGTATTCTGTGGGTCAGTACGAACACGGCAATACCAAATTTATATAGTATTTGTAATGTTTTGATACCTTTTAAAAAATTAAAAACTTTGCTAAATAGAAAAAATTTTTTGCTTCGCCATATTGTGTCACCTGTAACTTTTTCATATTTACATGTATGGAGCTGGGTAAGGGGTCTTTTTATGCGGAACAACATGACGTTTTTATTGATACCACTTGGGGAAAGATCTGATGGTTTGATCACTTTTTATAAAATTTTTTATAGGAGACAAAGTGTTGAAAAAAACGCTATTTGGCCATTTTGATTTTTTTTTCCCCGCTACGCTGTTCACCGTATGGGATAAATATTTTAATATTTTAATAGTTCGGGCATTTTGGAGCGCGGGGATACCTAATGTGTTTATGTTTACTTTTGTTTATTTACTTTTATATCTGATCTAGGGAAAGGGGGGTGATTTGAACTTTTGTGTTTTTTTTTAATTTTTACATACTTTTAAAAACTTTTTTTTTTATACTTTTACTTGTATGATCAGACTCCCTAGGGACCTTGAAACCTAGGGAGTCTGATCGATCGTACTATTCACTGCGATACTACTGTATCGCAGTGAATAGCAAAATGCCTTCACTGCTATTACACGATGCCTCTGGCATCGTGTAATAGCTATACTGAAATGACAGGCCTGGGAGCCTTCAATAGGCTCCCGGCTGTCATGGCAACCAAGCGCCGCCCTCCGATGACGTTCCGGAGGGCGGCGATGAGGTAAAAATGGCGGTGCCCTTGTCGGCTCCGCAATTTAGATGCCGCGGATAATACAGCCGGCACCCACGGTGTATGGAGAGCGCTCAGCTCCTGAGCGCTCTCCATACATCGTCATGCGACTCAGGACGTACTATTACGTCCTGAGTCGTTAAGGGGTTAAACATTTTGAAAAGTTTAAAATATTTTCTCTCTTTAGTGGTGACAGTCTTTTGTCTTAATAGGTTCCTAATGGATACAACCATGAATGCAGTCAGGAACTTTTTATGGTCTGTCACTTGCCATAAACCCAACCATAGTTCTTTATTCTTTATACTTACCATAAACAAATGATTTTTTATTCTCTTGTTAACAGTTTAGGTCTATCTTATTGATTGCTTTGTACCGGGTAGTGTTAAACTACTCAATTTTTCATGACTTTTGCTCCACTTTGGGAGAGCTACTGAGTCCATCTGGCGGTGACTGAGGATTCAGGTTTGGGTCTTAAATGGTCAATAACCTTTCAGACAACTTAGTCCCATTACATAAGGCATGTAATTCTGGACCAAAATGTAATGCACTTTAATTAAAAATGTGGCTGCTTTGTGACTGAAAAACCTCTCTAAATTTCCTGTCATTAGGTGTCACCCTACTAGCTAATTTGCAGTTCACTCTTTTGTTACCAAAGAAGTTTGTCCATATATGTCAAATAAAGGCAAGATGGAGTGAATGGACAGGGTTGGGGGTTGATTCTCCTCAAAAACCTGCACGGACATGTCTGCAAACTGTTGCTCTATGCAAAAAACTGTATGCAAAAGGATTCTGCAAATCTTAAGGCTTACAATGAAAGAAAAGTGTTAGGATTCAGATGCAAAGCTACAATAACAAGGTAGTTATGTACAGCCTTCAGGAGAGCAGCAGCAGAAATGGGTTGACAACTGCGAGCTGTAGAAAATGCTACCTAAACATAACACACCTCTGCGACCAGCCCCAAATGCCTTCATCAGGGCTCCTCACAAGAAGAGATAGACTTTAACTGAATCTGAAGACAGGTGTAACAGGCCATAGTATACCCTCAGTCCAGATTATACCCTCAGTCCAGATTATACCTGCGGTTAAAGTGGCCTAGGCTAGATTATACTCCGGAGTATAAATTAGCCTAGGCCAATTCATACCCCTCAGGCCATATTATACCCCCATCAGTAGCACTGAGTGATATACACAAGAATTACTTAATTACTTTGTCTGGTAAGCTAAGTGAGAAAGCTAACTGACCTACATCTTACAACTCTAAACACATAGACTTTTATTACTTCAACGAGTATAACTTGACTGTTCGTAATATAATACAAGTCATAACGCCTTGAAACTTCAACTTATAAAAGTGGCTTTACATGGGGCAATTATCGGTTGAATGTTTATGGGTCACCTGATCAGCACATGACGTGTCATACACTGATCAGGTGACCCGGAGGACCTGCGGAGATAGGAGGCAACACGAAATTCAAATGCTGCAGTCAGATAAGCAAGAAATGAGGGCTGGCGGAGACATGGAGGAGGGACAGAGGAGGGCCAGGACATGCTGGGCGTTGAGTATGTAAATGTATTTTTTCTCAGAGATTTCTCATTAGCGATAATTCACTTGCAAGGGACAACTATCCGGGACAACAAATCGCCCGATAGTTGTCTCGCGTATTGGGACCTTTACATTAGCAAGTCTTTGCTACAATATAAATGTTTAAAAGGTAAACACTGATAACAACATTACAATGATGATGTTTAATATCAAGATAAAGGGCATGTTCTGTTGTTGACTGCAGACTGAAACTTGCAGGAACTTGTCAACCAATCCATGAAGTCACTGACGTTCGTGTAGATCAGAGATAGGCAACCTTCAGCACTCCAGCTGTTGTAAAACTACAACTCCCAGCATGCATACTTGCTCTACTGTTCTTAGAACTCTCATGGAAGTGAATAGAGCATGTTAGGAGTTGTAGTTTCACAGCAGCTGGAGTGCCGAAGGTTGCTGACCCCTGGTGTAGATGATGATGTCGCAACTCAACAGATTAGCTGAGGCTATGATCTCTGCATCAGTTGCCCAGACTCCATCATGAGACTTTCCAGAGATGTTCACATATTCATTCACATTTTGGTTCAAGTAGTCCTGTAGTATTTTTGTCAAGTGAGTTGTAGTGTGATGTGGTGGTTGACTTTATCTCTGAGGAGGGAGAGGTTGTCCTCTGTTCCTGTCAGGATGTACAGTCATGGCCAAAAGTTTTGAGAATGACACAAATATTATATTTTCACATGATCTGCTGCCCTCTGGTTTTTATGTGTGTTTGTCAGATGTTTTTATCACATACAGAAATATAATTGCATTCATATTATGAGTAACAGAAGCTTATATTGACAGAATGAGTTAATGCAGCAAGTCAATATTTGCAGTGTTGACCCTTCTTCTTCAGGACCTCTACAATTCTCCCTGGCATGCTCTCAATCAACTTCTGGACCAAATCCTGACTGATAGCAGTTCATTCTTGCAGAATCAATGCTTTAATTTTGTTTGAATTTGTTGGTTTTTGTTTGTCCACCCGTCTCTTGATGATTGACCACAAGTTCTCAATGGGATTAAGATCTGGGGAGTTTCCAGGCCATGGACCCAAAATCTCTATGTTTTGTTCTCTGAGCCATTTAGTTATCACCTTTGCTTTATGGCAAGGTGCTCCATCATGCTGGAAAAGCCATTGTTGAGCGCCAAACTGCTCTTGGACGGTTGGGAGAAGTTGCTCTTGGAGGACATTCTGGTACCATTCTTTATTCATGGCTGTGTTTTTAGGCAAGACTGTGAGAGAGCCGATTCCCTTGGCTGAGAAGCAACCCCACACATGAATGGTTTCAGGATGCTTTACAGTTGGCATGAGACAAGACTGGTAGTAGCGCTCACCTCTTCTTCTCCGAATAAGCTGTTTTCCAGATGTTCCAAACAATCGAAAAGGGGATTCATCACAGAAAATGACTTTACCCCAGTCCTCAGCAGTCCACTCCCTGTACCTTTTGCAGAATATCAGTCTGTCCCTGATGTTTTTTCGGGAGAGAAGTGGCTTCTTTGCTGCCCTCCTTGAGACCAGGCCTTGCTCCAAGAGTCTCCGCCTCACAGTGCGTGCAGATGCACTCACACCTGCCTGCTGCCATTCCTCAGCAAGCTCTGCACTGCTAGTAGCCCGATCCCGCAGCTGAAACACTTTTAAGAGACGGTCCTGCCGCTTGCTGGTCTTTCTTGGGCGCCCTGGAGCCTTTTTGGCACCAATGGAACCTCTCTCCTTGAAGTTCTTGATGATGCGATAGATTGTTGACTGAGGTGCAATCTTTCTAGCTGCAATACTCTTCCCAGTTAGGCCATTTTTGTGCAGTGCAATGATGACTGCACGTGTTTCTTTAGAGATAACCATGGTTAACAGAAGAGAAACAATGATGGCAAGCGCCAGCCTCCTTTTAAAGTGTCCAGTGGTGTCATTCTTACTTAATCATGACAGATTGATCTCCAGCCCTGTCCTCATCAACACCCACACCTGTGTTAATGGAGCAATCACTGAAACGATGTTAGGTGGTCCTTTTAAGGCAGGGCTGCAATGATGTTGAAATGTGTTTTGGGGGATAAAGTTCATTTTCTAGGCAAATATTGACTTTGCAAGTAATTGCTGTTAAGCTGATCACTCTTTATAACATTCTGGAGTATATGCAAATTGCCATTAGAAAAACTGAAGCAGTAGACTTTGTAAAAATTAATATTTGTATCATTCTCAAAACTTTTGGCCATGACTGTAGCTGATGGCCCGGAAGTAGCAGTTGCCATCACCTTTGGTTTTGTATACGCCGTGGTTGTCCAAGGTCCCTTGTGCAGCCATAGTGTACAACCCTACCAAACGTAAGGCCAAGATTGGTGCTAAGATACTTCCTTACTGAATTTTGTAGTGGGTTGAAAGTCTTAGTTTGCTTGTGTTTCTGTGTGGCAGAGTCACTGGGACAATCATTATGGGACTGGGGTGGTAAATCTTATGGTTATTGGTGTGGTAGGTGTTTCTCAGTATCTTGCCATTCTTATTGTTCTTAAGTTTTACTCGTCCCTTGGCCAAGGGACCAATCAAGCGTGGTTCCATCTTTGAACCCATCTGATGAATATGGCACTGATTCTTGATATAAACGATGTTACCAGCAGTGATTTCTTTGTTGCTGTTGTGTCGGCGATCAAAAGCTCGTTTCTGGTGTTCCTGGGCAGTGTGGATGTTACTACTGATGGTTGGGTGGAGCTTTTTAAGAATGGTAGTCAGTGTGTTTAGCACATCTGAAATGGGCATGGGGTCCACAGTGTCATTTTCTGAGGGATTGAGGTCCATAGGAAGCCTGGCCTTCCGTCCATACATGACCTCAAATGAATTGCACTTGGTTGAGGCATGCACAGAACTCCAGGGATGAACTGATCCCAGTTGTTTGCTTAGTCATTGGCAAGCTTACTAACAGATTATTGAGTGTTCAAATGTCACGTTCCCGTTGGCCATATTTCTGTGGGTGGTAGGCAGATGAAATGCGGTGATCTGTTTGAAAATGCTCCATCAGGTTGTCGATGATCAAATTCACAAACTCTCAGCCCTGGTCACTAAAAAGAGTGTCCATACAGCCAAGGTGGCAAATAATGGAGTACAAAAAAAATTGCTACTGACTTGGTACTCTTATCTGGAACAGCTTTTGCTTCAGTCCACTTGGAGAAATGATCAGTGGATTTATGACAAAACATTTTTGACAGGCTTTGACATGTTGGTGAACGTCGTTCTTCATTCCCTTCCAGTAATAATGGTCAGAGATTTTGGCTAATGTTTTATCTCTAACAAAATGGCCACCAGAAATTGGGTAGTCATGACAGGCCTTCAGGACATGTGGCAGTCAGCTTTTAAGTGAGAACCTCCTTTTCCCTATGGTAAAGAATCCCTCCATCTACTTGATATGGCTTAACTGTTTGTATGAACTGGGACTTGGCATTTACAAGTTTCTCTGGAGGTAGATCGTAGATCCACTGGGGGAACTTTTGTTGTGTTGCAATGTAGAATCTCAAAAGCTGGTCATACAGTTGGTCTTCCATGGCTGTCAAAATTGGAAAAACGGTGTCATAGAGAGCAGAGAAAAACATACATAAAAAGTTACTATGCACTGATGGGACCGTGCCATATACTCAGCTCAATGTAAGCACTGTACTGTATTTTCAAACAAGAGGAAGCAGCTGTGTGTCTAATATTATAAAAAAGAACTGTACAGTTTTCAAAAAATTAGAAACAGGGTGAGAAAACCAGTGAAGTGATGACATTATGGCCTGGAGGGATATAGTCTGGCCTAGGCTATTTTACACCCCCAGGTATAAAGTTTATCTCCAGGGGTATACTGTGGCCTGGGCCAGACTATACCTGGGTTCCACATTAGAGGGGTATAAACTGGCCTGGAGGGGTATAGTGTGGCCTAGGCCATTTTATACCCAGGGTATAGTTTGGCCTAGGATATTTTACACCTCAGGGTATAGTTTGGCCTAGGACAGTTAATCCCTGGGGTATACACTGGCCTGGGCCAAACTATTCCCAGGCTTAATCTGGGAGGGGGTTAAATTGGCCTGCTACACCGGAATTGTCACCAAAACAGAAAAGTGTGCTACAAATAGATGCACTGCACCAGAAACCAAACACCAAATCCACACACTTATTCACAGGAGCTGAGATCTAAGAATGGTCATCTAATCATGGTCAGCAGCTGAAGAGGGCAACGAGAACCCAAATCATGAGGCGAAGACGGGTCCGGAAAACAAGCCAAAGTCAAATCCAATCAGAAATGCCACAAAAAAATCGCTAGACAGAGAAGAATCCAAGAAAGCAGCCAGAGGTCAGTATATGTGTAGACAAAGCAAAGTTAGGAGTCAAAACTGGAGCAGCAAACTAATAGTCTGCTCATGTGTCAGGAGGGTGTAGCCTTATATAGGCCTCCTCATCTGCTAACTGGACCAACCCAGGAAGCCTCTGGAACGGCAAAAGCTTCCCAGGATGGCCTGGAAACTTTAAAGGTACAGCAGCCGGATAGAGAATCCTGACAAAAAGGCTTCTATGTACTTGTATCTACTCCTGGCTGCTTGAGTGATTACATATGGGATGTTATTCACAGACAAGTGGCTTTACTGACTGTGCTCTTAGATAGTTTTTTTTTTTCTTGTATTTTATTTGCTTGGCTATATGTATTTGCCTTGTATTTACAGTCCAGTGTGTCTGCATCTCCTATATTATGGTCACATGGGCTTTTCTCAGCTGTTTGTTTGCTACAGCAAACAAAGCAACAATGGATATGGCAGAGGCAAACTGCTCCTTATTGTACACAACCCTCCTGAGATACAAATTCAAAATGTGTTTTAGACGTTTGATTATTAGCAGCAGAAACATTGATAGGACACCATATATGAAGGCTTATACAGTCATAGGGGAAAACAAGGAAAAAACTGGGAAATTTAATGGAGCGCTGTAGGACCAATAATTGATGGAGCGATTTTGAACTTGAGTAATTGAACACACTTTATTGGTTTCAATGGGACATTAATGAAAATTAAAAGGCTAAGTGTTTCAACGCTGTAACGGCGTCTTCATCAGGCCATTAATTATAAATACATAAGAACATAGCACAAAGAATATAGTCAACACTAAAATCAAACCAACATACTGTATATACATAGAAAATCTGTGGCGATAGATGGAGCAAACAAAACACAATAATAAAATTATAAAGTCCTAACTAATTATAGTAACCACTATCTGGTTAATATAAAAGATAATTAAAAATGAATAAATCAGTATAAAGGTAGATAGCTAGCTAGATACATAAATAAATGAACACATACAGTATGTGTTCATTTATTTATGTATCTATCTAGCTATCTACCTTTATACTGATTTATTCATTTTTATTTTCCTTTATATTTACCAGATAGTGGTTACTATAATTAGTTAGCAGGTCTAGGAAGAGTTCTGGTTGTCCCAAACTTCTTCCATTTAAGGATTATGGAGGCCACTGCGCTCTTAGTGCTACAGAAATTCTTTTGTAACCTTGGCCAGATCTGTGCCTTGCCACATTTCTGTCTCTGAGCTCCTTGGGCAGTTCCGTTGACCTCATGATTCTCATTTGCTCTGACATGGACTGTGAGCTGTGTGGTCTTATATAGACAGGTGTGTGTCTTTCCTAATCATGTCCAATCAGTTTAATTAAACACAGCTGGACTCCAATGAAGGAGTAGAACCATCTCAAGGAGGAGCAGAAGGAAATGGACAGTATGTGAGACAAAATATGAGTGTCACAGCAAAGGGTCTGAGTACTTATTTCCATGTGATATTTCAGTCTTTCTTTTTTAATAAATTTGCAAAAATATCTACATTTCTTATTTTTTTTTCTGTCAAGATGGGGTGCTGAGTGTACATTAATGAGAAATAAAATGAACTTTTTTTGCTTTTAGCAAATGGCTGCAATGAAACAAAGAGTGAAAAATTTAAAGGGGTCTGAATACTTTCCATACCCACTGTATGTTAATATATTATCTGTATGAAAAATGAAAAAACTAAATTAATTTGGATTAAATTGAAGACTTAATGACGTAGTAGAATCCTCATTTTAATCCAAATTAATTTAGTTTTTTCATTGACTTTCACCCCATCCCCTCTTGCACTCCTCTCGTCACCTGTATTTACCTATTCTTCTACCTACATGCCCTCATGACCACCTGTATTCTTTCATACATATAAAATATTAACATATAACATATACATATTGTAAATGAAAACGTCTCCGGCATGTCGCCAAGCCCGTTTCCAATAGATGCTAGACCAGGGGAGGTGACTTAAAATAATAAATACTTATACTCACTTGTCCTGGGGTCAGCATCCTTTCCAGGGTCGTTCCGTCATGTGACAGAGGCCACGCTGAGGCCTGTGATTAGGCCCCAGCGGTCACATGGGGTGCAGTGGCATAATGACGTCAGTGCGCCCCTACGTGACCGCTGAGGACCAATCACAGGTCTCAACAGGGACGTCTAAAGATGTCCGAATATGCTGAAGACAGCCTAACTGAGCCAGGATGCCCAGGAAAGGTGAGGCATGGTGAGTATCAGTGTTTGTTATTTTTATTCACCTTCCCTGGGCCTCCGATTATTATACTCTGGGATCTGAGGAGACCCCAAAGTATAATCATAAAACCGGAGTGGAGGGGGGCTGTTGGGAGCATATAATACTGTGTGGGGGCCACTGCTGAGCATATAATTCTGTGTTGGGGCCACTGCTGAGCATATAATACTGTGTGAGGGCCACTGCTGGGCATATAGTACTGTGTGGGAGTCACTGTGCAGTATATAATACTGCGTGGGGGCCACTGCTGGGCATATCATACTGTTTGGGAGCCACTGTGGAGAATATAATACTGTGTGGGGGCCCACTGTGGAGTGTATAATACTGTGTGGGGGCCACTGCTGGGCATATAATACTATGTGGGGGCCACTGCTGGGCATATAATACTGTGTGGGAGCCACTGTGGAGCATATAATACTGTGTGGGGCCACTGTGGAGTGTATAATACTGTGTGAGGGGTCACTGGAGCATATAATACTGAGGGAGCTCACTGTGGAGCATATAATACTGTGTGTGGGGGCCACTGCTAAGCATATAATACTGTGTGGGGGCCACTGCTGGGCATATAATTCTGTGTGGGAGCCACTGCTGAGCATATAATACTGTGTGGGGGACACTGCTGAGCATATAGTACTGTGTGGGAGCCACTGTACAGTATATAATACTGCGTGGGGGCCACTGTTGGGCATATAATACTGTGTGGGGGCCACTGCTGGGCATATAATACTGTGTGAGGGGTCACTGCTGGGCATATAATACTGTGTGGGAGCCACTGTGGAGCATATAATACTGTGTGGGGACCAACTGTGGAGCGTATAATACTGTGCGGGGGCCACTGCTAAGCATATACAGTAATACTGTGTGGGGGACACTGCTGGGCATATGATACTGTGTGGGAGCCACTGTGCAATATATAATACTGTGTGGGGGCCACTGTGGAGCGTATAATACTGTGAAGGGGCCACTGTGGAGCGTATAATACTGTGTGGGGCCCCTTAACTATTCACATCACACGCCATCTGTTTTATAGCAGCTGTGCACTATTAGTACAGGCAATAACATTGTTTTGTGATTATAAAACTGATGCTGTGCAATGTCAATAGGGAAGGAGTCACGGCGCTCACAAAAGCACCACAGTAACTTCAAAGAATTCATCAGTAGTGGCCCCAGGTGTTGGGCCCCAGGTGTTGAACCCCCACTGATCTCTTATATCTCTTAGACTGTTAGGACCCTGCAGATCAGCTGCCTCCCAGTATTGTTTTTATATGCCTGTCGCTGCGCTGCCCACTCATCATATTCTTGATAACTGCAGTTGTGGGTACTACTGCTGTATCCCTTTCAAGTCTCTGAGATGCCGTTGCAGCACCTGTAACCGTCACTGTCAAGAATTTTCTGTAGGAAGGGGGTAGGGGGCCCCGGATAAAAGTTTGCACCGGGGCTCACAAGACTTTTGTTACGCCACTGCCCCAGAGTATAATAATCAACTTTGCTGGATTTGTGCCAGGTGAACCCCAAAATGTGTAACTCAGTTCACAAGGCATTTATGGGAAAGGAGCTGGGGAGCTCATGCGCCCATGCCTTGTGATATGTAGATGCTAAGCAGAGGGCAAAAGGCAATTAAAATCTCTACACACCTTCACTGGTGCTCTCCTCAATGTGAGAGATTCTTGTCCCTAACTCAGTTCGTTATGAACCCGTTTGTTCCTCTCTATGACAGATCCTCTTTAACCCAAAGTGCATCATGGCTATGTTGATTAATAAGAGACTTATGTCTTTGTCCCAGACACCCCTGGAACAGGGTTTAATGAACTGAAGACATAGCTAATTTGACTGGTATATTCTAGTTTCCTATCCAAATACTTTATTTTAGATATGTGAAGCATTTGTTATTAGAATTCTAGAAACATTAAGAACATTAAAAAATATATGTTTTTGTATTTAAAAGAATGAGTCGAAAAAATGAAACAGTGGTCAATGAATTTATTCTTCTTGGCTTTTCCAATCTGCCAACGACACAATGTATCCTTTTTGTGGTTTTCTTCTTTATCTATATAACCATTATAATTGGCAACTCATTTATCATCATACTGACTGTGACAGATAAAAGTCTTCACACACCTATGTATTTCTTTATCTTCACTCTCTCCTTTATTGATCTCTGCTATTCAACTTCCACTGTTCCAAGGATGTTGAAAGATCTGATGTCAGCAAAGAAAACTATTTCTTTTGCTGAGTGTGTAGCACAAATGTACATATCTCTGTCTTTAGGAATAGGTGAATGCATTCTCCTAGTAGTTATGGCTTATGATCGCTATGTGGCTATATGTTTTCCACTGCATTACACTACCATTATGAGCAAGATGGTCTGTGTTAGACTGGCAATTGGTACATGGATATCTGGTTTCCTTCTGTCTATTCCCCAGTTAACCCTTACACTTAATGTTGATCTGTGTGGACACAATGAAATAAATCACTTTTTATGTGAACTGCCAGAAATAATGTCACTGGGGTGTGAAAACATTATGTTTGTGGAATTAACTATTTTTATTATTGGTATAATTGTTCTCATGACACCTGTAACATTTATTGTAATATCTTATATTAATATAATTAAAAGTATCTTAAAAATTGCATCATCATCTGGACGGAGAAAGGCTTTCTCTACATGTGGATCACATATGATGGTTGTGATAATATTTTATGGATCAGCAATGGCAGCCTATATGAAACCTAGGTCAAGTTCTCTACCTGCAATTGACAAAATAATAGCTATATTTTATTTAATTATCACACCGATGTTAAACCCTTTGATTTACACACTGAGAAACAATGATGTGAAAGCAGCATTTCAGAATATGATAAGAATGAAACGTTTTCACTAATAAAGTATCTGTAAATAATATTAATTTAATTACGGTTAATTTTACTTTCATTACTATTATTATATATGATGTGAATGTAGCTTTAGTCACTAAACTTAAAGACTGCGGAGACGGGCCTGCTTACCCGAAATCCACATTCACCCTATGACGCAAATAACCACAACACACAGATTCAATTTCATTGAATGGGGGTCAGTCACAGCTTTAAATTGTATTTCTCACACCAAAAATCCCATAAATCACATCATAAAGGTAGGGTATGATGCGGTATGCTAGCCTTTGGACTCCCAGAGGGCATGTCTGCCTTTACTCCAGCTATTCTCTGGTTTAACGGACCGTCAGCTAGGACTTGACATGCCTTTAGCATAAATAACTCCGCAGAAAAATACCAATAAGAACCAAAATATACAAAAGACATACTGAATAGTCAACATGGTCATGCAATGGTGGGATGGGAGGAAGCTTACCCTACAGAGCTGTAAAGAGGATTGGGACCAAGAAACAAATCTGACTTCCCCAAATGGGTGGTACCACTATCTAGCCACTGTAAAGGAGGGGAGGAGAAGAGTGAACCAGTCTCTGAACTTGTGCAGGAATGATATCTATGAAATTCTCCCCTCCCCTATTATTGCCCCTGCTTCCATACCTAACCAGAAATCCCATGGAGAGAGAGGGAAACTGTTTTCAGCACTTTAACTCTTCCCATTATTCATTGCTTCAAAGATCACCTTTATTACTCCTTCTTACTAACTTGCTTTACCTACATAACAGTCCTCGGAATTAGAGTTACTTGGCAGGGGTGAAGGCAATAGGGGTAGCAACCCCCAAAAATAATGGGCACTATCATGCTACTGCAGTCCTGAGCGCCTTCCCTATCTGTAGTGGCACTCCCAAGGATATTGATGAACTATCTATAGCACTAGCCATCAGTAGCAGATCAGTGGGGGGTCAAACCTTTGGTCATAATTCAGCTGAAGGCTAAGGTCACACATTGTGACATGTAGCTAAAAAGCACTGTGAAAAAAACACCGTAAAAATGCAGTGGAAGAAAACACATCAAAAACTTTTAGGCCGGAGCCCAATGTAGCATAAATGCCATGTTTTACAGTACCTGCAAAGTGCATGTGATTCTAGCTAATCCCATCTACACATTGCAGAAAATTATCCGCAGAGGAAGTGCATTTTTGTAAATCATAGCATGTCAATTATACCTATGGAAATGCTGTGGTTTTATAGGTAAAATTGAAGTAGAAAGTCTGCAGAGGAAAACTCTCCAGACTTTCTGTGAAAAGCGCTATGGGAAAATCCCTTATGCGTTTCTGTCGTGGTTTTTCCTGCAGCGCTTTTTGGCTGCAGTTCACTACATGGGGCCTTAACCTTCCACTGCTTTTCAGCTGTGTTTTGTATTTTTGACTCCCCCTATATAAATCTGTGGGGAACACACAGTGTTTTAGAAAATGCTACTTTTCTGCAGCTTTTTTACAGTCACAGCAAAGTGGATGGGATTCTAGCGAATCCCATGCCCACATTCTGGTAAAATATGTGGTGCGGACACGCGGCAGCATGTCAATTATATCTACGGAAGTGTCGGCGGTTTCCCTTTTACAATTAGAATTAAAATAGTTACAGTATAGAGAAATGTGACTCTGAGTCCAATGGTATTTAATGATAGGAATAATATAGGAATGTTTCTTTAAGGATTGATGTGTTGTCCAATTTATAGTGATGATAATAATGAATATGAGATGCTCATAATAATTTTTTTTGTTTTGTTTCTAATGTTTGGCATAATAATTCAGGGGTTTGGCATATATTGAATTTATTAATAATAATAATAATAATAATAATAATAATAATAATAATAATAATAACTTTATTTCTAGAGCACCAACATATTCCGCAACACTTTACAAATCAGAGGGTACATGAACAGACAATATGAGACATTAAAATTTGACAAATAAATAAACATATCAGACAATAGGAGTGAGTGCCCTGCTTCCAAGAGCTTATAATCTATGAGTACATTCTTTCAGTCGTGAACCATATTATAGCCTATTTATTATGATTCATAAACTATAAACTGACGTAGATTTTTGCAGAGCGCACAGCCTGGCAGAAAGCCATTAATCAGTTGAATACTGCACTGTTGCATCAAGACCAGCCTATAATACACCCGTCTTCACTGAAAAAGGACATCAGATAAGAACATATCACTGAAAAACAGGCCACACTTACCTGATACCATATGAAACATGGTTCTGTGCTGGATGCAATAGAAACAGCACAGCTGCAGAATGCCAATAAAGCAATCACTCACACACCTACAATCCATAAGGGGTATGGATGCTAACATTTCACATGCACGCAGATAAAGCTTGTATGAGATGCTGATCACATGATAATGTGAGGTACACAGCACTAAAAAACAACCTATTAATCATGACCATACTATTAGATAAGATGGGCTGTCCAGCACCTCCATACTCCACCACTACCAGCATGCTCAAACAAACTTAGGACCTGGCTGCATCCTGCAATAAAAAGGTCAAATAGCCATGAGGCATTAGGCTAGTTGCAGACGACCGTGTATATTTTGCGGTCAGCAAACTAGTAATTAGTCTTCAGCTTTTGCGGACAGAGTGTCTTCAGTGTTTCTTCAGCATCAGTGAAGTATGTCCACAAAAACTAACAGAGTGTCTTCAGTGTGCCATCAGCGTGTGATCCTAGTTTGCGGATCCATCATAAAAAATAAAACACAGGAAACATCTAATGATATCTCTAGCTTGTCCGCGAAAACAGATGGCACACAGATGATACACTGAGTACATCAGTGTGCCTTCCTAGGTTTCTAGTCTCCCATAAGCTTCTATGGGCAAGTCCGTTCCGCAAAAGCTGAACAGAATAGGACATGTTCTATCTGATGCAGTGTGGAATCACGGCTCGCACACTGATCAGTGAAAAACATGGTTGTGTGCATTTACCCATAGAAATGAATGGGTCAGTGTGGGTCAGGGATAGCACACGGATCTCGCCCATGGTCGTCTGCAAGGGGCCTTAGTCAATATTATGGTCAAAATACACAAGCTTGCAAACCACCATCAAGGTTCTTCATACCTTGCGAGTCCCTTTCTTAAATTCAAAAACATTTCACTGGAAAGAACAGCATATAAAAACATATCACTGAGAAAAAGGCCACATTTACCTGATACCTAATGAAACATGGTTCTGTGCTTTCAGGCCCATGCAATGTATGATAAAAACAGAACAGGTGCAGAATGCCAATAAATCAACCACTCACACACAACTACCATGGTAGCAGACATACAGTCATTGCCATAAATGTTGACACCCCTAAAATTTTTTCCAGAAAATGAAGTATTTCTCCCAGAAAATGATTGCAATTTTTAAACAATTTTTTTTTTTGTTGTTGTACATGATTATTTTGATTGCATGTATAGGAACAACACAAAAAAAAAAAAAAATGATATAATTTCACACAAAACTCCCCAAAAAAGGCTGGACAAAATTACTGGCACCCTCAACTTAATATTTTGCTGCACACCCTTTGGAAAAAATAACTGAAAACAATCGCTTCCTATAACCATCACCAAGCTTCTTACACCTCTCAACTGGAATTTCTAAACACTCTTCTTTTGCAAACTGCTCCAGGTTTGTCATATTTGAAGGGTGCCTTCTCCCAATAGCAATTTTAAGATTTTTCCACAGGTGTTCAATGGGATTTAGATCTGGACTCATTGCTGGCTACTTCAGAACTTTCCAGCGCTTTGTTTCCATCTATTTCTGGGTGCTTTTTGAAGTATGTTTGGGGTTATGACCTAGGACGCAAACCCAGCTTTCTGGAACTGAGCCCTACATTGCGACCCAACATCCTTTGGTAATCTTCAGATTTCATGATGCCTTGTACCCAGTCAAGGCACCCATTGACAGAAGCAGCAAACCAACCCAAAAACATTTTTGAAACTCTACCATGTTTGACTGTTGGTACTGTTGGGAATGATGTGCTTTACCAAAAATCTCTATCTTGGTCTCATCTGTCCACAAGACGTTTTCCCAGAAGGATTTTGGCAAACTGCAGTCTAGCTTTTTTATGTCTCTGTGTCAGCAGTGGGGTCCTCCTTGGTCTTCTTCCATAGCGTTTCATTTCATTCAAATGTCGACAAATAGTTTGCGCTGACACTAATGCACCCTGAGCCTGCAGGACAGCTTGAATTTCTATAAAACTTGATTGGGGCTTCTTATCCACCATCCGGACTATCCTGTGTTGCAACCTTTCATCAATTTTTCTCTTCCATCCACGTCCAGGGAGATTATCTGCAGTGCCATGGTTTGTAAACTTCTTGATTATGTTACGCACCATGGACAAAGGAACATCAAGATATCTGGAGATGAACTTGAGATTGTTGATCTTTTTCCACAATTTTGGTTCTAAAGTCCTCAGACAGTTCTCTTCTCTTCTTTCTTTTCTCCATGCTTAGTGTGGCACGCACAGACACACAATGCAAAGATTGAGTTAACTTCTCCCCTTTTTATCTGGTTTCAGGAATGATTTTTATATTGCCCACACCTGTTACTTGCCACAGGTGAGTTTAAATGAGTATCACATGCTTGAAACAAAGTTATTTACCCAAAATTTTGAAAAGGTGGCAACTAATATGTCTTTCCCATTTTTGGAGTTTTATGTGAAATTTTGTCCAATTTGCCTTTTTTTCTCTGTTTTTTTTTGTGTTGTTGAATACACGCAAAGGAAATAAACATTTGTATAACAAAACATGTGTAATTGCAATAAATTTCTGGAAGAAAAACTTCATTTTCTGGAAAAATTTCAGGGGTGCCAACACTTACGGCCATGACTATAGAAATTGTTATCGGGCCCAACTAACTAAGGGGCCCTTTTTCAATTAGACCTAGTGTGCTATTAGTGTTACCTATGTATAATGTAAGATGATGTTGAAAACTAAAAGTGCTTTAATTATTTGACTAGGATATCATAATGCCTCCATGTAAAATTATTAAGATTACTTTTTGGATATGCTGTGATGTCACAATGTACACAGTTTTTGTGTATGCATTATCTCTGTATTTTGATGTCAAAGTAGACATTACCCCTGTACTTTGACATGACTGTGTGCATTTTCCTGGTACTGTATCATTACTGTATTTATTATATCTATATTTTTACATCACTGTATGCATTATTCTTCTACTGTGACTTCAATGTGTGCATTATTCCTGTACTGTGAGATGACTGTGTGCATTAAAGATGGGTGAACCTCTCAAGATTCATTTTATTTTGGGTTCGGGCGGCTCGGGTCCCAGATTTGCTTTGAGTAAAACAAGTTTAATACAAACCACAACTTAAATTGGCTTAAAACATAGTGTATAACACTGTCAGGACTCCTAGGAAACTATCTATCCATTTCCTAGCTCCCTAAGGCAAACACAGCTGAAGTTATGTCAAAATGAAAGTGACATGTATGTCTATGGAAAAAATTAATGGAGCAAGCAATGGATACAAAATCTGATATTAACCATACCACTGCCACTCTTTTTTTGCTTAACATTTAAAGCGATCCAAAAACTAACTTTGAAATAGGGAAGGGTGCTTTCCATTGTTCTGCCTTAATAGGCAAATTTGTTTATATCATGAGGTAACAGCACCATCTACCGTCATTTACTGTATCCTCTTTTCCAGCTCTAACCCTATGCATTATGGGTAGTTCCCAGTTTTTTACTTCCTTCTTGTGCAGTGTAGCAGTAGCCATTTTTACATGCTGTCCCAGTGTGAGGAGGTCACACTCTATGCTATTTGTCACATGCTATCATGTTCACTATCTCAAGCCTGTTTCAAGCATAGTCGGTAAGAGTGTTATATTTATGCCACTATGCCTTGTTTTATTGTGTGTTTGCTACATTACATAGCTCTGAATCAGTTTATATCATTGTCTCATGTTATACTATACTTGAGATTATCTGTATTATTTGTATTGTACAGATCTTACTAAGTGCCATTATTTCTTCTTATAGTTTCACCTTTCCTGTCAACTTGCAATAAAGAGAAGGTTTACAACTTCATAGTCTTTTTTTCTTAAAGCGGACAGGGGGTTTAGTTACATGTCAGACTACACACCGTGCTAACGTGTATGAGGACAGTATAAAAAGCAATGGTTTTGTCAAAAAAGTTGCCAATTTTGATGACATGTAAGTGCTACAGTAGTGTTATTTGTGAGCCACTTGAAAAGTGATGAAGAATTGACCAAAAAAAAAAAAAAACCCACAATAAATGATCCCTTTATGGGAGCAAATGTGAAATCAAAATGCTTTTGTTTTTTGTTTTTTTGGTGCCAACACTGTGGCACCAGTGTGCTATAGTGGAATGTGATGGACTAGGCCAAAGTGTGGCAGTACGGCAGGGCATAATATTATTGACCAGGCTGCAGGATATGTCTGTACTGGGGGGGGCCTTCCACACAGCTCAGCGTCATCTATGGGATGTAAGGAACTCCCCCTCTGACAGTACAGGGCTATGGGATGAGTACAGTCAGGGAGGGCGTTCCTCACAGCGCAGCTAGACTGTCAGGAACGCCCTTATGACAGTGAAACGTGAAACTAAGACCACCGATAGCTCCAGCACCGGGGCACATAATAATAATAATAATAATAATAATAATAAGTCCTTTAATAGTCCCACAATGGGGAAATTCAGTGTGTTACAACAGCAAAGATAAGCAGATACAAATACAAATACAACATGTACAGGAATGTTCCAAGGTAAGAGGCATTACTTAGATAGCCGACAGACAGATAGGAAGTAGCGGGGGGGGGGGGGGTTTAACAGGCAGAGAGATGTTTCATTTCTCTGTGTGTAATGATCTCCGCTTAGGTCGGTGTTGGTTGTACAGCCTAACCGCGGTGGGGAGGAAAGACTTCCGATAGCTCTTCTTCTCACACCTAGGGTGGAGCAGTCGGTCACTGACAGAACTGCTCAGCGCGATTACAGTCTCATGCATGGGATGGGACTTCTTCTTCTGCATGGAGCTCACCACGGACAGTATCCTTTTGTCACCCACCACCTGCACTGGGTCCAGTGGGCTCCCCAGGACAGAGCTGTCCTTTCTAATCAGCTGGTCAAGTTTATTTCTGTCCCTGGTTGATATACTGCTCCCCCAGCAGGCCACTCCAAAGAAGATGGTTGATGCCACTACCGAGTTGAAGAAAGTTCTAAGAAGTGCCGCCCGGATTCCAAAGGCTCTCAGCTTCCTAAGCAGGTAGAGCCTGCTGTGGCCCTTCCTGTACAGGGCCTCCATATGATCTGCCCAATCCAGCTTATTATTAAGGAGCAAACCCAGGTACTTATAGGTGTTCACAATCTCGATGCCCGTCCCCAGGATGTCCACTGGTTTAGGAGGGCTTCTGCCTTTACGGAAGTCCACCACCATCTCCTTGGTCTTCCCCGCGTTAATCTTCAGGTGGTTCCGGTGGCACCAGTCCACAAAATCCTGGTTCAGTTCTCTGTACTCCCTGTCATCATCGTCTGTGATGAGGCCTACTATTGCAGAGTCGTCAGAATACTTCTGTAGGTAGCATCTGGATGAGTTGCACCTAAAATCTGCAGTGTACAGCGTGAAGAGGAAAGGGGCGAGAACCGTACCCTGAGGTGCCCCCGTATTACAGATCACTGTACCTGACACACAGTCTTGGGCTCTCACGTATTGAGGTCGATTTGTGAGGTAGTCTAGGATCCAGTTGGAGAGTTGATGGTCCACTCCAGCAAGGCCCAGCTTGTCCCTCAATAACCTGGGCTGTATGGTGTTAAAAGCACTGGAGAAGTCAAAGAACATTATTCTCACTGTGTTCCCTGGTTTCTCCAGGTGAGACAGAGCCCTGTGCAGAAGATGGATGATGGCATCATCTACCCCAATGCCCGGCCGATAAGCAAACTGGAGGGGGTCCATAGCGGGGCTCACTAGAGGGCGGAGATGTGTGACAGGAAAGCCGACAGTGTGCTGAATTCAGCACGCTGTCAGCTTTCTAGCGGTATGTAAAACTGCATATACATGAGGACGTGAAAGGTCCTCTTTAAACACTTGCCCAAAAAAACCCTTAAAACAGGATTGACTTTGTCATTACAAAACTATGTTAAACAATCTATGGACAGATCAAACTCTTCCACTGCAAAACAGATTTAGACAAAATTATATTATTAACAATGATATGGTTAACTGTCCTTTGTCTGTACACCACGTTCATTTCAGGACAAACAAGTTCAGTATGAACCACACTTTAAATTGGTTTAAAACATAGTGTGTCTTAGGGCTCATAGGAACCTATCTATTCAATTTCTAGCTCTCTAATGCAAAGACAGCCAAAGTTATGTCAAATTGAAAAGTTGGGGCAAGGTAACATGGTATCTTGACAAGAAAAGTTTTCTTTATAACCCATCCCAATGCTGTTTCTTAGCAGTCACCATTATTCTGAATCCTGTATTTACCCACCAATTGCAGTATGTAACATGAGGCCAACCAAAGCATGGTGAGCAAGAAATATCAGAAACCAGGTCCCTTTCTGATTCCAATAGCTTGCTATTAGTCCTGGAAACATGAGTATACACCTTCAGGGCCGGTTTTAGACAAAATGGGGCCCTGGGAAAAATTAAAAGTGGGGCCCCAAATGCTGAAATATTGTACCTACAATATTTCAACATATACAGTATTATTCTCTTCAACCCATCTCTGCTTGCTGTGTCTACCTTCAACTCATCCTGCAACTTTGAATGGTACATATTCTCTTCAACCCATCTCTACATGGCTGTTCTCTGACCCCTATCCTAGAATTTCATCCAGGATGTATTTTTTGCAATCCCATGTGTCCTTATCTATACTAGTTTTTTCTAAGGACCCTAAAATCCTTTGAAGATCATGTGTATAAAAATCTGTGAATTTTCAGTTCTTGTATAATACCATGTCTGATGAAGGGAGCTAGCTAGTACTCCTGAAAGATTACTTATAAATATACTCAGTTAGCCTCTAAAAGGTATCGCCTGATTTCTTCACTCTTCCACTACTTTCAATGGCTAACACAGTACAACATTATACTACTTATCTATACTAGGGTCAGTCTTTTGATGCTCAGTGATTTTATGGTAGTTCCCTGGTCAGTGTGTATTTGTAACCACTTAGGCCAGTCTCCTCATGTGTCACAGTTTGTTGATTAATTGGTTAACGACTTAAATTAGTGCTAGTTATGAAGCTCTGCTTCCCTATATAAGTAGATAAAGCTCATGGGGGAAGCATTTCCAATGCAGGGGCGCATTTTCTAATGCAGCTGTCCATCTTAACCGAAGTGCAGATTAACCAAAGTGCACTTACACATGGCATTTAGACAGGGAACAAGACAGGCAAACCATGGAAGAACACCAGGTAAACTTATAACCAAAACAACAAGCTTTAACACATGGTATGAAAGAGCTGCACTGTCACTTACTATGTTAGCAATGGTCTTCCTGCAGAACTCCCCTCCATCTCTACCACCAGTGCACACTATTCATATCAGTCCTTCTCTTCTGCCTTTTCCCATGTACAGCTCTCACACACTTTTCACTCTCTTCAACCACCCTAATCCCTATACTGCTTTTAACAGTGATACCAAACATAAACATCCACATAAATCACTGAACCACCTTCTGTCTCTGTCCATTTTGCTCCTCCTAGCTGCTGGGGACATCTCTCCAAACCCTGGCCCTCCTTTCCCTAATTTTTCCTCTTCCTACACACACAGGAATCCTCGACCTAATCAATATTTACCGTGTTCCCTCTCCTTATCTTTCTCCTGTCTCTTTTTAACTGTTCTCTCTGGAACACCCGCTCAGTGTGTAACAAACTAGAATATATTAATTACTTATTCCTCAGTAAATCTCTCAACATGCTTGCCCTTACTGAAACCTGGATCCACCAGTCTGATACGGCCTCCCCTGCTGCTCTGTCTCATGGCAGCCTACAATTCTCACACACCTCTAGGCCTGACAACAGGAAGGGTGGAGGCGTAGGGTTACTTCTGTCACCGCAGTGCATTTTTCAGGCCATCCCGCCAGTACCCTCACTCACATTCCCCTCATTTGAAGTACATGCTATCAGACTTTTCCGCCCACTCTCCTTATGTGTAGCTGTGATCTACCGTCCACCAGGCTCACCCTACCAATTTCTGGATCACTTCGCTTCTTGGCTTCCCCTCTTTTTATCCAGTGAAATTCCTTCCCTCATCATGGGTGACTATAACATCCCCACTGACACCCCTGTCTCCTCAGCTGCCTCACAGTTTCTCTCAATAACCACGTCTTTTGGTCTTTCACAAGTTTCCTCTTCCGCCACACATGTAGATGGCAACACCATTGATCTTGTCTTCCATCGACTCCTCACAGTTTCTAAATTTACTAACTCTTCTCTGCCACTATCTTCTGTCTCTAACCATCAGTGCTTTCTCTGCTTCACAGGACACACCTACTCATCATACATATAGGAATTTACGTGCTATTAACACCCAGCACCTCTCAGATACTCTACAGTACTCTCTGTCCCCCATCTCTTCACTCTCCTGTCCCAATCTGGCCACCAGTCACTATAATGAAACCCTTAAGAGTGCATTGGATGAGGCAGATCCCCCCTCCACTTGAAAAGTTAGACGCAGGAGGCAGCAACCGTGGCACACGCCACAGACACGTTTTCTTCAGCAGTGCTCTAGGTGTGCTGAACATCTGTGGAGAAAATCACGTTCTCCTGCAGACTTCCTCCACTTTAAATTTATGCTTAAAACCTATAATTCTGCCCTTCACCTAGCCAAACAAGCTTATTTCACTGCTCTCATCTCTTCTCTCTCCTGTAACCCTAAAAGGCTATTTGAAACTTTTCACTCCTTACTCACTCCCAAGGTGCAGATGCCATTCATAGACCTTAGCACAGATGACCTGGTTAGTTATTTCCATGATAAAATTGATAAGATCCGTCAGGAAATAACTGCCCAATCCCCAGGTGGCACTGACCCCCTCACCAGCCGCACTTCAGACTGTTCATTCACATCTTTTGAACCTGTTACAGAGAAGGAAGTATCTCAGCTACTTTCTTCTTCTCGCCCTACGACCTGCAGTAGTGACCCTTTCCCCTCACACCTTCTCCAGTCTCTGTCGTCTGCCGTCACGACTTACCTTACTAAAATACTTAACCTCTCTCTTTCTTCTGGAATTTTCCCATCCTCTTTCAAACATGCTGTCATAACCCCACTACTGAAGAAATCCTCCCTTGACCCGTCCTGTGCTGCTAACTATTGACCTGTCTCTAACTTCCCTTACATCTCCAAAATCATGGAACGCTTAGTTTAATCTGCTTTCTTTCTGCTAACTCTCTTCTTGACCCCTTACAATCTGGCTTTCGCACTCTGCACTCTACTGAAACGGCCCTCACAAAAGTCTCCAATGATCTCCTGACGGCTAAATCCAAAGGTGACTACTCTCTTCTTATTCTTCTAGATCTCTCAGCAGCATTTGACACTGTTAACCATCAACTCCTCCTCACTATGCTCCTTTCTGTCGGCCTCACGGACACCGCTCTCTCCTCGTTCTCCTCTTATCTCTCTGACCGCACTTTCTGTGTATCATTTGCGCGCTCTGTTTCTTCCCCTCTTCCCATTGCCGTTGGGGCTCCTCAGGGCTCGGTCCTAAGTTACCTGCTCTTCTCCCTCCAAACAGCCCCCATTGGACAAACCATCACTAGATTTGGCTTCCGGTACCATCTTTATGCTGATGACACCCAAATATATACGTCATCCTGTGACATCACCCCTGAACTAATACAGAACACCAGTGACTGTCTCTCTGCTGTCTCAAATATCATGTCTTTACTCTATCTGAAACTGAATCTCTCAAAGGCTGAATTAATGCTGTTTCCACTATCTAATAGATCTGTCCCTGATATCTCCATTGCAGTCTCTGGCCTTACCATAACTCCTAGGCAGTATGCTCGCTGCCTCGGGGTTTTGTTTGACTCAGACCTTTCCTTCACCCCTGTGAAGAATATCGCCTTGCCAAGCCCCTTGGCCTACCTGCGATCACCCTTCTTAACCTTCCACTCACAACCCGTGAGCGGACCGAGTTCGTAGGATAGAATGAAACGAGCTGTATAAATTTTATATATTTAATAACCCAAGTGGGTCAGTACTAATTAATAGCATATACAGAAATATAAAATATTAATATGATCAAGCATAAATATACGAGCAAAAGTGCGATGATACAGCATATAAAACAAAAATGGAAATAAAGTATTGAGTAATACCAGACCTAAGGAAGATTCCTGAGCACAGCTCTCTCCTAGCTGTCTCTCTTCCAGGCTTCACACAAAGACCTCACCCCACCCCAGTGTGAAGACCCTTGTCCAGCTCCACCCTTCACCCCCCAGCCAGCCCTCTCCTCACGAAAAGAGGAATCTATGCCGGTTAGAAGGAAAGATGGGTGCCTGGGTTAGTTGCAGGTCATTAGCCCACCCTCCCCCCTTTGGACATCTGGGATATCACACTGATGAGTCAGACAGGCCCTCTCTCCATGGTATGCACATAAAATTACTGGAGTGAATTGACCACCAATGTAAACACAGCTCTACATTCCTACAGATATGTGAGACTGATACGAATAAAGAATGATACATGTCCAAGAAAGATACATAAATTGAGGGTCTCATTATCACACCTCCCCTTTTTAGAGCGTGTTGGGAGGAAGGAGGAGCCTCCGTTCCTCTTCCACCCGCACCTCCGCAGCCTCACCCCGCTGGGACAGGCCATTGGCATTGCCATGAGCCTGGCCAGGCTTGTGCCGGATGTCATAGTTGTATTGCTGCAGCACCAGGCTCCAACGTAACAACCGTCCATTCTGACCTGCAACACGTTTGATCCAGATCAGAGGGTTGTGATCCGTCACCACGGTGAAGTGGCGCCCATACAAGTAAGGCTGCAGATGCTGCAAGGCCCAAACAATTGCTAGGTATTCCTTCTCCACTGTGGCGTAGGCCACCTCCCGCGGCAGAAGCTTTCGGCTGAGGTACTGCACCGGGTGCTCTTGCCCTGCTGAGTCAAGCTGGCTCAGTACGGCACCGAGTCCGCAGGTGCTGGCGTCTATCTGTAGCACAAGTGGACGTGACTCATCGTACGCCTGAAGTACAGGTGCGTTCGCCAGGGCCGCTTTCAGGTCCTGGAAGGAGCGCTCGCAAGCATTGCAACCACTGGACAGTTTGCGGCAACTTCTTCTTGGTGAGGTCCGTCAAGGGGGCAGTCAGAGCACTATAGTTCGGTACGAACTTCCTATAGTACCCTGCCGTACCCAGGAAAGACATCACCTGTTGCTTGGTCCGGGGGGTTGGCCAGGATGTGATTACATCCAGCTTTTCGGGTTCTGGTTTCAGGATTCCCCCACCTACCCGGTGTCAGCATGCCCAGCTGACACTTTTCTGGTTTGATGGTCAAGCCCGCCCTGTGGATCCGCCCCAGCACCTGCGCCAGGTGCTGTAGGTGTTCCTCCCAAGTGGAGCTGAAGACGGCAATGTCATCCAGGTACGCAGTGGCAAACCCTTCGCATCCCGACAGCAGGGAGTTGACCATCCGCTGGAAAGTGGCAGGGGCATTCTTCATGCCGAATGGCATGACAGTGGACTCGTACAGTCCGAAAGGGGTGATAAAGGCCGATCGCTCCTGGTCCTGAGGGGACAGGGGGATCTGCCAGTATCCCCGACTCAAGTCCATGATGGACAAGTACTGGGCCTTACCTAACCGGTCAAGCAGGTCGTCGATGCGTGGCATGGGGTACGCGTCGTCGACTGTAACCGCATTAAGTTCCCTGTAGTCTACACAGAACCGGGTGGTCCGGTCCTTTTTGGGCACAAGAACCACAGGTGAAGCCCATGCACTGTGAGAGGGCTGAATCACCCCCAGTTCCAGCATCTCGTCAATCTCCTTGCGCATCTGGACCTGTACCTCCGAGGAGACGCGATATGGCGACCGCCGGATAGGGGCATGATTCCCGGTATCCACATGGTGAATGGCCTGGTCAGTTCTCCCGGGCTTCGCGGAGAACAGACCAGGTAGGGAGTGCAGAACTTCATCCAGCTGGGACAGCTGGGCCTCAGCCAGCAGGGGGTTCACCTGTGCCTTCTTGTTAGACCCATCCTCCTGAAAATGAGCAAGCAAGTCAACAAGGTCTTCTTCTTCCCCCCTCCTCTAGCAGACTGCATACCGGAAAGGCACTAGCTTCTCGGTCACGATGATCCTTCATCATGTTGACATGGAAGACCTTATGCCTGTTCCGGCCTGGATCAACAGTGACCAGGTAGCTGACGCTGTTGACCTGCCGGTGCACGACGTATGGACCGGTGCATTTCGCCTGAAGCTTGTCCTGGGGCTCAGGGACTAGGACCCATACTTTCTGCCCCGGCTGGTATGTTCTCTCACGGGCATTCTGATCATACCAGCGCTTCTGGTCGGTTTGAGCCTGGACCATGTTGTCATGCACCAGCTGCGCCATAGCCTGCATTTGGTCACGGAATCGCAGGACATACTCCACGACTCGCACACCTTGGATGGCCGTTTCTACTTCCCAGGACTCTTTCACAAGAGTTAGGGGCCCACGTACACGTCTCCCGTACAAGAGCTTAAAGGGGGAGAACCCCGTTGAGGCTTGAGGCACCTCCCGGTAAGCGAACAGCAGGTGCGGGAGATAAGGCTCCCAGTCTCGCCTGTGGGACTCGACTAACATCCTGAGCATCTGCTTCAGGGTGCCATTGAACCGTTCACACAGGCCATTGGTCTGTGGGTGATACGGGCTGGACACCAGATGTTGCACCTCTGTTACCTTACACAGGCCTTGCATCAAGGCAGACATGAACTGGGTACCTTGGTCTGTGAGTATCTCTCTGGGAAATCCAACACGGGGAATATGCCTACCAGATCCTTGGCCACTACATCAGCCGGGGTGGAAGACAGAGCGACAGCTTCCGGGTACCTAGTAGCGTAGTCTACTACCATTAATATGAAACGTTTCCCGGTGCGACTGGGAATGGACAGGGGTCCAATGAGATCCACAGCCACCCGCTGGAAAGGTTCGGTTATGATGGGCATAGGTATCATTGGGGCTTTCGAACCTTGCCCCGCCTTGCCCATCCTCTGACAAGTGTCACACGAACGGCAGTATTTAGCTACATCTGTCCCCATTTTAGGCCAGTAGAATAAGTGGCTGAGGCGAGCCTTGGTCTTAGCGATCCGCAGGTGGCCTGCCAGTGGAATATCATGAGCAATCCGTAACAACTCCACCCGATAGGGTTGGGGTACCACCAAATGTTTCTCCCTGAGCCGACTTTCTTTTCCCTTTGTGGGAATTGTTTCCCGGTACAACCTCCCTTGCTCCCAGTACACGCGGTCCTTGTCCGACCCCAAGGGAGGTTGAGCAGCACGCTCCTTCAATGCGTCCAGACTGTGGTCAGCTTATACAGCGTCCCTGAACTCCTGACTGGAACCAGACAGAAGAGATGTGCATGTCACATACCCGCCGGACTCCTCCGGCTCCAGTGCGGGGAGGCTCATCATGGCGATCTCAGTGCCATCTCCGGGTGACAGAGGGAACGGCTCAGGGGTCGGAGCGCCTTCCACCCCTCTAGCACTCTGGCTGCGGGTTACCACCGCAACACCAGAAGTCCGTTCCTCATCCGGATCGGCCCTGAGATCCCCGTGACCTACCTGACCACCTGGCACATTGTCATCAGTTGGGTGCTGATCGGAGGTACTCTGGAAATCTGCAAGGCAAGAATTAGCAATTACATTGACATTGCATTCATTCATTGATTCACAGTGAACTGCATGGGTGAATGGCTCAGCCAGGGTCACACTGAGGGGGCTATCACCACCCGTAGATGTGGGCGGGGCTACAGCCAGGTTAACATTCCACAGCCCCTCATTCACATGCTCACTGATTCCTTTAGCTGTGCACACAGCAGGGGGAAGCAGGCAGATGACCCCTCCCTCTGCCTGTGTGACAGGCTTCAACACCACATTAAAATCATCCTTCAGTACAGACATTTTGTCACAGCGAGGTGGGGCTACTTCCACCCCATATTGGGACACCAAAGGCCCCAAATCTGTTCCAAATAGTACATTGGCAGGCAGATCAGACATTAGCCCCACATCATGCATTCCTTTTCCCGCACCCCAGTCCAAATGGACGCAAGCCATGGGCACAGTTAAGCGTTCTTGTCCAATACCCCTCAGGGTCAGAGTTTTTCCAGGGATAATACTGTCTGGAGGGACCAAGTCAGGTTGCACCAGAGTAACACCCGCCCCAGTATCCCAAAATCCCATGACCACTTTATCCCCCACAGTGACCTGTTGACGGTTGGCATTGGATTGCAACCCCTCCCTCCCCACCAAGTATACAGATGAGCCAGCTGCCGTGGCTGGGGAAACAGGGGGGTTCTTAGAACGGTTGGGGCACTCCGCCTTGAAATGTCCTGGCTGGTTACAGGCGTGACACCGCCGGACCCCTCCTTGGGACTTGGAGGTGGTCGCCAGGGCGCCCAGAGTTCTTGGGACAGGGGAAGTAGAGGGGTCACCCGGGACAGAGTTTGTCTTACCCCACTTGGAGACCGCAGGCTGCGGTGAACTCCAGCTTTGCCCCTCCTTCCAGCTTGGGGGTCTCTGCAGGGTAGCTCCTCTCTTGGTCCCTTGCTCCCTGGTGGACACATAGTCATCAGCAATCTCTGCAGCCTGGTCTGCTGTCTTGGGTTTCCGATCACACACGAACTGGCGGACCTCCAGAGGGCACACCTGGAGAAATTGTTCCTTTATCATAAGGTCCCCAAGTTCCCCAAATGTGGTGACAGTAAGTCCTTTGATCCACTGCCAGAATGTAGCCTGTAAGTGGTGCAGAACATCCGTATAGCTCTCTGTGGGACCCTGCTGTATATTCCGGAACTTTTTGCGGTACACCTCCAGCGTGAGCCGGTATCTCCGGATCAGCGCCACTTTGATGGTCTCATAGTCCGCGTCCTCTGGTACGCTCGTGGAAACATCCAGGCCTTTTCCCTTCAGCCGGGGAGACAGGTAACGGGCCCATTCTGCCTGGGGAATATGATGCTGCTTACACGCCCTCTCAAATCCCCGCAAGAACAAGTCCAAGTCCCCGTTATCTTTCAAGACTGGAAAGTCCTCGGATCGGACCTTTAGTGCTTGGGCTCCTGGAGTTTGTGCAGGGGAAGGTTGCACCTGCTGGGGAAGTTCCAACTTTTTTAGCGCAAGCTGATGCTCCCTCTCCGCCTGGCATTCACGGGCCTTTCCCCCGGCCCCCCCCCCCCCCCCCCCCTTGTATCAGTCAGTTGCTGACGTCCCCTGGCTCCACTTCTCAGAGACCAAGACATCCACTAGAAGCCGTTGCCAAATAAAAGATAGAATAGAAAAAAAAAAAGAAGGAAGGGAACAGTACTGTACCAAACTTTCACCGTATTTTAAGCTTGATCTCATACCGAGCTCGTGCCATAGGATTGCCACAATCCTCAGTGTCTGAGTGATACCACACCCACACACTGTTATCCTAAGATCCCACAACGCTGCCACCACTGTGAAGAATATCGCCTTGCCAAGCCCCTTGGCCTACCTGCAATCACCCTTCTTAACCTTCCACTCACAACCCGTGAGCGGACTGAGTTTGTAGGATAGAATGAAACGAGCTGTATAAATTTTATATATTTAATAACCCAAGTGGGTCGGTACTAATTAATAGCATATACAGAAATATACAATATTAATATGATCAAGCATAAATATACGAGCAAAAGAGCGATGATACAGCACATAAAACAAAAATGGAAATAAAGTATTGAGTAATACCAGACCTAAGGAAGATTCCTGAGCACAGCTCTCTCCTAGCTGTCTCTCTTCCAGGCTTCACACAAAGACCAAAGACCTCACCCCACCCTAGTGTGAAGACCCTTGTCCAGCTCCACCCTTCACCCCCCCCCCCCCCAGCCAGCCCTCTCCTCACGAAAAGAGGAATCTATGCCGGTTAGAAGGAAAGATGGGTGTCTGGGTTAGTTGCAGGTCATTAGCCCACCCTCCCCCCTTTGGACATCTGGGATATCACACTGACGGGTCAAACAGGCCCTCTCTCCATGGTATGCACATAAAACCACTGGAGCGAATTGACCACCAATGTAAACACAGCTCTACATTCCTACAGATATGTGAGACTGATATGAATAAAGAATGATACATGTCCAAGAAACCCCACAACCCCACATATCCAATCACACGCACGCTCATGTCATCTCCACCTCAAAAACATCTCCAGAATCCGCCCTTTCTTTACCACAAATACACTAAAGACACTTATTGTTGCCCTAATTCACTCTCGCCTTGACTACTGTAACTCCTTACTAATCGGTCTTCCCCTTACTAAACTCTCCCCTCTACAATTTATTCTGAATGCGGCGGCCAGGCTCATCTATCAGTCTAGATGCTACAGCGATGCCTCCGGTCTGTGCCGGTCACTACATTGACTGCCTATTCATACAGAATACAATATAAACTTATCACCCTCATTCACAAGGCTCTCCATAATGCTGCACCTCTCTACATTTCCTCCCTCATCTCTGTCTATCGCCCAACCTGTACTCTCCATTCACTCAATGACCTAAGACTAACATCCTCTATTATCAGAACCTCCCACGCTCGTATACTAGACTTCTCCCGGTTTGCACCACTTCTCTGGAATTCTCTATTCCAGACTATTAGATTAACCCCTAATTTCCACAGCTTCAAGCATAAACTAAAGACATATCTTTTCAGACAGGCCTATCACAACTCTTAATGTAAACCCTTCCATAGTTAGAATCCCTAAAACATACCCTCCTCTGTTTATGCTCCAACATTACCTCACAGGATATGATGCTGTATCAGACTAACTTTATATGTCAAGGCACCATCTGCACGTTAAAGGACACGACTGGTGACGGCTCATACAGCTTATATATGTATAATGACAGTAACCTCTATTACAAAATTGTATGACCATTGTACAAGCAATGCTACGTCTGTTGCCACCCCTGTTACCTCTTGTGTCACCCCCTCTACCTCATAGATTGTAAGCTCTTGCGAGCAGGGCCCTCAGTCCCAGTGTGTGAATTGACTATTTCTTTGTAATGTATCTTTTTTGTCAGTACTTGAACCCTACAAATTGTACAGTGCTGCGGAATATGTTGACGCTATATAAATAAAATTTATTATTAATATTAATTATATTATTATACTTTGGGGTCTTTTCAGTGTAATGGAGTGGAGGCCCAGAGGAAATGATTAAATAAAACTAACAGTGTTACTCACCTCACTTGGACTCTGGCGTGGCTCTTCAGGTCTCATGAATGACATAAGAGACTGCTGAGACATGTGATTGTGTCACGTGTGTTACGCCAGCGTTATTATGCATCATGGCGCTACTGTGACAATCACAGGCATCAGTGGTCTCTGACATCATTCAAGAGGTCGGAAGACCCCCGCTGGAGCCCAAGGGAGGTGAGTGACACTGTCAGTTATGTTTCCTCACCTCCCCCTGGGCCTCCGATCATTACAATCTGGGGTCTTAAAAGAACCCAAAGTAAAATAATAGTATTTCTGTTTCGGATGTGTTCAGTCCAAAGAAAACCACTGGGCGAATCTCGCGAGATTCACCCTGCAACTAATCTCAGTGCCGAGGTCCTGTTTACTGATCCCTGCTCCTGCCCCCGACTGCCTCTGCTTACCCTTCTGCCTCCAAGAGGTTGAAATGTAATATGGGATGCACGGGGCCCTCTTTACGGCTGAAGGGAAAAGAGAGTCACCTGTAGACAAGAACAAGGATCGGTAAGTAAATAGCTGCCCTATATTGCTGTAAGAGACTGTTTTGGTTCACAAGATAAGGATGAATAAGACTTTATAGGAATTTCCTGTGTGGATTGTCTTTTTCAGGGTAAATCTATGGTGGATAGCTGATTTTTGATTTTGGCCACAATGATTGTTGCCACCAGTATTACTTATTGACAATTCACTCTTTGATGCTTTGTACCTCAAGGATGTTGATGTTTTTTCTGGTATTTTCTGAATAACTATATTGATCTGTTAGTTAAACACTATTCTGTTGAGATACATTAATAGTTTCCCTAGAGTATATTTTTACAACCTGGAATACTGCAGCAGCTGAATCCTATAAAAGCTCTGCAGTAGGCTTAGATACAGCTTTTTTTGAGGATGTATGTGAGTTTAAGGTATGTTTTCATTGCTTAGTTAATGTTGTTTGTATTATTTAATAGTTAAATGTGCACAAAATAATTTGATGATATTGACCATGGAAGCTACAATCTCTATAGCTAGATTAGTGAGAATATTATACCCATTAAAAAGTAACCGTCGTTTTAATCCTCCTTTTTTAGCTATTGGTAATGTTGAACATTTTTGTATTATACTTTCTTAAGTTATTGTACTTTATTTTAGCAGAAAACAGGTTCTAAAGTTCTCCGTAGCAATGATCTACGTGTTCTTAGGTAGATTTGTTCCATATTCACCCTGTATTGCCAGTATATACAGATATAACATTCGCCAAGGGTGGGGGGTCACTTCAAATAGCTTTATACCACTTAGAAAAGTGCTTCAGGTGTCATATGAAAGCTGAGATGTCATATACTACCAATATTGCAGCTCTAGCAATAACAGAAATGGAGAAATGACTAGTTGAATACACAGTCTGGAAAGTGATTTTTATATGCTGCAAATACTCTTAGCATTCAAATGATACCAGGAGCAGTGCTATTAAACCAGAGATACAGCTATTTGAATTAACCAAACCACACCTCCTTTCGCAAGTCTGTATATTACAATATCTGTATATTACAAAAATGTTTATCAAACCCCTTCCTCAAATCAAATAAAAAATAATTCTTTTTGAGGACAAAATGTAGAAGATTCAGAACAAACTCATTATGGGATCTCAGGTGTGTGCCCCTCATACCCAGGAAGAAACTGGTGGTCTCAAAGCCTTGATCGTGGGGGATTGAACTTTACAGTGCCTCAACATCTAGGCTGGCCACCACAGTATCCGCCAGAAGATGGTTTCCCTCCAGATGATTCAGGACGTCCATAGTGTCTCAGACATATGATGGCAATATGGCTATATACGTGCTAATGCCCTGTGAAATGTCATCGATGCCCAAGACAATGGGTTATCCTTTTCAGGGATTATAGCCTTTATGCACTTTGGGAAGGCAGTAAAAAGTTGGTATCTAGGGATGTTGTGGCTTCATGAAGACAAGTTCTTTTTTACTGATAAGGTCCATTGAAAAGGCACTATCTGGTATTCAGTGGAGTTCCTTCAGAAATATAATGGTGGGGTTGCAGACGCTAAATATAATAGCTTTCACAGTAAGAAAGCTATAGTTACACTTTGTTTGTTACATCTGCATTATAACTTTTTATTTTAAAAATTGCTTTAGAAACTTAACATTTATAAATAAGATAATTGCCAAGCATGTTACTATGCAGTTTATTGAAATACCGGTATACCTGTGCAACCACTTTGCGTAGGCTTTCTACACATCTGCTTTGGTTGTGGCCATTGTTATGCTCCGTTAAATGACCAGAGCAACAAAAATAATAAAAGTGACAGAATCCATACATGATGGATCCATCAAATGGATCAAGATGCATCCATCAAATTTCTGTCATGGAGCCTGACATTTTATCAGACCAAATAGAGCATTATATTGCACTATTTTATCCAGCAAGCTTTATGGAATCTGTGAGGAAGACTCTCAACACAGCCTCCAGTGCAGATGTGAACGGAGTCTTACACTCACCAGCTGTAAGATTAAAACCACAGAGGATAGATGAAGTGAATAACTTCACAGAGGAAGATGAAGTCTCTAAGTAGTGTGTGAGTCTAGAGAGCTTTAGAGAGCTTATGTACTCTAGTATTCTCTGATCAGGAGTCTGAAATTTATTTCTTCTGATCTGGGTTCTGAATTTATTATCTTGTCCCATTTAGTGTCTGAATTAATTTTGGTTTCTAAATGAAATTTGTGGTTTGTTTTATGAATATGCTTAGGAGGTCTAAGTTAAGTTTGTAAGGCCCCATGTTGCGGAAACGCAGTTTTTTTTTGTTACAGAATTTGCTGCCCTTTTTTAAGCCAATGCCAAAAATGGCTACAAAAAGAATGCAAAATATATAGGAAGTTCTTATACTTCTCCCTTCTGCTCAAAAACACCACAGCAAAATCTGCAAAAACAAAAAAAAAGCTGCTTTTCCGCAATGTGGGGCCTTAGCCTAAGATAGTTTTGGGTCTGAAATTATTTTGAAGTCTAGCCAGAGATCTAAATCAGGGGGTCCACACCGAGGTATTAATGCATTTAGGGGTATTGTATAGGATCTAAATACATTTTAGGGCGTGAATTTATTTAGCAGCCTGGTTTAAGGTGTTAATAAATTTAGATGTTTGGCCTGGGGCTTCAATTTATTTAAGGATCTGGTCTGGGATATAAATGTTGTGTTCTGGTCTTGTATGGCCTATTCATATAGTACACCTTTCTAATACATTTACTATTATAATAGCACGTTATGTCAAGACTTTAGAGAATAACAATTGTTACATACAATGAATGGTATTGTTGGCTGCAGGCAACTTTATATTTTAATAGGTATTCTATTTGCAGAGGTACCCACTCTTTAAGACTCCCATAGAAGTGATTGGACAGAAACACACATGTGGCCACTTCTCAATTCATTGTTCTTGTGGATGCGCAGGCAGCAGTCATCTATTCTGGCAAGACAGGGTCAGGAAATTATTATGGAGTTATAGATATGTGCAGGTCACACACATAGTACTTGAAGTTGTCAGACATTTATGACATATGTTGTGCCATAATTACAATTACAGCTTATTGCACCTACCTTAAATTACAATACACAATCAAATGTTGTCAGTGAACATGTAAGTAATTCCCATCATGATGTCAAAACAGCTCTGACCTGTCAAGTCATGAACTCCATGAGATCTCTGACAAAGTAACAGCCACCTGATTGACAGGACCCAAGTTTTCCCAGCAGCATATTGCCCAGTGCACAACACTGGCTTGGCTTCTTCCCATAGTGCTTTTTGGTTCTATCACTTCCCTAGAGAAGTCACATACACATGCCAGCTGTCTGTGTGATGTAAAAGAAAATGTAATTCATCAGACCAGGCCTTATTCTTCACGTTCTTTTGCTCACATGCCAATTGAAGGTGCTTTTGGCAGTGGATAGGTTCAGCACAGGCACAGTTACCAGTCTGCAGCTACACAACCCTGTATGCAGCAAGCTGTGATGCACTGTGTGATACCTCCATAGTTTTCACTCTCACACATAATGTTCAGTATGTGCTATGAGTAATTGCACAAGATAAATCTGAAAATTGTATACCAAAGATATATTTGATAAAGCCTTGTATATTGTGTATGTGAATACTCATTGATAGAATAATACAGATGGCTGCAATCCTGTGCAAAACAAGATGAAACACATTGTAGTACATGTATACTACATTTCTTTTTACTGAGAATTATTACCTTTAAAAGATCAAGAATCTACCAAACATCAAGCAAAATATTAAATGGAAATATGTACATTTTGAGTAGGTTCTATTTTCGTGCACTCTCTAACATTTTCAGTTGCCACACAATTGAAGGGAGTCTATCAGGTCTAAAATGCCTCCAAAACCAAAAATAGTGTCATGAAGGGGCCTTGAATAGGAGTAGAAAAATATCTTTGTGGCCACAAACCAAAGGAATGCAGAGATATCATCTTTTTATGGATTTGAAAATAAACTTCAAGAGCATCTGGTGCAGGCCCTTGTTTGCCAGATTTGCATACAGACATCTGTAAGTGTTCTGAATGTCCTCTAAAATTGCTGTCCAATGTCTTTAGCAATGAATGACATTCTCAGATACTTTCTACATCACAGCTCTCTGTAGGCAAATCTGGTAAATCAGGCCCTATCCCTGGTGCACTAGCAGGCTCATTTGCATATCCATAAAAAGATGATTATCGCTGGATTCCTTTATTGGTTTGTAGACACAAAAAATATGGTTCTACTCCTATTAAAGACTACCACACAGCAAAAATATATAAATATATAAATGATAAAAATATAGAAAAAGCAGACTGTCTGCTATTGCTTTCTCCTCCTTTTGTCACTTTTGTTCATGTTAGCATCCCCTTTACCAGCCACAAAAGATATGTGCTCTCTAAATGTTAAATATAGAAAGTCTAATTTGTTGTCTACTTAAAGAATTAGAAGAGGAGCAGTAGCTCATCTAATGACACTCTGAGCCCAATAAGAACATGTATTAGCAGAAATGTTTACAGCATCTGGATTGTAGACATATTTGTTCTCTTTAGTCTTCATGATTTGTTACAATCCTCACCCGTTCGAACTCCTGCGCCATCCTCTGGCCGCTTTGTACGGCGCAGGAGGCGTGTCCGCTCTCGATTACCTGCTCCTGGACTCTTGTCATTCTGTGTTGGCACTGTTTAGGGTTAACTTTTGTGTGCTTTGTGATTGACAGCTTATCTGTCAATCAAGTCTGGGGTGGGTTCTGGACTTTCCATAAACCGGCCAACAGCTCACACATAGCTTCTGGTTATTGTGTCTCTGACGTTGCTAAGCGTTTATCCTTGCTCTTGTATTGTATTTACTGACCGTTGCTTTTTGCCTTTTGACTACTCTTTTGGATTGTGATTTGGTACTGTTTTGTCTCTCTGGCTTGACCCTTGGCTTGCTGACTCCTCTTCTGTGTTGTGTGTCTTGTCCTGTTCTGTGTATCACTTATCTAGAGTAGGGTTTGTCGTCCAGTCGTCCCTCTCATTAGGACAGTTGTGGCAAATAGGTAGGGACACGGGGTGGGCCTAGTTTTAGGGCTCACTATCTCTGTCTTCCCTTTCCCTAGCAGCTGCTATTTGGAATTACTTACAGGCGATTTCATAACAGAATAGCCAGCCAAAAAGAAAAAAAAAAAACCTTCTGCCAATTTTTTTGGCTCACACATAGGGTTTGGCAGGCCTAGTGTCTGAACTAGCTAACCAAGTCCATACCCTTTCCCAGATGCTACCAGTGTCTCTGTCCTATGAGGGCAAGTCTGTATCTGGCCTGGCTCTTATAAATTCGGGAGCTGCAGCTAATTTTGTTAATTTGTCATTTATTTCTGCCTTGGGTTTAGATCTGTTATTGTTAGACACTCCATTGTCAGTTACTGGAGCAGATTCTACCCCATTGGCCAGGGGTGAAGTCCGATACAAGACCCCGCTAATCAGTCTTCAAGTGGTCTCTATTCATTCAGCGGTCATAAGTTTTCTGGTTATGGAGGGTCTGGCTTCGGAGATGATTTTGGAGCTTCCCTGGTTAGTCCTCCATAACCCCATTTTTGATTGGTCTAGGAGTGAGTTGGTGAAATGGGGAGATCAGTGTTCTTCCCATTGCATAGCCTTGCATATATCGGATTGTGTCACTGAGTAGACACTCTTACCTGACTTTCTGTCTGATTTTTTGGACGTGTTTGATCAAAAATCTGCTGACAGTTTACCTCGACATAGACCTTATGATTTTGGAATTGATCTCCTTCCTGATTCCAAATATCCCAGGGGAAGGATCTTTAATCTCTGATCTCCTGAACATGAGGCTATGCAGGAGTATAGTCATGATAGTCTTTTGAAAGGACATATCCGGACATAATTATCTCATGGGAGCTGGTTTCTTTTTTGTTGATAAAAAAGATAGGGGTTTGCGGCTGTGCTTTAATTACAATGAACTAAATAAGATTACTGTCAGGAACCAGTACCCTCTTCCACTGATTCCTGATCTCTTCAATCAGATGTGGGTGCCCGCTGGTTTTCCAAGATTGATCTCTGGGGAGCCTGCAATCTGATCCGGATCAGGGAGGGAGATGAATGGAAAACTGCATTTAACACTCCGGAGGGTCACTTTGAGTATCTGGTTATGCCCTTCAGGTTGTGTAATGCACCAGCAGTTTTCTAACATTTTATCAATGATGTATTTAGAGACCCGCGTGGCCATTATGTGGTTGTCTATCTGGACGTCATCCTGGTTTTCTCTCCTGATTGGGCTACACATGTTGAACACGTTAGGAATGTTTTGCTACTGTTACGTCAAAATAATCTTTTTGCCAAACTGTCTAAATGCCTGTTCGGAGTCTAAAGAGTCACCTTCCTGGGTTATGTCATTACCCCCGAATGTTTTTGCATGGATTCACTCAAGGTCACGGCTATTGAAAACTGGGAACACCCTTCTAGTCTTAAAGCACTGCAACGCTTCTTTGCGCTTTTTCAATTATTATCGGAAAGTTATCAAAAATTTCTCTATCATAGCTAAGCCATTGATAGATTTCACTAAGAAAGGTGCCGATTTGACCAACTGGACTCTTGAGGCTGAACGGGCATTTGAGCAACTTAAGACATGTTTTAGTGTCACCAGACTTAGATCAACCATTTGTTGTAGAGGTTGATGTTTCAGAAGTAGGGGTTGGTGCAGTTTTGTCTCAGGGTCTAGAGACCCTCACACATTTGCGACCTTTGGCCTTTTTCTTGAGGAAGTTCTCCCCTTCATAGCACAATTATGATGTGTGTAATCGCGAACTCTTAGCTATTAAGTGGGCGTTTGAAGAATGGAGACACTTCCTCGAGGGGGTTAAGCATAAAATCAAAGTATTTATAGATCATAAGAATTTATTGTATTTGGATGGGGCTAACCGACTGTCTCCTAGGCAGGCTCGCTGGGCCTTGTTCTTCATGTGTTTCAACTTTGTTTTAACCTATCATAAAGGTACTAGAAATGTGTGAGCCAATGCTCTTTCTCGCAGCTTTTGTGGCAGTGATGCCCCAGGAAATGTCCCGGAAAAAGGTGGTAGTTGCCACTATACACCCTGATCTTACCATGTCCGTAGTTAATTCACAAGAGCTTGCTCCCAAGAATACCCCCACCAGGAAGTTGTTTGTACTCCCTAATCTTCATATCCATGTGTTAGAGGAAATTCAGTGCTCCACTTTAGCGGGACATCCTGGCATCGCTGGTACCAAATATCTGCTCTCTTGCTCATACTGGTGGCCTAGTTGGTCCAGAGATGTACATGAGTTTGTCTCAGCCTGTGAGGTATGTGCTAGGATGAAGGTACCTAGAAGGTTACCAGAGGGCCTTCTTCATCCTCTCCCTATACCTAAAAAAACGTGGTCCCATCTTTCGATGGCGTTAAATACAGATCTGCCTGTTTCTCAAGGGAAAACGGTAGTATGGGTGGTGGTGGATAGATTCTCTAAAATGTGCCATTTTATAACCCTAGAAAAGCTTCCTAGTGCTTGACACTTAGCCTCTCTGTTTATTACCACATACTTTGTTTGCATGGGGCACCAGAATATATTGTGTCTGATCGGGGAGTACAATTTGTTTCCAGGTTTTGGAGGGAATTTTGTGGCTGTCTGGGGGTCTCTTTATCTTTTTCCTCCGTATTTCATCCAGAGACCAATGGACAGATGGAGAGACTCAACCAGTCTCTTGAACAATACCTGAGGTGTTTTGTGTCTGATGCCCAGGATCAGTGGAGGAAGTTTCTTCCTTTGGTGGAGTTTGCGATTAATAACAGAAGGAACTCCATCACCAAGATGTCTCCATTTTATTGTAACTATGGTTTAACCCTAGGTACTCGTCTTTTCGTAGCACTGAATCTATAAATCCTACCGTCGAACAGACTTATCGTCGACTGTGCACAGTATGGGCCCAGGCTCTGCTGAACCTGGTAAAAGCCCAAGAAAATAAAAAAAGTCAGGCAAATAAGAGACGCTTACCGGGTCCTGATTATAAAGTGGGAGATCGGGTTTGGCTGTCCATTAAAAATCTGCACCCTAGGGTTCCATCTGCAAAATTTGCTTTGCGTTACATTGGGCCGTATGCCATCACTGATGTCATTAATCTGGTGTCATTTAAACTACGACTGCCCAAGACATTCCATATTCACAATGTGTTTCATAAATCTCTTTTGAAAAAGTACATTACGCCTGTCATTCCTTCATCTGGTCCACCCGCACCTGTGGTAGTTCAGGGAGAACTAGAATATGAGATTGAAAAAATTCTAGATTCCCATTGGTTATGGAACTCTGTCCAGTACCTGGTACATTGGAAGGGTTATGGCCCTGAGGAGTGGATGTGGGTCCCTGGCAAGAACCTTAATGCTCCATCTCATTAGTCTGTTTCATCGGCAGAACCCTTCAAAACCTGGGTTGTCTGATGAGGGTCCGGTGGCCCCTCATAAAAGGGGGGTACTGTTACGTCCTCACCCATTCAAACTCCTGCGCCATCCTCTGGCCGCATTGTATAGCACAGGAGGCATGTTCGCTTCTGATTACCTGCTGCCGAAGTGCTTTGTGATTGACAGCTTATCTGCCAATCAAGCCTGGGTCGGGTTCTGGACTTCCTATAAACTGGCCATCAACCCACAAGTGGTTGCTGGCTATTGTGTCTCTGACCTTGCTAAGCGATTGTCCTTGCTCTTGTATTGTATTACTGACCTCTGCTTTTTGGCTTTTGACTACTCTTTTGGATTGCGATTTGGTACTGTTTTGTCTCTCTGGCTTGACCCTTGGCTTGCTGACTCCTCTTCTGTGTTGTGTGTCTTGTCCTGTTCTGTGTATCACTTATCTAGAGTAGGGTTTGTCATCCAGTTGTCCCTGTCATTAGGACAGTTGTGGCAAATAGGTAGAGACACCGGGTGGGCCTAGTTTTAGGGCTCATGATCTCTGCCTTCCCTTTCCCTAGCAGCTGCTATTTGGAATTACTTATGGGCAATTTCATAACAATAGTAGGCATAAGAGACATGTATTTTGCACATCTTGAAATTTTATTCTTAGGAGGTGCATATAAAGCCAGGTCAGGTTTTTAGCTGCAGATTAATTATTTGTGCCTCATGTTTGTCATTTATTTGTTTTGTTTTTACAAAGTATTATTTTTTAGGCGCAATTTAATGAAGGTGCCCATCTGTGTAAAGTGTGAGGTTGCACTCTCACAATATGCTATGAGTCTATATTGGTTTGAGGGTATAGTGTAATTTTGTTTTTAGTTTTATAAATCATGGCATGACACTGACTGTTCAAGATTTCAACACACAGTAACATAAGGAATTCAGCAGGTTCTAAGCAAAATTTTCTTGATACCTAGAGGTATAACTTGAGCCACTGGGCACCTGTGCAAAATTTGAAACAGCCCCCACTAGTCACATGTCATTTTAATGCAAGTGTATTCTTAGGCTAAGATCCTTTTGCGGTTTTTCCTGCAGTGCTTTTCGCAGAAAGTCAGCAGAGTTTTCCTTTGCGGACTTTCTGCTTCCATTATACCTGTAAGGATACCATCAGCATTTCTGTAGGTATAATTGACATGCAGCGATTTGCAAAAACGCAAGCATTTTTCAAATCGCAGCATTTCCGCTTCAGATTATTTTCTGCAATGTGTGGATGGGGTTAGCTAGAATCCCATCTACTTTGCAGGGACTGGACACACAGCAGACCCCATTATAGTCAATGGTGTCTGCCAGTGTCTGAGTGTAACCACTAAACAGTGGTCCAGCTCTCCATCGTTCGGGTCCCTCGGCAGAACTGAACGATGGAGTGCCCGATGTAGATGTGAATGTAGAGTAAGGCTTTGTTCACATATGTGTCGAGGTCTCCATTTAATATAATAATAGTATGTGCAGCATTCTAAATAGTTGACGGTTCTTCAAGTAGGGTCCCAATCCAATATAAATATATAAAGAAACAGAAGTACACCGTAGAAATATGATGAAGTTGTGTTTTAATTTAAGTTGTCCACATATAGTACAAGTATAGTATAAGTATAGTATAAATGTAAGCATAACATTTCGACCTGCCGGGCCTTCATCAAATGCTGTATAAATATAAATGGACAGTCCATACATGGTAGAACAAACAATAGAAAAAAAATCATACACATATATAGAAAGTCCCCCCTCAACGTATATACTTATTAACCCAGTATGGTATACTGTATAAAGGGTAGTAAAATACAAGAAACGTATAATGTCATATAATATACTTAGTCATGAACATGAGCCTCATCTTAAGGGTTGTAGAGATTTATTATACTTCTGTAAGTATCTAAGAAGCATTCTATGTCATAAGTAAAGGCAATAACTTATCTATTATTCATGAATGACTAGTAATAATAATAATAATATACATGATGATCTGTATCGACTAAATGCTAAAATAACCATAGGCTATTTATACACAGGACAATGCTGACGTTTTAATCCTGTCTAGATCTAGAAATATCAAACCCCCACTGGTGCTGGATGTTATTTTACCTTAGATGTGGAGTTTAGATGAATACAGTTGTGGAGTATCTCACTCTCCAGGAGCAATCGTGAAAGAAACCAGCTTCCTACATGTAGGGTAAATTAAATGCAGAGTGTCCCACTGCTGAGAGAAGTGCTGTGTCAGGAAGCGCTCGGCTTCTATATCGCAGTCGGTGTCCTCGTGTGCCGCCGTGTAGTCCCACCCACTTCCGGTCAACCTTCATGAAAGAACCAAATCTGTTACTAAATATGTGTCTGTATTGAGGTATAAAATAAGGAATGACCCAAAAGAATAAGATAAAATTGGAGAGCCAGGTAGGGGATAAGGGTAGAGGGGGAAAGAGAGGAACAGAGAAAATAATAAAATGGAAAATAAAGCTAAAGTAATAGGAAATATACAAAAAATATTAGAATATGTAAAAGGATATAGGGTAGGTGATCCAGAAGGTCAGACAGAATAGCAGAGGGCCCAAGGAATCCTTAGCAGGTGTGAAGACAAAACAAGTAATATAAGTAGCAACATAGTAACAGGTAAACTCTAAGTAATAAGCTTGACATAATAAGAAACTGTGCTGTTCATATTCCTATTTAGAGGTTTTGGTTTCCGGGTCTGTAGTTTGTGAATCCAATATGCTTCACGTTTTTACAGCATTTGGATGTGGTTACCTCCCATGTGGGGCTGTGGGATTTGTTCTATCACCTCAAACCTGAGCTGGGAAATGTGTTGACTAAAATGGGCTGATATGGGCAACAGTAGATTTTGACACCTAATATTGGATTTATGTTTATGTTGTTGGATGTGTTCCTGCACATGCTAAGTGGTCTCCCCAAAGTATGCGAGACTGTACAGACATTCGATCACATAAACAACAAAGTTACTGTTACATGTAAAGTATCCATTAATCGTAAAGCTATGGCCTGTTTGGGGATGATATAATTTATCCCCTTTGAGTACATCTGCACATTGCAAACAAGAGAGAAAGGGGAAGGTACTCCATACTGAGAAATTGTTGAACAGGGATAAATCCACATCAGCTTTTTTGACTTTCTCTCTAACATTTGGTGGTCTTCTATAGCAGGGAAAAAAACTTATTAAACCTTATTAAAGAAAAGATGGAATGTATGTATGAAATGTAGTCATTCTGATGTAGTCTTGGTTGACCTACTAGTAGAATTTTCAGTAGTCTGATCCGTATCCCGTAGGGCAGGGGTAGGCAACCTTTTTTGTTCGGCGTGCCGATTTCGATTAAAAAAATCAAAGTTGAGGTACTCGGAGTGCCGGTCAATAATTGTAAGTCTGACGACCCCTGCACACGGTATTATGTCACATAGCGGCCCCTGCACATGGTACTATGTCACATAGCGGCCCCTGCACATGGTATTATGTCCCATAGCGGCCCCTGCACACGGTATTATGTCCCATAACGGCCCCTGCACACGGTATTATGTCCTATAACGGCCCCTGTAGGGTGTACATGGTATTATGCCCCATAGCGGTCCCTGCACATGGTATTATGTCGCATAGTGGCCCCTGCACACGGTATTATCCTCCATAGAGGCCCCTGCACACGGTATTATGTCCCATAGCGGCCCCTGCACATGGTATTATGTCGCATAGTGGCCCCTGCACATGGTATTATCCTCCATAGAGGCCCCTGCACACGGTATTATGTCACATAGCGGCCCCTGCACATGGTACTATGTCACATAGCGGCCCCTGCACACGGTATTATGTCCCATAGTGGCCCCTGCACACGGTATTATGTCCTATAACAGCCCCTGTACATGGTATTATGCCCCATAGCGGCCCCTGCACATGGTATTATGTCGCATAGTGGCCCCTGCACACGGTATTATCCTCCATAGAGGCCCCTGCACACGGTATTATGTCCCATAGGCAACGGCCCTTGCACATGGTATTATGTCGCATAGGGCCCGCCGGTGGGGGTTTTTGTTGGGGTTTGATGGTATTTGTGATAGTGGCCCTGCACACGGTATTATCCTCCATAGAGGCCCCTGCACACGGTATTATGTCCCATAGCGGCCCCTGCACACGGTATTATGTCCTATAACGGCCCCTGTACATGGTATTATGCCCCATAGCGGCCCCTGCACATGGTATTATGTCGCATAGTGGCCCCTGCACACGGTATTATTCTCCATAGAGGCCCCTGCACACGGTATTATCCTCCATAGAGGCCCCTGCACACAGTATTATCCTCCATAGTGGCCCCTGCACACAGTATTATCCTCCATAGTGGCCCCTGCACACAGTATTATCCTCCATAGTGGCCCCTGCGCACACAGTATTATCCTCTATAGTGGCCCCTGCACACAGTATTATCCTGCTATTGCTATTATTTTAGCGTGTAACGGATATAACTAGAGAGGCGGGCGGCGTATTTTACTCTATAAAGATCAGGTATGGACAGGACAGGGACAGTGAAAAAATGTAAACTTTATTGGTGACTTTGTGCATGTGTTGTGTAAGTATTTGGTGCGACACTTTTGGCGCTGCGACCTGGAGGATTGTAAATGTCTGGGTCACAGCGCCAATAAACTTCCTGGTTATGTGATTAGGCTCAGAGGGGTATTACATTATCCCTCTATGTGACAATCAGAGAGCAGAAGTACAGTATGCTCTCTGATTGATAGGAGAGGGGATAACATGGACAGAAGTCCCTGCTACCCCCCCCCCATCTGCAGCTTATGCACAGACAATGATGATTTATCATTGTCTCTGCAGCTCCTCCTCCCCCTCCTTCCTTAGCTCTAAGATGCTGCCTGAGGCAGGAGGGGGGGGACACTTTTAGAGCCCCATTTTTAAGGATCTGTTAGGGCCACAAACATGCAACTGGATTCATTTTAAAGATGAGAATCTCATCTTTAAAAAGATACCAGGATCGCTATTATAGACCTTACAGATTCAGAGCGATTCACTGTTTAAATGATGTCGGGAATTGAGATCTGCATTGGGATTTCAATCCCGAACATCCTTTTCACTAGCGAATTGCTCAGGATGTTTAAGGACGATCATGGTGATCTTGGTATCATTTTTAAGATGAGATTCTCATCTTTAAAATGAATCCAAGTATTTCTTTATAGCTTTAACGAATCCTGAGCAATTCACTCAGGTACAGTAGTGAAGCCGACAATTACCGGCTTTACTACTGTACATAGACTGTGCAGAAGCCGGGTGATGCCACATCCATATTCACCTGGCGCTAATGAAATTTTAAGGAAGCCGGTGGAAAAACGCTGCAGGTAACGTTTTTCCATCCGGCTGAGGCACAGATCTGGCGCCAGAACTGATGCCTCTTGTGCCAGAACCGATCCCATAGAAAACTATGAGATCAGTCCTGGCATCAGTTTCCCTCCAGCTTGTGTGCACCACACTGGAGGGAAACAGATAGCTGCGGACATATGTGAACGCACCCTTACTCAATTTTTCCTGCGCTCCGCAGCCGCTGTGTGGGCACTTCTCCCTGATGTCAGCGACTGCTGATTCGGTCTCAGGGGTCATGTCGCGTCATTATGAGTAATGACGTCGGACGTGACCCCTGAGGCCCTGTCAGCAGTCTCTTACGTCAGGCAGAAGCGCCCGAAGAGCACAGAACCGCTGCGGATCCAGGGAAGGTGAGTTAACATTGTTTTTTTATGTTTGCTCATCTCCCCGGGGACTCCGCTTATTATACTGGGGGTTTGAAGAGACCCCACAGTATAATAATAGCAGTTTCGTTTCGGCCATGTTTGGTCCGATCGAAACTGCTGGGTGAGGACTCCGCTGCCGTGCCAGGGAGATAAGCCTCGCGTGCCACTCTCGGCACGCGTGCCAGGGGTTGCTGACCCCTGCCATAGGGCATCTTTAAGTAATCTATGTGGGTATCCCCTATTAGTACATTTGGAGGTCATTTCCGTCAATCTTTCCTCTCTTACCGTAGAATTGCCCACAATACGGGTGACCCTCATGTATTTATATTTTGGTAACTCTTTCTTGACTGTATATTGTATTGTAATAGACTGTTATGGTCTGTCTCCTTAAGATATAGGTCATATATAAGAACCCCATTCTCGTTCTTCAGGATATATGTATCCAAGAAATTGATTTTGGAATTATCATAATGCAGGGTAAATTTAAGCTATGGACATATGTTAAGCACATCAGTGAAGGCAAGAAGGGGTTTCGAGTGGGCCCCTCCATATCATCAATATAACATTTCCACAATATAATGTGTTCACTGAAGCAAACATTATTGTACACAAAATTCTCCTTTGTATTCAGATATATAACAATTTGTATATGGAGGAGCCACATTCAGACTCATTACTTACTTTGCTGTTGAACATAAAACCAATTTTGGAAGAGAAAACCCCCATTCAAAGTCTCCAGAACAGATCTCTGAGAAATTGGCAGGCAAAAAAGTGCTGCAAGCCCAACTTTTTCGTACAGTGATTTCAGTTAAAAACAAACAAAAAAAACAGACATTGAATGGACACCTGATGAACACCAATACAGTCAATGGTTCCCTTGGGCTCTGTTCGTATCTTTCATAAAACAGATTAACTTTTCCATTCTTCTTGTGCTCTAATCGTTCTTCTAGCTTTATGTAACAGTAAGAGAACTCAGCTCCCCCAGAGACCAGTGATAAATCCCTCCAACCTGTTATTGTAAAATAATATCTGTCCGTAAACTATAAAATAGTCTACAATTGAATGAAATCCTTACTCACGTGTTGACCCCTAAGGTAACATTATTGGAGGACTCGGCTTCATATAAAACATGGAGATTTATTGAAGTCTTCATGGGAAAAACAGATACATGGAAATCTTCCAGCATAACAGAAATATCAGTCAATGTCTTACATTTCTTAAGAGAAGTGTAGTGTTAGGTTTCTTCAAGGTGGTTCTCTTGCATCATCTTGTCTCAAGCTTATTCATCAATGTGTGTTGGTCTTCTGCAGGACGATTCTGCCATCCTTCCCAAGGTCTTAGAGGAAGTAGCCAGGTTGGGAGATAGAGACACCCAAAGTGAGAGACAGGGACAGATCCCCACAGGGAGAGGGAGACCCCCACCGAGAGTGAGACACAGACATGTGTGTCTGTCAGTCATTTATATACATGAAAGGGGGTGTTTCCCAACATCCTCATACTTTCTACTACTGTATTTGGCCAATACCAAAATAGTCATAGTCTATCCACACCCATGCACCATAAGTTACAAGAGTTATGTCAGCAGAATACAATTAACCCTTAAAGGTCTTGAATATTGCATGTCAAATATTATTTAACAGTTATCACAGGAGAGGACAGGAACCAAGGAAACACTGTGTAAACAACGGGAGGAATAATCTAACATAGCAGGCATACGAGGCAGCATTAGTAAAGCAATGTATTTAGGAAAACTCTTGAAAATACACAAGCTAGCAGTATAGATAGGATCATTGAGATGGGAATACCACTTTAACCCCTTAGTGACCAAGGATATAATAGTACTCACTGGCTTCCAGTTTCTTAACGACCAGGGACATACTACTATTCCGAGTTGCCTGCCTGCTCACATAAGGAGTGGGGTGTTAGCTGTAACTGACAGCTAAGACCCTGCTGCATTACCACCGGTCAGAGCTGAGCTCCGATAAGGGGTTTAACCCTTATAAGTACGTTATGCTGGATACAACGGTGTCATACATTTGGGAATTAACTGCCACAGATTTAGATTGTTGGTTTTTGGATGCCATGTCACGTTTGCAGAGACCCTAAAATTGCCCCTGCAAAATGGGGTCACTTATTGGGGAATTTCAATTTACTGGCACCTTCTGGTCTCTTCAAAAACAATATGGCGTCCGGAAAGTCCCTTAAATCTATACTCCAAAAGCTAAAAAGCAAAGTGCTCCTTCCCTTCTGAGCCCTGCTGTGTGCCCAAACAGCAGTTTACCCCCAAATATACAACTTTTTTGTACCAGGGATAGCCCACTTAATAGCTTTAAGAGTGCATGTCTCTGATGACACAATGTGGGCACAAAGTATTGGGCACTGAAATTGCATATTACTTTAAACATTTCAATTTTCACATTGCACATTAATTTTTGGGAAGCACTTTTGGGCTTGTAATGATAATAACCCCTAAGAGATTCCTTTAGGGGTGTAGTTTCTAAAATGGGATCACTTTTGGGGGGTTTCCATTGTACTGGTACTTTAGGGGTTCTGCAAATGCGACATGGCACCTGAAAACTATTCCAGTAAAATCTGCTTTTAGACGCCCAATGTTGCTCCTTCCCTTCCATGCCCTGCCGTGTGCCCAAACATCAGTTACACCCACATCTGGGGTATCTGTATGCTCAGGAAAAATTGCATAGCAAACTGTGAGATGCATTTTTCTCCTTTTGAATGTGTTACTTTTAGGGCTAAATGAATGTATTATTGCAAAAAAATTAAATGCCTAAATTTCACCTCACAAGGCATTATGGGAAAAGGAGCAGGGAAGCTCATACGCCCTCTGTTGGATGTATCAGATTTGCTTTTTGACTCACCGAGTCTTGAGACAGCAAATGGGATTTTAGCCAAGCCAATTTTACCTCCACATTGTTTTAATTCCCATAAAATGCTTAAAGGGTTAACAAGCTTCCCAAATGCTGTTCTGAATTATTTGAGGGGGACGTTTTGAAAATGGGATAATTTATGGGGGTTTCTAATATATAGGCCTTTATAATCCCCTTTAGAACTGAAGTGGTCCGTAAAAAATTAGTTTGGGAAATTTTCTTGTAAATCTGGAAAATTGCAGTTACACTTGTAAGCCTTCTAATGTCCAAAATACATTAAAGGATGATTAAAAGATGATGTCAATATAAAGCAGAGATACAGTTGTGCTAAAAAGTTTACATACCCCGGCAGATTTTTTGCTGTTTTGGCCTTTTTCAGAGAATATGAATGATAACACAAAAACTTTTTCTCCACTCATGGTTAGTGGTTGGTTGAAGCCATTTATTGTCAAACTTCTGTTTTCTCTTTTTAAATCATAATGACAACCAAAAACATCAAAATGACCCTGTTCAAAAGTTCACATACCCCAGTTCTTAATATTGTGTATTGCCCCCTCTAACATCAATGACAGCTTGAAGTCTTTTGTGGTAGTTGTGGATGAGGCTCTTTATTTTCTCAGATGGCAAAACTGCCCATTCTTCTTGGCAAAAAGTCTCCAGTTCCTGTAAATTCCTGGGCTGTCTTGCATGTACTGCACGCTTGAGATCTCCCCAGAGTGGCTCAATAATATTGAGGTCAGGAGACTGAGATGGCCACTCCAGAACCTTTCACTTTCTTCTACTGTAGCCAATGACAGGTTGACTTGGACATGTATTTTGTATCGTTGTCTTCCAGCGGAAGTGTCCACCACACGTGACAGCTGAGGCCTATCAGTATCCTCAAGAAGGGAACCTTCCTGAGGCCACTGATTGGCCTCAGCAATCATGTGACTTATGTTTATCCTTGCTGATATGACAATTTGACTCCTTGGTTATTCTATGTTATTCCCTGAACAGGCCTCTGGACATAGTTTTTGCTAATTATTAAAATGGTTTTGGTTTGTTTAATGACAACACTGCAACACCAAAGTGTGCTATAGTGGAATGTGATGGACCAGGCCACAGGACATGTCTTGTTGAGTGGTGGCAGTGTTGGTGGATGTGGGAACATGTGTGGCAGGGTATAATATAATGAACCAGGTCACAGGACCTGTTTAGGAGTAGCAGGCAGCTTCAGAAGTACAGTAAATTGAACATGATGATAAAGGGAGACAGTGGCACTACTATTCATAGGCATCAGCTGGAATTGTGTGAAAATACTCAATCCAGCAATTTTTTCCACACTAGAAGTGGACAGTTTCATCCTTTAAGGTGATACAATGCCATTGGCAGCACTGAACATCCTCTCGGCCATTATGCTTGAGGCTAGAAAAGATAAAACTCCCATGGCAAGGTGGGCCAGCTCCTTCCACGACTCTAACCTATTGGCCCAAAATTCCATGTGGTCACAATTACCTGTTGGAATATAGTACAGTCTACAGTAGAGATGACTATACCTGCTGGTGCAGTCGATGGGTGTAAGTTGCCTGTTGTGGATTTGGTTGGTGCTGCAAGGTGAAATATTTCTAGTTCATTATGTTCCAGATACTGTACTAGCTGCTGATACTGCTCTTTTTATTCCTGCTACTTGTAACTGTGGCACTGGCAGAGGAGGTGGAGTCCTGGCTTTGTGAGGTGAATTAAGGGCAGGCAAAAGTCAATTGGTTACGTGTGCATCTAGCAGTTGCTGTGGTCTTCCTAAATGCTGTAGTAAGCTGGTATATACTCATTCCTGATAATATTGCAATTTTTCTTCCTTTTGGAAGCAGGGAAGAATTCCCCCATTTTGTCTTTATAGTAAGAGACTAAGAGCACTGCCATCCATTACTCAACACTTTGCTTGATGCTAATAATACACTTGTCCCTGTGTAAGCAGCAGAGCATACAGCCTGCCATGTTTGTCAGCATGTGCACAGCCCCAGGGGCTTGCCATGGTTGGTCTTCTTGGTCAGCAGGTTTGTCGCCATTATCAACATCTTCCACTTGAAAGAGATTGGAGTCAGCCTCCTCCCCTGGCTGTGCCTGTAACATATCAAGGGCCCCCTCTGCATAAAAGGGAGAGTCTTCATCCTCCTCTTTCAGCCAAGGCGTCCCAGTTCCTCCACAGTGATACTGCCAAGTCTATTTTGCCAAATAATATGGTGAAGTCTTTTCATGTGAGTACATAGAAATGTTATTCCCACATTTGTTCTTGCATGGCCACAGCAAACCTTCTGCTTGCAGATCTGGGACATTGCTATGGATTTATGGTTTGGCAATGTACAAAAAAATACCCACATGGAAGACCGTGTGTAGTTGCCGCTGTCAACAGCAGTGGAAACGTTTCTGCCACTTCCCCCATCTGTGCCACCACCCTCACCCCACGAGCTTCCCCAGGTGTGCCCCAGGAAGGCTTTTTGGATGTTGGAACTATGCAATGGCTGGAATCGTTACTATTATCACCACTGCCACCATCCTCTTCATTTGATGTCACCTGGTCACCCTGACCCAATGGCCAGGTCCCATACACAAAAGAATCATCCTCATTGGTAATATCATTGTTTGTAGTAGTAGCACACCCCCTGCCAGTATTACCTCCACCACAACAATCATGTCTTCCTCCACTGCTTGCACACAATACTGACTGTTCTCATCCAGCTCAACAAAAAGAGGAGAAAGGCCCTGCTGTAAATTACATGTTAGGAGGAAGAGCAGAACACACAGAAGCCTGACTCAAGATCCCATCACTCTCAGATGCAATATCTTCCTGTGACTGAGATGAGCGAGCTATATATTCAAAAACTTCATCCTGCGGTCACTGGCGATACCGCCAAGTCCAGAAATAGTGTTGCCATTGCCAGCCACATTGTTATTGTTAGTACTTGCATGCTTGTTTCCTCATTCACCTCCTTTTGCATGTCCCTTACCCTGTTTTTTTCCAAACACTCTTTTTTATTGCACACTGCTTAATTAAAATAGCTATAGGCAACAATTTTATATATACAATATATATAACTTAAATATCAAAGTTCTCCTAGTTGTTTAGGCAATGTACCAATCAAGATACTTTGTAACTCTTCTTTAAATTGTATAGTCATATCCAAAGTTGTATAATAGTTCTTATCCTTTAATAGAACCTGGCACATGGTTTAATATGCACCATGGTCAATTAATACCATGTTGCCCTCTTTGTCATATGTTAGATTCTAAATCCCTAAGTGCTCTCAGTTCTTTGTTGAGGTTGGAGCTGTAGTTATGTCTCTGCAAAAAGAATGACCAACCTGACCTGGGGCTGTATCGAAGTTATGAGGTCCATTGAAAATTTCCCTCACAGACATCACACATATGTGGTCCTAAAAGTAAGCAGGCCATCTCCTGACTGCACTAATGACACATGAGCTGACTTGTAACTGTCAGCATAACCAATATACTCCATTATCGATTTCCTCTAAACAGGAGGAAGAAAACTAGAATCCTTGTCTCCTAACTAAAATAGCCTAAGTCGAGGGTTCTACTATTTGCTCAGCTTCAGTCCAGTTAAAGTGACAACAATTCATATATCAATAACAGCATGTCAACAGGTTTTAAAGTGCAAATTCACCTATTATCACCTATTGTCTATACTTCCCGACATTTTTCTCTAATAAGATATATTACAAAGTTTCTTATAATCACTTGTACTATTCATTTATACAAAGTTTGCTGAAAAGTTAAGGACCATTTTTAATTTAAGATTTACTATTTCAAAGTTTTCACTTGATAGGTAATTTACTTTTGCATCCTTTGATAGTTAAATGTACAGCAAATAATTTGATTACATTCACCAAAGTTATTATCTTGATAGTTGCAAAAAAAGAATATTATTAATATTAATAGTTCAGATGTAGAAAATTTCAAGTGGACACTGAAAGGAGTCTGTCAGCAGTAAATTTGTTATAAACCTAATTATCGTAACTTGTAGAGGTGTTTCTACAGTCTTCAAATATGCCTCAGTTATTCAGCTTGAGGGACCATTTTCATGTAAATCACAGTTTTAGTCATATGTAATAAGGGAAAAAGTGTTTTGCCCAGAAATCTAGCCCTAAACCAAGCTAAATGTCCCCAAAGCACTTTTCCCTATACATGAAAATGGAGCGCCAAAGGTGAATTACAGATGCATATTCGGAAACTATAGAATCACCTCTACAAGGTACTGAGATTAGATTTATAACCAATTTGCTCATAACAAACCCTGTTTAACATATTAAAATTAAAAAAACTAAAAAAAAAAAACCATAAAGAGGTTGCCCAGTTTCAGCAAATAAATGTCATTGTTTGTATAATGAAAAGTTATGTAATACAATAGAATTTCTCTATCAACTCCTAACGGTTTTCTAGATTTTTGCTTCCTGTCATTCATGTGATGGACACACAGGTGCACAACTTGTTACATGACAGAGCTCTGATTACTGTGCTGTGACAGTAACAAGTTGTGCACCTGTGTGTCCATCACATGACCATGGACAGGTTTTAACCGCTGTAAGTAAACAATAATGACAGTACACAGAGATCTAGAAAACTGAGGAATCAATACAGAAAGTATATTAGAAATCTATAGAATTTTTCAGCATAACAACAATAATTTGCTGAAAATGGACAAGCCCTTTAACCCCTTAACGACATTGGACATACTATTACGTCCTAAGCGCTTGGTACTTAGCGCAAAAGGGCGTATTAGTACGCCCTGTCCTTAAGGAGCCTCCGTGTCTTGCGACACGGAGATTTTAAGAAGATCGCTGCTGTTTATGACAGCAGACAATCTACTTCCTGGGAAACGGGAGGTTTAACCCCCTCCCCGCTACGTAGATGGCTGCAATTGGCTGATCGATTCAGATTTGCCAATTGCAGCTTGCCGACACATATCCAATGATCTGTGCCGGAAAGTATCTGGATATGTGACAGTGATTGGTGCTATATGTAGCACCAATCCCTGTCGAGTGTTTGGGGGGTGTGCAGTGGTGCCACCCCTCCAGATGTTGCAATTGGTCGGTCGACATAAGTCTTGCAGACCGACCAATTACAGATGTGCAGGGTAGTGCAAACCAACTGTCACTGCCCTGCTCGCGTCACTCCCCTTTGGGAATTTGCGAGCAGAGCAGTGTCCGTGCTGTCCTGTGAGCCCTTTGGTGCGTTACCGCAGCGATTTAATCAGTGTCTCCTCCAGCGATTTCAACTGTGTCTACTCCAGGCTTGGTCATCCCCCTGCCAGATTTCCACCCTCATCTGCCAGCTCTCACCCTCCTCTGTCAGCCTTCCACCCCCTTCTGCCACCCCTCCACCCTCCACCCACCTCTGCCACCCCTCCACCCTCCACCCACCTCTGCCAGCCCTCCACCCTCCCCCCCACTCTGTGCCAGCCCTCCACCCTCCTCTGCCACTCTCCCAAATCCCTCCACCTTCAATCAGTGCAGAGCCTCCCCCCACCTTGCTAGCTGCTGGTAATTAACCCTTTACCAACAGCCCTTTTTTTAGGAAAGCCCTTTTTTTGCGGTTTTCTTTTTTTTATTTTCCTCCCTGTGATCGCCACTAAGAGCCAATTTGATCGGTGCTCAAGTTTTTTTTTTGGCGCAGGTTTTTTCTAATAGTTGTTACATTTAGTTGCTATATATATAGATAGAAGTCTCCTATATATATATATATATATATATATATATATATATATATATAAGTTAAATTTTAGCTAGAAGAAGCAGAAGGTTTTTTTTTTTTATTGCACAAGCCTTTTTTTTGTGTAGGTCCTGCTGCCACTGAGCGCTGGTCAGTGACAAATATACGTTACTGATCACATCTGTGCTCATTTTTTTTGGTGCAGGTTTTTCTCTAATAGTTGTTAGATTTAGTTGCTATATATATAGATAGAGTGTCCTCCTATATATATATATATATATATATAGTTCAATTTTAGCTAGAAGAAGCAGAAGGTTTTTTTTTTTTATTGCACAAGCCTTTTTTTTTGTGCAGGTCCTGCCGCCACTGAGCGCTGGTCAGTGACAAATATACGTTACTGATCACATCTGTGCTCATTTTTTTTGGCGCAGGTTTTTTCTAATAGTTGTTAGATTTAGTTGCTATATATATAGATAGAAGTCTCCTATATTTATATATATAGTTCAATTTTAGCTAGAAGAATCAGAAGGTTTTTTTTTATTGCACAAGCCTTTTTTTTGTGCAGGTCCTGCCGCCACTGAGCGCTGGTCAGTGACAAATATACGTTACTGATCACATCTGTGCTCATTTTTTCTGGCGCAGGTTTTTTCTAATAGTTGTTAGATTTAGTTGCTATATATATATAGATAGAAGTCTCATATATATATATATATATATATATATATATATATATATATATAAGTTCAATTTTAGGTCTTTTATTTTCACATCTTTACATCTATACACGTGTTAAAGCACAACATACACCTCACACTTTCAAGTTTCAATAAATAAAGTTTCAAAAAATAAAAGTTTTATATACTCGTGTAAAACACCGCAAACACAAAAATGTCCCAACAATCCCAATCGTCCGAAAGAAGGTATTCAGTAGAAGAGGCGTATGCCTTACTGGCCTCTGAAACTGATGCCGCCAGCGAGGGAGAAGAGGAAAATGCCCCATTCCTATATTTTTCCTCTTCATCCTCCTCCTCATCCAGTGATGAGCAACCCCAAAGAAGGCGCCCCAGAACTATTGCTGAGGTAGTTTCCGAAGCTGCAGAGCCCATATGGACCTCACCCCCAGAAAATTATGAGCCTCAGCTTCCTGACTTTGTGGGCAGGTCAGGAATACAAACTGAGACTGCAGGCTTCAGAGAAAATGAATTTTTAAAAATCTTTTTCTCTGATGACTTTATAGATTTTATGGTGGTCCAAACTAATCTATATGCCCAACAATTTATGGAACAAAATGCCACCTCTTCATATGCCAGGTCCCAGAACTGGACCCCAGTAAATGCAGAAGAGATGAAGATTTTCTGGGGTCTTATTCTGCATATGGGCATAGTGAAGAAACCTACAATTCGACAGTATTGGAGTACAGACATCTTGTATAATACTCCAAACTATCGAATGGCCATGACCAGGACACGCTTTGAAATGATCCTGAAATTCATTCACTATAACAACAATGCACAGTGCCCGCCCCGAGATGCCCCAAATTTTGACCGCCTATACAAAGTCAGGCCAGTCATTGACCACTTTAGTGCCACATTTGCAGAGTCCTACATCCCTGATCAGAACATTGCAATTGATGAGTCTCTGATCAGTTTCAAAGGGAGGCTAAAATTCCGCCAATACTTGCCCAGTAAGAGGGCACGGTATGGCATTAAAATGTATAAACTGTGCGAGAGCAGCTCAGGGTACACCTATAAGTTTAGGGTGTATGAAGGAAGGGACACAAGGATTGAGCCCCCAGAATGCCCCCCAATCCTAGGAGTTAGTGGGAAAATAGTGTGGGACTTGCTGCACCCACTGCTGGACCAAGGTTATCATCTATACGTGGATAACTTTTACACCAGCATCCCACTCTTTAGGTGCCTCAGTTCCAGAGGAACTGCAGCTTGTGGGACAGTGCGCAAAAATCAAAGAGGCCTCCCTAGGGCACATATTGCACAGCCCCTCAGAAGGGGTGAGAGTAGGGCCGTCTGCAATGAAAATATGCTGCTGGTCAAGTATAAGGACAAGAGGGATGTCCTTGTACTGACCACAATTCATGGCAGCGGCAGCACCCCTGTCCCTCTGCGTGGCACCATTACAACTGCCCCCAAGCCAGACTGCATCTTGGCATACAATAAATACATGGGAGGGGTTGATCTATCTGATCAAGTCCTAAAGCCATACAGTGCCATGCGGAAAACAAGAGTGTGGTACAAAAAGCTGGTCGTGCACATCGTACAGATGGCAATGTATAATGCTTACGTGCTATCACGATGTGCAGGCCAGACAGGAACCTTCCTTGAGTTTCAGGAGGCAATTATCAAGACCCTGATATTTGGGGACCTAGAAGTGCCAGGCCCCAGTACTTCTGGAATGGAAGGTTCCCGTATTGTACCAGGGCAACATTTTCCCAGTCAAATCCCCCAAACTGCAAAAAAAGGGAAGAGCCAAAAAAAGTGCAGAGTGTGCTACAAAAGAGGAATAAGGAAAGACACCATTTATCAGTGTGACACCTGTCCCGAAAAACCTGGCCTGTGCATGAAGGAGTGCTTTAGGTTGTACCACACTTCTATGGATTATTAATTTTAGAATTTATTTTCCATGGAATATCACCTCCTTATACAGTCATGTACTTTCATCCTGTTATGCAGTAATTTCTGGAAAATAAATTAATGTCATACAAGTGGCGTCCAAATGTTTGCTATACAACTTGATAAATTTTTTAAGGGGTGCAATTTAACACTGAAGTCGTTTGTTGGGGGCTTCCACTATTCTGGCACTTCAGGGGCTCAGCACAAGCGACATTGTACCTGAAAACTATTACAGCAAAATCTGTCCTCTAAATATTGTTCTCTCTCACTGTGTGACCATACAGCAGTTTACACCCGCATGTGGGGCATTTCTTTAGTTGGGAGAAATTGATTAACAAATAGTGGATGCTTTTTCTCCTTTAACCCCTTGCGAGTATGAAAAATTTGAAGCTAAAGTGACATTTTATTGCAAAAAAATTAATTTTTCATATCCCAATGGTTTAAAATTTTGTGAAACTCCTGTAGGGTCCAAGTGTTCACTATACCCCTTGATAAATTCCTTGAGGGGTCTAGTTTCCAAATTGGGGTCACATTTTTTGGGGTTTCCACTGTTCTGGCACTTCAAGGCCTCTGCAAATGTGACATGGTAACTAAATCCTATTATAGCAAAATCTGCCCTCCAAATATTGTTCTCTCCCACTTTGTGACCATACAGCAGTTTACACCCGCATGTGGGGCATTTCTTTAGTTGGGAGAAATTGCTTAACAAATAGTGGATGCTTTTTCTCCTTTAACCCCTTGCGAAGATGAAAAATTTGGAGCTAAAGTGACATTTTATTGCAAAAAAATTAATTTTTCATTTTCATATCCCAATGGTTAAAAATTTTGTGAAACTCCTGTAGGGTCCAAGTGTTCACTATACCCCTTGATAAATTCCTTGAGGGGTCTAGTTTCCAAATTGGGGTCACATTTTTTGGGGTTTCCACTGTTCTGGCACTTCAAGGCCTCTGCAATTGTGACATGGTAACTAAATCCTATTATAGCAAAATCTGCCCTCCAAATATTGTTCTCTCCCACTTTGTGACCATACAGCAGTTTACACCCGCATGTGGGGCATTTCTTTAGTTGGGAGAAATTGCTTAACAAATAGTGGATGCTTTTTCTCCTTTAACCCCTTGCGAAGATGAAAAATTTGGAGCTAAAGTGACATTTTATTGCAAAAAAATTAATTTTTCATTTTCATATCCCAATGGTTAAAAATTTTGTGAAACTCCTGTAGGGTCCAAGTGTTCACTATACCCCTTGATAAATTCCTTGAGGGGTCTAGTTTCCAAATTGGGGTCACATTTTGGGGGTTTCCACTGTTTTGGCACTTCAAGGCCTCTGCAAATGTGACATGGTCACTAAATCCTATTATAGCAAAATCTGCCCTCCAAATATTGTTCTCTCCCACTTTGTGACCATACAGCAGTTTACACCCGCATGTGGGGCATTTCTTTAGTTGGGAGAAATTGCTTAACAAATAGTGGATGCTTTTTCTCCTTTAACCCCTTGTGAAGATGAAAAATTTGGAGCTAAAGTGACATTTTATTGCAAAAAAATTAATTTTTCATTTTCATATCCCAATGGTTAAAAATTTTGTGAAACTCCTGTGGGGTCCAAGTGCTCACTATACCCCTTGATTAATTCCTTGAGGGGTGTAGTTTCCAAAATGGGGTCACATTTTGGGGGTTTCCACTGTTTTGGCCCCTTGGGGGGTCTGCAAATGGAACATGGTGCCTGAAAACTGTTCTAGCATAATCTAACCTCCAAAATCCAATTAGCGCTCCGTCTGTTCTGAGTGCTGCCGTGTGCCCGTACATCAGGGTACCAGCACATGTGGGGTATTGTCATGTTCTGGAGAAATTGTGTAGCAAAATGTGTGGTGAAATTTCTCCTTTAACCCCTTGTGAAAATGAAAAATGTGGGGCTAAAATGACATTTTATTGTAAAAAAAGTAATTTTTCATTTTCACATCTCAATGGTAAAAAAATCAGTGAAACACCTGTAGGGTCAAAGTGCTCACTATACCTCTTAATAAATTCCTTGAGGGGTGTAGTTTCCAAAATGGGGTCATTTTGGGGGGGATTCTACTGTTCTGGCACTTCAGGGGCTCTCCAAATGCAACATGGTGCCTGAAACAGATTCCAGCAAAATCTGCCTTCCAAAAACCCAATAGCGCTCCTTCCGTTCTGGACCTTATAGTGTGCCCATACATCACTTTACATCCACATGTGGGGTATTTCTGTACTTGGGAGAAAATGTTTAACAAATTGTGGGGTGCATTTTTTTCTTTTAACCCCTTGTGGAAATGCAAAAATTGGGGTTAAAGCAACATTTTATAGAAAAAAATGTCGCTTTCCCTTTTCCTGGCCCAATTCTGTGAAACTCCTGTAGGGTCAAAGTGCTCACTATACCCCTTGATTAATTCCTTGAGGGGTGTAGTTTCCAAAATGGGGTCACATTTTGGGGGTTTCCACTGTTTTGGCACCTTGGGGGCTCTGCAAAAGGAACATGGTGCCTGAAAACTATTGTAGCACAATCTAGCCTTCAAAATCCAATTAGCGCTCCGTCTGTTCTGAGTGCTGCCGTGTGCCCGTACATCAGGGTACCAGCACATATGGGGTATTGTCGTGTACAGGAGAAATTGTGTAGCAAAATGTGTGTGCAATTTCACCTTTAACCCATTGTGAAGATGAAAAATATGGGGCTAAAATGACATTTTATTGTAAAAAAAGTAATTTTTCATTTTCACATCTCAATGGTAAAAAAATCTGTGAAACACCTGTAGGGTCAAAGTGCTCACTATACCTCTTGATAAATTCCTTGAGGGGTGTAGTTTCCAAAATGGGGTCATTTTGGGGGGGATTCTACTGTTCTGGCACTTCAGGAGCTCTCCAAATGCAACATGATGCCTGAAACAGATTCCAGCAAAATCTGCCTTCCAAAAACCCAATAGCGGTCCTTCCATTCTGGACCTTATAGTGTGCCCATACATCACTTTACATCCACATATGGGGTATTTCTGTAGTTGGGAGAAAATGCTTAACAAATTGTGGGGTGCATTTTCTCTTTTAACCCCTTGTGGAAATGCAAAAATTGGGGTTAAAGCAACATTTTATAGAAAAAAATGTTGCTTTCCCTTTTCTTGGCCCAATTCTGTGAAACTCCTGTAGGGTCAAAGTGCTCACTATACCCCTTGATTAATTCCTTGAGGGGTGTAGTTTCCAAAATGGGGTCATTTTGGGGGGGGATTCTACTGTTCTGGTACTTCAGGGGCTCTCCAAATGCAACATGGTGCCTGAAACAGATTCCAGCAAAATTTGCCCTCCAAAATCCCATTAGCGCTGCTTCCGTTCTTTACCCTACCGTGTGCCCATACATCAGTTTACATCCTCATGTGGGATAATTTCATACTCGGGACAAAGTGCATTACAGATTGTGGAATGTATTTTCTCTTTTAAACCCTAGGAAATGTGTAAATTCTAGTGGTAAATGAATATATTAGTGACAAAAATTGAAAAGTGTAAATTTGACCTCCATTTTGTTTTAATTGCTGTAGAATGCTGAAAGGGTTAAGAAACTTTCTAAATGCTGTTTTGAATTCTTTCAGGAGTGCAGTTTTGAGAATGGTGTGATTTATGGGGTTTCTATTAGAGAGGCCTTTCAAGGCGCCTTCAGAACTGAGCTGGTCCCTTGAAAAATGTGTTTTGGAAATATTCTTGAAAATTTGGAAAATTACTGCTTGACTTGTAAGCCTTATAATATCTAAAAAAAATGAAAGGGTGATTAAAATTTGATTGCAACATAAAGAAGAGGCATGATAAATTATATTTATGAAGAAATTTGGGTAGTATTACTTTCTATATGAAAGGCATGCAATTTCAAAGTTTGAAAACTGCATTATTTTCAAAATTTTTACCAAATCTCCTATTTTTTCATAATCAAAGACAAAACTTATCAACCAAAATTTACCACTGACATGAAGTACAATGTCTCACGAAAAAACAATCTCAGAATCACTTTGATAACTTAAAGCGTCACAAAGTTATTACCAAATAAAGTGACACATGTCAGATTTGAAAAATGAGGCCTGGTCCTTAACGCACTTTTGGGCTGTGTCCTTAAGGGGTTAAGAATGTTTATAAATAATATTATTGACAAGCACACACACATATACAGTGTGTATATATATATATATATATATATATATATATATATATAAATGTTAATATGAAATTTATTTAAATACCTATATACCTGTGCACACATTTTAACTAGGCTCTCTTGACATCTGCACTGGTTATGAGTCTGATCGTGTTCTTCTCTATCAAAGGAGCAGAACAGCAAAAGTAAAGAGAGTGCAGGATCCCATATAATGATATATACAACCATGCCCAAAGGACCACATTGACTATAATGACATCCATCACATTTTTGTCATAGGCAGCCTGACATTTTATAAATAAATAGAGCAACATAATGATTTATTTTGTCCAGCATTCTTTATGGAATCTGAAACGAAGGCTCCCAACAGAGTCTCCAATGCAGATATGAACAGAGTCTTAGACCAGGGCCCCAAGTATTGTAAACGCCGTGATTTGGCCACAGCGGAAATGCTGCAGCAAAAAATGTGGCATTTTACAGTACCTGGATGGGATTCTGGCTAATCCCATCCACACATTGCAGAAAAATATACGCAACGATTTCAAAACCCATTGCATTTTTGTAAATCTCAGCATGTTAATTATACAGTCCTACAGAAACGCTGGCATTTTCCGTATAGGTATAATAGGGACAGAAAATCACCAGAGGAAAACTGTGGACTTTCTGTGAAAAGCTCTGCTGAAAAAAACACAATGCGTTTCCGCTGTGGTCTTTTCCACAGCGCTTTTTTGCTGCTGCTCGCTATGTGGGGCCTTAGCCTTACACTGTTCAGCTATAAATTTAAAATGGCATGTGACAGATGAATTGAATAACTTTGCACAGGAGGATGAAGTAGTGTGTCAGTCTAATTTGTGTTTCCAGAGCTTATGTAGTGTAGTATCTGAGGTGTATAGTATGTGTAATATAGTGTCTTTGTACTGTATGTAGTTTCTGTACTATGCAGTATGTTTGTGCTGTAGGGTGCACATGTATTGGCTGAGTGTGGAGAGTATGTATGTGTTGGGAAGCACCTCAGGGTGAATCGTAAATAGAGGGTTTAGACTGGGGGCTGAAATTAGCTTTTGCCTGGAGTCTGAATTTCTTTTACAATCTGGTCGCATCAGAGGTCTAGATTGGGGTATTAATGCATTTAAGGGTATTTGTATGGAATCCAAATAAATTTTGTGGTTTGAATTTATTTAGCAATCGGATTTACTGTCTGAATTAATTCAGGAATTTGGTCTGGGGCCTGAATATATTTTCAGATCTGTTCTGGGATGTACAACAATAAACATTTGTTAGGCTGAAGCTCCAGTTACCCTCTGCTGACTTTCTGTCCGTATTATACAGAACTGTTTTTGAAAACACAGCATTTCTACTGCAGAATTTTTTCTGCATTGTGTGGATGGGATTATCCAGAATCCCATCCACTTTGCAGGTACTGTAAATGCAGCACTTTTTGCTGCGGCATTTCCACTGCGGCCAAAACGCTGCATATTCACAATGTAGGGCCCCAGCCTAACGCACAGCCCAGCACAGATTAAATAAACAGTATTTTGCAGTATTCTATTATATTAAGGGTGTTATGTGCCCTCAAATGCTGAGGAACAGTGGTGTAAGTACAGCCGTAGCAGTTGTAGTAGCTGTCACAGGGCCCGCAACCTTAGGGGGCTCGGTAGGCCCCTGCTGCTTTTTTTTTTTTTTTTTTAAGGTCGTTACCTGCTGGTGTAACCCCAGCAGGTAACGGGCCCTATTTACTTACCGATCCCTACTCCTGCTCACAGTTGTCTCGCTTCCCCTTCTGCCCTTCAGGGAAGGCGGCCGTGAGCAGGAGTAGGGATCTGTAAGTAAGGCAGCAGAGACCTTCTGTTGGAATAAGGAGTGTGATTTTTGCAGTGCTCCTTTGAAAGTAGTTGATAAATGTACAGTAAATTTATTTTGTGTTCTTGTCTGGTCTACAATATTAATTTAGTACTTCTTTCTATTACAGTTGCTATCAGGATAGCATGTTATGTTAATAGATTAGAGCGCTGTAGTGCACTATGGTATCAATAGTGCAGTGCACCGGCTTAACAGAGGAGAAATGTTACATCAAAACTTTGACATACGTAGTATTTGTGTCACCTTAACTGATGCAGCAAGTATGTCCTTAAATCAACTAGTGTGCCCATATGTAGATCTGGTAAATGTTCAGGGAAGAGAGCATGGTATTGGGGGGCAGAAGGCTACCCCTATTTATAGAGCTATTCAATTTTTTTCTTTTCTATTCTATTGTTTTAGTCCTCACATGCCAATTGAAGGTGCTTTTGGCAGCAGGTAGAGGAGAGCATTGGCACACTGACCAGTCAGCAGGTACATAACCCTACATGCTGCATTGCACTGTAATGCATTGTATGTTCTGACAACTCTCTTGCCTCTTGTTTAGCTGTTTATATTGTGCACATAAATGCTTATTGATATTATAATATAGATGTCTGCAATTCTGTGGTAAGCAAGATGAAACACATTAGGGCTCAAGTATACTAAGATTATTATTATCATTATTATTATTATTATTAATAATAATAATTATCTATTTGTCATCAAAAAGATCCAGAATGTGCCAAACCTTAACCAAATTATTAAATTATTGGAAATATGTATATTTTGTGTAGATTCTAATTTTGATGCACACTCAAAATTAATGTAGTGCTGAATATGTTAGTGCTTTATGTGTGCATTCAGAACAGTAAAACTTCAGTTCATCTTTATTAATCCAGAGTTACACAAAAAAATTGCCTGTGACATTATTACACACGCTTCTCATTATTATGGCCTGCTCCCCCAGATTTGTGTAGGCCCTTGGGTTACAGAAACTCAGGGAGTCCCTTTGACGTGTATCTTATTAGGTTGGAGTGTGTTCCTCTATAATGCCTAAAATTGGGTGGAACACCTGCTGTAGGTGTTCTATAAGTTTCAACCTTTGCATTCAATAAAGTAAATCTGCCCCTTACTGCCCCATATAATATAATGGCCCTTTATTCCTTCCACTCACCCCCTTCATGATGTTGTTTTACAGGGCCCCAGGAAGCAAGCAGTGAGTATTGATACCATAATAACTCACCGTGCTTATCTCCCCTGACTCCCCGCTCCTCTCTGCTTTGGTGGCACACATAACCCTATCAATACTACAGTAGGGAAGTGGGTAAGAGCAGCGACTAATTATGAAATCCATACTCATTGCTTGCTTCCCATTACCAGTGCAATAAGCAGAGTTAGTGGCATTAACCCATCTACTCCATTTGACCACCAAATTTCATTAAACAGATTTCATTAAAGGGAAATATTTATTCTTAATTTTTCTTGTCTAAACCTGGCGTGTCTTATAGTCAGACACATCTTAGCATCCAAAAATACTGTAAAAACTGGACACTTTCAGCTACTGATCAGCTATCAGTGGTTCTTTACTAAAATTAGTTGAATACCACTGGACTAGTGGTCCTTTGGACCCCCTCTGTAGTCAGGGTTCAAGTGAGACTGCTACCTCTGCACCCCCGTAGCTGTTTCTCTGTTAATATGTTATATCATTTTTGACCAAGCCAGATTTCTAGTGTGAGTTATAGTAAATTTGTCTGGCTGAGGCATGCCAAACCCAGACCACTTTGTTCTCCATTCACTTTTGTAATAAGTAGCCAGCGGGACAGTGCGGCTTGGACTGATACGTAAGCATTGACCTGGAGTAGGAACTTCCAATACTGCTGCTTATTTTAGCTACTCACCAGGCGTGGTGCATGATGCTTAAATAAGCGCCCTCTCGCTGTCTTTCGTGCCCCTGTGTATCTTTGTTTACACTGCTGCTGTGGCCAGGGAGCTCTAAAAGATCAAGGGAGATGGCAGGGACAGCCAACATGGTGCCGATGTACCTGTAGCAGGAACTCGCTATGAGAAAATTATATCGATGGGCACCTCCATATGGCCCACATTGAGGATTCCGTAGCTAATGAAACAACTCTCCTGATCTCCTCTGATGGCACATACCTGCCAACTTTCAAAGCATTGAAAGAGGGACAGTATGCATATCACAGCAAATTTACATGTAAAATCCACCTCCAGCTTCACCCACTTTCATTTTGGCTCTACCCATTCCCATCAATGTCTCTTTGTGAGTCCACACAATGTAATGTCCCTATAGTGGCCCCCTCCAGTTGCCCCCACAGTAAACAGTCCCACTCCAGTGGCCCCCACAGCATACAACTCCCCTTCAGTTGTCCCAACAATACACAATCCTCCTCCAGTTGTTCCCACAGTATACAGTTCCCCACCAGGTGCCCCCACAGTATACAGTCTTCAGGAGTAAGAGACAGAGGATGAATGGTGAAGCAGGGAGCAGACTGCTTCATGCTTCACCATTGTATTCAACTCATCTGCAGATGAGTTGAAGTCAAGACGTACCTCCGAAAACCCAGACAGGACCCAGACAGTAGTGGAAAAAATAAATTTAGCAATGGATTAAATCAAATATATGTTTTGGTGTAGATGCCTTCTGGTTTACCTATGAGTACCAGGTCCAAAAATTCAATAGATACATCTTTGGATTGGCCACTGACTGTGATACTCCAATCATTATAATTCAAATGTTTAGTAAATTCGGAAAAAGGACTCATGTGAGCCCTTCCAAATGAATAGCAAGTCATCAATGTATCTTTTGTAGTAGATGATGTTATTAGTCCAGGAATGTAAGTTCTGGATGTATAGCTCTTCAAAGCGTCCCATAAAGCTGTTTGCATAACTGGGCGCGAAACGCATCCCTATAGCGGTGCCCCGTGTCTGCAAGTTTAATTTTGATTCGAACGAGAAAACGTTATGGTCTAATATGAACCTGATATTGTCCAGAATAAAGATTTTTGGTCAGAGGGCATCTGATGGTCCTGTTCTAGGGTTTTGGATATAATTTCCAGACCTTTCTGGTGGGGGATATTACTATACAAGGCCGTAACATCCAGGGTTGCCCAGATGTAATCTGATTCCCAGTGGACGGTTAGCAGGTCTATAATCACATTAGTGGAATCCTTCAAATATGAAGGGAATTGGGCCACATATTTTTGTAGTTGAAGATCCACGTATTGGGAGAGGTTTCTAGTCAAAGAGTTGACCCCCAAGATAATGGGCTTTCTTGGTTGATTGGCCAGATCCTTATGTACTTTCGGTAGATAGTAAAAGAGAGCTAATGTTTAGTTAATTGTTAGAAACGCTTTCTCTTTGTCCGTTAGAATACCGTTTGCATGAGCCCTCGTGATAAGTCTATGGTAATCATTGGAATGTAAATTTGAGGGGTCAGTTGAAAGTATTTGGTAATAGATGGAATCTGACAGAATACATATGGCTTCTTTGATGTATTGAGATCTATTTTGTATGACTGTACCCCCCTTTATCCGCATTTCTTATCACTATAGATCTGTTGTCTTTAAGGGATTTTAGAGCTGTTTTTTCTTTGCAACTAAGGTTGAAATTTTTCTTAGATTATCTGTTGGAGTGAGAATTGTTTTGGAAACTTCTGAAGTCTGCAGCCACCAGTGAGTAGAAGGTTTCTATGTTGCTGCCCTTGTGGTGTATTGGATAAAAAAGTGGATTTAGGTTTAAGGTTGGTGGTGAGAGGTGTGGGAGTTAATAACAGAATTTTACTACTGGTAGGGATTACAGTGGAAAAAGTGGAAATAGGTTTGATCTTGTTGGTTATTGCAAAATGGTGGGTAAGGGTTAACTTCCTAATGTAAGTGTTAAGGTCAATGAACAAGTTGAGATTGTCTAGTTTCTGATCTGGCCAAGAAGAAAGCCCTTTTGATAACTGTATTCCTGCTTCGGTTAGGATATGAGAGGAGAGGTTGAAGATGTTCCTTTTTGCTTTTGGGCTTTTCAGTTTTACTGAGGGTCTTAGTACTTCATCTGCTCCCTCTGAGTCTTTTGCCATGTCTTCTTTTGATTGATTGTGGTCTAATTTCCTAATAACTGATCTGTTTCAGGTATGGATGGATCAATAAGTGCTAGAAAACCACAATAAATGTTGTGTATCCTATAAAATGTTGTTTTTGGCATACTCTGTGTTGAGGCTGAACCCCTCCCCCTAAGGGGAGTCTCCTTCAATCACATCCCTATAAAGTGTATCACATGCAGACATGGTCTTTACATTATGCCTATTATACACTTGAAAAAGGGGTTATAAACCTCAAAACGTGTTGTGTCTTTGAGCTATTTAATAAAGATAAACAGATTGGAAAGCGCTGATGTTCTTCTCTGATTTTTTTCCTTGGGGATTTCCACTGCTTCCCCCCCAGCATCATACTATTATCCCACCTGGATCTGGAGCTTCCAGGCACACAGAGGTCCTGCAGCTTCCTACAACACTGATTATTTTGATGCCTGTATAGTGGTTGCAACTGACCATGCTGTGCACTCTCTCCTATTACCACTGTTCCTGCGGAGAACTACTAAAATTGCCATCAAACTGTATTACGCTAGGTGCCGCTCGGTGTGTTGTTTTTGTTGCCTTTAGAAGGACCCAGAATCCTGGACTGTCCCGCTGAATCTGGGACCATCTGGCACCATGAACTACCATAAAGCACCTTAAGTACATGGTACTACAGAGGCAGGGGGATCAGAACTGCTTTAACCTGAACTCTGAATTTGTGGTTCACATTGCAGAAAAGCTGCTCTTTTTGTTGCAGATTTTGTTTTTTTGAGCCAAAGCTAGCAATGGATTGAGCAGAAGGAAGAATTATATTTTGCTTACATTTCCCATTCCTTCTGTAGCCACTACTAGGTTTGGCTCAAAAAAAATGCGCAACTAAATCTGCAACAAAAAAGCAGCATTTCCACAACACGTGTTTTCCTGAGCCTAAAATAAGCTTTGTACCCTTAGGAACCCTCAAGTGATCAGTTGGTCCATTTGCTATTTACCTGATCAAAGCCAAGAGAGTGAATTTATCCTATTAGCTAAGGCCCCACATAGCAGGCATCAAAGGAAAATGCATTGCGGGAAAAACTGCTGCGGAAAAACATTTGTAATGTCTTTGCCCGTTCAGGCCTCTGCGCCATCCTCCGGTCGCAGGCTACGGCACAGGAGGCATGTCCGGCTATCATTCCTTGCTTTAGGTTCTTGTTGTACTCAGTCTGAACACTGTCCTATTCCCTCACCTCTGTAATTGATTTTCCACCACACCCATCTTTTATACCTTGGTTTCCCTCTGCTCCTCTAATAGTTAATTTTAGCCTTACCTGTGTGATTGGCAGCCTAAATTCCTATCAGGTCTGGGGAAGGTTCTTCCTTCCTATTTATTGTTTGCTCACATTCACCTTGGCGCTTGCTATTGCCTAGTGCGTGCTGGCTATTTACTCTTTGCTGTTTGTTATCTATGTATTCCTGACCTCTGGCTTTACTTTTGACTATTCTCTCGGATTTTGATTCTGTACTGCGCTGCTCGATTGGTACCAACTCCCTGGCTAGCTGATCTCCCTTTTGTTGTTGTTTCTCTTTTCTGTGTTCTGTGTCATCACTTATATTAAGAAAGGACTGCCACCCAGTTGTCGTCTGTCGCCTAGGGCAGTTCAGGCAAGTAGGCAGGGATACGGGGAGGTTCAGCTTAGGGCTCACTGTCTTGTCGTGCTCCTCCCCCCAGGGGTTACCAGCAGCTACCGGGGAATTGCTCTTCTAGCAATTCCCTTACACCCTTACAGCATTGCAGTTTTTCCTGCACAGCTTTTCACAGAAAGTCCGCTCAATGGTTTTGGAAATTGACGGAAACTGCGGAGTTTACGCTATGTGGGGCTTCAGCCTGAAATGGTGAACTCACAGTTTTGAGATTTGGATTTACTACCTGGTTAGTGGTTGCATTTCCAGTTTCAGGAATGATTTGTGCTCCAGCCTGCTTAGTAAACTCAGGCAGGTGTTTGAGTGTTTTCTGTGTTCTGTTTATTATTTTGTTTGTGGTGGTTTTTCCAAGTTGAACTGAATGCACTAATCTAAGTATGGGATGAATGCGCCTTCTGCTGTGCTTTGCTGCCCTCTTGTGGCCTAATGCATTACAACAATTGTTTGATGCTATATTGGATAGGCCACTCTACATATTCTAGTTATGTTCATGATGGTTAGAGTCTGGATACATCTACTATAGACCAAAAAGTCTGTCTTCACTGTAAAATATTGGCATGGGAATATATAGGGAATTATTGTTGGTATGAATGTACATGCCCCCCCCTAAAGCAATTTTCAGTGATGTCACATATTAATGTTATGCCTTACATTCCCATTATAATGGTGGAAGATTTCAATCATTTCATTCATCCATATTGGAGTTTGGAGCAGGTGACAGCTCGGAGCCCGTTGACACCTTTTGGAGAACTGTTGGGGATAATGTAACTTTTTGGTTTGTGATTCATTTATCATTCTATGTCCCACAATGTGCTCTCTTTTATCAATATGGTCCTAGGAACAGAGGATATTATACAAGTGCATTCTATTAAATATATACAGAGATCTCTTGGATGACTTCCTGCTGCTAGTGAAGTTAAATCCCTTTTTGTTCCCTACGCTCTTTCAACATCTGTGGTCATTAAGTTCTTTTTGGCTGCAGGTAATAGAGTATGTCAGTGTGGAAACTCCTATACAAGATTATTTTATTTTAGATTTGACAAGGAGTCAGTTGCTTTTGGGTTGTACTGTGGGATGCCATGAAGACCTTTATGAGGGTTTTTCTTATTCAAGAGGTTAGAAAGATTAAACTTAAGAATTTAAGCCCTTTAAACCTATCAATTTAAGAATCTCCACAACTAAAGGGTACCTAAGTTTTCATGAGAAGCTGAAATATGTGCGGGGTCTTGCTGGTCAGTCTGTTCTATGACTAAATACATGGTGCCCTATCAGTTTTCATTCTCTCCTCTCACCTCACCTTTTCTGTCTTGTTGCTAGGGATGTAATTCCCTGGTTACAAAACAGTGAACTTATAATTAGTTAGAAGGTATGCACCTAGTGGCAGGAACTTTAGAAAGGTGTTTCAGGCAAAAAACAGAAACATTTTTTTTGAAGTGTATTATATGTTGATCCAGAATCACATGCTCTATGAAATGAGACTAAGTTTTCTGAAAAGTTAGTGCTCATTGATGGAGAAGGAGTTTGTGGAGAGGGGGGATCCCTGGTCAGTGGTGCAGGATGTCTGTTCTGTGCACTAATTGGTGCCGGCAAAATCTAAGAAATATTTTCAGCAGCAGATATTACGATAAGAGAAAAAAAGGTGGGTCACCTGTTGGTCCTGATAGCTAGGGCACAACAAGTTTCTACATGAAGCTCTTCTGCATTGAAGAATGAGGAGGGAGTTATGGTATATAACACCCCGCAGGTAGTGTACCTGTTTCATTAATTTTATACTATCTTTTATTGATCCAGGTTGACTCTCGATGGGTAACAGATTGCTTAATACTAAGAGAATGTTGGCCTCCCCACACTTTCAGAGGATGATAGAGAGATAGTGACAGTTAGAGCAGTGTCATTGATGGACAAAAAAAAAGTCCAGGTCAGATGGCATTCCAATGGGGCTGTATAAGCAGTTTGGGTTTTTTTTGCTTCCCAAACTAGTTTTTTTTTTTAATGCCTCCGAAGTAGAAACTTTGCCTGTTTCAGAAATTAGTAGTACTCCTGTACTCTCTAATGTAGAAAAGTAGGGTGCCAGAAGAGATCTTTTTGCAGTCAGCACTAGTGGAAAAAGATCCACAGCACTCCCAATTGTTATGGTGTAATTTTATTGACATAAAACACCAGGCAGACAGTTGAGACAATGAAGAGTGTATAAGTATAGATCACATAAATCTGAACGTTATGGTCGAGTCTGACCTTCTTCGGCAGATTTCAATGATAAATATTAGCATGAATAGTAGTAGTCCCAATACTGATATAAAACAACACATGAACATAAAATGTTCTTATACAGACAAAATATGGAAAAATATAAAAACCTAATCCCATCCAAATACAGAGTATGATATTGAAATAAGTTGTACAGTATCACGTCCCAAGGCTAGTATATGACTAAATATAGGAGAGTCACTCACTAATTTTATATGGACGTATAAAAATTCAAATCTTTATTAAATAAACTTAAAAGATACACATTGGGTGCACAATATTAATTAATAGGCTCTAATCGCTTAAAATTTACATAGAAATCAGAGAGAGTTGTGCATAGCATTCATTTCCATGGATATACCAACTTTATATGTATAGCTGTAAAGTAACTACAAACCTACAGCTACTGTATATGTATATGTACAGGTATGTATATGTGTTTGGATTTCTTATGCATTCCTCATGTGTGTATACAGTGAGGAAAAAAAGTATTTAGTCAGCCAATTGTGCAAGTTCTCCCACTTAACCCCTTCAGGTCTGAGCCCAAAAGTGCGTTAAAGACCAGGCCTCATTTTTCAAAACTGACATATGTCACTTTATATAGCAATAACTTTAAGACGCTTTAACGTGCACAAGTGATTTTGAGACTGTTTTTTCGTGAGATATTGTACTTCATGTTAGTGGTAAACATTGATCAATATTTTTGTATTTATTTATAAAAATATAGGAAATTTGATGAAAATTTTGAAAAAAAAAATCGCAATTTTCAAAATGTGAAATGCTCTGCTTTTCAAACATTTTACAATACAATACCAATTACAATTACAACAATTACAATACCACCCAAATAAGTTAAGAAATATTATCTTTTATTTTATATGTCCCACTAGGACACCTGAACCAACGATAGTCTAATCGCTGATTCAGCACTATAGCCTGCAATACACGTGCCAGGGGCGGCAACATGGCGGAACCCCTTGGATGCCACGGTCATATTTGACCGCGGCATCCAAGGGGTTAAAACCCCAATCGGCGCTGAGCGCCGATCGGAGGTTAAGGAGCAGGGTGTTAGCTGTCAGTTACAGCTAACACCCTCTCCCGATGCCCCCTGCGGCACTCAGTGCCGCTAGCAAAGACTTAAAATGCCGTGGTCGTTATTGACCACGGCATCTTAAGGGTTAAACAGCGGGGATCGGTGTTATCACTGGTTCCCACTGTTGCAGCGGGAGCCTGGCTGTTAAATACAGCCGAGCTCCCGCGGTGATCGCACGGGCTCTGCTTCTGAGCCCGCTCGATCACCATCACGTACCTGTACGTGGGGATGCGGTAACTAACCACATTCTCCCACGTACATGTACGTGAGAATGTGTGAAGGGGTTAAAAAGATGAGAGAGGCCTGTAATTGACATCATAGGTAGACCTCAACTATGAGAGACAAAATGAGAAAACATATCTAGAAAATCACATTGTCTGATTTTTTAAGAAATTATTTGCAAATTATGGTGGAAAATAAGTATTTGGTCACCTACAAACAAGCAAGATTTCTGGCTCTCACAGACCTGTAACTTCTTCTTTAAGAGGCTCCTCTGTCCTCCACCCATTACCTGTAGTAATGGCACCTGTTTGACATTGTTATCAGTATAAAAGACACCTGTCCACAACCTCAAACAGTCACACTCCAAACTCCACTATGGTGAAGACCAAAGAGCTGTGGAAGGACACCAGAAACAAAATTGTAGTCCTGCACCAGGCTGGGAAGACTGAATCTGCAATAGGCAAGCAGCTTAGTGTGAAGAAATCAACTGTGGGAGCAATAATTAGAAAATGGAAGACATACAAGACCTCTGATAATCTTCCTTGATCAGGGGTTCCATGCAAGATCTCACCCCATGGGGTCAAAATGATCACAAGAACGGTGAGCAAAAATCCCAGAACCACATGGGGGGACCTAATGAATGACCTGCAGAAAGCTGGGACTAATGTAACAAAGGCTACAGTCAGTAACACACTACGCTGCCAGGAACTCAGATCCTGCAGTGCCAGACGTGTCCCCCTGCTTAAGCCAGTACATATCCAGGTCCGTCTGAAGTTTGCTAGAGAGCATTTGGATGTTCCAGAAGAGTATTGGGAGAATGTCATATGGTCAGATGAAACCAAAGTAGAACTGTTTGGTAGAAACACAACTCGTCGTGTTTGGAGGAGACTGAATGCTGAGTTGCATCCAAAGAACACCATACCTACTGTGATGCATGGGGGTGGCAACATCATGCTTTGGGGCTGTGTCTCTGCAAAGGGACCAGGACGACTGATCCGTCTACATGAAAGAATGAATGGGGCCATGTATCGTGAGATTTTGAGTGCAAACTTCCTTCCATCAGCAAGGGCATTGAAGATGAAACGTGGCTGGGTCTTTCAGCATGACAATGATCCCAAGCACACCGCCAGGGCAATGAAGGAATGGCTTCGTAAGAAGCATTTCAAGGTCCTGGAGTGGCCTAGCCAGTCTCCAGATCTCAACCCCATAGAAAACCTTTGGAGGGAGTTGAAAGTCTGTGTTGCCCAGCGACAGCCCCAAAACATCACTGCTCTAGAGGAGATCTGCATGGAGGAATGGGCCAACGTACCAGCAACAGTGTGTGCCAACCTTGTGTAAACTTACAGAAAACATTTGACCTCTGTCATTGCCAACAAAGGATATATAACAAAGTATTGAGATGAACTTTTGTTTTTGACCAAATACTTATTTTCCATAATTTGCAAATAAATTCTTTAAAAATCAGACAATGTGGTTTTCTGGATTTGTTTTCTCATTTTGTCTCTCATAGTTGAGGTCTACCTATGATGTCAATTACAGGCCTCTCAAATCTTTTTAAGTAGGAGAACTTGCACAATTGGTGGCTGAATAAATACTTTTTTTTCTCCACTGTATATGTGTATATATATATATATATATATATATATATATATATATATTTTGTGTACCCTATGTTTATTTATTTATTTATATGTACATTTTTCTAGTAAGATTCACAAATGATACATTATATACGCTATATACGTTTTTACTCTTTTTTTTTATTTATTTTTAGATTTAATTATTGCACTTGAAAAAGGGATACTTTTTTGCCCAAACGCGTTGTGCTTTTAATGAATAATGTGAGAACTACAGTTCAACCATATGTGACTATAAGCCCTGATTGTCCAAGCGCGCGTATTGTCCTGCCAATTCCTTGGTTCCTATCCAAGTCTATTGCAAAGTATGAGTCTTGTTCCCTGGATGCAGGAATATATAGAAGCTAGCAGCATGGAGGACTTATCATTAAATTTGTATAGATGGATTGTTTTGTTTCTGGTAACAGTTTAGGTTTGTTTTACTGACTGCTTGGTACCTGGGGTGTTGAACCAGTCAATTTTTCATCACCTTTGTTTAACATTTGTAGAAATACAGTGGTAATTCAGTTCAGGTCTTTTATCATTATTCTGCTATGTTACGTCCATCATTGTTCCTCTGGTTATACAAAGGCACATCATGGATTGACATGAATTCTTTTGTAAAGACTACAAAAAGGTACAGGATTAGAATTATACAGCCTGAGGGAAACATACTTTAATCAGACTGAATAATAACACCTAATCTTTTCGAGGTTTGGACAAAAGTATGCATTTTGAGCTGTGAGGTTGTGACTTTGTATTGGTAGTCTAAGGCCAGAGGCCCACGTTGTGAAAATGCAGCATTTTTGTAAATCACAGTATGTCAATTATACCTACAGAAATGCTGGCATTTTCCGTATAGGTATAATAGGGGCAGAAAGTCCGCAGAGGAAAACTCTGCGGCCTTTCTGTGAAAAACGCTGCAGAAAATAATGCAATGCCTTTCTGCTGCAGTCTTTTCCGCAGAGTTTTATTTGCTGCGGCTCACTACGTGGAGCTAAAGGTGTATTTGGACTCTCCATCTATAGCCATTATCAACTTCTTTGGTTAATTCTGGGTGTAGTTGTACACTAGTATTTTGTTGTTCTGGTTATGTTTTAGTAATAAACCTTGTGTTTGTTTCTTCCCAGGTTCCTGTCCATGCCTGGTGTGGATCATGGGGCACTTGTATGCATGCTTAAGTGGCCATTCATGCAGTTTTCTTGTCGAACAGGTTTCAGTTTGGTTTTCGACATGATGTTGGCATTTTATATTGGATTGACTTCTGGGGTATGTTGTGAAACCAGGGAGTACCAGAGTTCCACAAATACCCTCAGCTTTACCATGTATTGTGTTATCCTTCATTTAGGGGGAAACAATCTTGAGGTATATCCTTTCCAAGTCTTTGTCATTGATGTTAAGTGCGATCTTCTCTGCGTCTGGACAATATTCCACAGCTCGATTACAATTTGGTCTGACATGGTGCTTCATAGGCAGTGGCGATTGGTTCACACTGTTGTGTTTCTCAGTCAGACTTGCATAGAGTTGAACTGGGCAATTTCTGGATGTGTGTGTGTGATAATCTGGAGAGTTGATTGTATAGGAATGATGATGTCAACTTTTATGATGTCCGCATTGATTCATGGAGCACGGCTGAACAAAAATTACTTAATAGTAGTAAAACTATCTTTAATAAAGGTCTATTTAAAAAAAAAGTCACTTTGTAAGGACCCATAGTATGAATTAACATGTTATTTTGCCGCATGAAAATTGTGGGGAAAAAACCCAAAAAATTGTGGTGAAATTGCTTGCTTGGCCTCTCTCCCCAAATTTGTAAAAGCTAATCAGTAAAACATAACTTTTCTTGCAAAAATCAAGCCCCCATACAACTACATTGATGAAAAAAATTATTAAATGTATGGCTATGGAAAACCAATAAAAGCTAGATATTTGCTGAAGTATATTTCATATTAACTTCACAATCCCATAGTAATCTTATTTAGGCTAAGGCCTCACCTAGTGTCCCACAGCAAAAAAAGTGCTGTGGGAAAAATGGGGGCAGTAACGCATCGCAGTTTTTCCTGCAGTCCTTTTCACAGAAAGTCCTCAGAGGTTTCCTCTGTGGACTTTCTGCTTCAATTATACCTATAGGAAAACCGCCGGTGTTTCCGTAGGTATAATTGACATGCTGTGATTTCCAAAACCTCAACGGTGGGGATGGGATTCACTAGAACTGTGACTGTAAAACGCCGTGGTTATTTCTGTGGCATCTTTGTCACAGGAAAACTGCAGCGTTTACGCCACATGGGGCCCCAGATTCTATGCGATTGATTTATTATCAGCTTAGGAAAAAGACTTCATGGCAAGACTTTGAGTTTGATGGCATATGTAATTTAAAACTAAGACTGAACTTGCATTGTTTGTGTATAGGTAGAACATGGGCCTACAGAGTCAAATCCTCTAGTGAACTCAACATACCCACATTGAAGCTGCATCACCAGGATTCCTCCTTTATATAAAAATAATCAAAGAGACTTTGTACCCCTGGCCCTATCCTCAATGGTTGATACCTGCTGCAAGGAATTTGTGTCACTTGCTGTGTAACACTCACCATAATATAAAAGCAAAAAAACTAATTCTTTGCGCTTCACAAAACAAATTGGCGGATGTAGATAAAACAAATAAATGGATCACAACCCTCAAAAGGTCAGACCTCAACACTAAAGCGCTCTGTGTCTGAATCACTTTAATATAATCCACAAGTGCAGCAATCAAAAGTGAAAGCGCTTAACTCCGTAGAGAGGTGTCTGATCTCTAGTAGAGACAAAAAGCATCTGACGCATTTCGGAGAAAACGTTCTTCATCAGGGATTCTGCCTCTTCTCTTCCAATCCTCTTCAAATAACGCCTGATTAGTTTCTACACTGAGTGGTGGATCATGGGAGATATAGTTTTTTCACAAACATCTTCATTATCTATATTTTTGTTTAGCCATATTATTCAACCATATTGTTCACAAGTTCATATAAATGTCTCTTAATTCCCATCACAATATTAAAATGACAAACCATAAAACGCAATCATTACAAAAAAAATAAATTAATTAATTAAAAAAATATTTTTTTAAAATGTAAACAATTCAATCTCACTATTTAACCCTACTGGTACCAAGGTATCCAAATTAAATATCCAGGATTCCGCTAATGGCATTCTATGAATAAAGTTGCCTCCCCTGCAATCTGGTTTAATACGTTCAAGGCCACAAATGGAAGTGGATTAAACAGAATGGAAACATCTAAGTGTTTCCTTTATATTTTCCATATCCTTTCAATCCACTACTGACTTTGTCTCCGCAGCAAAATCCGCAACAAAAAACGCTGCGTTTCTGCATCCTGCGGCTTCAGCCTTAATAATTTTTCTCGACACCCTCCACATTCCTTGCATGGATAGAAACCAGGTGGCTGTAAAAAAAAAAAATATTTACAGATTTGTTTTTCATTTCCCTTCCTTGGATTGTTGGGACCACCAAGTTCTAGCGATCCGTACTACAAACGATGACGTCACCTCCCTAAGGAGTTAAGCGTTTTCACTTTTGGGTTGAAGCCGCCGACCAGGGCTTCCCCAGTATTGGACATATACAACAGAAGCTGCATAGCAGTGGAGGATCGTGGAGAGGAACATTGAGGCTAAAGCCCCAAATTGTTGCGGAAACAGAGTGGTAAAAAACACTGCGTTTTACAGTACCTGGAAAGTGATTGAGATTCTGACTACTCCCAGCCACGCATTGCAGAAAAAATCTGCTGTAGAAAAGCTGCTTTTCAAAACATGTCAATTATACCAGCTGAAACAAAGATATTTTCCCTATAGATTTAATAAGGGAAGAAAATCCCCTGAGAAAAATGTAATGAGAAACGCTGCAGAAAAAAATGTGATGCGTTTTCGGGGCAGTTTTTCTGCAGTGTTTTTTTAACTGCATTTTGCTATGTGGGGCCAAGCCTGAGGAAGGACAAGCTGTTACCTGTTGGAGCACAATACACACTGAGTTATTAATCAAGTGGACACACATTTTATTGAACTTTTTGAATTGACACTTTGGTCTGTGGAGCCCAGCAGTGGCAATTGTAGCGATTTATGTGTATTGAAGTGCTATGGTATATGGTTTGTTTGAAAAATACTATATATTTTATAAGGACTGGGAGTTTTGATTGATGCACTTTATACTGTTTAATAAAGTAATTCAGACAAAGTTCATTTATTTGGCTAAGGCCCCATGCAGCAAATCACTGCAAAAAAACACTGCAGAAAAGACCGTGGCGCACCGCTTTTCACATTATACCTATAGGGAAACTGCCGGCATTTCCGTAGGTATAATTGACATGCTGCAATTCGCTACTTTGCAGGCACTGTAAAACTCTGTTTTTTTCCACAGCATTAACGCCACGTTGGGCCCCGGCCTTACTATTTTGGATCACTAGACTTGCTCCAAGCTTTCTTAGTTTTATGTTTTCTTTGAACGCTATTTTTTCATGGCATCTATATCATGTATAATATTAGTCCAGGGCCCTGCACATCTACGGTTGCATACTGCTATTTCCTCAATTAGCTTACTCTGCATGTTATATCTACAGTTAGGTCCATATATATTTGGACACAGACACAAATTTAGTTTTTTTTACCTGTTTAGTGAAATATATTCAAGTTATAGTTATAACTTTCATTCGAGGGTATCCACATTAAAATTGGATGAAGGGTTTAGGAGTTTCAGCTCCTTAGCCTGTTTTTAAAGGGACCAAAAGTAATTGGACAATTGACTCAAAGGCTGTTTCATGGGCAGGTGTGGGAAATTCCTTTGTTATGTCATCCTCAAGCAGATAAAGGCCTGGAGTTGATCTGAGGTGTGCTGCTTGCATTTGGAAGATTTTGCTGTGAAGAAAACATGCCATCAAAGGAGCTCTCCATGCAGGTGAAACGAGCCATCCTTAAGCTGCAAAAACAGAAAAAACCCATCCGAGAAATTGCTACTATATTAGGAGTGGCAAAATTTACAGTTTGGTACATCCTGATTAAGAAAGAAAGCACTGGTGAACTTATCAATGCAAAAAGACCTGGACGACCACGGAAGACAACAGTGGTGGATGATTGCAGAATAATTTCCATGATGAAGAAAAACCCCTTCACAACAGCCAACCAAGTGAACAACACTCTCTAGGATGTAGGCGTATCAATAGCCAAATCTACCATAAAGAGAAGACTGCATGAAAGTAAATACAGAGAGTTCACTGCACCGTGCAAGCCACTCATAAGCCTCAAGAATAAGAAGGCTAGATTGGACTTGTATGTCGAAGGCGTGGTACAGCTCATGATCCAAAGCATACCACATCAACTGTAAAACAGCGGAGGCAGTGTGATGGCTTGGGCATGCATGGCTGCCACTGGCACTGGGTCACTGGTGTTTATAGATGATGTGACACAGGACAGAAGCAGCCGGATGAATTCTGAGGTATTCAGAGACATACTGTGTGCTTGCAGCACTTTCCTCTCTGCTTGCTTCGTGCGGAAACCATACGGACCCCATTATAGTCTATGGGGTCCGTGGGTTTCCCAGGTAAACCACTTTTTTATGTGTATAGGTTTCCATTTGGGGGGTCCCCAAGCGGACTACCCGAACGGAAACCTGTACGCAGATGTGAACTGGGCCTTAGAAAAATGTTGGCTCTGTCCAAATATTTATGGACCTAACTGTATATTGGCTCAGACATTGGCTGGCAGATTTGTTGATGCAGTGTTATTTATATTCCCCTTTCCAACAGAGGGGCTGGTCCCCTGGACAAAAGTAATACTACAGTATTTTATTACTCCACCCAATTCCCTTCCCATTTAGATTGGAAGCTCATCTCATCTCATCTCATCTGACTTTTTGTTCATTTGTGGTTTCCTTTCCAATTGGCACTATATAAATCAAGATTATTTCTGCACTGTTATATTTTGTGCATCTTATTAACAATATTTATATGAAACCTTAAAGATATGGTTTTGAAGCTATATAAAAGACTCTTGTCCCAATACTGATGCTATGTCTTACCTGCCAGCAGGGTCTCCAACGGGGCAGTACTAGAAGTACTGCCATCAGGGGCGAGGGCACAGTGCTAATGGAAGGGGGCCCAGTTATGCGATGTATGTTCATCCTGAATGTGCCACTGCTGCCCAAATGTAAAATTTGATACAGAAACTGGGGGGACAAGAGAAGAAAGGATATTATTTTACACTTTTTACGGTGATAACAGGTCCTCTTTAATCCAAATGACTACATGGATTAATAAGTGGCTTATATTTTTGTCCCAAACACCCCAGAGCTCTCTCCATACACTCCGGGAACAGAGTTTACTTCTTTTACAAAAATGTATTTTAAATATGTGTTGCTTTCATTATGTTTTTGTATTTAATATCTGTGTTCTTATATTTAGAAGAATGTGCGGAATAAATGAAACCGTGGTCAATGAATTTATTCTTCTTGGCCTGTCCAATCAGTCAACGACACAATGTATCCTCTTTGTGGTTTTCTTCTTTATCTATATAACCATTATAATTGGCAACTCATTTATCATCATACTGACTGTGACAGATAAAAGTCTTCACACACCTATGTATTTCTTTATCTTCACTCTCTCCTTTATTGATCTCTGCTACTCAACTTCCACTGTTCCAAGGATGCTGAAAGATCTGATGTCAGTAAAGAAAACTATTTCTTTTGCTGAGTGTGTAGCACAAATGTACATATCTCTGTCTTTAGGATCAAGTGAATGTATTCTCCTAGCAGTTATGGCTTATGATAGGGGCCCCTATGTGGCTATATGTTTTCCATTGCATTACACTACCATTATGAGCAAGATGGTCTGTGTTGGACTGACACTGGGTACATGCATATCTGGTTTCTTTCTATCTGTTCCCATGGTTACTCTCACACTTAATGTTGACCTGTACAGACACAATAAAGTAAATCACTTTTTATGTGAACTGCCAGAAATATTGTCACTGGGATGTGCAAACATTATGTTTGTGGAATTAACAATTTTTATTGTTGGTGTAATTATTCTCATGACACCCGTAACATTTATTGTAATATCTTATATTAATATCATTCTAAATGTTTTAAAAATTGCATCATCATCTGGACGGAGAAAGGCTTTCTCTACTTGTGGATCTCATTTGATGGTTGTGATAATCTTTTATGGATCAGCAATGGCTTCCTACATGAAACCTAGGTCACAATATCTACCTGGAATTGACAAAATGATTGCTATATTTTATGCAATTGTCACACCAATGTTAAACCCCTTGATTTATACACTGAGAAACAATGATGTGAAAGCAGCATTTCAGAAAATAAGGAAACATTTCCGATAATATAGGATCCAGGAATAATAATTATATTTTAATTTTTCAGTATCAGGGCTTTTATCCTTAGCAAAGGCCATCAACAGATCAGTAGGGGTCAAAATTTAGGCATAAATCATTCAAATCATTCATGAGAGAGGGGGGTTGGAGATCACGCCATCATACTTTATATTCAGCATGATGGATTAACTGTTGTAGAGCATATACTGTAGAAACTAGGCAAAACAAAGTATTTAATCAAAAACAATTAGAAAAGACATTTTGTAATCTAAAATACATAGAAATCAATTCGATGAGAAGGTGTAAGCTTACATGTTTGCCCACTAGAAAAACTCACTGATGAACTTTAACCAGTAAACAGTCACATCATTTAATTTTATAATACAATAAAAAGTTGTGCAATGGTTACTTTGATGTTGTTTTTCACTTTTTTACCATTTTCATGGTCTAAATTTACTGTTATTCAGCATTACAATTCCATTATCAAGAAAAATCTGTTTTATTCATATACAAATTATATGAAAAGGTCTGTTGGGGGCATTTCATATCCTTTCCGGGCTTTGCCCTAATTTCTCCTAATTTCTGTCCAGCTTTACCCACCAGTGGTGTAACTTTTGTCTCCGGGGCCCCTACCCTCTCACTAGTAGAGCAAATTCTTCATAGTGACGGTTACGGGTGCTGCAGTGATATCTCAGATACTTGAAAGGGATACAACTATAGTACTCACAACTGCTGTTATCAAGAATACAGTGAGTGAGCAAAACAGCGCCCAGCATGTAAACAATACTGGGACATTATAATATGCTCCACAGTGGCCCCCACACAGTATTATATGCTCCACAGTGGCCCCCACACAGTATTATATGCTGCCACGAGCCCCCACACAGTATAACATGCTCCCAAGAGCTCCCCCTCCCCGAGCCGGTACTATTATTATACTCTGGGGTGGCCCCTTTCCATTAACAATATGTATAGCGGTCAGGATACCAGGCTTTCCCTGACCACTATCATGGTGGTCTCGGGCCCCGGCATTTCCAGCTGGCCGCAGGCCCCTTACCCCTCTGGGCCCCTTGGCAGTTGCACCCACTGCAACTGTGATTGTTACGCCACAGTTACCCACCATTCTTTGATTGACAGCTCTCCACCCGTGGCAGTCAGGGGATGAAATTTCCAGGGCAGAGCAGTGCATCTAATTTGCATATAAATAAAACAGTGATTTTCTCAATAATTGAGCTGCCATGCTGAATAACAAAGGTATATTTGGAAAGTGTGTAAAGAGCTCTACAAGGTACTGCCATTACTTTACCATTCTCCTGCTGACAGACTCCCTTTAATTACACACAATTTGTACAGTGTGTCAGTGATCCCTCTTGTAAAGATTAGAACAGGTTTTCAGATCCAGAATGTCTGTGTTCATTGGCAGTAGAATATGCAAATAAGTCCTCTTTGGTGGAAAAAAGTGGAACTTGGATCAATGCCTGGTTTTCCTGAAAATAAGCATAATCTGGCAATAAAAGCAAGCTAAAATATCCTCCTCCAAAAGGAAATGAGACCCATCTGTAGACATCAGTTTCAAGATTATTGCCTCTCATCAGTGAGTCACATGCTCTGTGAGGCTAAGGCCCCACATAGAGGGCCACAGCCAAAAAGAGTCGTGGGAAAAAACTGTGGCGGAAATGCATCACGGTTTTTCCCGCAGCGCTTTTCACAGAGTTTTCCTCTGCAGACTTTCTGATTTCATTATACCTATACGGAAAATGCCAGCATTTTTCAAATCGCAGCATTTCCGCTGCACGGCCAAATCGCAGTGTTCACACTACGTGGGGCCCCGGCCTTAAGGGGCAGAAAAGCAGTGAGTATGTAAGCCTAAGTACATCTATTTTTTATCTACTTCTGTTGCAATGAAATATAACATTAATCTTTTCTCCCCACCAGTTGTACTATTACAACGGATGTTAAGTATTTAAATATGGCAACTGGAGCTGAGCAACCGCCATAGCCGCTGGGTCTCCACTGTAATATACAGCAGAGACCCGGCGGCAGTGCCTGTAATCAGTGCCCTCAATGTTTACGGGTGTTAACCCCCTAACACCTTGGTCTAAGCTGACCAAGGTGCCATTATGGGGTGGATTACCATCCCTGGTAGTGAGATCTGGAGCCAGCAACCCATTTGTATGACAGCCGCAAACCTACAGTGGGGACAAAAAGTATTTAGTCAGCCAACCATTGTGCAAGTTCTCCCACTTAAAAAGATGAGGCCGGCCTGTAATTGACATCATAGGTAGACCTCAACTATGAGAGACAAAATGAGAAAACATATCTAGAAAATCACACTGTCTGATTTTTTAAAGAATTTATTTGCAAATTATGGTGGAAAATAAGTATTTGGTCACCTACAAACAAGCAAGATTTCTGGTTCTCACAGACCTGTAACTTCTTCATTAAGATGCTCCTCTGTCCTCCACTCATTACCTGTAGTAATGGCACCTGTTTGACATTGTTATCAGTATAAAAGACACCTGTCCACAACCTCAAACAGTCACACTCCAAACTCCACTATGGTGAAGACCAAAGAGCTGTGGAAGGACACCAGAAACAAAATTGTAGACCTGCACCAGGCTTGGAAGACTGAATCTGCAATAGGCAAGCAGCTTGGTGTGAAGAAATCAACTGTGGGAGCAATAATTAGAAAATGGAAGACATAGAAGACCACTAATAATCTCCCTCGATCAGGGGCTCCACGCAAGATCTCACTCCGTGGGGTCAAAATGATCACAAGAATGGTGAGCAAAAATCCCAGAACCACACGGGGGGACCTAGTGAATGACCTGCAGAAAGCTGGGACTAACATAACAAAGGCTACCGTCAGTAACACACTATGCTGCCAGGGACTCAGATCCTGCAGTGCCAGACGTGTCCCACTGCTTAAAGAGGACCTTTCACGTCCTCATTTATATGCTGTTTTACATACCGCTAGAAAGCCGACAGCGCGCTGAATTCAGCACACTGCCAGCTTTCCCGGTATGTGCCTCGGGGTTGGAGATATCGGCGGTGTAAGTTTCACGGTTTACTGTCAGAAAGGCGTTCCTGACAGTCTAGCTGCGCTGTGAGGAACGCCCTCCCTGACAGTTCTCGTTCATAGACTTGTACTGAGGGGGCGTTCCTCACAGCTGAGCGTCATCGCTTGGTTGCCATGACAGCCGGGAGCCTATTGAAGGCTCCCAGGCCTGTCATTTCAGTATAGCTATTACACGATGCCAGAGGCATCGTCTAATAGCAGTGAAGGCATTTTGCTATTCACTGCGATACAGTAGTATCGCAGTGAATAGTACGATTGATCAGACTCCCTAGGTTTCAAGGTCCCTAGGGAGTCTGATCATACAAGTAAAAGTATAAAAAAAAAAGTTTTTAAAAGTATGTAAAAATTAAAAAAAACACAAACGTTCAAATCACCCCCCCCTTTCCCTAGATCAGATATAAAAGTAAATAAACAAAAGTAAACATAAACACATTAGGTATCCCCGCGCTCCAAAATGCCCGAACTATTAAAATATTAAAATATTTATCCCATACGGTGAACGGCGTAGCGGGGAAAAAAAATCAAAATGGCCAAATAGCGTTTTTTTCAACACTTTGTCTCCTATAAAAAATTGAATAAAAAGTGATCAAACCATCAGATCTTTCCCCAAGTGGTATCAATAAAAACGTCATGTTGTCCTGCATAAAAAGACGCCTTACCCAGCTCCATACATGTAAATATGAAAAAGTTACAGGTGACACAATATGGCGATGCAAAATTTTTTTTTCTATTTAGCAAAGTTTTTAATTTTTTAAAAGGTATCAAAACATTACAAATACTATATAAATTTGGTATCGCCGTGTTCGTACTGACCCACAGAATACAGGTAACATGTCATTTTTACCACACAGTGAACGGTGTAAAAATTAAACCCATATGAATTTGGCGCAAATGCAGTTTTTCTCCAATTGCACCTCATTCTGAATTTTTTTCCAGCTTCCCAGTACATTGCACAGAATATTGAATAGTGACATTACAAAGTACAATTTGTTTTGCAAACAATAAGCCATCATGTGACTCTGTGAACTGAAAAATGAAAAAGTTATGGCTCTTGGAATGTGGGGAGGGAAAAACAAAAATGCAAAAACAAAAAATGGCCCGGTCATTAAGGGGTTAAAGGGAATCTGTCAGGTCAATCTAGGACACTAAACCACCCACAGGTCCTATATAGACCTGGGGTTTAGTATCCCAAATCGCCCTGTTGTAATGCAATCCACCAGCACATTAAAAATAAAAAACCTTTATACTTACCTAGAGAAGGGTCCAATGTTCGCCGAGAACAGTCTGTCTTATTCATGAGCTTTTTTGTTGGCACACCTCCCGGCACATGCGCTGTTCTTCAGTGAAGCCGAAGATGGACACCCTGGCTTCACTGTGCAATTGCTGGCGGTACGGGGCATGTGCACTGAAGCCGAGGTGTACTCCTCTGGCTTCATTGAAGAACTGCGCAGGCGCGGGGAGTACAGCGGCAGTGTGAGTATAAAGCTTTTTTATTTTTAATGCGGCCATGGATTGCGTTATAACAGGGTGATTTGGGACACTAAACCACCCACACGTCCATATGTGGGTGGCCCTGACAGATTCCCTTTAAAGGACGTTCTGCTCATGGCAGCATTTCAGCCATTCTTATGTTGTTAAAAACACCCTGCAGCACTGCCTTTGCACCAATTTATCTGCAATGTTCCAGATTTTCCACCTTAAGCATGTGGGAGTGTCTGTGTGAACAGCAGAAGGTGGTGAGTGATTACAGCGTGCAGCAGACCATAAGGACAATGTGCTATTTTGAGGCCCACCATGAGTGGGCGCATGAGAGAAGTGTTTTGCCTTTTCAAGCACTTTAAGGAGGCTACCAATTTGTCAAGAGGAACAACTTCAGCAAAAAAGAAACACACTCATGCAACAACAGATGGAAGACTAAGAACAGCTTACAGTTTCATCTGTTGGTGAACTTCATCACCCAAGGTTGATGTAAGGGGAACTGGAGGAGGATGAAGATCTGGGTCTGGGTCATTATGGTGGAACTGGGACTATTTTGACCAGTGCAGCATCCCAGAGGGCTTCTGCTTTAATTGTTTGTCTTTTGTGCCTCTGGGTTGTGTTGGTATGTCCCGTCTTCTGTGTTAAGTGTTTTATGTCATTGTTTTGCAGCTTTTCCTTTTTTTTCCCCTCAGTGTTCAAACTCTAGCCATGGTTCAGCCCTGGCCAATCACAGACCACTGGGCGGGGTTGTAGGCGACCGTTGAGCCCAGTCAGTTCAGTAGTAGCAGTCACCCTGTACAGTTCATGCTGGACTGTGCAGGGAGAACACCAGCACTGGAGCTCAATGGCCGTCCCTACAGCCCCAAGGAGGATTGTTTGCTGCCCCAGGCTCATCCAGAGACAGCCCTGAGTGAGGGAGTTCAGCTGTCATTACTTTTGGACAATTTTGGTGCCATGCTAGGAGATGCAGGAGAGAACCCTGACAGATGGACCACATGCGGGCCTAGTATTCAGGTAACCAGATCCCTGTCAGGACTCCCTGTAACTCCATCCCCATCATCCATACCTGGGAGAGGCACGAGAGGCAGAGTAGTTGGAGGAGAAGCCTATTGTAGAGCCTGTAACATCCCTGGCCGCCCTCCTATAACCAAGGCTGGGGAATTAGACACTGAACTACTACCCCCATTGGGAAGCTGCCGTTTACTTCTGACCCAGTTGCTGTTAATAAAAACTGTTCCTGTTCATCTGCACTGCTGGTCTCCTGAGTCATGCCTGCAACACCATCAGGGCCCTTCCGACCAACACCACACCGGCTCAGAGAGGAGAGGTCTCCTCTCTAACTGGAAGCGCCCCAGGGAAAACTACTACCACAACCACCCGGTAGTGCTGCAGGACCCCCCTCAACTGTGTCAAGCCCAGGAGCGGGGGCTAGAGTGCTTGGTGAGTGTGTAAGAGACAGCCAATGTTGTCCTAAGCTTTATTTGTCTGTATAAACTGTTAATGTTGAATGTATTTCTGTGATTCTGTTCCTTTAAGACAGCAGCCATTGTAATTGTGACATGATGCTGGAGTGACTTCCCCCCCTTTTATGTCAGCTTGCCTGTTCTGCAGACAGAATGTGAGCAGAGAAGCAGGAAGTGACGAGACAGAGAGCAGCAGCCATCTTAGCAAGTGTTGTATTGAACTGGTGTGGAGATTTTTCTGTACAGCTAAGCTGTATCTTGGTCCAGAGACAAACAGAGTGTAAAGAGACAACAGGACTAGTGAGTCCACGTGAAAGGAACTGTGCTCAGTTGCTGATCAGTGAGACTGACATTGTGACTGTGTATATGGATACCACAGATAGAGACTCGCAGTGCTGTTGATGTACTGGACAGCACCTGCTAAACCCCGGCTTACATCCCAGCTCAGTGTATGGATTCGGCAGGACTGTCAGTGTGCTGAGTGGAATCTGCTGTTGGATTACATTGCATTCATTGGGTTTCCCTGTTAAAGAGGACTTCATTTCTCCCAAGATCCTGATAACCGTGAGGAGAGGACGTTTCGCTATAAAAGAAAGGAACGACTTTGGGCCCCACCGCGCGCTTCTACAGACTGTAAGCGGTCCACCTGGACCACTGGGGAAAAGGGGGTGCACCCAAATGTGATGTCAGGGTCAGTTAGGGATAGTTTTGAGTATATTGTTCATTCAGTGTCCATACTGCAGAATTGGACAGAGTAAAAGTAGAAACCATTGCAGAATTTGCCTTGAAATTGTTCATGCTATATTGTATATTTTGCTTGTCTTTATCCCTGTCATTTTACCTTCAAATAGCCTTTATTAACTTATAGTAAATATATATTCTTTTCTTGAACTACCGCGTGTGCGTTCATTTCTGGTTGCGGAGACCAAACCACCTGCCTTGCTCTCGGTTCACAAATTGGCGTAGTCGGCAGGATCCGCTTACCAGAATGGACGGTGACGCACCCGTTCGGGAGAATGGTGCTGGAGGAAGAATGCCAGCAGGGGCTATAATGAGTCAGTTAGCTAAATTTGATGGCAATAATATGTCAGTGAGTATGTGGGTGGAACAGATACGAATGATACAGCGAATGTACCAGACCGCACCAGAAGTACTAGTAGAGCTAGCAATATTGACATTACAAGGGGATGCTAAGACCACGGTGATATTGAGGCCATTTGAACAAAGGCAGACATTTGAGCAAGTAGTCCAGATTCTAGAAACCATTTATGGAGAAACTGCATTGCTGGGGTCTCTGCAGGCTCGGTTCTTCCAGAGGGTACAACAGGAGAATGAAAGCCTTCCCCAATATGCAAATGCCCTACAAGAACTGCTCCGAGATATTCAAGTGAAGGAAAGAGGGGGCTCGCCAGCCTTCTGTAACCCTGATCGGACTCTCCGTGACCAGTTTGTCCTGGGGATACGTGACGGCAGTTTAACTGTGACTATGCAGGATTTTATACGACGAGAGACTGATGCTAAATTCCATGATGTACAGGTAGAGGCCATCTCCCGTGCCAATAGTATGTTCCCGAAGCCCCAGACCGCAGTTGGAGTTACTTTGTCACAGGGGGCTAGTTCTGGCTCAGAGACGGTAGAAAAGGGGACGGTTAAAGAAATTCTCACAGTAATGCAGAAACTGCAAGAGCAAATGGAACACTTGCACACCCGTTGTGATGAACATTCTATGAAAATTGCAGACTTCCAGAAAACTGGAGGTGAAAGGGTGAGCCGTCCATACCCAGAAAATCAGAATCACCCACCACCCCGCTGGAGGGATGAGGATAGGACCTACCGAAGGGGTCCAAATCAGTTAATGCAGTGCTCAGGAGAAATCGAAGGGGCTTACCGAAGGGGCCCAAACAGATGGCCAGAACGACGGGAGATACGCTGCTGGGAGTGTGGACGGATGGGCCACGTTGCTGCTAGATGTCCAGAGCAGCGACAAACTTATGAGAGACCGCCGTTAAACTGAAGTCCCCTGCTGCTGTAGGGCGTGTAGTAGGGGAGACTGACAAGGAGACTATGTGGGGAGAATGCCCTAATGATGACCTGATCGCTGCAAGTCCTGTTATACAGGTGGAAATGGAGGGTATTCCGGTTACCGGGATGATTGACACGGGTTCCCAAGTAACGACCTTGAGTAGAGACTGTTATGAACGGTACTTCCAGCAACATGTGAAATATTATCCCCATACATTCGTACGAGTGGTCGCAGCTAACCAGTTACCAGTTCCAGTCGTGGGAGTGGCCTGGATGAATGTCCGGGTATGTGGCCAAGATCTGGGTAGGAAAGGCATTGTGGTGGTACAGGAGTCACATGAAGTAAAGGTCCCTGTCATTTTGGGGATGAATGTGTTAAAAGAATTAGATCAGATCCTCTTTGAAAAGAAAGGTCACGGTTATTGGAAAGAAACCACCACCCATCGGCCTACTCAAACAGCTTTCCAGCGGCTGATCCGGACATGTGGCTTACAGAAAAGTTCGGATGCGCAGCGTCCTCTGGCTCGAATTTCAGTTCCTTTGCATACAAAAGTTACACTGCCACCCAGTCGGGAGACAATAGTGTCTATGCCCGTAGGCACCTGTCGGAAACTAGAGGGCATAGCTGTGTTGGTAGAACCACTGCAGGCAGCCGAAGGAGGTGTTGATCCGCTAGTGGCCCGTTCCTTGGCAATAGTTCGCAATGGAAGAGTACCACTTCGATGTGTAAACACTCAGGACCAGAGTGTGGACCTGACCCCAGGGAGGCAGCTGGCTAACATCTATGTGACTCTGGAGGAAGACAAGAAGTTACAGTGGCCTCAGTTCTTGTCTGAAATGGTGTGGGCCTATAACAATCAGGTCCATTCTACAACGGGGTACTCTCCTTATACACTTCTCTTTGGGCGGTCTGGGCGAAGTGTAGGAGAATTACAGTTGGATGATGTGGATGGGTTCCCTCCGAGGGATCCAACCTCTTGGGTGCGGGCGCACCGGCAGAGACTTGAGACGATCCATCGATTGGTGCGGCAGCGCCTGCAAGAACATCCCCATCCTGATAAGACCCCAGTGCAAGAAGCACCATTGCAACCAGGCGACCTGGTGCTAGTTCGTGTCAAGAAACCCCAAGGGAAATTGGAAAGCCGATGGGAGGCTTTGCCGTATCGTGTTGTTGGCCGCAAGTATGCGAATGGGCCAGTGTACCAGGTCCAGAAAGAAGGAACTGATTGTGTTCGAGTACTTCACCGAAATATGTTGCGCCTGTGTCATTCTGAAGGGACAAATCATGATGGGCTTGCCAATGTGAATGAGCTCCCACAGTCAGAGAATGGAGGTGCGGAATGGGCCTCAGACGAGGAGGATGATTGTTGGCCGATCCCTGCTCCTGGGGATGTTCCACCTGTGACTACTGTATCTCCGGCCTGTGCCCCCTCTGGTGCGGAATCCGCTGGTCCTTCTCAGCCCATAGCTGCAGCACCCCATAATATACCACCGGTCCTCAGACGGACCACTAGGCCAAATGCTGGTATTCCCCCTGTTCGGTATGCGCAGGATGAGTTTGTTTGGCCTGCCATACATCGGTATACTACCACCCTGTGCATAAAAGTACAACCCTCTGGATATACAGTCATAGGCAGGGACTGCCAATCTTAAAGTGGGGGGGAATATGTAAGAGACAGCCAATGTTGTCCTAAGCTTTATTTGTCTGTATAAACTGTTAATGTTGAATGTATTTCTGTGATTCTGTTCCTTTAAGACAGCAGCCATTGTAATTGTGACATGATGCTGGAGTGACTTCCCCCCCTTTTATGTCAGCTTGCCTGTTCTGCAGACAGAATGTGAGCAGAGAAGCAGGAAGTGACGAGACAGAGAGCAGCAGCCATCTTAGCAAGTGTTGTATTGAACTGGTGTGGAGATTTTTCTGTACAGCTAAGCTGTATCTTGGTCCAGAGACAAACAGAGTGTAAAGAGACAACAGGACTAGTGAGTCCACGTGAAAGGAACTGTGCTCAGTTGCTGATCAGTGAGACTGACATTGTGACTGTGTATATGGATACCACAGATAGAGACTCGCAGTGCTGTTGATGTACTGGACAGCACCTGCTAAACCCCGGCTTACATCCCAGCTCAGTGCATGGATTCGGCAGGACTGTCAGTGTGCTGAGTGGAATCTGCTGTTGGATTACATTGCATTCATTGGGTTTCCCTGTTAAAGAGGACTTCATTTCTCCCAAGATCCTGATAACCGTGAGGAGAGGACGTTTCGCTATAAAAAGAAAGGAACGACTTTGGGCCCCACCGCGCGCTTCTACAGACTGTAAGCGGTCCACCTGGACCACTGGGGAAAAGGGGGTGCACCCAAATGTGATGTCAGGGTCAGTTAGGGATAGTTTTGAGTATATTGTTCATTCAGTGTCCATACTGCAGAATTGGACAGAGTAAAAGTAGAAACCATTGCAGAATTTGCCTTGAAATTGTTCATGCTATATTGTATATTTTGCTTGTCTTTATCCCTGTCATTTTACCTTCAAATAGCCTTTATTAACTTATAGTAAATATATATTCTTTTCTTGAACTACCGCGTGTGCGTTCATTTCTGGTTGCGGAGACCAAACCACCTGCCTTGCTCTCGGTTCACAAGTGTGCTCGGCCTAGCAGGTGGCACACCATCCACCACTACAACTCCCATCCTCCGGTCTCCTCCATCTGGGTTGTGGCACCCAGTGGATCAGAATCTGATGCTAAAAGTGTTATCTCATGCCTGTGTTAATAGTTGATTCTAATTAGAGAGGTTATTTATTGCACCATTTAGTGGTTTTTTAGTTGCATTTCTTGTTGAATTCCCCTTATGAAGCAATTGCATTATGGGAGTCACAATGCACCCTGGGTAAAGCAAGGCATTCTGGGATTAAGAAACCTTCCCTCAAGATATTGTGATGCCATATCTTGCAGCATTAATACGTAAAGCTTCATTATCCCTGTGCAAGCATATCTGGTAGGAATTATCTCCTATTTCTGTGTTAATGTAATGTCCAGAACTGTTAGTAAATCAGGTATAGCTTATTCTGGAATTTGTTACTGTTAGTAAGTTGTGTGTTTATAAGTATGGGCTGCCATTTTATCATGTGCTTTTCACTGTTGATTCTAAGTGTCATGGCCATGTGATTCATGCTCGGTACTTATACCTGTACTACTTGTATTCTTATAGTTTTACCATATCTACATCTTGTTGACCAATAAACTAACTAGACTACGGAAAAACAGTCTGCTTATTTGGAAGACAGAAACAGTTTATGCTGTATGTCAGACTGCACACTGTGAGAACGTGTAAGAGGACAGAACAGGACCTCCTAGACTGGAAGAAAATTAGGAGGAGGACGAGGAAGACTCTTATTTGGATGCAAAGGGGGCCCTTGGTATATCACAGGCACAGCCAGGGGAGGAAGCTAACCCTTAGTTATTTCGAGATGATGATGATGATGATGATGACAACCACACTGGCAAAGAAGGCCAACCATGGTAGGCTCCTGGGTCCACGCACACACTTGTTAGCATAGCAGGCAGTATTAGCATCAATAAATCAAGCACAGGGATGTCAGTGGCATATGGCAGTGCTCTTAGACCCTCACTATAAAGCCAAAATGGGGGAATGCTTCCCTGCCCCCTAAAGGGAAGCGAAATTGTAATTTTATAAGGATAGGTTGTATGCCCAGCTTGCCGCAGTTTTTAGGGTGACCACTGCAAGTGTCAGCCATATGCATTCCCATGTGGCCTCCCAGTCCACCTCACTCAGACAGTGCTCCACCACCTCTGCTAGTGCCGCAGCTACAAGTACCCACCGTCTGCACCAGCAGATACAGTTGTACCTAGAGTGCACCTATATTCCAGCAGATAACTTTGACCAATGGGTTAGAACAGTGGAAGGAGCTAGACCAGTTTGCCATATGAATTTTATCTTGTGCAACCTCAAGCGAAATGGCCAAGAGAGTGTTCAGCGCTGCCAGTGGTGTTGTGACACTTAGAAGGACCAAACTGTCAATCAGTATTCATCAAAATGAACCAGGCATGGATCCATGAGGAATATCATATACCTCCAGCTGATGCCTCCGAATAGAGCTTTCACCATCTCCCTGTATCACTGTCTATTTACTGTACTGCTGATGCTGCCTGCTATTCCTAAACAGACATCATGTCTTGCAGCCCTGTCCATCACATCATTCCATGTAGTACTGCCACCAGGGGCGTAAATACTGGGATAGCAGTGGTAGCAGCTGCCACAGGACCCGGGACATTAGGGGGCCCGGAGCCCTGTGGCAGCTGCTACCACGAACCCCACAAACCAGTGGCGTAACGATCGCGGTCGCAGGGGGTGCGTCCGCAACCGGACCCGGCATGGTATGGGGCCCACGGGCAGCTGGAGAGGGCTGGGCCCCGGACCACTATGATAGCGATCGGGGAAAGCCTGGTTCCCCAACCACTATACATACTGTTATTGGAAAGGGATCCTGGCATATTGCAGGCCCCTTTCCAATAGATGGCAAGGCAGGTCACCCAGGGGAGGTGATTGAAAACAATAAATACATATTCTCACCTCTCCTGGGCACAGCGTCCTCTTCGGTGCTCTTCTGTCATGTGACTGAGGCCTGTGATTAGGCTCCAGTGGTCACATGGGGCGCAGCCAAGTAATGACATCAGTGTACCCCCACGTGACCACTGAGGCCCAATCACAGGCCTCAGCAGCGACGTCGGAAGAGCTCCTGAAGACACTGAAGATGGCAGGATGGCGCGAGGATGCCGAGGAAAGGTAATGCAAGGTGAGTATGAGTGTTTGTTATTTTTAATCACCTTCCCTGGACCTCCGATTATTATACTCTGGGGTCTGAGGAGACCCCAGAGTATAATAATAGCACCGAAGCGGAGGGGGGCTGTTGGGAGCATATAATTCTGTGTGGGGGCCACTGTGGGCATATAATACTGTGTGGGGCCCACTGTGGAGCATATACTACTGAGTGGGGCCCACTGTGGAGCATATACTACTGGGTTGGGTCCACTGTGGAGCATATAGGGTATTGGAGTAGATGATGCCATCATCCATCTTCTGCACAGGGCTCTGTCTCACCTGGAGAAACCAGGGAACACAGTGAGAATAATGTTCTTTGACTTCTCCAGTGCTTTTAACACCATACAGCCCAGGTTATTGAGGGACAAGCTGGGCCTTGCTGGAGTGGACCACCAACTCTCCAACTGGATCCTAGACTACCTCACAAATCGACCTCAATACGTGAGAGCCCAAGACTGTGTGTCAGGTACCGTGATCTGTAATACGGGGGCACCTCAGGGTACGGTTCTCGCCCCTTTCCACTGTACACTGCAGATTTTAGGTGCAACTCATCCAGCTGCTACCTACAGAAGTATTCTGACGACTCTGCAATAGTGGGTCTCATCACAGATGATGACAGGGAGTACAGAGAACTGAACCAGGATTTTGTGGACTGGTGCCACCGGAACCACCTGAAGATTAACGCGGGGAAGACGAAGGAGATGGTGGTGGACTTCCGTAAAGGCAGAAGCCCTCCTAAACCAGTGGACATCCTGGGGACGGGCATCGAGATTGTGAACACCTATAAGTACCTGGGTTTGCTCCTTAATAATAAGCTGGACTGGGCAGATCATATGGAGGCCCTGTACAGGAAGGGCCACAGCAGGCTCTACCTGCTTAGGAAGCTGAGAGCCTTTGGAATCCGGGGGGCACTTCTTAGAACTTTCTTCAACTCGGTAGTGGCATCAGCCATCTTCTTTGGAGTGGCCTGCTGGGGGAGCAGTATATCAACCAGGGATAGGAATAGACTCGACAAGCTGATTAGAAGGGCCAGCTCTGTCCTGGGGAGCCCACTGGACCCAGTGCAGGTGGTGGGTGACAGAAGGATACTGTCCGTGGTGAGCTCCATGCAGAAGAAGAAGTCCCATCCCATGCATGAGACTGTGATCGCGCTGAGCAGTACTGTCAGTGACCGACTGCTCCACCCTAGGTGTGAGAAGGAGCGCTATCGGAAGTCTTTCCTCCCCACCGCGGTTAGGCTGTACAACCAACACCGACCTAAGCGGAGATCATTACACACAGAGAACTGAAATATTTCTCTGCCTGTTAAATCCCCCCCCCCCAGCTACTTCCTATTTGTCTGTCTGCTATCAAAGTAATGCCTCTTACCTTGGAACATTCCTGTACATGTTGTATTTGTATTTGTATCTGCTTATCTTTGCTGCTGTAACACACTGAATTTCCCCATTGTGGGACTATTAAAGGACTATTATTATTATTATTATTATTATTATTATACTACTTGGTGGGAGCCACTGTGGACCATATACTAATGGGTGGGGGCCACTGTGGAGCATATACTACTGGGTGGGGGCCACTGTGGAGCATATACTACTGGGTGGGGCCCACTGTGGAGCATATACTACTGGGTGGGGACCACTGTGGAGCATATACTACTGGGTTGGGGCCACTGTGGAGCATATACTACTGGGTGGGGGCCACTGTAGGGAGCATATAATACTGGGTGGGGGCCACTGTAGGGAGCATATAATACTGGGTGGGGGCCACTGCGGGGAGCATATAATACAGGGTGGGGGCCACTGTGCGGAGCATATTATACTGTGTGGGGCCACTGTGGGGAGCATATTATACTGTGTGTGTGGGGGCCACTGTGGAGCATATAATGCTGTGTGGGGGCCACTGTGGAGCATATAATACTATCTGGGGCCACTGTTGAGCATATTTTACTGTTTGGGGATCCGTAACCGGTTCGGGGGGGGGGGGGTCCCATGTCAAATGTTCGCCTTGGGGCCCAGCCAATCCTAGTTACGCCACTGACTGCCACTCATGTTGCCATAGTGACCACAAGTGCTACCACTCAGAGAGACTTATCCTGTGGCCTGATCTATCATATTAATCCATACTTTACTTCCTGCCACTCATGATGGCACAGCTACAACCACTGCCACCATTCAGCCAGACATGTCCTGCAGCCTGGTCCCTCATATTAATCCATGCCGTACTGCCACTTGTTTTGCCACAGCTGCCATCATTGCCACCACTCAGCCAGACGTTTCCTGTGGCATAATCCAACATAATACCACACTGTTAATGCCACATTGTTGGCATAAAAAAAACAAAGTTAGATCTTTCAATGCCAACGTCATTTTGATTTGACATCTGCTCCCATGAAGGGATAATGTTTGATGGCTTTTTGTTTTGGAAAAGCCACTTCTTCATCACTTTTCAACTAGGCGATGTCATGATGCTGTACAGTGTTAGTGGCGTGATGTGGAACGCACAAGGTCCCCTGTGGGGCTGAAGGGGAAGTGAAATCAGCCCTGGACAGGATTGGGGATCATTAAGTAAATAGTCATTATTTGCTGCAGTAATCCAGCAGGTAACGGCCTATTTAAAAAAAAAAAAACACTTAAGGTCGCGGGCCTCGTAGCAGATGCTACCACTGCTATGGTGGTAGTTCTGCCACTGCATAGAAGATATGAGCTCTAAATGTTAGTATATGGAGTCTTTATCCAACTTAAACAGTTAAAAAAAAGGAGCAGTATCTCAACTAATCACACCCAATGAGTCCAATGAGAACATTTAGCTGAAGCATCAGGATCGTAGAAATAGTTGTTTTCCATTTTAATAATTATGCAAAGATATCTTTATGTGCATTAGAAATACAGTAGGCAGAAATGATGTGTACTTTGCACATCTTGAAGTTTTATTTATAGGTGTATATAAGGGAGTGTTTGAGTCAGATTTTTAGCCGCTGATATGAATTATTTATGCTTTTTATTTGTTTAGTGTTTATTATGTTGTATTATTATTTTGGATGCAAAATTAAATGAAAGTGTCAATAGGTCTAAAGTGTGGGGTTGCATTTTCACAATGTGCCATGAATCTACTTGTAGAATATATACTGGTTTAGGGGGGGGATATAATAAACAAAGTAATGTGTCATTATTAACACTGATACGTTCTTATAGACTAGAGCAGTGGTTCCCAAACTCTTCACATAACCGTGCAGGATGTCGTGAGACATCAGTAGTAATTAGGCTGTGCAGTCCTGATATAGCTGCTGATTCAGCAGAGGGTCTAGTAAAAATAATTTATATTCACCTCTCTTATACTAGCACTTATACTCACCTCTTCTAGGCATTTGATGATGTGCTGGCTACTTTTCAGGCCTCTAGTGTCATCACATGCCCTAGGGTTCACTTCTGAGGCCTGTGATTGGGGGTCATATGGGGCCATTGACATCATAACGCTGGGTACGTGCCTTTTGGTGTCAATGCACCCCACGTTACTGCTGAATCCCAATTAGAGGCCTCAGCAGTGAGCCATGGGGCACATGATGTCACAATAGGCCTTAAGAGAATGCGGATTGACACTACCGGACACCACGAGGATGCCCAGGACAGGTAAGGACAAGGTCAGTATAATTGTTGTTTTTTCCTCACCTCCTGTGAGCCTCTGGGATACCCCCAGAGTACAATAATACAGCAAAACAAACCCGGTGGGGGGAATTAATGAAGCGGCCCAAGGCATTATACTGTGTGGGGCCACTGTGAAACATTATCCTGTGGGGGGCCACTATGGAGCATTACACTGTGGGAGGATACTGTAGAACATTATAATGTAGTGGTCTACTGTGGAACATTACAGTATACTGTATGGAGCCACTGTGGAGCATTATACTGTGAGGGGTGACTCTGGAGCATTATATTATGAGGGGCTTCTGTGGAGCATATTATACTGTGTGGAGCCACTGTGGAGCATTATACTGTGAGGGGCCACTGTGGAGCATTATAGTTTGAGGGAATTTTGGGAGCATTATACTCTGTGGAGATGCTCAGGGAGGAGAAGGCCCTACAAATTGTGCTGGTATGAGGCCCAAAAATTTCTGATGGCAGAATAGAATAAAAGGCAGAATACAGTGCTACGAGGCAGAATACAGTGCTACGAGGCAGAATAAAAGGAAGATTACAGTGGAATACGATGCAGAATACAGGTAGGGACATTTATTTTTCAAATGCGACTAAGTACAATAGAAGTGGGTCCCAAAAGTGGGTTTCACCTTCAGAAAATTTTGGGAACCACTGGGCTAGAGGGTCATCATGATCCAAGAGAAACTTCTGCATATACACAGTGGGTACGGAAAGTATTCAGACCCCTTTAAATTTTTCAATCTTTGTTTCATTGCAGCTAGAGATGAGCAAATCAATTCTGCAGAAGTGGAATTCGATCCGAATTTCAGGAAATCTTCGATTCGTCACGATTCCGGATTTCCTGATGTTTCGCGGTAACGAATATTTAGTAAGGACCTTTGTGACATCAGACGGTCACATGATGTTCTCTAGTGATGTGATTGGGTAGGTGTGTCTTTGCTTGTTAGCAGATCCTTCCGCATGTATAAAATTTGTCTGTGCTGAAGAGAGAGAGAGAAAGAGAGAGAGACATGACCGCGGCATCCAAGGGCTTCCGCCATTTTGCTGCCCATCCCGGTTCTCTGCAGCCCGGAAATAGCTGTTTATTCGCCGCAAAGTAATTTGGATCAAAGCAAATTTTTTTTGGAACTTCAAATCGAACTGCCGAATCAAACTTTTAAGAAATTCGCTCACCTCTAATTGCAGCCATTTGTTAAAAGCAAAAAAGTTCATTTTATTTCTCATTAATGTACACTCAGCACCCCATCTTGATAGAAAAAAACTGAAATGTAGATATTTTTGCAAATTTATTAAAAAAGTAAAACTGAAATATCACATGGTCATAAGTATTCAGACTCTTTGCTGTAACACTCATATTTTACTCACATGCTGTCCATTTCCTTCTGATCCTCCTTGAGATGGTTCTACTCCTTCATTGGAGTCCAACTGTGTTTAATTAAACTGATTCGACTTGATTAGGAAAGGCACACACCTGTCTATATAAGACCTCACAACTCACAGTGCATGTCAGAGCAAATGAGAATCATGAGGTCAAAGGCACAGATCTGGAAAAGGTTACAAAAGAATTTCTGCAGCACTCAAGGTTCCTAAGAGCACAGTGGCCTCCATAATCCTTAAAGGGAAGAAGTTTGGGACGACCAGAACTCTTCCTAGACCTGGCCGTCCAGCCAAACTGAGCAATCGTGGGAGAAGAGCCGTGGTGAGAGAGGTAAAGAACCACCCAAAGATCACTGTGGTTGAGCTCCAGAGATGCAGTAGGGAGATGGGAGAAAGTTCCACAAAGTCAACTATCACTGCAGCCCTCCACCAGTCGGGGCTTCATGGCAGAGTGACCTGAAGGAAGCCTCTCCTCAGTGCAAGACATATGAAAGCCCGCATAGAGTTTGCCAAAAAACACATGAAGGACTCCCAGACTATGAGAAATAAGATTCTCTGGTCTGATGAGACGAAGATTGAACTTTTTGGCGTTAATTCTAAGCAGTATGTGTGGAGAAAACCAGGCACTGCTCCTCACCTGCCCAATACAATACTCTACAATGAAACATGGTGGTGGCAGCATCATGCTATGGGGGTGTTTTTCAGCTGCAGGGACAGGACGACTGGTTGCAATTGAAGGAAAGATGAATGCGGTCAAGTACAGAGATATCCTGGAAGAAAACCTCTTCCAGAGTGCTCTGGACCTCAGACTGGGCCGAAAGTTCACCTTCCAACAAGACAATGACCCTAAGCACACAGTTAAAATAAAAAAGGAGTGGCTTCGAAACAACTCTGTGACCATTCTTGACTGGCCCAGCCAGAACCCTGACCTCAACCCAATTGAGCATCTCTGGAGAGACCTGAACATGGCTGTCCACCAATGTTCACCATCCAACCTGACGGAACTGGAGAGGATCTGCAAGGAAGAATGGCAGAGGATCCCCAAATCCAGATGTGAAAAACTTGTTGCATCATTTTCAAGAAGACTCATGGCTGTACTAGCTCAAAAGGTGCTTCTACTCAATACTGAGCAAAGGGTCTGAATACTTATGACCATGTGATATTTCAGTTTTTCTTTTTTAATAAATTTGCAAAAATATCTACATTTCTGTTTTTTTTCTGTCAAGATGGGGTGCTGAGTGTACATTAATGAGAAATAAAATGAACTTTTTTGTTGTTAGTAAATGGCTGCAATGAAACAAAGAGTGAAAAATTTATAGGGGTCTGGATACTTTCCTTACCCACTGTATATATATATATATATATATATATATAGTATATACTGTAATGTATTTTAAGGAATAACTATACCTAACTATAAGATGCACCCAGGTTTTAAACAACACAGAATAGGAAAAATAATTTATATTATATATGACACAGTTGATATATACATACAAATACCCATAAAGAGGTTTCACAAGGAGCACATAAAAAGCCGTCTTCCAGACTGTGAACTTCAACATCATGGTGTTAACCCCTCCACATTGTAGCAGTTGATATTACCTGATAAGGGATATTAACTCCACCACTCCCAACAGCTTGTACATTGTTCTTTTAACCCATGCACTCCCAACAGTTTGGACACAGAGGACTTGTTTATAGACTATGACCCATATTTACTTATTCTATTGTGCACTAAAAGTGGCCATAAACTTGGTGAATTTTAGTATCATGCTCTGTAAACCCTCTACTAGGTCATTAATAGACATATTAAAAAGGAGAGGACCCAACACTAACCCCTGTGGCACTCCACCAATGACTGTGACCCAGTCTGAGTAATTTCCCATTAACAAGCACCCTCCGTTTCTTATCATTGAGCCAGTTGTGAACCCAAATGCATGTGTTTTCCCCCAGTCCCCAAATTTTCATTTTGTGTACTAACTTTTGTCATACAGTATCAAAAGACTTTGAAAAGTCCAGATACACTACGACCACCACATTACCCAAGTCCAGTCAGGACCGATTCCTCATAAACCCATGCTGATTACAGCTAGTGAGAAGTTACATCACTGAGGAGCTGCACCACTGTATTAAATGGATCTCCAGCAACTACAACAGGGCAGTGCTGTCAGCGACAATGGCACAAATATTGTAGCTGCATTGCATATAGTGACTTAAAGGAGGTGCTGCCAGAAAAGTATGATTTTAGTTGTTCTTAAGTGGCTAAAGAACACCCTGATAGACTTGCAGTGACAAAAGTGCCTGCCTTTGTACCGCCTCATCTGCTACGTTCCAACTCACTGGAATTTCATGTGGCACATGCTAGAATGTCTGTGTGAGCAGAAGAAGGCAGTGAATGACTACTGTATGCTGCAAACCACAGGGACAATGTGTTATTTTGAAATCTGCCATTGGAGGCTCATGAGTGATGTATATCACCTTATTAAGTCTTCTTTGAGGAGGTCACCAAATTTATCAGCAGGAACAACGACAGCATCAGTGATGTTATCCATTTAATATATATCTGACAGGAAATACACTCATGCATCCATCAGGGATGTAAGAAGACTTCCACCTTCCACCTCTTGATCACCGCCACCACTGTGAGGCTGTTGGGGATCAGCACAAACAGTCTTACATGCAAGAAGAACTAGAGGAGCATGAATAACTAGGTCTGGGTTATAGTGGTGGACAGAGGTGTAGCTAGGGGTTCAGCACAGGGGGGCGAACATGTCCAAGTGGGCCCCCAACTTGGACTTGTTGGTATACCGATACTATGAGTATACGGTGAGCGTATAGTGGTATATAGCAGTTCTACACAGGGCTCTGCAGATGATTTAGGTGAATACAGGGCAGTAGCATTTAGTGACTTACCGGTGATGTCTCTGACCAATCCTTCACATTTCCCATCTCTTTCATCTGGACGGCCATGACCACTTCTTCCAGTCTCTGTAAAGTTTGCAACACAGACATCTTTGGCTCCTCACTTTTCCAGGCACCTGACCCACATTGTCCTCACCTGCACAAAGCCCCTCATCCTGCTGCTACCCCAATTATAAAATATATAATATAACCCCCTATAATGAATAATACCCCAAAGTGTATCTTTAAGTTAATAACTTCCCTGTGCACCCCTTTAAATAGTGCCCCTTATTAATAATGCCCCAGGTGTTTCCTAATTAAAAAGGAAAAAAAAAGGGAAAAAAAAATTATTGGGGTTCCAATACCCCGGACCCCCAGGATCAGCTGTTTGAATGAACCGTGGTACCTGTGTAAGTGCTGTGACCCCTTCTCTGTTTACATAGTGTCATTCATTTCATAGAGGCCATGTAATGTAACTACAACCTCATCCTATACATGTCTATGTGACAAGGCTGGAATTACATCACACGGTCACTATAAACAGACAGCGTGTGATATAAACAGGCGCCATAGCCCCTTCATACAGCTGATTATTTATTTTATTTATTTATTAAGCTTACTTTACTTATACAGTGCTGGCCAAAAGTATTGGCACCCCTGCAATTCTGTCAGATAATACTCAATTTCTTCCAGAAAATGATTGCAATCACAAATGCTTTGGTAATAATATCTTCATTTAATTTGTCTTCAATGGAAAACCACAAAAAGAATTGTCAAAAAGCCAAATTGGATATAATTCCACACCAAATATAAAAAAGGGGGTGGACAAAAGTATTGGCACCCTTTGAAAAATCAGGTGATGCTTCTCTAATTTGTGTAATTAACAGCACCTGTTACTTACCTGTGGCACATAACAGGTGGTGGCAATAACTAAATCACACTTGCAGCCAGTTGAAATGGATTAAAGTTGACTCAACCTCTGTCCTGTGTCCTTGTGTGTACCACATTGAGCATGGAGAAAAGAAAGAAGACCAAAGAACTGTCTGAGGACTTGAGAAGCAAAATTGTGAGGAAGCATGAGCAATCTCAAGGCTACAAGTCCATCTCAAAAGACCTGAATGTTCCTGTGTCTACCATGCGCAGTGTCATCAAGAAATTTAAAGCCCATGGCACTGTGGCTAACCTCCCTAGATGTGGACGGAAAAGAAAAATTGACGAGAGATTTCAACTAAAGATTGTGCGGATGGTGGCTAAAGATCCTCAACTAACATCCAAACAAGTTCTAGCTGCCCTGCAGTCCGAGGGTACAACAGTGTCAACCCGTACTATCCGTCGGCGTCTGAATGAAAAGGGACTCTATGGTAGGATACCCAGGAAGACCCCACTTTTGACCCAGAGACATAAAAAAGCCAGGCTGGAGTTTGCCAAAACTTACCTGAGAAAGCCAAAAACTTTTTGGAAGAATGTTCTCTGGTCAGATGAGACAAAAGTAGAGCTTTTTGGGAAAAGGCATCAACATAGAGTTTACAGGAAAAAAAAGAGGCCTTCAAGGAAAAGAACACGGTCCCTACAGTCAAACATGGCAGAGGTTCCCTGATGTTTTGGGGTTGCTTTGCTGCCTCTGGCACTGGACTGCTTGACCGTGTGCATGGCATTATGAAGTCTGAAGACTACCAACAAATTTTGCAGCATAATGTAGGGCCCAGTGTGAGAAAGCTGGGTCTCCCTCAGAGGTCATGGGTCTTCCAGCAGGACAATGACCCAAAACATACTTCAAAAAGCACTAGAAAATGGTTTGAGAGAAAGCACTGGAGACTTCTAAAGTGGCCAGCAATGAGTCCAGACCTGAATCCCATAGAACACCTGTGGAGAGATCTCAAAATGGCAGTTTGGAGAAGGCACTCTTCAAATCTCAGGGACCTGGAGAAATTTGCCAAAAAAGAATGGTCTAAAATTCCAGCAGAGCATTGTAAGAGACTCATTGGTGGTTACCGGAAGCGGTTGTTTGCAGTTATTTTGTCTAAAGGTTGTGCTACCAAGTATTAGGCTGAGGGTGCCAATACTTTTGTCCGGCACATTTTTGGAGTTTTGTGTAAAATGATCAATGATTTGACTTTTTTTCATTCTCTTTTGTGTTTTTTATTTATTTTGCAAGCAAAATAAATGAAGATATTATTACCAAAGCATTTGTGATTGCAATCATTTTCTGGAAGAAATTGAGTATTATCTGACAGAATTGCAGGGGTGCCAATACTTTTGGCCAGCACTGTATAGCACCATCATATTCCGCAGCGCTTTTACAGACATTAACAGTCACTGTCCAATATAGGGCTCACATTCTACGTTCCCTATCAGTATGTCTTTGGAGTGTGGGAGAAAACCAGAGTACCAGGAGGAAACCCGCGCAAACACAGGGAGAACATACAAACTCCTTGCAGATGTTGTCCTTGGCAGGATTCGAACCCAGGACTCCAGTGCTGCAAGCGGTGCAGTGCTAACCACTGAGCCACCGTGCTGCTGTAATTACATCACACGGTCACTATAAACAGACAGCATATAATATAAACAGATGCCATAGCCCCTTCATACAGCTGGTCAGTGGGGAATCACTTATCTCTTATTGATGTTTTATTCTGAGGATAGACCATCAATAAAAATGAGCTGGAAAACTCCTTAAAGAGGACCTTTCACGTTCTCATGTATATGCTGTTATACATATCGCTAGAAAGCCGACAGCACGCTGAATTCAGCGCACTGCCGGCTTTCCCAGTATGTGCCCCGGGGCTGGAGATATCGGCGGTCTTAGTTTCACGGTTTACTGTCAGAAAGGCGTTCCTGACAGTCTAGCTGTGCTGTGAGGAACGCCCCCTCTGACAGTACAGCGCTATGGGCGAGTACAGAGAGAGGGGGCATTCCTTATAGCCCAGCGATGACGCTGAGTTGTAAGGAACCCCCCCCCCCCAGTACAAGTCTATGAACGAGAACTGTCAGAGAGGGTGTTCCTCACAGCGCAGCTAGACTGTCAGGAACGCCCTTCTGACAGTAAACCGTGAAACTAAGACCGCCGATATCTCCAGCCCCGGGGCACATACCGGGAAAGCCGGCAGTGTGCTGAATTCAGCGTGCTGTTGGCTTTCTAGCAGTATGTAAAACAGCATATACATGAGGACGTGAAAGGTCCTCTTTAAGGCTAAGGCCCCACGTGGTATCCTGCAGCAAAAAAGAGCTGCGGGAAAAACCGCAGCGGCAACGCATCACAGTTTTTCCTGCAGCACTTTGCACAGAAAGTTCGCAGAGGTTTCCTCTGCAGACCTTCTGTTTCAATTATATCTACAGGAAAACCGCCAGCATTTCCATAGGTATAATTAACATGCTGCGATTTCCAAAACTGCGTCTGTTTTGGAAATCGCAGCGTTTCCGCTGAGCATATTTTACTGCAAAGTGGGGATGGGGGCCACATGTGGCGAAAACCCACAGAAAAAAACCCGGCAATTTACATCTCGCAAATCCCATCCACACATTGCGGAAAAATACGTGAAGCAGATGCACTGCGATTTCCAAAAACGTTGCGGTTTATACCTACAGAAACACTGGCGGTTTCCATATAGGTGTATTGAAATCAGAAAGTCCACAGGGGAAACCTCTGCGGACCTTCTGTGAAAAGTGCTGCGAGGAAAACCACAATGTTATCGCTGCGGTTTTTCCTGCAGCGCTTTTTTTTTCTGCAGCCCGGTACATGGGGCCTTAGTCTTATTAAAACCCAAGTGCCACCTTAATTAAATTAATTGACCCTCATATTATGCCCCTGACTCACCCTGACATAAATACTGCATCTCTAATGGCTCCTTATATTAATGACCACCCCCTTGTATTAATAATTAATAATACCTCCTAATAACCCTTATATAAATGACCCCCCATCGTCATAATGAATCCTCCCTTTATAGTTATATTTCCCCCTCCTAACCACCCCTTATACTATTAATATACCCACAACTAAGCTAAAAAAAAAACAAAAACAAAAGTCATACTCACCTGCGATGCTGATGAATGGAGCTGCCGGCACTTCCTCCCTGTCCACGCACAGGACGTCTGTGTCTGAGCGAAGGCGGCGCGTTGTTGTGACGTCATCGCGCCGCCCATGCTGAGAAGCAGACGTCATCTGTGGTCTTGGCGTCTTGTAATCCGCAAGCCTGTATTGGCTTGCGGTTTACAATACTGTTAAGTTGCAGGTTACGTTTTAACTAGATCGGTGTCTGCAGACACCGATCTAGTTAGAAATAAAGGATGTATTAATGGCGGCCCCGGGGTGGGCCCCCAAAAATTCAGTGGGCCCGGGGCAGCTGCCCCCTCTGCCCCCACGCTAGCTACGCCTCTGGTGGTGGACCTTGTACTCCTGAACTTGAGAAGGAGGAGGAAGACATTCCTTTGGATGTTGAGGGGGGTGTTGATCGTTTACAGCCAGGAGAGGAGGCTGACCCTTATTTGTTTTTAGATGATGAGGATGACAACAGCTATGCTGACCAAGACCAACCATGGCAGGCCCCTGGGTCTATGCAAACCTAACGAAGCATGGCAAGCTGCATGCTTTTTTGCTTACATAGTGATAAGCATATTCTTAGAAAAGATGGCTATTGCTTTTATACTCTCACTTTAAAAGTCAAAATGGGGGAATTTTTCCCTGCCTTCCAAAGCAAGGCACAGTTGGCATGTTATTAGAATAGGCTGTATACCCAGTTTACTGCAACTTTTAGCTAGACCACTGCCAGTGCAACATGTCTGCCCATGAGGTCTCTGCCTATGTCCAGTCCTCCTCACTCAGTCAACACTTCATCACCTCTGCCAGAGACAAATAGCAGAAGGAAACTTATCAGCACCGGCAACAGCCAATACAGGATCTGGAACATGATGCACTAAAAAGACACTCAGAAGGTAACTGGCACACACTGACTGCATAACCAGCTACAGTCATACATAGACTATTAATTTGCTCAACCTTGACTCCATACTCTTCAGGTCCAGCTGACAGGAGATGGCCCAGTTTTCCATGGGTGTTTTGTCTTGTCTTGAAGGTGGTCAATGCTGCGAGTGGCATCATAACACCTACACAGGCCAAACCGTACAACACTGGAAAATTAACTTGTGTGAAAATGAATCAAGCATGTATCCATGAAGATTTTTGTGGCACAATTCCAATATATATATATATATATGTATATATATATATATATATATATATATATAATACACAGTACAGACCAAAAGTTTGGACACACCTTCTCATTCCAAGAGTTTTCTGTATTTTCATGATAATATAAAAATTGTAGATTCACACTGAAGGCATCAAAACTATGAATTAACACATGTGGAATTATATACTTAACAAAAAAGTATGAAACAACTGAAAATATGTCTTATATTCTAAGTTCTTCAAAGTAGCCACCTTTTGCTTTGATTACTGCTTTGCACACTCTTGGCATTCTCTTGATGAGCTTCAAGAGGTAGTCACCTGAAATGGTCTTCCAACAGTCTTGAAGGAGTTCCCAGAGATGCTTAGCACTTGTTGGCCCTTTTGCCTTCACTCTGCGGTCCAGCTCACCCCAAACCATCTCGATTGGGTTCAGGTCTGGTGACTGTGGAGGCCAGGTCATCTGGCGTAGCACCCCATCACTCTCCTTCTTGGTCAAATAGCCCTTACACAGTCTGGAGGTGTGTTTGGGGTCATTGTCCTGTTGAAAAATAAATGATGGTCCAACTAAACGCACACCGGATGGAATAGCATGCCGCTGTAAGATGCTGTGGTAACCATGCTGGTTCAGTATTCCTTCAATTTTGAATAAATCCCCAACAGTGTCACCAGCAAAGCACCCCCACACCATCACACCTCCTCCTCCATGCTTCACGGTGATAACCAGGCATGTAGAGTCCATTCGTTCACCTTTTCTGCGTCGCACAAAGACACGGTGGTTGGAACCAAAGATCTCAAATTTGGACTCATAAGACCAAAGCACAGATTTCCCCAGGTCTAATGTCCATTCCTTGTGTTCTTTAGCCCAAACAAGTCTCTTCTGCTTTTTGCCTGTCCTTAGCAGTGGTTTCCTAGCAGCTATTTTACCATGAAGGTCTGCTGCACACAGTCTCCTCTTAAAAGTTGTTGTAGAGATGTGTCTGCTGCTAGAACTCTGTGTGGCATTGACCTGGTCTCTAATCTGAGCTGCTGTTAACCTGCGATTTCTGAGGCTGGTAACTCGGATGAACTTATCCTCCGCAGCAGAGGTGACTCTTGGTCTTCCTTTCCTGGGGCAGTCCTCATGTGAGCCAGTTTCTTTGTAGCGCTTGATGGTTTTGGCCACTGCACTTGGGGACACTTTCAAAGTTTTCCCAATTTTTCGGACTGACTGACCTTCATTTCTTAAAGTAATGATGGCCACTCATTTTTCTTTACTTAGCTGCTTTTTTCTTGCTATAATACAAATTCTAACACTCCATTCAGTAGGACTATCAGCTGTGTATTCACCTGACTTCTGAACAACACAACTGATGGTCCCAACCCCATTTATAAGGCAAGAAATCCCACTTATTAAACCTGACAGGGCACACCTGTGAAGTGAAAACCATTTCAGGTGACTACCTCTTGAAGCTCATCAAGAGAATGCCAAGAGTGTGCAAAGCAGTAATCAAAGCAAAAGGTGGCTACTTTGAAGAACCTAGAATATAAGACATATTTTCAGTTGTTTCACACTTTTTTGTTAAGTATATAATTCCACATGTGTTAATTCATAGTTTTGATGCCTTCAGTGTGAATCTACAATTTTTATAGTCATGAAAATACAGAAAACTCTTGGAATGAGAAGGTGTGTCCAAACTTTTGGTCTGTACTGTATGTGTCATTTTTTTTTTTTTTTTTAAACAACTAGCCTGTTGCACTTACAAGTTTCCAAAACAGGCTACCTACCAACTTGCCTACTTTTCATTTATCCATAGATGTTACTGTTACTTTGATATTACATTTATTGTGTTTGCCTTAGAAAACTAGAAATGGACTAGATAGAAAGGGTGATACACTATGTTTTAAGCCAATTTAAACTCTGATTCATAAAGAATATTCAACATGAAACAAATTATGGCTCCATCTGAACCCAAAACAAAAACTCAGAGGTTCACCAATCCTTAATCGCCATATTGTCCTGCGACTCCTTCACTAATGTAAGTGAGGTTACAGCTGTATTACCCTTAGGGTTGCAATGCAACTCCATTCACTTACAGGGTAGGGCAGGTTCTGTGACAGGTGACACTGTACATTTCAGCATGAGTGGTGTAGTAGGAAGGTGCAACTGACTGGAAAAAGAGCAATACAAAAAAATTTGTATAGTTGCCATTAATATTCACTGAGCAGCTTGTGGTTGATGACCTGGGGTGGTTAATTTTCTGTGTTATGAACAACAGGAGCTTCGTGTATATTGTAGTCCATAGTAAATATTGATAAACTGTACAAACAGTGTAGACACCTATGCAGCCTACAAAAATCACTTATTGCCTTTCAACGCATTTACAGCACCAAATAAACTTGTCAACTATTTTTGTACAATATAATATTCTACAATAATTTTCTATAAAATTGTACACTGATAATTGTTATAAAAACTGATTAGAAAAATAAATATACAGTACACAGAAACTATATACTTTTTTTTGTCTATGGATGTGTTCAGTGAACAGGTATCAAGGTCACCAGGAACTTTACTAAAGAGAAAATTGTGAAATAAATACATAGTGTGAGCACATCAATAAACTTTATTTTTTGAAGATAACCATTTTAAGCTGGATTGTTTAACGACTGATATTGGTTTCTTTAAATACAATACAGTATAAGGCAAGTTAACTGAACATCCAACAAACCTCCACTCATTTAAATGAAATGTATCATGTGCTATGCCACACTGACAATTTATCACCTATCCACTGAATAGACGATGAGTGTCTCATCAGTTGGTACCTCCACTAATCTTAAGGACTGATGCTCCATTCATCTCTGTATTAAACTTGATGAATGGTCAGACATCCACATCAACAAACACTACTCATTCAAACAGGGTACAACGCACCTCTGTTCTTGTGATTGGTGGGGTACATGAGGATAGATGATACACTATCAAATTGGCACAACCCTTTTAAGTCACTAGAAGAGAAATTATGATTTTGTCTTAAACTATTGTAATTTTTTGAAAATGTACCCAGTATATCTTTCTTTTAAACACTTACAGTAGTACCTCTTATGATGAATGCTCTCCCTTCGTACTCTACTGAGAGCTGTCGCAGATAAAATATAGTTATGAACAAAAACATATACCATTCCCTTTACTCAGATCAATATAATCACTATGGATAGTATTACAATTGATTGCCTTTTTACATATTATGAACTAGGAGTTGGCATAGTTATGCTATATCACTGTCTAGCCAACTAGATTTAGTTTATTCATAATATTATGCACTAGTTTTTACTGCAATGATTTATAAACATACAGTAAAATAAAGATACATGTATATTCTAATTTTATGTAGGTTGCAAGTCTACAAGAAGATTTCTACTATGTATTTTTAACTTTATAATTTACATTGAAGGCTGAACCATTAATTATAATTAATGTATGATACATCATGTATCATTCAAGGATATCTATCTTATATTAATGTATCAGCTACAGTATATTGATTCATAATATAAACACTATAATGTCTGCTAATTCTAAGGGTATAAGATATTTTATGCTTTGCACATAGTTTAGAAAACTGATGTGACTATTTTAGTTTACCAACAAAATAAGCCACTGGAAGCAACATTATTAAAAAAAAATTTTTTAACTCCGTCTGTGTACAATATGTTTTTTCTGAATCACATTTAGGGTATATATTCTTATGTGGTACATTGGTTGCAGAAATTTGTGCTACTGTCCTATTCATTTGAATAGAGTTTGTAGAAATTCATCATCTGTAAGTAAATATACCCCTACTGTGTTTTATCTAAAGACACAATGGGCACAGCACCAAAGCATGAACAGCAGACATTGTGATATGCATTATATTAATAATAAGCATTGTAACAGTCTACAGCCTTTTGAAGTATGTCTTTGTGATTTGCATATAGGGGTATCTTCTGGTCTACGACTTGCCAGCGTATAGAAATATCTTGATCCTGAGCTTCTATATTCTGAAAAGAAAAAGTTAGAAAAAAATAAATATAAAATATTAATATTTCAGATATCCAGTTTAAAAATGTAATAGTTTAATATTTGTCATATGCAGTTTCACACTTTAATTTAATTCACAATAATCACACTGATTTACACCAATTTACAAAGCCTTTTTGACAGGACTCATTTTGTAATTATTGAACATGTATGTTTTGTGTAGCAACGTGCCAACCCCATTGTAATTTCACCTCAATACAATACAGTATAGTGGTTTACTATGGTTTTTTACATATCACTATAAGCAGGGATGTAACTATAGGGGATGCAGAGCAGGGATGTAGCTGGGGAGAGCAACCAGGGCATGTGCCCCGAGTGCTTGTTGGGGGGGGGGGGGGGGTGCGCCAACAAGCCACTTTTATTTATTTAAAAACAGGGTAAGGGCAGTGAAATTAACCTTTACCCCAGGTGAAAGCCTAGTTACAATGCTGGTTAAGAGGTAGCAATCTCTACCGGGACCGAGAGCCTGACGTCTTTATAAGACACCAAGGTAAGTAGGAGCCCTGGTATAGATTTTGGATTGGGGCCCAGAAGCTCCAAGTTACACCTCTGATTCTAAGAATTGGAAATACTGTAAATTAACTGTAAGTTCCATTAAAGATAAGATACAATATACTGGTTTAATATGTATAATAAGTTTCTAGATATTAACTTACCTGATTTAATTGTAGTAATAATGGATCATCCTGCCTTTCAAAATGAAGGCTTAGGGCAGTAGTTTCTATCCAAGCATTGTCTGTATTCCTCGGATCGTCCACATACCCTTTGTACACCTGTAGTAACAACATCTCTGTAATTCCAAATGTACAAGTGAAATTACCCTACCTTTTGATAATCTGTGTTCTGGTTCTAAGGAGCGCAATTCCTGGGATTCTACAGGAGCAATCTGCTCCAATTTATACACCTAATTCCAGCAGCACCATTATTACAGATGGCCGATACCCCCAGTTGAGTGCGATCCTGTTGTATGATACTCCCTATTGTTACCTTTACTTTTAAATCTGGTTAAAAATCCTCATACACCGAGGAAGTATTGAGGTTTAACCTATTTATACTACAAATAGTCGTACATCCACGGAGCGCAAATTTTTTCCAATATCCCCTCATTCCTCATTTTTTGTGATCTGTAGTAACAACATATAACACATTTTGTGGATTACAAAAGAAACAGATTAAAATTAGATATTGATAATGCATTGTCTGATCATTTTTAACTTAACTTAAGTTTAATATAAACATAAAAAAAGAAAAAAAGTTAAAATTTTCCCCACCAAAATGTCTTAATAATAAGAAAAAAAAATACACCAGATCAATACAACTGTCACAATATTTATCCCACAAGGGGAACATTATAAAGTGCGATCAAAAAGTCCCCAAAACAGCACCAATAAAAAGCTCAGGAATTCCCACATACAAAAACCTCATAAACTTGTAACTTCCATTGACCGAAAAATTAAGTGGTGATGCAGAAAAATAAAATAAGTAAAAGGGTTTTTATCATTTTAATCATATCAGCCAGAGTATAAATTTATCATATTGATTAAAGCTTAGTGGTATTATATGTACTGAATTTAGCGCACTGTCAGCTTTGTCAGTATGTGTCTGGGTGCCAGAGATATCAGTGCCGTTAGATAAAAGTTAATCAATGAGATGTATGTACACCAAAATAGGCTGATATTAAAGACTGAAACTTGTCCTGCTAAAATTAAGTCTCTGTGTATGCAACAATGGACAAAAAACAAAAAAAATGGCCAAAACAGGTCAGTCATAAAGGGGTAAAGTCAAATACTTTTTTTTTCTTCCTTTTTAATATATACCAGAAAAGTTTTGAGAGGGGTTTGGCTTTAATAACAAAAAGCAAACACAAACACTGCACATTTTTTTTTTTTTTTTTTTTTATACATGAGGATCCTTATATTATAATGGATAATTGATTACTGGTTGGTTTAACCCTGCTGTTCTGTTCGGTTCTACTATACAACATATAATGTTCCGGTCATTTTTGACCGGGCCTATTAAAGTCTGGATTTTTAACAAATTTAAGTGTTTTATTTGAATTTCTTTTGCATTATTATACTGTATGTGAACATGGTTGTTCATAAACAAATGAAAAATGAAATCAAAAACTTAATTTTTATTTTTTTTGTGTCAAAAAATGTTACATGGCCTTATTGCATTATTCATGCATATTGCACATTTGCACAAAAAAAAATCTTTATAAAACTGTAAACTATAACGAATAACATCAAACTGTATGTAAATATATTTAAAAAAAATAAAATAAAAAAATAAAAAGTCTAGTTTTTTCTATATAAAATGTGAAATAAGGTTCAAGGTGCTAAATTTACTGTTTGCATTCGTCACAAGTATAATTTACATGTCTTTTGCATAAGTACTTTGCACATTTGCAATATATCACATTTGATTTGTGATTACTTGATGTTGGACAGAAGGCGCATCGTTTCCGTTTTAGGCTGGTTGTACTGCTGGTGGAGGCCGTGGGTATCGTCGCAGTGCTAGCGGAAGCCCTTGGTTCACTTTCTTCAGCATGCTGTTGGATCCTGTAGACAATGGCTGCAGCTCCATCATCTCTGGGTGTTACTTTTCTTTGTTCAATATATGGGCTAACCAGTGATTTTCCCAACTCCTCTAAAAAAATTCTTCTTTTATATAGTTTATTTTTGTTCCAATTTGGGTCTATTTCATGCCATAACACAAATGCATTGTACGCCGACACATCAAGAATGTTGTAAAAAACAACCATTGGCCACCGATTAGTTTTGCGTTTACAGGTGTAAGTGCCTATGAGTTGATCTAGAGTATCAACTGCCCCTTTTGTGGCATTGTAATGTAAAGGACCTAGATAAATTGATAAATAGTAGTAGATGAACTATATAGACCAAAATGAGATTATAACCGCTTTATTTTTTTTTAAAAAATGGCTGGAGATTAGTATAAAAGGCTATCGGTCATTTTTGACCAAACAGTACAAGTGTAAAAAAAGACGTCGAGCAAAAAGTAAACAAAAATAAATAAATAAAAACTGCTATTAGTAAGAACCCCTCAAATGAGGAAAAGTCAATGAACCACAAGTTTCAGAACCGCACAATGAATATTTTAAAAAATATCAAATTTCAAATTCGGTCATTTTTGACCGAACAGAACAGCAGGGTTAAACATAAAGGGGTTATGCCACTATGGCCACCTATTCCCTATCCACAGCTGCAAGTGCATTACAGTGTGGACAGGGGAGAAATGGCCATAGCAGCACAACCCCTTTAAGAGAAAAATATCCAAACTAATTTTTATACATTTGGCATATTATGTGGTAAATACAAAGTAATGAATAAATAACAGATTTTATCTTACTTCAACACTTTCATTTAACAAGTTATGAAATATCTCCAAAAATGTGTACTTTATGATCCTCTTTAGCTTGCGTGGAAGTGCTTCCCCTGGTTCAAGGGAGCCCTGTTTATGAAAAGGTAAATAAGATATGCAGCTTACAATATAGTTTTTTTTTTATATTAAACACATTTCAACTTTTTTCTTAACTTGCCAATATAAGATTGTTTGGACAATGAAACGTTTTCATTTTCCAATATACTGTACTTTCTATATCAAGTCCTCATGGTTTCCTAGCTCTCATTAATTGTTTACTTCCAGTGGATAAAAATCACAAATTATATTGGAAAATTATATTAAATCTTTTATTGTATAAACAATAAAAAATAAAGGGGTTTTCCAGTGTCAGCAAATAAATGTTTCCGTGGTTTACTCGATTCATTCACTACATGCTTTCATTTATTTAATGCAATTTTACACACATTATCTAATCTGTATCTCCACCATGACATTAACATGAAGAGAAAATGCATTTTTAAAGGATTTATCCATTTTGTAAAAAGTATAGGTATTCAGTCCAACATCAAGCCTACTAATATGCTAACTGATAAAAAAAAAAAATACTCAGTTTCAGAAAAAGAAACCCATCCGCAGTCAGCTGAATGTACTGAATGAGACAATGTGGGAAAGAAAAAAAAGAAAGAAAATATAATTTTATAATATAATATATCCAGTTAAAATATATAAGACATACAAGTCACAGAGATAAAATAAAAGGTACCCTAGAGAAACGTATCCCTATCACGTAGTAAGAATTAAGACAGAGACTAGATTGAGTCAGAAAAGGTTTGGCGCACTAGTGAAAAAAAAAATTCTGCAGTTCCTAGTCCACTAAGAAATTGGCTCATAGACAAGAGAATGTAGGTTCAGAATAAGCAACTTAGTATCTAAAAGCAGTCTAATTCTGTTTCTCCCAAGCTACTGATAATGTAAGGCGTGCTGCATATACAGTATAGCCGAATAATAGCACAGCCATCAGTAGTGGTAACAATCACCAATTAGTGTGCATCATACCGAAGACTGAAATTCAGAACTGCCACACACAGAAGCGCTAGATTTCTATTGTTTCTTATTGGAGTACTCCAACTATATCAAACAGTCACCCAATATGAATGCTTTCATCTCAATGAAGAAATTGAGTGAGCTCCCACAGATATATATATATATATATATATATATATATATATATATATTGTATGGTATAATTAGCAAAGACTGGGCTCCATAGCAAACTTTTGTTTTGTTTTGGGCCCCCCACCCCTACACGACATAGCACCCCCTTTCCTAACCCCTGTATGGTATAACGCCACATTCACACACCATATAATGTCCCACAGTGGCCTTCAGACAGCATAACGTCCCATAGAGACCCCTCCACACAGTATAATGTCCCATAGTGGGCCCTGCACACACTATAATGTTCCATATTGGCCCTTGGGCATAGTATAATGTCCCTAGTGACCCCTACTGTGTTCTTTGCAAATATTGCACAAATTTCAGGTTTGGCAGAACCCAAAATTTTGGGTTTCATCATCCAAGAACTATTATTATACTCGAAGGTCTTTTTCGGATCCTCAAAGTATAATGATCAGAGGACCAGGGGAGGTGATCAAACATAAAAAAACTGTTACTCACCTCTCCTGGGATCCGGCGACTCCCTGCTCAGCCATCAGCCCTTTACAATGACAATACAAACGTGGGTTTGGCTGGCACCATTATGCATTGTGACGCTGGCCTATCCCATATGACGTCTGTGACATCACTTAAGAGGCCCGAAAACATCAGGGAGTCGTACAAGAGCCCAGGAGAGGTAACACTGTTTTTTATGTTTTCTCGCCTACCTGGGGCCTCTGAGCATTATACTCAGAGGTCTAAAGACACCCCCGAGTATATTGATTTCAGTTTAAGTTTGCCCAGCTGAGCACTGAAACTGAGTATCTTTTAATTTGATTAGAAGGGCCAGCTCTGTCCTGGGGAGCCCACTGGACCCAGTGCAGGTGGTGGGTGACAGAAGGATACTGTCCGTGGTGAGCTCCATGCAGAAGAAGAAGTCCCATCCCATGCATGAGACTGTGATTGCGCTGGGCAGTACTGTCAGTGACCGACTGCTCCACCCTAGGTGTGAGAAGGAGCGCTATCGGAAGTCTTTCCTCCCCACCGCGGTTAGGCTGTACAACCAACACCGACCTAAGCGGAGATCATTACATACAGAGAACTGAAATATCTCTCTGCCTGTTAAATCCCCCCCCCCCCCTGCTACTTCCTATCTGTCTGTCTGCTATTAATGTAATGCCTCTCACCTTGGAACATTCCTGTACATGTTGTATTTGTATTTGTATCTGCTTATCTTATCTTTGCTGCTGTAACACACTGAATTTCCCCACTGTGGGACTATTAAAGGACTATTATTATTATTATTATTAATCAGTAAGCATATTAGTAAGCTTGATATTTAACTGAATACCTATACTTTTTACAAAATTGATAAATCCTTTAAAATGCATTTTATCTTCATTTTAAGTCAATGGTGTAGAGATACAGATTAGATAATATGTGTAAAATTGCATTAAATAAATAAAGGTATGCACTGAATGAAATAAACTATGGAAACATTTATTTGCTGAAACTGGACAACCCCTTTATTTTTATTGTTTGTAAAATGAAAGGTTTTATATAATTTTCAAATATACTAAATTTCTGTTTCCTGTGATTCCTTTATTTACTTCCAGTGGATAAAAATCAGTCTCTGGTCAACCTCGTCTCTTTCCTAGTGCTCACTGCGTGATAGGGATAGATTTTGCTAGGGTACCTTTTATTTTATCTCGGTGACCTTTATGTGTGATCTGGATATTTTAACTGGATATATTAAAAGTTATATTTTATCTCTTTTTTTTTCTTTTCTACATTGTTTCATTCAGGACTTAATTAGCGATAGGCTTCTCACCTACTTGTTTGTCAGTAAAAGTAGTGTTTGATACTGTATCTGAGTCCTAATATAATAATAATAATAACAGAGGTGTAATTTAAAGCTACTGAGCCCCAATGCAAAATATATAGCAGGACCCCCACTTACCATGTGCTATCTATAATACTGGTGTCTTCTTATGATGCAGAGAGGCCTTTGAGCCTCCTAAGGCTCCAGAGTCTGGTAGCGATTGCTAACTCTGTGTCCCCTATTGCTATGCTCTTGAATAATAATATAAGACTACAAACATATAGTACTGTGCAAAAGCTTTAAGCAGGCGTGGAAAAATTGCTGCAAAGTAAGAATGTTAAAAAAATAAATAAAAATAGAAGGGTTAATTAGTTTATTTTTGTCAACTAAAGGGGCTGGTCAGGAATTTTTTTTTTATGGCCTGTACTTGGCATAAATATCTGATAAGTGGAGCTCTGACAGCTGCTCCCTCCATGGATCAGTTGTTCAGGGCTGCTTCCAATGGCCATACTATACACAGCTGAGAGTCAGAAGCTTTTGGCTCTGTGCTCTGTATAGCGGTTGTGCGTCGTCACTGCAGCTCGTTGACTTCAATGGCACAAGTCATGTCAATACATGTTATGTATCTAATGTTTTTGTTTTATTAAAAAAATACAGAATAATTTTTCTTGAGAAAATGATATGGACAAATAGAAATTCCAGATTTATATTATAATTACATTTCTAAATCACATTAAATGTATGTATGACATTCTAACACAAGATTAATAACATAAAGAAACCTACTCCAGGAAGAGCCCAATGCTCTGAAGAAATGTGCTTGATTGCTAGGATTTCAAGCTGTTTCATTGATTTTTTTCTACTAATAGATCCATCCTTGTTTCTCTTCCATCTGCATAGAGCAGAAAAAAAGAATATTAAGTGGACGTTCACACTACCGTTACTAATGTCTGTTGCTGTCTTCCATCATAGGATGATAGAAAGGGACATTAGCTGTCACAGAGAACGGTCACAGACTGATTCTGTGTCCATTCCCATTGACACTAATGTAAACAACATGATGGACGCTAGTTTACTTCATGTTTGTTTACTTTTGTAATGGAAGATAAAGTAGTGCATGTAACAATTTTTTTTTTTTTTTTTACAAAGCAAAACAGGAATACAGCCAGCATTGCTGTAGATTACACCAGATTTATCAAATGTCACACAGTATATGGTAAAAAGACATATATATGCCAGCTAGGAGCAAGGGTTTACCAAGAGGTCTAATTATGACTTTCAGGCTATACAGATGTATGTACAGCTGCATGATATTCCATGTTCAAGTCCCCTTGTGAGACTGTACGACAATTTTAAAAATGTATAAAGTGATTTAAATTTCTTGAAATAAATCATTAAGGATTTAAAAAAACATTTTGCCATTTATATTACAAATAAAAATGAACAAAAGAAAACACATATAATTGGTATATATATATATTTTTTTGGAAACATAAAAGTCCAAATTATTAAAATATCATGTTATTTCTTCTATGCACTGAATTCCATTAAAAAAAAATTACAAAATGTGAGAATTGTTTTTTGGTCATCTAATCTTCCGTAAACAGGAATAAAAAGTGATAAAAAAAAGTTCCAGAACAGTACCAATAAAAACAGCTTGCACTGCAAAAAAATTACCATATTTTTTGGACTATAAGACGCACTTTTTTTCCCCCAAATTTGGGAGGAAAATGGGGGTGCATATCTTATAGTCTGAAAAATACGGTAATTTTTTGTCATGGGAATATTACTATTGCGGCTGGTCTATGACCGGCCGCAATAGTAATTTAGTGAATCTCCCATAGACTGCAATACAATTGTATTGTAGTCTATGGGACTTGCAATAAAATGATTGCAGGTTCAAATCCCCTAGGGAAGCAAATAAAATAGTAAATAAAAAAAAAAAGTTAAAAAAAAAATATATATATAAAAAAACTAAAAGTTCTTAAATCACCCCCTTTCCCTAGAATACATATAAAAGTAGAAAATTACTTTGAAACACATACACATAAGGTATCCCTTTGTCCGAAAATGCCCGGTCTACAAACTTATAAAAATAATTTTCCTGTAGAGTGAACGTCGTAGCGGGGAAAAGTATCAAAAGTGCCAAACTGCCGTTTATTTCACTGTTTCGCCTCTGATTTGAATAAAAAGTGATCAAAGCAATAGATAGTCCCCAAAATGGCATAATTAAAAAGTACACCTGACCCCGCAAAAAAAGATGCCCTCTGCATCCCCTACAGCTACAGGGCTACCTGTCAATGTGGCCTTGTAGCTGTTGCAAAACTACAATTCCCATATATTAAATATTTTACCACATTTTTTGCTTCAACATTTTTTCCCTATTTTCCTCCTCTAAAACCTAGGTGCGTCTTATGGTCTAGTGCGTCTTAATAGTCCGAAAAATACGGTAGCTCTGAAAAAATAAAACATGGTCACCCCAAGGGGGAAATCTATTAGAAATTGTTAGGGCATAGAGGAATCCCATTGCCATGATGAGTAACAAAAAAGTGGGGGAGATAATGACATTACTGAATCTGAAGATGATTCTATTGCAGATAAGAACTTGCACCTGGGTCAGGGTGACTATATGACATCAGAGGAAGAGGGTGGTAGCAGGTGAAATAGTAAAAATTCCACACAATGTGCAGCCCCAATATCCAAAAAACCTGCCTGGCAGTTTTGATTTTTTTTGCACATTACCAAATGGCAAATCAATGGCAAGGTGAAAGATGTGCAAGCAGATAATTAGCTATTGGTGTGTAGTCTCTCCGTACTAATATGAAATGGTGTCGCCAGCTCATTTGGAACAATGGAATTGGCAGTCATCATCAATAAAGGAATGTGTTTCCAGTAAACAGCAATCTGTACCCAGCCACCTGGCTGGTCTGCAACTTAAATTGGCAGCGCATAGTCTAAATGGAGAATTCCTAGGAAGGCTGCCCCAGCTTCATATTGTCATGTGGGCCTCTCCTTGTAAATCTCCATGTGGGGGAAAAGTGCATGCCACTGTCAATACGTGGAGCAGCAATTATGGGCAGGGACAATACATAGTTTTCATAGTCCGATGTGTCAATGTTTTGAGCGTCAGAGGCCATAGTCTAAAAATGCAGCAAGTTTTTTCTAGTACGGACATTACCTGATGGGTGCAGGACAGGCACAGTTTCAACACCAGGTGGGACCCATCCGCCTTCAGTTCTTCCACACTAGAACAATTTCCCGCCCCTAACTTTACCAAGGCAAGCCATTGCTTACACTTCCCTTCCACATTTCATGGTTGTGAGGTGAAACACACATTTAGTGGCACTGTGGCACATGCTGGAGCATAGTTTGAGCAGCAGCATATGGTGAATGATTACTGCAAGCAGCAAACCACAGACGCAGTGGAGTGGAACTGGATAAATGTGAGAGGAAGAAAAACAACTTATACCTCATGATCACTTTTGGAAGATAGTTCAACTTTTTCAGCTGACAAACTAGGCAGTAGGCACATTGATCGTGTGCCCCAAATTGTTCTTGAAATTACGTAAATTGTCACTACTTGGTGCTGCACGTGCACCCAAAAGGGTCCCTTTTTGGCGGCTTTTTTTCTACATTTAATTCTTTATTACTTTTAAAAATAGAAAGCACACTGAATGTGTGACACAAATTTTCCATGAAATTCTGTAAATTGCCACTCCGCCAACATGATGTTGATGTGGCATTTTGTCCCATTGAGGGATAACCAGCAGAATAATCCAGATTCTTTTCTGGCTCTCAAATGCTGTTCTTGTGGTCATTAAAATCATTTCTATTTCAGAAGATATTCTAGCTTTCACAGCTGTCAGACCAAGCACGCTGATATTTAATATCAAAGTACAGTTTGGGGAGTGGCTTTGTTTCTTCCATAATTGTAAAACTTTTAGGCTGAGGTCCCACATTGCGGAAACACTGATTTTTTTTGTTGCAGATTTTGCTGCATTTTTTTAAGCCAAAGTCAAGAATGGCTACAAATGGAAAATATGTAGGAAATACTTCTACTTCTGCTTTATGCTCAACCCACTCCTGGCATTTGCTCAAAAAAACTACAGCAAAATCTGCAACAAAAAAAAAGCTGCACTTCTGCAATGTGGGGCATTAGCCTAAGAAGGACATTCAACATTATTAAGCAGACCACAGGTAATATGGAAAAGAAAAAGGATCTCTCTGCTGCCGAAAAGCGTCAAATAATGCAATGCCTTAGGCAAGGTATGAAAACATTAAATATTTCACAAAAACTTAAGTGTGATCATCTTACTGTGAAGAGATTTGTGGCTGATTCAGAGCACAGATGGGCTTGTGCATATAAAGGCATAATGAGCTGCTAAAACTCCATTACAAAGCAGCAACAACAACAGGTATTTTATAGCTTCTGGTGCTTCTGGAGTCCAATAAACCTCACATCTTTTATCGGCTTGCAGTTATACTATTCAGCCACTCTTAAATAGTGCTCACAAGCGGAGATGGTTGTAGTAAGCCCAAACATACAGTACAGACCAAAAGTTTGGACATACCTTCTCATTCCAACAGTTTTCTGTATTTTCATGACTATAAAAATTGTAGATTTACACTGAAGGCATCAAAACTATGAATTAACACATGTGGAATTATATACTTTACAAAAAAGTGTGAAATAACTGAAAATATGTCTTATATTCTAGGTTCTTCAAAGTAGCCACCTTTTGCTTTGATTACTGCTTTGCACACTCTTGGCATTCTCTTGATGAGCTTCAAGAGGTAGTCACCTGAAATGGTTTTCACTTCACAGGTGTGCCCTGTCAGGTTTAATAAGTGGGATTTCTTGCCTTATAAATGGGGTTGGGACCATCAGTTGTGTTGTTCAGAAGTCAGGTGAATACACAGCTGATAGTCCTACTGAATTTGTATTATGGCAAGAAAAAAGCAGCTAAGTAAAGAAAAACGAGAGGCCATCATTACTTTAAGAAATGAAGGTCAGTCAGTCCGAAAAATTGGGAAAACTTTGAAAGTGTCCCCAAGTGCAGTGGCCAAAACCATCAAGCGCTACAAAGAAACTGGCTCACATGAGGACCGCCCCAGGAAAGGAAGACCAAGAGTCACCTCTGCTGCGGAGGATAAGTTCATCTGAGTCACCAGCCTCAGAAATCGCAGGTTAACAACAGGTCAATGCCACACAGTGTTCTAGCAGCAGACACATCTCTACAACAACTGTTAAGAGGAGACTGTGTGCAGCAGGCCTTCATGGTAAAATAGCTACTAGGAAACCACTGCTAAGGACAGGCAACAAGCAGAAGAGACTTGTTTGGGCTAAAGAACACAAGGAATGGACATTAGACCTGTGGAAATCTGTGCTTTGGTCTGATGAGTCCAAATTTGAGATCTTTGGTTCCAACCACCCTGCCTTTGTGCGACGCAGAAAAGGTGAACGAATGGACTCTACATGTCTGGTTCCCACTGTGAAGCATGGAGGAGGAGGTGTGATGGTGTGGGGGTGCTTTGCTGGTGACACTGTTGGGGATTTATTCAAAATTGAAGGAATACTGAACCAGCATGGTTACCACAGCATCTTGCAGCGGCATGCTATTCCATCCGGTTTGCGTTTAGTTGGACCATCATTTATTTTTCAACAGGACAATGACCCCAAACACACCTCCAGACTGTGTAAGGGCTATTTGACCAAGAAGGAGAGTGATGGGGTGTTACTCCAGATAACCTGGCCTCCACAGTTACCAGACCTGAACCCAATCGAGATGGTTTGGGGTGAGCTGGACCGTAGAGTGAAGGCAAAAGGGCCAACAAGTGCTAAGCATCTCTGGGAACTCCTTCAAGACTGTCGAAAGACCATTTCAGGTGACTACCTCTTGAAGCTCATCAAGAGAATGCCAAGAGTGTGCAAAGCAGTAATCAAAGCAAAAAGTGGCTACTTTGAAGAACCTAGAATATAAGACATATTTTCAGTTTTCACACTTTTTTGTTAAGTATATAATTCCACATGTGTTAATTCATAGTTTTTATGCCTTCAGTGTGAATCTACAATTTTTATAGTCATGAAAATACAGAAAACTCTTGGAATGAGAAGGTGTGTCCAAACTTTTGGTCTGTACTGTATATGAAGACTAATTTTGAAACAGTCTTGTTTACTGATGAGTGCCGTGCAACCCAGTATGGTCCAGATGGATGGTTTGTGGATGGCCACCATGTCCCAACCAGGCTGGCTACGATGTAGGCAAGGAGGTGGTGGAGTTATGTTTTGGGTCAATTTCATGGGGAGAGAGTTGGAAGGCCCATTTAGGGTCCCTGAAGGTGTGAAAATAACCTCTGCAAAGTATATAGAGTTTCTGACTAACCACTTTCCTCCATGATACAAAAAGAAGAACCATGCCTTCCATAGAAAAGTCATCTTCATGCATGACAATGCACCATTACATGCAGCAAAGAAAACTACATTGGCTGCTATGGGCATAAAAGGAGAGAAACTCATGGTGTGGCCACCATCCTTCCCTGACCTCAACCTTTGGAGTATTCTCAAGGAAAAGATCTGTGAGGGTTCACATCAAAACAATAGCTCTGGGAGGCTATTCTGACATCCTGCAAACAAATTCAAGAAGAAACTGTAGAAAAACTCACAAGTTCAATGGCTGTAAGAATTGTGAAGGTGATATCAAAGAAGGGTCCTATGTTAACATGTAACTTGGCCTGTTAAAATGTTTTTGTTTGAAATAGCTTCTGACCTCTTAATGCTGCAAATTCAACAAATGATAATTTTCAGTTCTTTACAACCTATAAAATATTTAGAAACTCTGTTATAAAAATATGTTTTCATTGGGAGATTGTCCAATAAAAATTATTATTATTATTATTATTATTTTGCTTACTTATATACCACCATCATATTCCGCAGCACTTTACAGGTACTGTCAGTCACTGTCCCATATAGGTCTCACAATACATTCCCTATCAATAAACTGTGGGAGGAAACCCATGCAAATATGGGGAAAACATACAAACTCCTTGCAGATGTTGTCCTTGGTAGGATTCAAACCAGGAGTTCAGCGCTGCTAGGCTGCAGGTCTAACCACTGACCTACCATTCTGCCATAAAATATATACTCTAATGGTTAAAGATATGAACATTATACTGGCTGTCATTTGTTTCAACCATTTAGGAAAGTCAGAGAAAAATATAATTTGCGTATTAATTTGGAACATGGTGTTTGGGTCCCTTAAAATCATTAATATATCTTGAATGGAGGTTTCTGAATGAAACTGGAAAGAATGCAATGTATCAAAACATAGATCAATATAATGAAAGTAATTCCACAAATCACTTGGGGAACTGGATATAGGACATTGTCAATCATTTTGGACACCAGTAATTATATAGAAGAAAATTAACTGAAAGATTTTAGTAGTAAAAATGTGTTCCAGTTTCCTGGAAATAGGCTGTTGATCCAAGTATCTAGTCTAATTGACATACTTGGAGTTATGACAAAAACTGCAACATGGGGAATTTTAATTCCATAGTATGTTACTATGTCAAAGTCTTTAGATTTAGAAAGAAGCATAAAAAATATTTTTATTAGCAAAGAAATTGCATCTACATACTGGGTAATTATATAGTGAATAGCATGATTTGGGCCAAACCAACATAGACTTCCTCTGCCTCTCAGACCAGTTCGTCCAAATGGATTCCTGTGGCAAACAGAAGAGAGGAAAATATCAAATACAGCAGTTTCACAGTGACCTCAGGTTGCAATATTTTCAACATACAATATTTAGCTGTCCAGGGCAGCAGCTGGTGTCAGAACTAACACAGAATATGCTACCAGAAGCACTGCTGCATTCTCTGTGTAGAGAACAGGAAGGCTTCAATAATTTTATTGATATGTCAGCCCTGCGATCCCTCAGAAGACTCTTGTCTTTGCAACCGAACAGCTCCCATGATTATTCCTCTGGCTGCTGTTTGGAGGCAGGAACAAAAGTGAAAGTCCATGATTGTTGACTCTGATCCAGAGGCATAGCTAGCGGGGGGGCAGAGGGGGCGGCTGCCCCAGGGCCCCACTGACTCTTTGGGGCCCACCCCGGGGCCACCATTAATACATCCTTTATTTCTAACTAGATCAGTGTCTGCACACCGTAGTTAAAACGTATCCTGCAACTTAACAGTATTGTAAGCCAATACAGCCTTGCGGTTTACAAGATGCCGAGACCACAGACGGATGTCTGTTTCTCAGTACAGGCGGTGCGATGACATCACAACATCGCGCCGCCTGCGCTCAGACACAGACGTCTTGTGAGTGGATTGGGAGGAGGCGGCGGCTCCATTCATCAGGATCGCAGGTAGGTGAGTATAACTTTCTTTTTGTTTTTTTTAGCGCAGTTGTGGGTGTATTAATAGTATAATGGGTGGTTAGGAAGAAGAAATATAACTATAAAGGGAGGATTCATTAGGGGGCATTATGACGATGGGGGGTCATTTATATAAGGGTTATTACAGGGTATTATGAATACAAGGGGAAGGTTATTTATATAAGGGGCCATTAGAGGGAATCATTTATATTAGGAGGCATTATGAACATAAAGGGGTGGTCATTGATATAAGGGGTCATTAGGGGTGTATTATTTATGTCAGGGGGAATCAGGGGCATAATATAAGGGTCAATTAATTTAATTAAAGTGGCACTTGGGCTCTATTAAGTCTAAGGCCCCACATAGCGGGCTGCAACAAAAAAAAGCGCTGCAGGAAAAACCATGGCGGTAACATTGTGGTTTTTCCCACAGCGCTTTTCACAGAAGGTCTGCAGAAGTTTCCCTTGTAGACTTTCTGTTATCAATACACCTATATGGAAACCGCCAGTATTTCCATAGGTATAATTGACATGCTGCAATTTCCAAAACCGCAACGGTTTTGGAAATCCCAGTGCGTCTGCTGCACATATTTTTCCGCAATGTGTGGATGGGATTTGCTAGAATGCCAAGGTTTTTTTTTCTGTGGGTTTTCACCACATGGAGCCCCCATCCCCACTTTGCAGTAAAATATGCACAGCGGATACGCTGCAATTTCCAAAACAGTCGCAGTTTTGGAAATCACAAAATGTCAATTATACCTATGGAAATGCCAGCGGTTTCCCTATAGATATAATTGAAGCAGAAAGTCTGCAGAGGAAACCTCTGCGAACTTTCTGTGCAAAGTGTTGCAGGAAAAACCGCAATACTGCACTGCCGCGGTTTTTCTTGCAGCTCTTTTTTGCTGCGGGACGCCACATGGGGCTCCAGCCTTAAGGCGTTTTCCAGCTCATTTTTATCGATTGTCTATCCTCAGAATAAAACATCAATAAGTTTAACTATACACTGTCCTGCCACTCGCTTTTACGAATTTTTACATTTAAAAATGCCAAAAATTATCCATTTATAAGGGAAAGGTGACTGCTCATGGTTTTTTAGACACACATGGCAGTCATATTGCAAAAAGCAATGGTTTTGTAGAAAAATTTGCCCGTTTTGATGATTTGTAAGTGCTACAGGCGAGACAAATTTATGGTTGTGAGTCTAGTTGAAAGTGATGAAAAATTGGCTTTCGATGTGAAATCAAAATGGTATTGTATTTTTATACCAAAATTGTGGCACCAACAGTGTGGTATACAGTAGTGGAATGTGATGGACCAGGCCACAACATATATCTGGCTGAGTGGTGGCAGCTGTGGCAACATGTGTGGTAGGGCATAATATTAATATGATGGAATGGGCCATAGGACATGTCTGGCTGAGTGGTGGCAGTGGTGGTGGGCAGCTGTGTGGCAGTGCATCAGAGCACAATATGATGAAACAGGCCAAAGGACATGTCTGGCTAAGTGTATTTGGTAACCAGAGCATAAAAAACCCCTTGAAATTACAAGAGTTTTTTTTTAGATTAGCATAGGCTAGACTGTATACTGGGTGAAAAAAATAACAGGTTTAATAACAGGTTTGTTTTTTTCAGATTTGCACAGGCAGAATAAGTGCTTTGCTATTAGTACAGCAATATGTATTTAGTGTAAAAATGTAAACTCTTGCCCAAAAAAGTCCTTAACCAAAAATTTTTCACTAACAGGACTGTCTTGTCAATAAAAAGCATGTTTAACCCCTTAACGACCCAGGGCATAATAGTACGTCCTGAGTCGCATGACGATGTATGGAGCGCGCTCAGGAGCTGAGCGCTCTCCATACACCGCGGGTGCCGGCTGTATAATACAGCCAGGACCCGCCGCTAATCCTTTAGATGCCGCAGTCAAACGGGACCGCGGCGTCTAAATTGCGCAGCCGCCACGGGCGCCGCCATTTTCCTTGATCGCCACCCCCCAGAACGTCATCGGAGGGCGGCGATTAGTTGCCATGACAGTCGGGAGCCTATTGAAGGCTCCCAGGCCTGTCATTACATTACAGCTATTACACGATGCCAGAGGCATCGTCTAATAGCAGTGAAGGCATTTTGCTATTCACTGCGATGCAGTAGTATCGCAGTGAATAGTATCAGCGATTAGACCCCCTAGGTTTCAAGGTCCCTAGAGAGTCTGATCATACAAGCAAAAGTTGAAAAAAAAAAAGTTTTTAAAAGTATGAAAAAAATAAAAAAAACACAAAAGTTCAAATCACCCCCCCTTTCCCTAGATCAGATATAAAAGTAAATAAACAAAAGTAAACATAAACACATTAGGTGTCCCCCTGCTCCAAAATGCCCGAACTATTAAAATATTTATCCCATACGGTGAACGGTGTAGCGGGGAAAAAAAATCAAAATGGCCAAATAGCGTTTTTTTCAACACTTTGCCTCCTATAAAAAATTGAATAAAAAGTGATCAAACCATCAGATCTTTCCCCAAATGGTATCAATAAAAACTTCATGTTGTCCCGCATAAAAAGACGCCTTACCCAGCTCCATACATGTAAATATGAAAAAGTTACAGGTGACACAATATGGTGACGCAAAATTGTTTTTCTATTTAGCAAAGTTTTTAATTTTTTAAAAGGTATCCAAACATTACAAATACTATATAAATTTGGTATCGCCGTGTTCGTACTGACCCGCAGAATACAGGTAACATGTCATTTTTACCACACAGTGAATGCTGTAAAAATTAAACCCATATGAATTTGGCGCCAATGCAGTTTTTCTCCAATTGCACCTCATTCTGAATTTTTTTTCCAGCTTGCCAGTACATTGCACAGCATATTGAATGGTACCCTTACAAAGTAAAATTTGTTTCACAAACAATAAGCCATCATGTGACTCTGTGAATTGAAAAATGAAAAAGTTATGGCTCTTGGAATGTGGGGAGGGAAAAATGAAAATGCAAAAACAAAAAATGGCCCGGTCATTAAGGGGTTAAAGACTATGTATATAGATGAAACTGCTGTATTGCACAACAGACAGACAAAATTAGATTATTGGCTATGAAAGGGTTTACTGTCCTGTCTGTGTGTCTGTGCAATTGTATATTTAAAGCAGGAATGTAGCAGCAGCAGCTATGCCCTTACTTCTATGATCAAATCCTCTATTGATTTTTATCACTAATCTGCCTGTGTAATTGCTTGAATCTGACTAAGTTCTCCTTGTCCTCTAACTATTGCTTTCTGTGTGGAGAGATGGATCATAGATGCATTCATTACAGCAAATAGAGTCTAATCACTGGTGCACCACCTTACACACGTGGACAAAATTGTTGGTATTCCTCATTTAATGAAAGAAAAACCCATAATGGTCACAGAAATAACTTGAATCTGACAAAAGTAATTTGCCAAACTACATGTTGACAAACCACAAAGGTTCTGGGAGAATGTCCTATGGACAGATGAGACAAAAATTTAAATTTTTGGCAAGGCACATCAGCTCTATGTTCACAGACGGAAAAATGAAGCATATCTTGAAAAGAACACTATCCCTACTGTGCAACATGGAGGAGGCTCTGTTATGTTCTGGGGCTGCTTTGCTGCATCTTGCACAGGTTGTCTTGAATCTGTGCAGGGTACAATGAAATCTCAAGACTATCAAAGGATTCTAGAGAGAAATGTGCTGCCCAGTGTCAGAAAGCTTGGTCTCAGTCGCAGGTCATGGGTCTTGCAATAGGATAATGACCCAAAACACACAGCTAAAAACACCCAAGAATGGCTAAGAGGAAAACATTGGACTATTCTCAAGTGGCTTTCTATGAGCCCTGACCTAAATCCTATTGAGCATCTTTGGAAAGAGCTGAAACATGCCGTCTGGAAAAGGCACCCTTCAAACCTGAGACAACTGGAGCAGTTTGCTCATGAGGAGTGGGCCAAAATACCTGTTGAGAAGTGCAGAAGTCTCATTGACAGTTACAGGAATTGTTTTGTACAACAAAATATTAAGTTAAGGGTACCATCATTTCTGTCCAGGCCTGTTTCATGAGTTTTCTTTTTTTAAAAATTCTGTTGAAGCATGGTTGAAAAGCAATGTCTGACTTTCATTTGTTCATTTTCATAGAATTTTTATATATTATTACTTTTGCCAGATTCAAGTTATTTCTGTGACCATTGTGGGTTTTCCTTTCATTAAACGAGGGGTACCAACAATTTTGTCCACGTGTGTATATAGTGCATATGACATCAGCACTGTAATATGTCAACCTACCAGTCTATTGGCTGAAAGTCTGTCAAGTGTTGCTACAATGTCATACAGAGTCATACACACATGTCTATTTTCCTGCGCAATACATGTGGCAGCGGTCATTTTAATTCCACTGAGACAAATCGCTAATTGTTCGGTTTAGTTATAAAAAAAAAAAAAAAAAAAAAAAGAGAGAGAGACAACAATTTGGAATATTCAGCACGTACCCGGCTTGTGTCAAAGTGGTTCACCCATCTCTACTCCCAGGCTCTCTAATCCTATTACTATTCAGATCTGCTTGTGACATGATTTAATAAAAACAGGGATTTTTGTAGTATTGCAATATATGGTATAAGAAATCTCATGATCGCTACTTCAAGTACTCTAGGGTAGCTTAAAAAAAAAAAAATTAAAATATTTCTAATGTATAAAAAAAAATACATAAAAATTTAACCTTCACCTAAATAATAAATAAAAGTAAATAAACAAAAACAACATAACCACATTAGTTATTCCTGAATTCAAAAATGCTCGTACTATTAAGATTTAACCCCTTAAGGACTCAGCCCAAAAGTGCGTTAAGGACCAGGCCTCGTTTTTCAAAACTGACATGTGTCACTTTATATGGCAATAACTTTGAGACGTCTTAACTTACACAAGTGATTTTGAGATTGTTTTTTCGTGACACATTGTACTTCATGTTAGTGGTAAACACTAATGAATATTTTTGTATTTATTTATAAAAAAAATAGGAAATTTGATGGAAATTTGGAAAAAAATCGCAATTTTCAAAATGTGAAATGCTCTGCTTTTCATCTAGATAGTCATTCCATCCAAATACATTAATACATATTATCTACCATATCTCTGCTTTATATCGGCATCATCTTTTAATCGTCCTGTAATTTATTTTGGATGTTAGAAGGCTTACAAGTGTAACAGCGATTTTGCAGATTTACAAGAAAATTTCCCAAACTAATTTTTTAGGGACCACTTCAGTTCTGAAGAGGATTATAATGGCCTATATATTAGAAACCCCCATAAATCACCCCATTTTCAAAACTGCACCCCTCAAATAATTCAAAATAATATTTGGGAAGTTTGTTAACCCTTTAAGCATTTCACTGGAATTAAAACAATATGGAGGTGAAATTTAGACATTTAATTTTTTCCCACTAATTCCTTAATTTAGCCCTAAAATTAATACATTCACAAAGGGTTAAAAGAGAAAATGCATCTCACAGTTTGTTATGCAATTTCTCCCGAGCACGGAAATACCCCACAAGTAGGTGTAAACTGATGTTTGGGCGAATGGCAGCGCACGGAAGGGAAGGAGTGACACTGGGCGTCTGAAAAGTAGATTTTGCTGGAATAGTTTTCAGGTGCCATGTCTCATTTGCAAAGCCCCTAGAGTACCAATACAATGGAAACCCCCTAAACGTGACCCCATTTTGGAAACTACACCCCTCACAGAATTCATATAGGGGTATAGTGAGCATTTTGACCTTACAGTCGTTTCACAGATTTTGCTAACACTGGGATGTATAAATGAAACATTACTAAAATGTCACTTTATCCCCAAAGTTTTCATTTTCACAATGGGTTAAAGGAGAAAAAGCACCCCACAGTTTGCAAAATAATTGCTCCTAAACACAGCAATACCCCATATGTGGTCGTAATCTGCTGTATGGGTACATGGCAGGGCTCAGAATGGAAAGAGCGCTATTTAGCTTTTGGAGAGCAGATTTTGCTGGAATAGTTTTCAGGTACCATGTCGCATTTGCAGAGCCCCCAAAGTACCAATACAGTGGAAACCCCCTAAAAGTGACCCCATTTTGGAAACTAAACCCCTCACAGAACATATCAAGGGGTATAGTGAGCATTTTGACCCTACAGCTGTTTCACAGATTTTATTAACATTGGGACATTAAAATGAAAAATTACTTTTTTTCCAATAAACCGTCAATTTAGCCCCAAATTTTTCATTTTCACAAGAGGACAAAGGAGAAAAAGCACCCCAAAGTTCGTTACACAATTTCTCCTGAACACAGAAATGCCCCATATGTGGTTGTAATCTGCTGCATGAGTAAATGGCAGGGCTGAAAATGGAAAGAGCGCTATTTAGCTTTTGGAGGGCAGATTTTGCTGGAATAGTTTTTGGATGCCATGTCGCATTTGCAGAGCCCCTAAAGTACCAATATAATACAAACCCCCAAAAAGTGACCCCATTTTGGAAACTACACCCCTTATAGAATTTATCTAGGGGTATGGTGAACATTTTGACCTCACAGCTGTTTCACAGATTTTATTAACATTGGGACATTAAAATGAAAAATAACTTTTTTTTCCAATAAACCGTCAATTTAGCCCCAAATTTTTCATTTTTACAAGAGGGCAAAGGAGAAAAAGCACCCCAAAGTTCGTTACACAATTTCTCCTGAACACAGAAATGCCCCATATGTGGTTGTAATCTGCTGCATGGATAAATGGCAGGGCTCAAAATGGAAAGAGCGCTATTTTGCTTTTGGAGGGCAGATTTTGCTGGAATAGTTTTTGGATGCCATGTTGCATTTGCAGAACCCCTAAAGTACCAATATAATGGAAACCTCTCAAAAGTGACCCCATTTTAGAAACTACACCCCTCAAGGAATGTATCAAGGGGTATTATCATTTAGAGCCTAAAAATGCTTCCCAAAAATGAATGTACAAAGTGAAAATTAAAGTTTTTAAAGAAATATCCAATTTCAGTGCCTAATACGTTGCGGCCACTTTGTGGCATCAGAGACATGCACTCCTAAAACTATTAAGTGGGCTATCCCGGGGACAAAAAAATTATATATGTGGGTATAAACTGCTGCTTGGGCACGCAGCAGGGCTCAGAAGGGAAGGAGCACTGTGGGTTTTTTTAGCTTTTGGAGTACAGATTTAGAGGGATTTTCTGGACGGCATGTTATTATTGCAGAGCCCTGGAGGTGCCAGTAAATTGGAATTCCCCAAGAAGTGACCCCCATTTTGTAGGGGCAATTTTAGGGTCTCTGCAAATGTGACACGGCGTCCAAAAAAACAACAATCTAAATATGCGCTCCAAAAGCACATAGCGCTCCTTCACATTTGCGCCCTGCTGTGTGCCCAAATGACAGTTTATGCCCACATGTATGACACGGGTGTACCCAGGATAACGTACTTAACAACACCATATGTGGTATAAACTGCTGTTTGGGCACAGCCGGGTACAGAAGGGAAAGAGCGCTATTTTGGTTTTTAGAGCACAGTTTGCTTTTTGGACACCATGCCACTTTTGCAGAGCCCATGAATTGTCAGTAAAGTGGAATCCGCAGACATGTCACCCCATTTTGGAAACTATACCCTTCAAGGGATTTATCAAGTGGGGTAGCGAGCATTATTAACCCTTAAGTGTTGCATTCTTTTAATTTCCAAAAATGAATGCGCAGCTGATAATGAAAAGTTAAAAATGAAATTTTTCTATAGATACGCCATTTCAGTGCCCAATATGTTGTGCCCAGTTTATGTCTGCACAGACACACACTCCAAAAACTGGTGAGCGGGGATCCCGGGCACAACAGCTTTTGGAGCGTTCATCTCTGATACAAGCCGGGCACAACATATTATGCATTGAAATGATGTATTCCTGGAATAATTGTCATTTTCACCTTTCATCATCAGCTGCGTATTCATTTACGGATAATAAATTATAGCAACACTTGGGGGTTAAAAATGCTCACTGTACCCCTGGATAAATTCCTTCAGGGGTGCAGTTTCCAAAATGGGGTGACATGTCAGGGGATTCCACTGTACTGGCATTTCAGCTCTGCAAAAGTGCAATGGCGTCCAAAAACCAAACCATCCAAGTCTGTGCTCCAAAAACCCAATAGCGCTCCTTCCCTTCTGTGCCCGGCTGTGCCCAAACAGGAGTTTATACCCATATATGACATTAAGTACCTTATCCTGGGTACACCAGTGTCATACATGTGGGTATAAACTGCGGTTTGGGCACACAGGAGGGCGCAGAAGGGAAGGAGCGCTATGTGGCTTTTGGAGCGCAGATTCAGATGTTTGGGATCTGGATGCCATGTCATGTTTGCAGAGCCTCTAAAGTACCAGTAAAGTGGAATCCCCTAGGGAATGACCCCATTTTGAAAAGTGCACCCCTCAAAGAATTTATCAAGGGGTGTAGTGAGCATTAGTATCCCAGACGTGACTGCACAGCGGATGGGGAAAAGTGAATGAATAGGTAAGCTGTGCGTAGTACATTGGGTACACTAAATTCCTTACTATTTCCCCAGTAGTTCCTATTATTGGGGAGGTCATTCTGGGGGTCACTTCTGGTTTATTATCCCTCGTAAGCTCTAAATCTGGGGTGTACCCTAATATACGCTCGCACAGCTTATACATTCCCTTCCTGCCGCAGCCAGTTATGCTCTAATGATTTGGCGATTTTTGGGGTTTTTGTCTTCACATTGTACGAGCTATATTTTCTTTATTTCTCTGGTGATGTAGCCATATGAGGGCTTGTTGTTTGCAGGGTGAGATGTATTTTTTAATGACATCATTTTTAGGTGCTTACAACTTATTAAATAAATTTTATTAACTCTTTCTTGGTGGATTAAAAAAAAAAAAAACCCCATCAATTCTGGCACTGCGTTTTATCTTTTAAATTTTTCACCATGCTGCGTAGAGCGTAAGTAACATTTTAAATTTATTCTGCGGGTCAGTATGATTATGGCGATACCTCATTTATACAGTTTTTTTATGCAATACCAATTTTGCAGAACAAAAACCCATTTGGGGACATAAATCTATTTTTTTTGCATCGCCATCTTCTAAGATGCGTAGAATTTTTATTTTTCAGTTTAGAGAGTTGGTTTAGGGCTTATTTTTTGCGGGACAACCTGTGATTTTTATTGGTACTGTTTTGGGGTACATATGACTTTTTGATCACTTTTTATGGCATATTTTGTAAGGTGAGATGGCGAAAAATCGTTACTTTTGGCGGGTTTTTTCCGTTTTTTTTTACCGACTTTCACCATGTACATTAAATATGGTTTCAATTTTATTGTACAGGTTGTTACGGACGCAACAATACCAAATATGTATTGTTTTTATTAATTTTTAGGTTTATTTTTTATATAATTCATTTTATATAGGAAAAGGGAATTTTTGGGGCTTTATTCTTTTATTAATTTTTTTCACATACTTTATTTTTTTTTTTTTTCACTTTTTTTTACTTTTTCTTGTGTCCCATTAGGACACCTGAGCCAGAGATGCTTTGATCTCTGTCTCAGTACTATAGACTGCAAGACACGAGCATACATGTGTCTTGCAGCCTATACAGGAAGTCAGCGCTATGGAAACACAGCGCTGACTTCCGCTGGTCTCGGCAGGATCAACCAGGTAGTGGGGTCTCCAGGCAGCCTGGGGTCACTGGGCAGACCCCGGGCTGCAGATTAGAGCTATCGGCACCCCCCGATCTCACCGCGGGGGGGGGGGGGCGGCAAGACGGCGGAACCCCTTAGATGCCGCGGTCATGTTTGACCGCGGCATCCAAGGGGTTAAAACCGCCGATCGTAACTCAGTTCCGACCGGGGGTTATGGAGCAGGGTGTTAGCAGTCAGATACAGCTAACACCCGGTTCCCGATACCGCCCGCTCAGATAGTGAACGGGCGGCCGGCCTCGGGTGTAGTATTACGCCCTGGTGCGCGAAGTACCTAGCACCCAGGACGTAATAGTACGTCCAAGGTCGTTAAGGGGTTAAAATTATTTATTCCATTTAGAAAACATCACAACAGGAAAATAATTCAAAACTTCAAACTATTCTCAAAATAGTATTAATAAAAACTACATTTATCCTGAAAAAAACCTCCTTACATAGAAATATCACAATATGATGATGCAAAGATTTATTTTTTTTCAAAGATTTAAAGACTTAAATGAAAATCTTTTGCTAATGAATAAGTATTAGCAAAATCAATGTTCTTAAAGGGATTTTCTGGGCTAAGGCTATCCTAAGGACAGATCATCAATATTAGATCTGTAGGTGTCTGACACCCACCACTCAACTAAATACCCATCATCAACCAACTGTTCTCAGCAGTTGATACAAAGAAATTGAAGCAGGATGGCTCCATCCTCTGTGTGGTGATTGAACCGAATTAGTGCAGCTTAGCAACCATTAGGCCAGGCCACAGGTGGCATAAACGCAAAAACCACTGTGTTTTACAGGCCCTGCAAAGTGGATGGGATTCTAGAAAATCCCATTCACACACTGCAAAAAAATACGTGCAGCAGAAGCGAAGCAATTTCCAAAACCATTGCAGTTTTGGAAATCGCAGCATGTCAATTATATCTACGGAAACGCCGGCGGCATCCCTATTGATATGACTGAAAAGAGGAAACCTCTGCGGACTTTCTGCTTCACAGACTTTCTGTGAAAAGCGATATGGGAAAAACCGCAATGCATTTCCGCTGCATTTTTCCTGCAGCGCTTTTTCACTGTGGCCTGCTATGTGGGGCCTTAGCCTTAAAGTAAATAGGAGCTGATCTGCATTAGCCTGGTCTGGCACTAACTTGCACACATTGGAGGCAGGCTAAATCAATTCTAGAGAAATGTGTAATCAATCCTAAAAATTAAACTGGTATGAGCATAAATGTTATTGGAACACAAAAAAAACAACAACTTGTGATTCTGCACTTACAGCGGCAGACCATCTTGCACCACATACGTTGCACAGTAGCTTTGACGATTTATGGTTCCATCAAATGTGTTATAATTTATTTTTTGCAGTGTCTCTATGGAGCTAAAAATATTTCAATTATTTACACATTTATTGCAGTTTTTAAAAATAATACAATTTAAGAAAGCGTTTATGCCTTACTCAGTATAAGGATCATGAAAATGCTTGTCCTTTCTAATAGTGGTATAAAAAGGAGGATGATATATACCAAATTCCACCTGTAAAAAAGCACAGGCACATGTTCCATTCATAAACCATTATCTCCATTAGTAAAATATTTGTATTGGTATAGTGAAATTAATAGCACATAAAAGTAAGTATTCCCACATTACTTCTACAGTGAAAGTCTACCTCTGAACAACATTTGGTCTAATAAACTTCTCTCCCTAATGAAACATACCCCTTCCTGTAGCTTACAATTCATTGTTCCCTCATGATAGAAAGGCATTCAGTCCAAAATGGAATCAAAGCAGCCTCAACTAATGATTTTCCCTCCACCATTCAAAGCAGGCCCTACCCAGAATGGTACCCATAAACAGAACAATTAGTCTTGCAAAAAACAAGACCTCAACCAGATCCATAAATTGAAAAAATAAAAATGCCACAAATCTCAGAACATGGCAACACAAAAACATAATTTTTTTCATAAGAGAGGAAAATGAATGATACACCAAAATGGTATAAAAGTTTGGTATTGTCGTAATAATACAGACCCATAGAATAAATTCCTGAGACTAAGGTCAGGGCCCCCACGTAGCGTTTTACATGAACTGCAAAATGGATGGGATTCTGGCTAATCTAATCCACACATTGCAGAAAATAATCCACAGTGGAAATGCTGCGATTTGAAAAACGCCCACGTTTTGCAAATCGCAGCATGTCAATTACACCATATAGGTTTCAGTATAGGTATAATGGAAGCTGAAAGTCTGCAGAGGAAAACTCTGCAGACTTTCTGTGCAAAACGCTGCGGGAAAAACAATGAGTTTCCACTGCGGTTTTTCCCACAGCGCTTTTTTGCCTGTGACTCGCTATGTGAGGTCTTAAAGGGGTTTTCCCAAGAACATAAACATAAACAAGGGAATTGTTTACCAGATCATCAACCCAACCCCACAGACAGATAGGTCAGGGATACCTAAATCAAATGGTATTTCCCTTTGTGAATAGGTGCCTCAATCGCTGAGATATTGCGGTAAAGCTGTCACTGCTCCAAAGAGTAAATTTGCATATTGATAAAAACAGGGATATTTCAGCCATGGAGGCACCGATTTGCAAAGGTTCACTGTTTGATTCAGGTGACTACCAAAAAGAAGTCCTTCTTTAATCTACAATCCTATTACTTTCAAAATTTGAAGGAGTAAAAAAAAAAAAACAAAAAAAAAAAACAGATATCAACTAAGAAAAACTTTTAACTCTTACCATTTAAAAAAAAAACCCAAAGAGAATAAACTAAAATATACATACATAAGATTGTTGTAGTAACAATAGCGGGACTAATATAAAAAAACAAACAAAAAAAAACTGCAATGAAGAAAATAGAAAATGTGTCATGTAAGGTTACACATTCAATTGTAAATGAACAAATACAAACAATAATACATGCATATATAGCATAATATACATATAAATCAAAAATTTACCTTCCAAGATACTTTCTCATCAGGTACAGGAAAACGCATAACATTAGAGTCAGGGTAATGAATATTCCTGGCATTGACATGGCACGAAGAAATAAAAGTTTCTTCCTTATCCTTTAGATCTATTTCACCAAGTAGTTTACTGGACACTAATAACAGAAAATATCCAACAAGAATGGTCAAGAATGTCTCATGGTACGCATGGTACAGATTTAGGGGCTTATATTTACACATCTGTGATGCTTAAATGCAGTTTTTTTAATGGTATGTGTAACAGTGGATTCACACTACCGTTGGATATCCGTTATGATAGTGTCCGTTAAATAAAAATTTAAGAAAAATGGACACCTATCATAACAGACATTAACAGATACTAACTGATGTTAATGCGTTGTTTTTTTTAACTGATCTATTAAATGGATCAGTTAAAAAATACGGACACATTAGCATCAATTAGTGTTAGTTAGTGTCCGTTTTAATACTCTCCATTTTTTGCTTTTTTTTTTGTTTCTGCTTTCTGAGCATGTGCGTAAAAAAAAAACGGACAGTAATAATGGACACCCATCCATTTACTGTCCATTACCTATAGACTTTAATGTTAAAAAATAACGGACGCTTGACGGTCATGAAACCATTTTTTTTAACGGACATAAAAGTCCTGCATGCAGGATTTTTGGTCTGCAAAAATAAACCCGACATGTGATGGATTGGGTGTATAACAGACAATAACTGTCACTAACGAACACAAGATAAAATCCCAGTGAAACTAATGAAAATTTTAATGTATTTGTGACGGTTCAGTTAGTGTCCGTTGCTAAAATCTTGTAACGGACACTACTGACGGTCTCCGGCGGTAGCGTGAACGCCCCCTTACACAGCAATTACCCCTTTATTGCAGCAGTAACATTTAGCAAGCCCATTTGCTCCTGAACCCTTATCCTGCTAATTATAATACTAATGTTGTGATACATTTGTCTTCCCATTCACACACAGTGTCAAATAATGTAAGCATAAGTTTTGTTGTCTAGGATGCCCTCTTTGCAAGGCACCATTCATTTAATGTATAACATAAGTTCTTTTGTCTTACCAACACTGGCAGAACTACCACTATAACAGCCATAGCGACTGCTATGGAGCCCATGACCAGCTTTCTTGTTTCCCCTCCCCCTCTACTTCCTGGATTTCAGCTCAGGCTGGAATCACACTAGTGCTCAGTCTCTGTTGGGGGATTCCATCCCCCATTCCGCTTTTCGCTCCGCATTTTTTGGGAAAAAACGGGCAGAAATCCGTCAGACCCCATTATAGTCTATGGAGTCCATGGGTTTTCGCGGGTAACCGCTTTTTAAGCAGATTAGGTTTCCATTTTTTATATCCCCAAGTGGACCCAAAGAACGTAAATCCGAGCGCAGGATTTAACCTAGCATAAGGTTAAATATGCTTGTTGTAAATTGCACAGTTATCTCTGGATTTACATATGGACATTACAGAGGCACTGATCAAATAATGTTCTACCATTTATCAGGACTCAGTAACTGAAAGCAATATGCAGAGAGAGAAAGAAGTAGTCTGTAACCTAGGCAACAAGCTATAAACACTGAGGAGACATTTAGCTGTATATGGCAAACTGGCAAGATAGATATAGTAATGTATTGGGTAAAACACTTGGTTTAAGCTACAACTTTGAATATAATCATTGCAATAGGAATACCCCTTTAAATATGTTAAGCTCACAGACATTAAAGTGAGATCCTTAGCTTGGGGATCATAACTAGAGATAAGTGAATCGATTATGCAGAAGTGGAATTCTCCACGATTCCGGATTTCCTGATGCTTCATGGCAACGAATATTTAGTAAGGACCTTTGTGACATCAGACAGTCACAGGATATTCTCTAGTGATTGATTGGGTAGGCGTGTCTTTGCTTGTTAGCAGATCCTTCCACATGAATAAAAGTTGTCCGTGCTAAACAGAGAGAGAGAGAGAAACATGACCGTGGCTTCCAAGGGCTTCCGCCATTTTGCTGCCCACCCTGGCTCTCTGCAGCCTGGAAATAGCTGTTTATTCGCCGCGAAGTAATTCAGATTGAAACAAATTTTTTTTGAACTTCGAATCGAACTGCTGAATCGAACTTTTGAAAAATTCACTCATCTCTAATCATAACCATATTCTACCACAATAGTTTTATTATGTGGCAGAGGGTCCTTGGGCATCAGGACTGAAGTGCAACTGCTACTTCTGCACACCCCCCCAGGTGTGCCTGATAATGCATCTCATAAAGGTTCAAGTCAGGACTTTGACTAGGACATTCCAAAACCTTTTTATTTTGTTTTTCACAGTTACAATACCACTGTGCCATATAAAAGTGCATGGTGCAGCTTAAAAAGTCCCCGTCAGCCCAGGGAAGTCTGCTTCTGCACAGATTAATTTATTTTTCTCATTTATGTAGTTTCAACAAATTCTATCATGTTGGTGTTGCAAGTTTATTTATTAGTATGTTTTTAGAGTGTGTGGGGAAATCAGAGTATTTGTGAGAAAACCTATGCAAATATGAGGAGAATGTACAAACTCCATGGTGGAGCTCCCATTGGTCAGATTCTCATCTAGGACATCAGCCTTGCAAGGCAATACTATTAACCACTAAGCCAACGAGCTGCTTATAACTATATAAAAGCAAAACAGGACAAGGTCATAGCATGTGGAAGTGCTAAATAATAGTTATTGATAGTTGGTTACAGGGGATCAAAATAGGCAGAGCTATAAGGCTAGCGCTACATGGCAATTTTGGCAGCGACTCCCGTCATGTTAGTGAATGGAGTCACATTGCAACCCTGAAGGTGACGTGGCTGTGTATACTAGTCGCAAAAACATTGAGCAATGTCCAATCTTTTTGCAACTAGAAGTCTCACTTGCAGCACCCTTGGAGATGCAATGTGACTCCATTCACTATCATTAGTGAAGGAGTCACAGAATGACATAGCCATCTATGGTTAAGCAATCTGAAGTCCCAGCCAAAATCGCCCCCTGTATCTGTGAACCGAGAGCAAGGCAGGTGGTTTGGACTCCGCAACCAGAAATGAACGCACACGCGGTAGTTCAAGAAAAGAATATATATTTACTATAAGTTAATAAAGGCTAGTTAAAGGTAAAATGACAGGGATAAAGACAAGCAAAATATACAATATAGCATGAACAATTTCAAGGCAAATTCTGCAATGGTTTCTACTTTTACTCTGTCCACTTCTGCAGTATGGACACTGAATGAACAATATACTCAAAACTATCCCTAACTGACCCTGACTTCACATTTGGGTGCACCCCCTTTTCCCCAGTGGTCCAGGTGGACCGCTTACAGTCCGTAGAAGTGCGCGGTGGGGCCCAAAGTCGGTCCTTTCTTTTATAGTGAAGCGTCCTCTCCTCACTGTTATCAGGATCTTGGGAGAAATGAAGTCCTCTTTAACAGGGAAACCCAATGAATGCAATGTAATCCAACAACAGATTCCACTCAGCACACTGACAGTCCTGCCGAATCCATACACTGAGCTGGGATGTAAACCGGGGTTTAGCAGTTACTGTCCAGTACGTCAACAGCACTGCGAGTCTCTATCTGTGGTATCCATATACACAGTCACAATGTCAGTCTCACTGATCAGCCACTGAGCACAGTTCCTTTCACATGAACTCACTAGTCCTGTTGTCTCTTTACACTCTGTTTGTCTCTGGACCAAGATACAGCTTAGCTGTACAGAAAAATCTCCACACCAGTTCAATACAACACTTGCCAAGATGGCTGCTGCTCTCTGTCTCGTCACTTCCTGCTTCTCTGCTCACACTCTGTCTGCAGAACAGGCAGGCTCACATAAAAGGGGGGGGGTGAGTCACTCCAGCATCATGTCACAATTACAATGGCTGCTGTCTTAAAGGAACAGAATCACAGAAATACATTCAACATTAACAATTTATACAGACAAATAAAGCTTAGGACAACATTGGCTGTCTCTTACATATTCCTAGTCTAAATTGGGTTCATTAGCTCTGCATATACGAAAAAAAGAAAGTAGCTATACAGTAGTTAGAGTTAGTTCTGTTAACATACTGTTTAATAGACCTAATTGGAATGTGGGAGAAAATCCACGCAAACACAGGGAGAACATACAAATTCCTTGGTCGGATATGAACCTAGGACTCCAGTGCTGCAAGGCTGGTAACTACTGAGCCATTGTGCTGCCAAAACTTGCAAACTTTGTTGAAAGGTTAGGGAAACTTTTAGCTTACTGCGCTATTCATTTTATAGAATATGTGCTTGGTATTGCTTAAATCACAGAATTAGGTACCCACCTAATGACGGGGAACAGCTCCAGGGGGTGGGGTCCACGAGTGTCATCAGACACATCAAGAACGGAGAAAGCCAAAGAGAAGACTGTATAGGAGGTAAGTATGTAACAGAATCAGCAAGGAGACCGGCGATCAGCTCAATTATAAGTGCTACAGAGCTCCCTAGGAGGCAGAGGTACCAAATGGAGGACACAACAATATACATGTAGGATATGCCAGATATACATATAGATAATGGGACTATGAATATAAGTGCTACAGAGCTCCCTAGGAGGCAGAGGTACCAAATGGAGGACCCAATAACATACATATTGGCTGTGCCAAATATACATATGGATAATGGGACTATGAATATGTGACTCTTAAAAAGAGAGAAAGGTAAATGGGATATAATGAAGCCAACATAGGGCTGATGATAACATATACTACAAGGGACACATCCCTATAGAATCAGCCATATGTATTCTAATGAACACATAATAAATCCCATCTATCTATCTATAAATTCATGGTCCCATGATGTCATACCGAACAATAGTTCTATACGACTACACATGCCTAGAAGCCCAATAAATACACATCCCACTCCATACAGAATGTGAACCCATATCATAACAGTGATAGGACAACCAGCACATAAATCCCTCACATACGGTCTATCCTGACACCAGGTACCAGCCCCCAACAAAATGGCTCTACCTTCCCATGTGCATAGATTAAACAAAGGGCGCAAATGATATAGCATCATTGAGACCCAGTGGCTTAACAGATTTAAATCTGAAAATCCACTGGGCCTCCTTGCATAAGATCGCATGGTCCCAATTACCCCCTCCCCCCGTGGAGATTTCCACACCCTTTCCATACCTTGGAACTTCATAGAGAAGGCATCCCCTTGATGACAGTCCCACACATGATTAGCAATGGGAGAGTCCGCTCGGTGGGAGATATCACCAACATGATCGAGGATGCATCTACGTAGCTGTCTCTTAGTCTTGTCCACATACTTCAGTGGGCAAGAACAGGATGCCACGTAAACCATACCCTCCATCAGACAGTTGATGATCTACCTGATCTCAAAGCGCTGACCCGTGGCATGTGCCACTACAGTAGAACCTTTGCCAATATATGCACTTGCCCGACAGGACCCACATTTAAAGGTTCCTGGTAACCGTGCTGCACCAAGCCAGGTTGATGCTGTTGGCAAAGGATCCAGATGACTATGTGTGACCCTGTCACCCAAATTTCTCCCACTTCGGAAAGTAATGGACGGATTACAGGTGATCACATCACATACATCAGAGTCTTGCCTTAATATACCCCAAAACATACGTAAGATATCCAAGACCTCCTTAGAATTGTTATCAAAGGTCCCTAAGATCCGTATGAGGTTAGAGGGGGGCTCCCGACATCGAGGTAATAATAGTGAATCCCTGAGGGTGGATCGTGCCAAATCATGAGATTTTTCCAATAGTGATCGTGGATAACCCCTAGCAGTAAACATCTCAAGCAGGAGTCGACTTTGGGTGTCATATTCAATATCAGATGAACAGTTCCTCCGAATGCAGAGGAACTGCCCCTTGGGGATGCCTCTCTTTAAAGGTAATGGGTGGTGGCTGTCCCATCTTAGGAGTGAGTTAGTAGCTGTCTCCTTCCTATAGAGAGTCGTGGCCAATGTGCCCTCTTCAGTAATAGTAATCAAGATATCGAGAAAGGGAATTTGACTCTTATGAACGAATGAAATAAAACGAAGGTTAAGGTCGTTGTTGTTAAGGAAAATCATAAATTTCTCAAAAGTCTCAGGGGGTCCCGACCATACAATCAGTATGTTGTTGATGTATCTGAGCCAAACCAGAATACAGTGGGGGAAAAAAGTATTTAGTCAGCCACCAATTGTGCAAGTTCTCCCACTTAAAAACATGAGAGAGGCATGTACAGTCATGGCCAAAAGTTTTGAGAATGATACAAATATTAATTTTTACAAAGTCTACTGCTTCAGTTTTTCTAATGGCAATTTGCATATACTCCAGAATGTTATAAAGAGTGATCAGCTTAACAGCAATTACTTGCAAAGTCAATATTTGCCTAGAAAATGAACTTTATCCCCCAAAACACATTTCAACATCATTGCAGCCCTGCCTTAAAAGGACCACCTAACATCGTTTCAGTGATTGCTCCATTAACACAGGTGTGGGTGTTGATGAGGACAGGGCTGGAGATCAATCTGTCATGATTAAGTAAGAATGACACCACTGGACACTTTAAAAGGAGGCTGGTGCTTGCCATCATTGTTTCTCTTCTGTTAACCATGGTTATCTCTAAAGAAACACGTGCAGTCATCATTGCACTGCACAAAAATGGCCTAACTGGGAAGAGTATTGCAGCTAGAAAGATTGCACCTCAGTCAACAATCTATCGCATCATCAAGAACTTCAAGGAGAGAGGTTCCATTGGTGCCAAAAAGGCTCCAGGGCGCCCAAGAAGACCAGCAAGCGGCAGGACCGTCTCTTAAAAGTGTTTCAGATGCGGGATCGGGCTACCAGCAGTGCAGAGCTTGCTGAGGAATGGCAGCAGGCAGGTGTGAGTGCATCTGCACGCACTGTGAGGCGGAGACTCTTGGAGCAAGTCCTGGTCTCAAGGAGGGCAGCAAAGAAGCCACTTCTCTCCAGAAAAAACATCAGGGACAGACTGATATTCTGCAAAAGGTACAGGGAGTGGACTGCTGAGGACTGGGGTAAAGTCATTTTCTCTGATGAATCCCCTTTTCGATTGTTTGGAACATCTGGAAAACAGCTTATTCGGAGAAGAAGAGGTGAGCGCTACCACCAGTCTTGTCTCATGCCAACTGTAAAGCATCCTGAAACCATTCATGTGTGGGGTTGCTTCTCAGCCAAGGGAATCGGCTCTCTCACAGTCTTGCCTAAAAACACAGCCATGAATAAAGAATGGTACCAGAATGTCCTCCAAGAGCAACTTCTCCCAACCGTCCAAGAGCAGTTTCGCGCTCAACAATGCCTTTTCCAGCATGATGGAGCACCTTGCCATAAAGCAAAGGTGATAACTAAATGGCTCAGGGAACAAAACATAGAGATTTTGGGTCCATGGCCTGGAAACTCCCCAGATCTTAATCCCATTGAGAACTTGTGGTCAATCATCAAGAGACGGGTGGACAAACAAAAACCAACAAATTCAGACAAAATTAAAGCATTGATTCTGCAAGAATGGACTGCTATCAGTCAGGATTTGGTCCAGAAGTTGATTGAGAGCATGCCAGGGAGAATTGCAGAGGTCCTGAAGAAGAAGGGTCAACACTGCAAATATTGACTTGCTGCATTAACTCATTCTAACTGTCAATATAAGCTTCTGTTACTCATAATATGAATGCAATTATATTTCTGTATGTGATAAAAACATCTGACAAACACACATAAAAACCAGAGGGCAGCAGATCATGTGAAAATATAATATTTGTGTCATTCTCAAAACTTTTGGCCATGACTGTAATTGACATCATCGGTAGACCTCAAGTAAGAGACAAAATGAGAAAACATATCTAGAAAATCACATTGTCTGATTTTTTAAGAATTTATTTGCAAATTATGGTGGAAAATAAGTATTTGGTTAATAACAAAAGTTCATCTTAATACTTTGTTATATATCCTTTGTTGGCAATGACAGAGATCAAACGTTTTCTGTAAGTCTTCACAAGGTTGGCACACACTGTTGCTGGTATGTTATATTCCTCCATGCAGATCTCCTCTAGAGCAGTGATATTTTGAGGCTGTCGCTGGGCAACACGGACTTTCAACTCCCTCCAAAGGTTTTCTATGGGGTTGAGATGTGGAGACTGGCTAGGCCACTCCAGGACCTTGAAATGCTTCTTACAAAGCCACTACTTTGTTGCCCTGGCAGTGTGCTTGGGATCATTATCATGCTGAAATACCCAGCCACGTTTCATCTTCAATGCCCTTGCTGATGGAAGGAGGTTTGCACTCAAAATCTCACGATACATGGCCCCATTCATTCTTTCATGTACACGGATCAGTCGTCCTGGTCCCTTTGTAGAGAAACAGCCCAAAAGCATGATGTTGCCACCCCCATGCTTCACAGTAGGTATGGTGTTCTTTGGATGCAACTCGGCATTCACTCTCCTCCAAACACGATGAGTTGTGTTTCTACCAAACAGTTCTACTTTGGTTTCATCTGACCATATGGCATTTTCCCAATACTCTTCTGGACCATCCAAATACTCTCTAGCAAACTTCAGACGGGCCACGGATATGTACTGGCTTAAGCAGGGGAACATGTCTGGCACTGCAGGATCTGAGTCCCTGGCGGCGTAGTGTGTTACTGACGGTAGCCTTTGTTAGGTTAGTCCCAGCTTTCTGCAGGTCATTCACTAGGTCCCCCCGTTTGGTTCTGGGATTTTTGCTCACCGTTCTTGTGATCATTTTGACCCCACGGGGTGAGGTCTTGCGTGGAGCCCCTGATCGAGGGAGATTATCAGTGGTCTTGTATGTCTTCCATTTTCTAATTATTGCTCCCACAGTTGATTTCTTCACACCAAGCTGCTTGCCTATTGCAGATTCAGTCTTCCCAGCCTGGTGCAGGTCTACAATTTTGTTTCTGGTGTCCTTCCACAGCTCTTTGGTCTTCACCATAGTGGAGTTTGGAGTGTGACTGTTTGAGGTTGTGGACAGGTGTCTTTTATACTGATAACAATTTCAAACAGGTGCCATTACTACAGGTAATGAGTGGAAGACAGAGGAGCCTCTTAAAGAACTTATTTTCCACCATAATTTGCAAATAAATTCTTAAAAAATCAGACAATGTGATTTTCTGGATTTGTTTTCTCATTTTGTCTCTCATAGTTGAGGTCTACCTATGATGACAATTACAGGCCTCTCTCATCTTTTTAAGTGGGAGAACATGCACAATTGGTGGATGACTAAATACTTTTTTTCCCCACTGTATATGGGGTCCACTGCTCACAAAACTCACTAAAAACGAGACGCTCCTCCCACCAGCCCAAAAAGATGTGTACGTAAGTGGGCATAGTGGGGCTCCCCATTGCGGTGCCCCACCGCTGGTGGTAGAAGTCTCCGTTAAACAAAAAATAATTGTTGTGTCAGAACAAAGTTCAACAATTCAAGAATCAAAATATTGTGAGCGACAAATTGTGTCCCACGCGTCCCAAGGAATTACTCCACAGCTCCACACCCCTTATCATGGGGTATGGAGCTGTAGAACGCCTCCACATCCAAGGAAGCAAGGACCGCCCCCGATGGAAGATGGATGTCCTCCAGATGTCTGAGTACATCAATCGTGTCTCGGATATACAACGGGAGAGCCAGCACAAAAGGAGGTAAAATCCTTTCAATATATGTGCTGACTCCTTGAGTTAACCCATCGATGCCCTTTACTTTCCAATAGTAAAGTTTCAAGTGTCCTCAGGCCTTCTAGATCATTCACATCAATACCCAGTTCCCTTGATCTGCAGTCTATGGGACTTGCAATCAAATGGCTAATGTTTCCCCTCAATTTGCCCCCAAAGTTTAACATAAAAACACTGATACTCACCTCTCTTCGCTCCCTTTTGCTCTGTCTGCAGTCTCAGTCACGGAATCTTCAGGGAGCTGCAGGCGCAATGTGAGTGATGTCATCAAATCGCGCCTACAGCATCGGAGGCCGGAGCACTCAGGGAGCACAGTGGTGATTCACCATTATATTCATCATTGCATTCAACTTATCTGCGTCCTCCGGACATGCATCTCAATAAATTAGAATATTATTGAAACGTTCATTTATTTCAGTAATTCAGTAATTCAATTTATAATCAGTAGACTGAGGGACCATTTAAAGGCTTAGGAAACCTTGGCAGGTGACACACTAAATTTACAATACTGAACTTTTTTACAATATTCTAATTTTCATTAGCTAAAATCCATAATCAACATTTACAGAAATAAAACACTTGAAATACTCTGTGTGTAAAGAGTCTAGAAAATATAAGAGGTCACTTTTTTAATTCAATTACTGAAAGAAATAAACGTTTCAAAGATATTCTAATTTATTGAGATGCACCTGTACCTTTTGCCCAATCCACTCCTGGCTTTAGCTAAAAAAAAAAAAAAACTTCACTGGGATTTTCACTAGTCAAAAATAGATAAAAATAAAACCTAGCTGTAAGTGCTCAAAAGAGTGTCATAAAAGGCACCACAGTAAGTTAGGTTCAAAATAGCATGGAAAGGGAACCAAGCCTGTTTGTGATATATCAGCGCAAAATAAGTATATGTCAGACCATGATGTAGAAATCTGAAAGCCTTCTACGGACTACTATTAGCTAGCAATAGGACTGATTATCAGCCCTAGTAGAGAGACCCTACGCATTTCTTAGATCATCAGGGGTCTGATCAAGAGTAAATAAATAAATAAAGTGCATAATGCAGAGAATTAGGACAGCAAGTCTGCATTGATAGCAGCAGCGCCGTCATACTGAGCCAGAAAGGTTAAAAAGGAGAAGCTCCACCCATGTTCCTGCCCAAAGGGGAGGGCCAACCTATCACTGAATGCCACGTCATCGGACTTTCCCAATGATATGGAACACATTACCACTCACAGCCCCCAATGTAGGGCCAATCAGGACATGTGTTTCTGGAGACTCGACTGTTACCAAGGTGATAGGAGGCTACAACCACAGCATCTCGGCCACTTGTGCATGTTACTAATATGACGATCGGTGATCAGAGCAGAAGTAAAAACCAGAGGACAAGGAGGACATGGAGGTAAGTAACAATCAAAACAAGTGCAGCGGGGCTTGTATAAGGATGTCTATAGGGACTATATAGGGAGACTCCTACTATTACACATATAACCGCAAGCGCTGCAAGAAGTGGCCAAGTGAGAGGATGTTGCATGAATTGCAAAGATGAACCCCTCTCCGCTTCCAGAAAAGCAGGGTGCGGAGCAGGTGCTGTCAGATGCCCTCAACAATGGCAAAATTGGAGGATATTGTATAGTAAGATAAGATAGTTTGCCATGCCTAAACATGCCTGGGATAAACCCAATGATGTGTTTTACATATCCTGGTCTAGATTTTGATACTAGTCTATATGTCTATGCATTGACACATTAGGGGAGCAAATCCAAAGAACCTGTCTATTGCCTCCCTTATGGACCTGATCACAACTTAAGGCACTCAATTAGCATGGATCTACTTTTATTAAAGAGGTTATACACCAATATATTACTAATACAATGCATAAACTAGCCAAATATAAGTAATCCCGAAAAAAGAATTGATAATCCATTGCCACCTATTTTACAAAGATAACAATGTTAATATATGAATAGGCAGAGACTAAACAGGTAGTCTCAACAAAGATTACATGTAGGCCCTCATATAAATATTGGAACCACAAGTAGGAGAAAAAGGCCAAAAGAACTATATATCGATGGAATTGTATATAGATGGAGACAGCAGGATGGACCTACATATGAAATGAAACGTGTAATTTAGAGCATCGTTGAAGCCTTCTGGAGAGATACATCCAACGGGTCTATTTTCTGAGAATCAGGTTATCCCAGTCCGTCCCCGCACCCGGATGGGGGGGAGAACCCACATAACAAAACATGCAACAAAGAAAGCTGCGGTTCCACAAAGTGGGGCCTTAGCCTAAAGGATCATATGCCGAGTTGTAGCTTAGGCTAACGGAAGTGTTTTACCCAAAACATTGCTTTAACTATCTTGTTCCTTCTGTCAGATACAGATAAATCTTGCTCCTCAATGTTTACAGATGGTTGCCTAGGCTCAGGTCGGGATGATGATGCCGTTCCTGTCCCCGGCCACACATATTCCCTTCTCTCTCATCACTTTTTATGTGTTTTCCCATCATTTCTCTGTATACATATCACAAATAATAGTGATCTAATGCTTGCTGATCACTGTTAGCAGTTATCTGTATATATACAGTGCCTTGCAAAAGTATTCATACCCCTTGAACTTTTTCACATTTTATCACCTTACAACCACAAACTTAAATGTATTTTACTGAGATTTTAAGTGACAGACCAACACAAAGTAGCAGATAATTGTGAAGTGGAATTAAAATGATACATGGTTTTCAAAATTTGAATACTTTTCAGATTTTTATTTGATTAAAATTTTGAAAACCATGTATCATTTTCATTCCACTTCACAATTATATGCTACTTTGTGTTGGTTTGTCACTTAAAATCTCAATAAAATACATTTAAGTTTGTGGTTGTAAAGTGAAAAAAATGTGAAAAAGTTCAAGGGGTATAAATACTTTTGCAAGCCGCTGTAACTATGCTGGGAGAACGCAGATTATGTACAATTAGACTTTAGAAAAGACATGACATCCTTGTGTCATCACAGATTTCCATGGCAATAGCCCCATTGCAGACCTCACTTTAAGCACTCTATTTAGCATATTTTGTGACAGCCTGATTTTTCAGTACCATGTAGCTTCAACAAGATCAGGATAATATAGTCAGCCCAATCTCTTTATTGGCATATCACTGTGAAGCAAAATCTGCCTCTAAAGAGGATCACAATAATTTTGTGTGGATGCAGCATGACATACAAAACCGAGTCACATTATTATGACCACCAGCTAATATCCAGAGCAACTGCCATGTGCAGCATGGATAGCAGCTAGATGGGCTGGAAGTGACTCAAAAATGTGCAGATAGGTTGTCTCAGGTACGTGGAGCCATGCTGACTGCAGTGCATCCCACATTTGCTGAAGGGTGCTTGAGGGAGGATCCACAGAGCGAACACAACAATCAAGATGGTCTCACATATGCTCAATTGGGGTCAGGTCTGGGGAACTAGGTGGCCAGGGAAGTACTTGAGTACTTGGAGGGACTGGTCGTGTTTTTCTAACCACTGTCAGATATTTCTAACCATATGACATGTCGCATTGTCTTGTTGGAAGATTCCGTCTACCCAAGGAATATAAACAGCATGAATAGGTGATCTGCAAGGATGGATTCATACTCAAATCAGTTCAGAGTTCTTTCTACATGGATGAATGAGCCCAGAAAGTGCCATAAAAAAATTTGTCAGACCACCTGTTTGTTTTCTTCCAGCAATGGTTGCAGGGTGTCTATTCTCTGATGTTTCTATCTGATATGCCAATGTACTGTACGCCCGTTCAATAAAGCAGAAAATGTAGCTCATCGGGGAAGGCAATCCTTTGACATTCAGTGGTGGTCCAATTCCAATATGGTCATGCAAACTGAAGCTTTTTTCTCTGATGCATCTTTGTTAGCATAGGTGCAATGACCATCTGTGTTTGGTGAACTGTTTCGTGAACTGTTGTTTTAGACACATGGCGTTCTCACATCAATGGCATGTGGTGCTTCGCAGTTTCTATGTCGGTTATTCCCAATGTTTCATTTTTCCACTCTTTATACTCTTTTGCTGCAGGAACATGCGAACAGTTCACAAAGTGTGCTGTATGAGAAATACTGCTAGACTTGATCCAAAATTCAAATTTCATCCCTTTTTGCAAGTTTGGTAAGACAGCCTATCGCACACCTTATATACCCACCAAGTCAGCCCATGACACATCATTTTCTTCATGGGTAAGTGGTCATAATAAAGTAATTCAACTGTGTGTTTGTTGCAACAACTTAAATACACATTTGTAATGTGTAAAGCATTAGAGTCTATCAAAAAACGCAAAAAGGTTTGAATACCAATAACTGGAGCAGACTCTTTGGAACCAAATCCATTATCCAGGAGTGTGTTAATAATCCAGTTCAAAGCTTTTGCAGATCTTAGTGCCTGTTTAAATAAAAGCACTTGTAAGTTCCAACTCATTTTAATGCATGATACCTAGATCAAATACCCTCAATCAAGGGTACAGGAGCCCTAGAAGAAGCAAATCCTACTGAATCGTAGCAAAAAGACAATACTGACCATAACTACTTTCTAGTTATACAGTAGGTGCCATATATAGATGTCTCAAACTTTAACTAGACAGTTAAAAAGTTACCATTATCTCATTTTTTAATTTTTTTCAGGTGAATAAAATAAACGAGAGAAAAATGCTTTTAACTTCTTTTAGTATAATGTTGTACTGTGTTAGCCATAGAAAGTAGTGGAAGAGTGAAGAAATCAGGCGACTGAGACAAAAAGGATTCATTACTACAACCACAAGTACCAGCCCAGCTCACCAGAGCTGTGCTGTGAATCTTTCTTCCTATAAGTCAAACAAACACGAAATGTCAGTTCTCTCCAAAGGTCTCTCCTTCTGACCCTCAGCACACACTGACCATATCAAACTCTGCAATGATATGGAGGCGTTTTTCAGAAAAATAATATTAAGGGAATATTTTTATCACAAAGACCTTCCATACAGCAGCAACTCTGAGATAGAACAGCCCATAAGGAATCCTACCAAAAAAATCTACCTGGACCCCACGCCCTGGAACTAACGCAGCACTGGATAAATATATTGACTGTTTCAGAAGCAAAGTAAAATCAGAAATCCCGGAGAAACAAAAGAAACAGGTGCATAACCTAACCCTGCAGGAACAGAAGGCTATTGCTTCACTGAAAGAAAATCAGGATATAATAATAAAACCAGCTGACAAAGGGGGCGCAATAGTCATAATGAACACCTCAGACTATATCCAGGAAGCAAACAGGCAACTGTCAAATCCCATCCATTACTCCAAACTTGGAAGTGATAACACAGAGGCCTATATGAAAGAACTAAAGAGTATGATCAAGAAGTTTCCAATCCAGGTCCAGAAGCAGTTAAAAGGACTTATCCCAGAGGATCCCAGGCCGGGCTGCTTCTATATGCTCCCAAAGATACACAAAGATACACAAAGATGGCAACCCTGGGAGGTCTATCATTTCTGGCATTGGGACACTGACATTTCGGGTTGGGTGGAAAATCTCCTAAAACCCCTTGTCAGAGATACTCCAAGCTATATGCACAGCACCGACCTTAAAGGGGTATTCCCATGAACATAACCATATCTATATTTGTAGGTAATTAAAAGTTAAACATTTTTGCAAATATAAGTAGTTAAAAATTCTGCAGCGTTTTAAAGATTTTCTCTAACCATCTTAGTAGTGCCTTGATCGGTTGCCAATGGATACGACCACAAATGTAGAAACTTTCTATGGTCTGGGACTTGTCAGGAACCCAGCCATGATTTTCTTTTTGTAGCTGGGTTATTAGGCAGGGACACTACATGTATGAGAAGATATCCCAGCCACAATAAGGAAATCATGGCTGATTTTCTGACCTTAGAAAGTACTTGCATTCATGGTCGTATCCATTGGCAACCGATCAAGACAACAAGACTGTGACCACAAGATATTTAGAAAAAAATCATTAAAATTCTGCAAAATGTTTAATGACTTATATTTACAAAAATGTTTAACCTTTAATTATCTACAAATTTTAAAATGTTTATGTTCGTGGGAATACCCCTTTAACAAACTGAATACCATTTTGGCCACCATGGATGTGGAATCCCTGTCTACCAACATTCCCCACAAAGATGGAGTTGCAGCATGTCAGGTACACCTGGAAAAACAAAACCTCCCAACAAAACCAGTAACGCAGCTCATACAATTCATCCTTAGCCACAACTATTTTACTTTTGGCCACCGGCTACTCACATCAATATACCACAAACCCACAGACAGAACGGCCTACCTGAGAAACGACAGATTCCCCCCCAAGCACACAAGACAATCTATTATTTACAGCCAGGCTTTACGATACAATCGTATTTGCTCTGACAAAGCAAACCTGGACAAGCACCTCCAGGATCTGAGGACGAAATTTCTCCGATTGGGATACAAACCAAAAGTGACGGACAACCAATTAAACGAAGCGGCAGCCATTAACAGAGACAGTCTGCTCACATATAAAGAGACCCAGAATGAAGCCCGAGTGCCCCTAGTTGTCACCTACAACCCACAGCTGGAGATCCTACGGAGGATTGCCAAGGAGCTCCAACTTGTGCTACATAGGGACAACAGACTCAAGGACATATTTCCAGTCCCACCTCTCCTTTCCTTTCGGCAACCACCAAACCTGCGGCGTATTATTGTCCGGAGTGCCCTGAAGGCCCCAACTGAAAATGGCATCTCACCTTGCCTACATAAAAGGTGCATGACCTGCAAGCACATCCACACCGCTGACAGTGTACCTATCCCACAGTCACAACAGGTGCACAGAATTAGGGGGACATTTTCCTGCACGTTTTCCAATGTGGTGTATCTCATAATGTGTGTGCAATGTCCCACCACAAGCCTCTATGTGGGGGAAACAGGGCAGAGACTTAGCGTATGAACTCACACAAATTCACCATTAATAACAGCAAAACAGATCTTCCAGTGGCCGCACATTTCTCCGGAGAAGACCACTCTGTTGAAGATTTGCGGGTTGTGGTTTTAATGGGACATTTTAAGACGCAGAGGGAGAGAAAGGAATGGGAATATAAGTTAATGCAAAAATTTCAAACTTTGCAATTTGGACTTAATATTCATGACAGTTTCATGTCACCCTATGTATGAACTGTGAGGGTCGCAAATCACCACCTGATAGCAAACATAACAGCAAGAATTACCGTAACGCTCCACAAGTTTCCAGATTGTTTATTTACCTGTTGTAAATAACTTCTCTACTTATATTGCATTTTGTTATTTTTAAAGATTCTAAGATCCTTTGAAGGTCCATGTCTTTTGTGTACAGTCATGGCCAAAAGTTTTGAGAATAACACAAATATTATATTTTCACATGATCTGCTGCCCTCTGGTTTTTATGTGTGTTTGTCAGATGTTTTTATCACATACAGAAATATAATTGCTTTCATATTATGAGTAACAGAAGCTTATATTGACAGTTAGAATGAGTTAATGCAGCAAGTCAATATTTGCAGTGTTGACCCTTCTTCTTCAGGACCTCTGCAATTCTCCCTGGCATGCTCTCAATCAACTTCTGGACCAAATCCTGACTGATAGCAGTCCATTCTTGCAGAATCAATGCTTTAATTTTGTCTGAATTTGTTGGTTTTTGTTTGTCCACCCGTCTCTTGATGATTGACCACAAGTTCTCAATGGGATTAAGATCTGGGGAGTTTCCAGGCCATGGACCCAAAATCTCTATGTTTTGTTCCCTGAGCCATTTAGTTATCACCTTTGCTTTATGGCAAGGTGCTCCATCATGCTGGAAAAGGCATTGTTGAGCGCCAAACTGCTCTTGGACGGTTGGGAGAAGTTGCTCTTGGAGGACATTCTGGTACCATTCTTTATTCATGGCTGTGTTTTTAGGCAAGACTGTGAGAGAGCCGATTCCCTTGGCTGAGAAGCAACCCCACACATGAATGGTTTCAGGATGCTTTACAGTTGGCATGAGACAAGACTGGTGGTAGCGCTCACCTCTTCTTCTCCGAATAAGCTGTTTTCCAGATGTTCCAAACAATCGAAAAGGGGATTCATCACAGAAAATGACTTTACCCCAGTCCTCAGCAGTCCACTCCCTGTACCTTTTGCAGAATATCAGTCTGTCCCTGATGTTTTTTCTGGAGAGAAGTGGCTTCTTTGCTGCCCTCCTTGAGACCAGGACTTGCTCCAAGAGTCTCCGCCTCACAGTGCGTGCAGATGCACTCACACCTGCCTGCTGCCATTCCTCAGCAAGCTCTGCACTGCTGGTAGCCCGATCCCGCATCTGAAACACTTTTAAGAGACGGTCCTGCCGCTTGCTGGTCTTCTTGGGCGCCCTGGAGCCTTTTTGGCACCAATGGAACCTCTCTCCTTGAAGTTCTTGATGATGCGATAGATTGTTGACTGAGGTGCAATCTTTCTAGCTGCAATACTCTTCCCAGTTAGGACATTTTTGTGCAGTGCAATGATGACTGCACGTGTTTCTTTAGAGATAACCATGGTTAACAGAAGAGAAACAATGATGGCAAGCACCAGCCTCCTTTTAAAGTGTCCAGTGGTGTCATTCTTACTTAATCATGACAGATTGATCTCCAGCCCTGTCCTCATCAACACCCACACCTGTGTTAATGGAGCAATCACTGAAACGATGTTAGGTGGTCCTTTTAAGGCAGGGCTGCAATGATGTTGAAATGTGTTTTGGGGGATAAAGTTCATTTTCTAGGCAAATATTGACTTTGCAAGTAATTGCTGTTAAGCTGATCACTCTTTATAACATTCTGGAGTATATGCAAATTGCCATTAGAAAAACTGAAGCAGTAGACTTTGTAAAAATTAATATTTGTATCATTCTCAAAACTTTTGGCCATGACTGTATAAAAAGTCTGTGAATTTTCAGTTTCTTGTATAACACCATGTGTGAAGAAGAGAGCTAGTACTCTCGAAAGCTTACCATCAAATATACTCAGTTAGCCTCTAAAAGGTATCGCCTGATTTCTTTACTCTTCCTTTAACTTCTCTTATCAGCCATCTACTGCTTGCTAAACTGCTCAATTCACAGCCAGATCTGTCTTCACTAAAGATAGGATGCAGTTCATAGAAGTCTATGCAGGGGGAAGGGGAAAGAGGAGTGAGAAGCAGAAAGCACAGATGTCCTGAAGCAAAATATCTCCCCAGAGCTTTCTTCAGATACTGCTCAGTACTGATAAAATCTGCTGGGAATCAGCTGTAAAACTGCTATAAAAGTATTAGATATCTTATTGTTATCTGTAGCAACATGTTGCTGTTCTTGGTTCTCTCTCCCTCAACTCCTTTTACCCCTCCCCTCTCCTTATGTAACCTGATCGGTCTGTTAGCACTACGACTAGGTTCACACCTGCGCCCCGTTTCCGTTTGGGGATTCTGTTCTCCATTCCGTTTTAAAAATGCGGAGAGAAAATTCGTGCAAGCATATTTCCGCATTTTTTGGGTTGAAACCTGGCAGACCCCATTATAGTCTATGGGGTTCGTGGATTTCCACAGGTAACCGCTTATTTTAAGCGGATTAGATTTCCGTTTGTGGGGTCCGTGTGGAGACCCCACGAACGGAAACCTAATCTGCTTAAAAAACCACAAATGCAGGTATGGACCTTACGTCACCTATCTTAAGTGAAGATGGATCTGAGCAGTGAACTGAGCAGTTTAACAAGCAGGAGAATACTGATAAGAGGAAACAGGTACAGTAAGATAAGATATATTACATAGTTTCTTTAGATCCTCTGGCAGATCCAAACAACATAAAATTGGTAGTGTGAGACAGGCCTTATTTCTAGCATTTATAATGAGATGGTGTAGATGAGAAACTACCAATGAAATGAAAGAAGCAACAAGCATACAAATAAAATATTTTTGACTTTTATAAAGAGTATACAGTTCATTAGTGTATATTTCTTCTCTGAAATAGATCATTAAGTAATCTGTGTGCCATTGTAATATTCAATAAATCAATATTTACAGGACATACAAAATATGCAAATTAAAGAAAACCAAATACCTGCTCTTCTAAGAAAAAGAGTCTGCTTTCCATGGAGCCAGTTTTTTTAACTTGATCCAACTCCAGCAGGTCCACAACTGTGTTTACTCTAAATATAACATGTATAGTATTTAGAATATGAGAAAATGGAGTTATTTGTTAGTTCACAACTGTAATACGATTGTAATAAGGGAATGTGAAAAATAAAAGAGGATTGTTGATCAGTGGTAAGAAAAAAAATATTCACCAAAATCATATAAATCTCATTAAACATTTATTAATTGTATTAATATTTTTCCCTGTACTCATGTTTCTGCTCTTAGCTTCAAGATAATATGTTAAAAAAGGTTTGTTCACAGGATCTTCTTTTTTTTTTTTTTTTTTTTAGAAACAGCACCATCCTATCCATGGGCTGTTTCTGGTATTGCAGCTTATGCACATATTTAGTTGAATATTACAATGGTAGTGTGAAACTAAACTATGGTTGCACTAGACTATGGTTGCCTAGTCCTGATAAAACATAATATAATGCATGGATACATTTGAGACGCAAAAGTGGGCAGTGTGGGCTGGCCACTTCGGTCTTAGTTCGTCAAATGCTTCAGACTTTCTCATATGTGTTCTCTTTTTTTATCCAACCATCTAAACCACCTAGTTTAAATAAATAGGTCTATTGCTAAAATGTATAAAATTTGCCTTACACAAAATTACTCACTTGTCAGATGTGTCTCTAATCTTGTGCTCGGTACTTTGTTTCATTTGTTTTTCAATGTGCTGTAAATAGTTGTCCTTTAGAAAAGTTTCCCAGGAGAGGAGATCTGCTTCTTCATTTTTTTCTAGCTTTTCCTCTAATATAGAAGAATAAATAAAAAAAGAAACAAGATAGCAAAGGTTATAACATAGATAAAAGCAAATGCAATGTTAATCTGGGAACAACATTAAGTCTAATATATTCTTTTTCTGGTAGGAGAATTCTGAGTTTATGAACTTGGTAATGGTATTTAAGGCACCATGTAGCATTTATAATAATATTGGATAACAATATGGATCTTTATATTATGTTTAATCAAGTTTTATTAGGATTTTTCAAATATATATATATATATATGTAAGATCAGAAGTGCATCCAGAGCAGGTGCTCAAGAGAATGAGATACCAAAATCATCTGACTCCTGGAACACCACTCATGGCCACCAGGGGGTATGGAACTGGGAGGAGGTTGCATTACTAGTACTTCCATACGCCGTACAGTATGTGTAAGCCACTCCTGCAGAGAGGGGGTGGCAGCACTGCACGAGTGTCTGGGGATGACCGCTCTGGCTGCCGCGAGGAAGTGTCACAGGAGGTTGCCCATCACTTTAGAGTATTTACCTGGTATTAGTGAAAGGAGGGCCAACTGGGGGGAGGGTGTGAGAGCACGACTGCTAACCTTAATGTATAGGACAAAAACTGACTTCCAGAACGATCAGATCTCCACACATTCCCACCAAATAAGAAGGAGGGAGCCCCTCTCTGCACCACAGTGCCAACACAGATTGGACACACTAGGGCAGGGGTAGGCAACCTTTTTTGTTCGGCGTGCCGATTTCGATTAAAAAAATCAAAGTTGAGGTACTCGGAGTGCCGGTCAATAATTGTAAGTCTGACGACCCCTGCACACGGTATTATGTCACATAGCGGCCCCTGCACACGGTATTATGTCCTATAACGGCCCCTGTACATGGTATTATGCCCCACAGCGATCCCTGCACACAGTATTATCCTCCATAGCGGCCCCTGCCACAGCCCCCTGGGCCCCTGCACACAGTATTATCCTCCATAGTGGCCCCTGCACACAGTATTATCCTCCATAGAGGCCCCTGCACACAGTATTATCCTCCATAGTGGCCCCTGCACACAGTATTATCCTCTATAGTGGCCCCTGCACACAGTATTATCCTGCTATTGCTATTATTTGAGCGTGTAACGGATATAACTAGAGAGGCGGGTGGCGTATTTTACTCTATAAAGATCAGGTATGGACAGGACAGGGACAGTGAAAAAATGTAAACTTTATTGGTGACTTTGTGCATGTGTTGTGTAAGTGTTTGGTGCGACACTGGAGGATGGTCACAGTGCCAATAAACTTCCTGGTTATGTGATTAGGCTCAGAGGGGTATTACATTATCCCTCTATGTGACTATCAGAGAGCAAAGGTACAGTATGCTCTCTGATTGATAGAAGAGGGGATAACATGCACAGAAGTCTCTGCTACCCCTCCCCCCTCATCTGCAGCTTATGCACAGACAATGATGAGTTATCATTGTCTCTGCTGTCTGCAGCTCCTCCTCCCCCTCCTTCCTTAGCTCTAAGATGCTGCCTGAGGCAGGAGGGGGGGACACTTTTAGAGCCCCATTTCTAAGGATCTGTTAGGACCACAAAGATGCAACTGGATTCATTTTAAAGATGAGAATCTCATCTTTAAAAAGATACCAAGATCGCCATGATAGACCTTACACATTCAGAGTGATTCACTGTTAAAACGATGTCGGGAATTGAGATCTGCATTGGGATTTCAATGCCGAACATCGTTTTCACTAGCGAATCGCTCAGGATGTTTAAGGACGATCATGGTGATCTTGGTATCATTTTAAAGATGAGATTCTCATCTTTAAAATGAATCCAAGTGTTTCTTTATAGCTTTAACCAATCCTGAGCAATTCACTCAGGTAATTACCGGCTTTACTACAGTACATAGACTGTGATGCCGCGTGATGCCGCATCCATCTTCACCCGGCGCTAATGAAATTTTAAGGAAGCCAGATGGAAAAACGCTGCAGGTAACGTTTTTCCATCCGGCTGAGGCACAGATACGGCGCCAGAACTGATGCCTCTTGTGCCAGAACCGATCCCATAGAAAACTATGGGATCCGTTCTGGCATCAGTTTCCCTCCGGCTTGTGAGCACCACACTGGAGGGAAACTGATAGCTGCGCCGGACATATGTGAATGCACCCTTACTCACTTTTTCCTACGCTCCGCAGCCACTGTGTGGGCGCTTCTCCCTGACGTCAGTGACCGCTGATTCGGTCTCAGGGGTCACGTCGCGTCATTATGCGTAATGACGTCGGACGTGACCCCTGAGGCCCTGTCAGCAGTCTCTTACGTAAGGCAGAAGCGCCAGAAGAGCACAGGGCGGCTGCGGATCCAGGCAAGGTGAGTTAACATTGTTTTTTATGTTTGATCACCTCCCCGGGGGGCTCCGCTTATTATACTCGGGGGTCTGAAGAGACCCCACTGTATAATAATAGCAGTTTCGTTTCGGCCGTGTTTGGTCCGATCGAAACTGCTGGGTGAGGACTGGGCTGCCGTACCAAGGAAATAAGCCTCGCGTGCCACTCTCGGCACGCGTGCCAGGGGTTGCCGACTCCTGCACTAGGGTATATCTTATGGCGGAGATCTGGACAGCCATAAGTCAGAAGTTTGAAATTTTTCTCCTGCGCATTGCACAGCAAAGGCAACTTATGAGCGAACAAAAAAATTCTAGACCAATCAGTGGTGGAGATCGCAGTCTGTAGTTCCCAAAGCCCAGGTCGGTGCGTACAGAGGGGCACCCGAGGTAGTGTCACTCAGGAGGACGCTGTAGAGGAAGGAGACTATGCATGTGGGAGTGTCAGAGAGTATCAAGGCCTTTTCCAGTGTGATGGGATTAGAGGAGGAAACCGGCAGCAAGGAGAACTTACGGATGAAACAAAGCAACTGGCAATGTTCCAGCCAGGACAAGGTGAGGCCCAGATCAGAAGCTCGCAGTTGGTCAAGAGAGGGGAGAGAGCCTGTACCTAGGACACTATGCAGTCTTACGTCATCACGGTCAAACCAACACAGGAATCGACGAGAGGAGCAGCCTGGCAGGAACATTGGGTTGTGAAACAATGGGCTAAAGGGGCCGGGGACCCTTGCTATATCCATTCCATGGCACACCGAGCCCCAGACAGTGAGGAAGTGGGCAGAAATAAACGTGTGTCGGACGTGTCGCGGCCGGTAGTGGGCGGGAATCCAAGGCAGGGAGGGAAGGGGTACCACGAGTAGCTCTCTCTCGATAGCTACCCACTGTTTGTCGGAATCCCAATAGCGCCAATCAAAGATGTGCAGCAGGATCACAACTTTATAGTACAAATAAGGGTCAGGGAGACCCGCTCCCCTGTCACATTTATGACGCGAAAATGTACGGAACCACATATAAACCGGCCAAAGATAGACTGAAGCCTAGAGAAAAAGGAGTGTGGGGCCTGAATCGGCAGGGCTTGGAACAGGTACAGAAAGCAGGGGAACAATATCCATTTTTAAGGCATTAATACAACCAAACCAGGATAGGCCAAGCGCACCGTACTTCTGCAAGTTTGTCTCGGTCTTCGTTAAGAGGGAGAGGTAGTTGCTTTTAAATAGGCTAGCAGGGTCAGAGACAATCTGAATCCCCAAGTATTTAATGGAGTGGGGCTGCCACCTAAAGGGGAACTGCATAGCCAGATGGGCGACCTACGCTGGTGTTAAGGTAACATTTAAAGCTTCACTCTTAGAAAGGTTGACCTTTAAATTACTAACCAGGCTGAACCTGTGGAACTCCAAAGAGTATTGAGGGGAATGATATCTGCGGCTGAGTAACATAGAGGAGTAGGTTGTCAGCGTACAAAGCCGCCTTAACCTGTCGGGAATGAGTCAAGAAGGATCCCATTAGTCTGGACCCTGGTCGAGGCATCCCCGTAAAGGGAGAGAATCTTCCCCAAGAAAGTTGAGCCCACGCCCACTTGCTCGAGGGTAGCCTGCAGGAAGTTCCAGTGGACACGGTCGAACGCCTTCTCGGCGTCAACAGAAAGGAGACACATCGGCAAGGACCCATTTCGGGCCACATTAATCGATAAGAGCATTTTACCTACGTTATCCCGAGCCTCCCTACCCTTAATAAATCCAACCTGATCTGTATGGATCAAACCTGGCATGAGAGGGGAGAGACATGTAGCCAGCAATTTAGACGTCAACGTTAATCAGGGAAATCGGGTGTTAATAATAATAATAATAATAATAATATAATAATAATAGTCCTTTAATAGTCCCATAATGGGGAAATTCAGTGTGTTACAGCAGCAAAGATAAGATAAGCAGATACAAATACAAAATGTACAAGAATGTTCCAAGGTAAGAGGCATTACATTGATAGCAGACAGACAGATAGGAAGTAGCAGAGGAGGGGGGGGGGGGGTTAACAGGCAGAGAGATATTTCAGTTCTCTGTGTGTATTGATCTCCGCTTAGGTCGGTGTTGGTTGTACAGCCTAACCGCAGTGGGGAGGAAAGACTTCCGATAGCGCTCCTTCTCACACCTAGGGTGAAGCAGTCGGTCACTGACAGTACTGCCCAGCGCGATCACAGTCTCATGCATGGGATGGGACTTCTTCTCCTGCATGGAGCTCACCACGGACAGTATCCTTTTGTCACCCACCACCTGCACTGGGTCCAGTGGGCTCCCCAGGACAGAGCTGGCCCTTCTAATTAGCTTGTCAAGTTTATTTCTGTCCCTGGTTTATATACAGCTCCCCCAGCAGGCCACTCCAAAGAAGATGGCTGATGCCACTACCGAGTTGAAGAAAGTCCTAAGAAGTGCCCCCCGGATTCCAAAGGCTCTCAGCTTCCTAAGCAGGTAGAGCCTGCTGTGGCCCTTCCTGTACAGTGCCTTCATATGATCTGCCCAGTCCAGCTTATAATTAAGGAGCAAACCCAGGTACTTATAGGTGTTCACAATCTCGATGCCCGTCCCCAGGATGTCCACTGGTTTTGGAGGGCATCTGCCTTTACGGAAGTCCACCACCATTCTCCTTGGTCTTCCCCGCGTTAATCTTCAGGTGCTTCCGGTGGCACTAGTCCACAAAAACCCGGTTCAGTTCTCTGTACTCCCTGTCATCATCGTCTGTGATGAGGCCTACTATTGCAGAGTCGTCAGAATACTTCTGTAGGTAGCAGCTATATGAGATGCACCGAAAATCGGCAGTGTACAGTGTGAAGAGGAAAGGGGCGAGAACCGTACCCTGAGGTGCCCCCGTATTACAGATCACGGTACCTGACACACAGTCTTGGGCTCTCACGTATTGAGGTCGATTTGTGAGGTAGTCTAGGATCCAGTTGGAGAGGTGGTGGTCCACTCCAGCAAGGCCCAGCTTGTCTCTCAGTAACCTGGGCTGTATGGTGTTAAAAGCACTGGAGAAATCAAAGAACATTGTTCTCACCGTGTTCCCTGGTTTCTCAAGGTGAGACAGAGCCCTGTGCAGAAGATGGATGATGGCATCATCTACCCCAATGCTGGGCCGATAAGCAAACTGGAGAGGGTCCATAGCGGGGCTCACTAGAGGGCGAAGATGTGTGAGAACCAATCTCTCTAAGATCTTCATCAGGTGGGATGTCAGTGCTACAGGTCTGTAGTCGTTGAAGTCCATAGGGTGAGGTTTCTTTGGAACTGGTACCACACAAGAAGATTTCCATAATTCAGGGACTATTTCCTGCCTCAGGCTCATATTATACATATATGTAATTATACCACACAGCTGGTCCCCACAAGTCTTAATTAGCCTTGCACTGATGTCATCTGGCCCTGCGGCTTTCCTCGCCTTGATCTTTTTCATCTCCTTCCTCACCTGGGCCCATGTGAAGGTCAGACTGTGGTCAGATAAAGACGGATTTCTGGATTTACTGGTCTGTTGGGAAGTAGCCGCATGGGGTGAATGGGGTGAAGTCATTGTGGTGGGGGGAGCTGAAGGACATGCTGGGGTGGGAGGAGCTGGTGTGTGATCAAATCTGTTGAAGAATAGGTTTAGTTCATTAAGCCAATTAACATCTGCCTCAATCTGGCAGACAGACTGTTTATGACCCGAAATTGACTTAAGCCCCTCCCAGACCCCCCTTATGTCTTTTCTTTCCATTTGCTTTTCCATTTAACTAACTAACGCAGTTAGTGGGGTCCTTACCAGGCTTCATAATAATGGTGATCAGGGCTGACAGTGATTGAGAGGAAAAAGGGGTATCACTGTCGAGACTGTTTAAGACACACAGAAGCAATGGGACCAGGAAACAATGTAAACATTTATAGAGCGTGAGGTAAAACTGCCGGGTCCTGGAGATTTACCAGAAGGGGATGCTCAAATAACCTCAATTAGTTCCTCTGTGGAAAAAGGTTCCTCCAGGGAGGCCTTGTCGGCATCAGAGAGGGTGGAACATAGGGTGGAATGACATAATCCTGTAACCTGTCGCGTAGAGATTCTGGGTCCATGTCTTGTATTGGCCTCGTATACTATACAGGTCATGATAGTACATACGAAAGGCCTCGGCAATAGCGACAGGGTTGTGGATGTCCTGACCGTCTTGGTTACGGATGTTGGGAATGTACGATAGGGTTGAATGAGGGTGTAAGCGACAAGCTAGTGAGTGACCACATTTATCCGTGAACTTGTAACAGTGTTTACGGATTTTATCCCTGGAGTGGACATGCTTATCATCGAGGTATGTACGGAGTTCCTCCCGCGCGTTAAGCAGCTTTGTGTAAGTCACGCAGTCCAAAGTTAGCTTGTGAGCCACCTCTAGAGATTGAATATTCACCAGGCGATCGGTGATGGATCTTAATATTAAATTGATTAAATATTAATCAAAATTCAAAGGTAATACTAACAATAATAATAGTCATTAAGAGGGGTCTTTCCACTAAAGTGAATAGTGGTTTAACATTCCGTACTGCCCAATGGGGGGCTCACATCTCTTAGTGATCCTTAGAATGAAGGGAATGCAACACTTATAAAGAGCACTTTGCAATACTCTGTACATCTATTTTAACATGGAGCAGTACAGGAACTCTAATTTATTCACTTTCATTTGAATGTTGACGTGTTGTAGTTCTTTGCATAAAGCAAATGAGTAAAGTATATGTTAATGCACCTCCCAGGTGCTCAAATCCAAAGCCACCTTTAAAGCTGAGTAAGAATAAAAGCAGGAATGTTGACTTCCACTTCCATGGACTTAAATTTTCCAGTTTATTGATAATATATGACATAATTAAAGGTACATAGAAGGCAAAACACATACAGCATCCTTCCCATCTGTCGGATATATCAATAAACTGGAGAATTTTGGCCTGTGGAAATGCTAGTGGTCTTTCCTGCTTTTATTATTAATTCTTTCTTTGCATAGTACCTGGTCAGCAGTGGTATTGTGCAGAAAAAAAGCTAAAGGGATCTGCTTGTTTAATGGACCAATGGGGTAGCAGATTCCATCAAAAATGTCCAACATAATAGAATACTGTTCTATTTTCTTTAGCGAATTATGAGGGCCCAAAACAAGTATCTGTCATGTCAGGGATCCGGCACTTCTGTTACTTTGTTGCTCTGCTCCTATGAAAATGCAGAACATACAAAATATCTCTTGGCTAGGGGACGGCGCCATTTTTATGAATATGGAAATAGATGTAGCCGCACGCTCGCCAGGTCCCTTAGGGAACAAAAGACACGCAATTATATCCCTTCGGTCACTGACTCTACGGGAAGGCGCAATACTGATCCTCACCGTATTGCAGAAGAGTTTGCGGAGTTTTACCGTACCCTCTACAACCTTCCGTCATGTCCCCCAGAGTCGAATGGCCCCTCCCTGGCCTCTGCTCTGAGACAGTATATAGCAGACTCCGGTATGCCTAAAATCTCGGCGGAAGCCCAAACTGCTCTTGACTCACCTATAACTAAGGAAGAATTAGCTCAGGCGCTTCAGACAATGCAACCTAGTAAGGCCCCGGGCCCCGATGGCTTTCCAGCCTCCTACTATAAAAAATACTCGTTAGAGTTGTTGGACCCCCTGGTGCGTGCCTTAAACTCTCTGTCGACAGGTGCGACCCTCCCCCCGGACATGACTAGGGCCCATATAACGGTAATACATAAGGAGGGTAAAGACCCTGCGATGTGTGCCAGCTATAGACCGATATCACTCCTCAATGTTGACTTAAAAATCTTCTCTAAGGTAATAGCCTGCAGGCTGGCCTCTCTATTGCCTGGCCTAGTACAGTCCGATCAAGTAGGTTTTATCCCCACACGTGAGGCTAGGGACAATACAGTAAAGGTAATTAACGCCATACACTACGCCAAAACCCATGACCTCCCACTTTGTCTTCTCTCCACTGATGCTGAAAAAGCATTTGATAGCGTGAGCTGGTCTTATCTATTTGAGGTCCTGGATCATGTGGGGCTTGGCCCGATCATGAGATCCTGGATCGCTTCCTTGTATTCTAATCCGTCAGCTTCCACGAGAGTTAACGGAATTATCTCATCTCCCTTCCCGATAGGGAATGGCACGCGCCATGGGTGTCCCCTCTCTCCCCTGATCTTTGTCTTAACACTAGAACCTCTGCTTAGAAAGATCAGATCTAACCCTGACATAGGTGGCCTAAGGATAGGCAGTAGAGTCCTGAAAATTGCAGCATATGCAGATGATCTCCTCTTCTTCCTGCAGGATCTGGCCAAATCCCTTCCCCCCCTAATGTCTGAATTTCGCAGGTTCTGTCATCTTACCAACTTTAAAATTAATTTCCAGAAATCTGAGGCCCTTAACGTTTCGCTTCCGCAGGGGATTCAGTCCTCTCTGGAGACCTCCTTCCCCTTCAGATGGTCAAGAATAGCTATCAAGTACTTAGGGGTGATGATACCCAAGGACCTAGGCAAGCTTTATGACAAAAATTACCTCCCCCTTCTGCGGGCTATTAGATCTGACCTAAAGAGATGGTCCATAGGTACATACACATGGTTTGGCCGCTGCGCTATATACAAAATTAATATTATGCCCCGTCTGCTATACCTCTTCCAAACTTTACCGATCCACATACCCCCCGGTTTTTTTAAGTTACTGTACAGTGACCTAATCAACTTCGTGTGGCAGGGTGGGCGAGCCAGGCTGGCGCGTTCTACTCTCACGTTACCTAAACAATGGGGTGGTCTGGGTCTTCCTGACCCCCGAAAGTATTATGAGGCCTCCATGCTCCAAAGAGTGCTGGACTGGTGTCGTCACGCTCCATACAAACAATGGGTTTCCCTGGAAAACGTATTCGTTGACGCCCCCCTGGACTCGCTCCCCTGGTTAGACTCGCTACGCCCCGGAGCCCTGAGACGCCACCCTACCATAGGACCCACTCTCCGGGGATGTAGATCGCTCTTCTGCAGGGAGCGGATCTCCCCCGCCCCTTCACCTTTACTTCCCATCCTGGGAAACCCTGCCTTTATGGCGGGTCTATCTCAAGGACCATTCCGGCAGTGGCGAATGGCGGGCAGACTGAGGGCCCTACATTTTCGCTCTGGTGGCGACTGGGTGTCTCACCGGGAACTACTCACCACGCCGGACCTTCCGACGCTTGGCCCATGGCAGGTCTTTCAACTCACGCACTTTCTTTCTTCATTACCTAACTCCCCGGGGTATGACAGACAGCCCACGAGGTTTGTGGAGATCTGCATGGGAAGGGGCCCGCTAAGACACTCACTTTCTGATTTCTATATGCTCCTGGTGTCCCCTCCTCCGGGCCACAGACCCTCCTACTTAACCAGATGGGAGGCCGACCTGGCCATGACCTTCTCCGACCAACAGTGCTCCAGAATTTTTGAGTTTACCCACAAAAGTTCGATGGCTAGCAGTTATCAGGAGGCGGGATATAAAATCCTGACTAGATGGTACCATGTTCCGTCTAAACTACACAGACTTTTCCCGTCCTCCTCTCCCGCTTGTTGGCGCTGTGACTCGGAGGAGGGGACGCTTTTACATATTTTCTGGGAATGCTCGATATTGAGAGACTTTTGGGAGGGAGTACACAGGGCGCTAGGTCAGATATTCCAAACTTCCATTCCTAACACGCCAGCCTTCTTTCTGCTACACCTCTCAGATTACCCCCTGCGTACCTATCGCAAATCCTCTCTATGACATATGGTCAATGCCGCTAGGGCGTGTATCCCAGCGCTATGGAAATCGTCTAATCCCCCTTCTCTCCTTCACTGGATTCGCAAAGTGGAGGACATTCAGTACATGGAGGATCTCACGGCATCCCTTCGTGATAAGAGGGAATCCTTTGTGGCGGCCTGGACGCCGTGGATTCTCTTTCAGGGATCCCAGGCCTATAGAGACCTGATGGGTAGACCTTGATTTAAGGTTTACGCATCCGACATGGAGGGGTCGGGGTCCTTGCCTGTCTGTCATTTGTGTGTTAACTTGTTTCCCACATTTGTTCTCTCCCTGTCTTTCTTTCACTCCCTCCTTTTTCCCTTCCTCTCCCATTTCCTTCCCCCTCTTTGTTCCTTTTCCCCCTGACAACTGTTATGATTAGCACCAGCTGATGTTCTAATATATCTATTTCATGATACCATGTTACTATGTATTGACGCTGATGTATGCCTTGATCCTTGAGGCCAAGCGCTTGTTTGGCTCACACCATCTTTGTTTGTTGTTATTTCTGAATAATATCTAAAATAAAGAATTAAAAAAAAAAAAGAAAATGCAGAACAATGGAAATAACCAACATAGATATGAACAGAGACTCTTACTTAGCTGCTTCTGTCTCCCTGCAGGTTCATGGAGAATGACACGTTTGATAAATAGATGCAGGTGGTTAAATAGAATAAAAGGTGGAGGGGCTGGTGGTCGACCATGATACTCTTCTATTAAATCATGTCTTTGAAATTTCCAGATCTGATCAGTATGTTCCTGTACCTGTTGAAAAGTGTAACTAAGAAAAAAATATCACTATAAACAAAAATTACGTGAAAAGACTATTCTAAACATATATTCAGGAGGAGACAGTGAAAATATATCCAACTATAAATCAACCAAAAATAAATAAATTGCAATTTTAAGGCTATGCATATTTTGTCTATTGCTCAAAACATTTAAAATGACAAAAAAATTAATTAGAATAAAAACTCATTAGAAAATAGCTTTGATTAGAAACATTCATTCTTTTTGCAACTAAAGCTCATGTGCAGACCTATGTTTTTCCAAGATTCCAGTCTACAAATACTCACTGCCTAGTTTGATCAGTAAATCTTGCATTGTTAATGTGCTCTGATCTTCTTGCTAACTTAATGTATGTACAGCTTGGAAAAAAAAAATATATAAAAATGAAATCTACAGCAAATCAACAACTCCAAGCACTCTCCAATAAATACACACGTGGACAAAATTGTTGGTACCCCTCGTTTAATGAAAGAAAAACCCACAATGGTCACAGAAATAATTTGAATCTGACAAAAGTAATAATATATAAAAACATGTTGACAAGCCACAAAGCTTATGGGAGAATGTCCTATGGACAGATGAGACAAAAATTGAAATTTTTGGCAAGGCACATCAGCTCTATTTTCACAGATGGAAAAATGAAGCATATCTTGAAAAGAACACTGTCCCTACTGTGAAACATGGAGGAGGCTCTATTATGTTCTGGGGCTGCTTTGCTGCATCTGGCACAGGATGTCTTGAATCTGTGCAGGGTACAATGAAATTTCAAGACTATCAAGGGATTCTAGAGAGAAATGTGCTGCTCAGTGTCAGAAAGCTTGGTCTCAGTCGCAGGTCATGGGTCTTGCAACAGGATAATGACCCAAAACACACAGCTAAAAACACCCAAGAATGGCTAAGAGGAAAACATTGGACTATTCTGAAGTGGCCTTCTATGAGCCCTGACCTAAATCCTCTTGAGCATCTTTGGAAGGAGCTGAAACATGCCGTCTGGAAAAGGCACCCTTCAAACCCGAGACAACTGGAGCAGTTTGCTCATGAGGAGTGGGCCAAAATACCTGTTGAGAGGTGCAGAAGTCTCATTGACAGTTACAGGAATCGTTTGATTACAGTGATTGCCTTAAAAGGTTGTGCAACCAAATATTAAGTTAAGGGTAACATCATTTCTGTCCAGGCCTGTTTCATGAGTTTTCTTTTTTTGAAAAATTCTGTTGAAGCATGGTTGAAAAGCAATGTCTGACTTTCATTTGTTCATTTTCATAGAATTTTTACATATTATTACTTTTGTCAGATTCAAGTTATTTCTGTGACCATTGTGGGTTTTTCTTTCATTAAACGAGGGTTACCAACAAGTTTGTCCACGTGGGTATATGCATATTAGGCTGATTATGCTTTTAAAACAATGGACTGCACCCATATTCCATTGTCCAGACCTCAACATATTTGGATCAGAAACAGAAAATGCATACAACTTGAACTTTGGTGAAGTTTGCAAGAAATAATGAGAAATTATTTCTTTTTAAAAAAAAATGAAAGCAATTCTTTAACCCCTTCCCCCCACAGGCATTTTTTATTTTCGTTTTTGACTCCCCACCTTTCAGACCCCATAACTTTTTTTAAATTATTCCTTTCACTGAGCCATATGAGGGCTTAATATTTGGGGGACAAATTGTAGTTCGTAATTTTACCATTTAATATTCCATGCGATGTACTGGGAAGTTGGAGAACATCAGAATGGGGTATAATTGGAGAAAAACTGCATTTGTGTGACTTTCTTTTGAGATTTATTTTTAGAGCGTTCACTGTGCCGCCAAAATTTTTTTTATTAGTGTGTAGACCGTTTTTGGACACAGTGATACTTAATGTGTATGTGTTTCACTTTATTTTCTTACTTTTATACATGTTCTGGTTAAAGGGGGATGATTTGAATTTTCATTTTATTTTTAATTTTTTTTTTACTTTCTTTTTACTGTAGTTATTAGACCCCCTAGGGGTCTTGAACTCCAGGGGGTCTGATTACTAATGCAATGCATTACAAAGCTAATGCATTACAATGCATTGAAATTGATAGCACTTCTATTACCGGCTGCATAGGGCAGCCTGTAATATGACAGCAGTGAGAAAATGGCGTCTCAGTCAGCATTGACTGAGGCACCGAGGGCCTTAATGCCAGCGATCAGTGTGGGCACAGATTCTGGGCTTTAGCGCCAGGTTTCCGTTGTATAATACAGCAGAGACCCAATGGCTATGGTGGCCACTCAGCTCCTGAGCGACTGCCATATTTAAATACCTGACATCCGCTGTACTATTATGGTGGATGTAGGGAAGGTGTTAAGTTGCAGTCTTTAGATAAGTTTTCAAGATGGTTGTTATTATTACTTATTTCACATAAGTGCTACATTTTAGTATTAGCATGTTTGTTCTCTGCAGAAATTCACACATAGCGTTTTTTCTTTTTTTTTTCCTCTATTTGTTCAAATTAATTCTAGCACTTTTTTCTGTTTCTTTTTTATTTTATATATTTTCAAATCCAATTCAATTTTTTCTACAGAATCTTGTTGTATTTAAGTTTTTTTAGGCATATAAAGAATGTCTAGTAATTTATATTTTGGTTCACAAACATCTTTTTTTTAGGTTTTAAAGGAAGTCTGTCAACTCTGCCAGCCACTTTAAACTGCCCCCATAGTGTTGTAGATGCAGTAACATGAATGAAAATCATACCTTTCCTATGTTTCACAGCTCCATGGATGCTGAGAAAATTAAGATTTATTCAATTTGCAAATTAGGTACTTGGAGCACAGGGAGCATTACCTTTGATCCCTGAGCCCCACTAAACCTGTTGAAAATACATCACTGATGCTGTTTACCACTTTACCAGGTCAGCTGTGAAATTCTATTACGCATGTGCAGTATGTTGTTGTAGTCCTCTACGTTTGCAGTATGCTCATACACGCCATAGACTGCAAGAGGATATTGTGCATGTGTGGGAATTCACAGATGATTTGATGATGTTGGAGGACTAGGGGGCTGCACTGACTAGGAGTATGTTTTCAACAGATTCAGCATTGCTCAGGGATTGAGGGAAATGCCCCTAGTTCACCAAATACAAAATTTGCTAATGTAATAACAATTCATTTTCTCTGCATCCATGGGGGGTATGAAACATAGCCATCTAAAGTACTATGGTGACAGATTAAAGAGGCTGGGGGGTGATAGACTCTTTTTAATCCCAATTGTCTATATATTAACTGCCCTAGCATTGGTTAGAGTATGTTCTCTCATTGGTTTTAGTGTTTTTAAACCTTAGTCCCTTATTTATTGAAATAACTGCCAAAAGTCATGTGAGAATGGTAGAAAGATGCTACAAATCTAAACTACATTGCTTAGTGATTGATAATTCAGCGGAACTGTCGTAAGACACCCAAAAGTTTGGAAAGGAAATACTCCCAACTGGCCATGGATATTGTGCCTATTACAAGTACTGACAGTGTGTGGGGTGACTGAGTAGTAAATAGAGAACATTATAGTGTATTTTGTTTTATTTTTATTAGCTTACAAAAAAAATATTTCAATATTTATGTTATTTAAATTTTTATTTTTTTATCTATATTTTATATTTTATTATCTTTTTATCGAACTAAAATGAGTAGTGTGAGAGGTTAAACTTATCTACCGTGTTACAGTTATTACATGGTTTAGTAGCTTTCATTTTTCAGTAAATTTGTATTTTTGTGTAATGCAAGAAGATCATCACATTAAATTCTACCCTTTTATCAGAAATTTCAGTACTAGGAATGTGGTATATTAGGAAATTGCTATTGACGGTACACCAAAAGGGTGGGTTATACAATGTTATAAAGTGCGCATCATGTGATTCTTCTATCTGTGGTTTGACTTTGTAAAAGGAGGGCTAATAAAAGGGCAAAACTGCTTTTAAAGCTGGACCTGAAGGGTCTGCAGGTGAACAGAAATTTTTGAGAGGACTGCTGAAACACTTCACTCTGCCTTGTCAGTGGTACGTCATTATGGCACCTCGGTAAAGAAAGAGAGATGACGTGAGATGACAGAAGTAGTTAAATTCCCAACTAATAGTATGAAAAAGCAAAATGATTCAACATTTAGAGTGTAAAGTTACCACAAATATGTCATTTGAAGACATCTACTATCACTTCTTCTATTTAAATATGAAACATATGTTTTAATGCACACAATTACTTACTTAAACATTGCAATTAGAAGATTTAATAGAAGAATGTTGGTGAACAGCAGGTAGAGACAAAGTAAAAGAACAGTCAGCCACTGAGGAAAGACAGGCTCATGGTTCTCCTTATTTGATTCAGGACACTTCTGCTTGTTTGGATCAGTTCCATTTACAGAACACTGGTCAATATTAAAATTCACCCCTTGAAAGTACAAAACGTGATTTAACACAAAACCTTAGAACACAACCTTTCTAAATCTTTTAACATAGTAAAATGATCTATAATACACAAACTTTTAAATGTAAATCAATTACACAACTTGATATTTATCTGCAATATATATCAACACCGTTTAATATTTCATAATGCCACAGAGCAAAATAGTATTTCAAGTCAAAGAAAGAAGAGTCTTTAGGGGTTTTCCAGAACATGGATAGTAATAATCTATCCTTAAGATACACCATCAATATCAGTTTGGTGGGGGCCTGACTCCTCGCAGGCCTACCAATCAATAACGGGTCTGTGCATCGTACTGCAGATTTCCACAGTTCAGTCCTGTTCAAGTAAACAGAGCTGCAATAACGGGCTCAGCCACTACAAAATATATAAAGCTGTGCTTGGTAAACAATGAAAGGGACACAGCACCCACTAAACCACCATAACCTTTTTAGTTAGCTGATCAGTGGAGGAGCCATTAGTCAGCTGTTCACCAATGTAATATTGATTACCCATCTTATGAATACAGTAGGTCATCAATAACCAGGTCCTTGAATACACTTTAAGGACAGGATTACACAAGGTAGCTTGGTCCAGGCAGTATCAAAATGATAAATGTAACGGCTGTAAACAGCAATTTTTATAATAATAAACCATTATAAATTGGAACACAAAGGTAAAAAAAAGGGGAAGGGTCCTATAGTTTGTGTCAAGAAACTCAAAGCTAGTATTCTCCATCAGACAACACTGCAGTGTCTGCAAAGTACAATAGACAACCCAAGGGTCTCACACCTACTTAAGGGATGAAAAAGTAGTATTTAGAGAACCTGTAATATTATCAAGAGAGCAAGACTCTTTTAATCGAGTATAAAGCTCTAAGCTGTGGGAAGAGGGTAGTCCCGGTGTATGCTATAGAAGACAGCGGTTACCCCAAGAGGGTTGGATGTGAGGAGGGATACTATAATGGCTAGGATCAGTTAATGGAAGATGGCCTCAACTGTGGATCCTTCTGAGAAGAATTAGTGGGCTTTTTATGAAAGTCCTCTAGCATGCCATAGAATGGGGTCCCAACTGGGAGAGACATTGCCCTAGGTGCGTTTCCTAAGTTGTTTTTTGACTATCATGGAGCCAGTAGGCCTCTTCATTTGTGGTGTGGGCTCACAGCAGGGCACTCACACTTCCGGCGCCATCAACGTCCAGGCCATGCCCTTAATCAGGGACATAACTATAGGGGTGCAAGGTTAGGAATTGCTATGGGGCCCAGAAGCCTTAGGGAGGCCAAAGGCTTCTCTTCAACAACAAGAACACACTAGTATTATAGATAGCACATGGTAATTAGGAGCCCCGTTACCTATTTTGCATTTGAGCTTCAAGTTACACCTGATCGGCAGCTTTTTCTGCTGCTTTTGAAATTAATTGAAATAAATGGGAACCATGTCATATTGCTCAACATCATTGTACAGCTTCAATGATGTTCTCTTATGTGGACAAAGATCCCATAGCCAATGATAAAAACTAATCCAGTGGACAACAAAATGATTGTTGGTTAAAGCAGTAATAGGTGAACCAACCACACACTAAGGCCTTATGCACAAGGCCATTTTATAGCTCTATACCTACCAGGTGAATAAAGTGGTAATACAGCACTCAGCACTGCCTTTGGAGGGGAATCTAAATTCAACATGGCAAGACTCACAAGGTGACATAAGGTGCTTCGCTGTTTTTTTTTTGTTTGTTTTTTTACTACAGAGCAATAGTGAATCTGTGTGTCAGCACAAAAACCCCTACTTATTCACAGGCCTGGGGCCTTATGTCAATGGTTTTGTAATGAAATGTTCAATAGGCACAAATGAATTTCAATATTATCTTTTGGTATGGTACTGTATTATACACTAGATTGGACTTTCAATAAAGTAAAGTGGGTTAAATGCAATAGATTAGAACTTTTGTCCCACTTTTCTTGAAATTTGAAGCTCTGATCACTTGAAACACATATCCTAAAAACTAAAAATGTCAGATCAATTGTTTAATATGATGTCAAAATATTTGATTAATTATGCAGGCATGTTCTAAGTTCATTCTTAGATACAGTAAGACATATAGGCCTGCACGAGAAGTATGCTGCCTCCCAGGAGCAAAAGTTAGGGATGTGGCCGATAGGATTCCATGCCTCTTCAGCTCTAAGGATAACTACGCATTTTTGTTGTTACATGTGGGTACAAACGACACGGCTAAAAATGATTTACCAACTATTCGTAAAGACTTTGAAAATCTAGGAAAGAAAGTGAAGGAACTGGATGCGCAGGTAGTATTTTCATCAATTCTCCCAGTTGATGGTTATGGTATCAGGAGATGGAATAAAATACTAGAGGTAAACAAGTGGCTTCGGCAGTGGTGTAGAGAGCAAGGATTTGGATTTCTGGACCATGGAGTGAATTACCTCTATGATGGACTCCTTGCTAGAGATGGGATACATCTCACAAAGCCTGGGAAACACATATTTGCCAGAAGACTTGCCACACTTATCAGGAGGGCTTTAAACTAGAAGAGGAGGGGATGGGAAGTAAAAAGGAAGACAAGAACATGCAGCTAAAGGATATACTAAACAAGGTTACTAGATGTGGTAATGAGGACCCAAGACAGGATACTCAGAATGAAATTAAGAAAAAGGAAGTACCAGAGCGCAATCTGAAATGTTTTTACACAAACGCGCAAAGCTTGGGAAATAAACAGGGAGAATTAGAGCTGATAATACAGAAGGAAAAATATGATGTCATTGGTATTACAGAAACTTGATGGAACGATAAGCATGATTGGAATATACAGATGGAAGGATACAACTTATTCAAAAAAAATAGAACTAATAAAAGAGGGGGAGGAGTTGCATTGTATGTTAAAAAAGATCACATTTCCACGGAAATCACAGTTTTACAAAATGATAACTTATTGGAAAATATTTGGGTAACAATTCAGGGGAAAAACAATGATAAGGACATCATAATAGGTGTTTATTATAGACCACCAGGACAGACAGAAGACATGGATGAGATTTTTTCACAGCAAATGACCACGCTTTCGAAGAAATTTGAAATTGTTATCATGGGAGACTTTAATTACCCAGATATTCATTGGGAAACTCACACAGCTACGAGTAAAAGCTCTATCAAATTTTTATCCTCTCTAGCAGACAACTTCATTGCCCAGTTAGTAGAAAAAAACACGAGAGGAACATCCATTCTGGACCTAGTTTTAACTAACAAGGAGGACATGGTTAAGGAACTAAGGATAGCAGGGACATTGGGATTCAGCGACCATGCTATATTCAAGTTTGGGGTTGTAAGAAGAAGACCTGAGAAGACAAAGACTAGAAGGCTCAATTTTAGTAGGGCAGATTTTAGGGGCCTAAAGGTAAGGGTTAGTAGAATTCCATGGCGAAAAATACTTAAGCACAAAAATGCACATGAGGGGTGGGAAATTTTCCGTAGGGAAATCATTAATGCACAGGAACTAACAATACCTAGAAGCAAGAAAAATGGGAATCACCTAAAAACTCCAGGATGGATGACCAAAAAATTACATAACCTACTAAAAAAGAAAAAGGAAACATACAACAAGTGGAAGATGGGAGCTATATCTAAGGGAGAGTATACAGCAGTTTGCAGACTCTGCAAGATAAGCATTAAAAAAGCTAAGGCTGAATACGAATTGAAGCTTGCAAAAGAAGTTAAGAGTAAGGTAAAAGGTTTTTGGAGATATGTTAAGAGCAAAAGAAAAGTGAAGGAAACCATTGGAGTCCTGAAGAACGAAAAGGGTGAAAAAGTTAACATGGTGGATCAGCAGGTGGAGTTACTAAATTCATATTTTGTATCCGTCTTCTCCCAAGAAATGGATGGAAATATCAACATTAATGGTGATAGTGATGAGGGGAATGAGGACTCCAAGCTGATTATAAGTGAAGGTTTGGTAAGAGAACATTTGGCTAAGATTAAGGAAACCAAGTCCCCAGGACCGGATGATTTACACCCTAGAGTTTTAAAAGAATTAGCAGAGGAAATAACAGAACCCCTTGCAATAATGTTTAATAAGTCATGGGAAACAGGAGTGGTCCCTCTAGATTGGAAAAGGGCAAATGTGGTCCCCATCTACAAAAAGGGGAATAGGGACGACCCAGGAAATTATAGGCCGGTAAGTCTGACCTCGATAGTAGGAAAAATCTTTGAACAAATCGTTAAAGAACATTTAATTAGGTACCTGGATGGGAAGGCTTTAATTAATCAGAGCCAGCACGGCTTTATGCCTAATAAATCTTGTCAGACTAATCTTATTTCCTTCTATAATAAAGTCACTGAATGGTTGGACCAGGGGAATGCAGTGGACATAGTATATCTTGACTTTAGTAAGGCCTTTGATAAAGTATCACATAACATTCTTATTGAAAAAATGATCAAGTATGGCTTTGATAAAATATCAGTAAGGTGGGTTCACAATTGGCTAAATGATCGGGCACAACAAGTAATTCTAAATGGCTATACATCAAACTGGAAGAAAGTAAAAAGCGGGGTGCCGCAGGGCTCTATCCTGGGCCCAGTACTTTTTAATATTTTTATAAATGATCTTTATGATGGGATTAATGGGGAACTAATAACATTTGCAGATGATACAAAGATAGGAGGAATGGCCAACACTAGAGAGGAGAGAGAGTGCATCCAAAAGGACTTAGACACACTGGAACAATGGGCTGAGGTGAACAAAATGGTATTCAACAGGGACAAATGCAAAGTTCTACATCTGGGTAACAGAAATGCAAGAAGCATATATAGTATGGGAGGAATAGTACTAAGTGAGAGTACAGGGGAAAAGGATCTGGGCATAATAATAGATCACAAATTCAACATGAGTCAACAGTGCGGTGTGGTGGCTAAAAAGGCTAACCAAATTCTAGGATGTATCAAGACGAGCATTGAAGCTAGATCAAGAGAGGTAATTATTCCGCTGTACTCTGCCCTGGTCAGACCCCACCTGGAATACTGTGTACAGTTCTGGGCTCCCCAGTTTAAGAAAGACATCGATTTATTGGAGCAGGTCCAGAGAAGAGCAACCAAAATGGTGGAAGGTCTACAAACCATGTCCTACGAAGAAAGGCTAAAAGAATTGGGACTGCTTAGTTTGCAGAAGAGAAGGCTAAGGGGAGACTTAATAGCGGTATTTAAATATCTGAAAGGTTGTCACAGTGCAGAGGGATCTACCCTATTCTCATTAGCAGAAGGAAGCACGAGAAGTAATGGGATGAAACTAAGGGGAAGGAGATTCAGATTAGACATTAGGAAAAACTTTCTAACAGTAAGGGTAGTGAAGGAGTGGAATAGACTGCCACGGGAGGTGGTGGGTTCTTCATCAATTGAAATCTTCAAGCGGAATCTGGATAGGTATATAGCTGGGATGATCTAGGAATTCCTGCTTTTGCAGGGGGTTGGACTCGATGGCCCTTGAGGTCCCTTCCAACTCAAACAAACAAAACAAAACAAAACAAAACAAAACAAAACAAATATACAGCGTTGTGAACAAGTGCCATAAGTTATTTATAAGGCATATTTTATGCTACAGATTTTCTTATTTAATTATACATTCTTTACTATTCTTAAATCATTGGGAAATCTCCCTAGAATACATATTTATTTATTAATAGACAATTAAAATAACTTTAGGTTAATTATGAGTTGAGATATTTTCATTACCATCTATATAGGAAGGGATTTGTCCAAATAAGGTCATATAGGAATGGTAGACAACTCCGCGGAATATCCAATCTACTCTTACTTCATTATGGATCAATATAGCTTGTTTTGCAACTCCAAAAGACACAACCCACACAGCCAGGAGAAATAGGAAAAAGAAGACGTCTTTCATCTGTGAAAAAGTGAAAAGTAAATTACACTTTTCCTTATTTCCATTTCTAGAATAGCCTATTGTCTATGCATCAGACATGCTAGACAGATAATGTAATAGGATAACAAGAACAGTAGAAAATGTTACTAACAATTTTAGGAAACTAGGAAAGCACATTTAGAAAGAAATATGAGTATATATTAACCCTATGGGGGATAAAAATGAAAGAGATGTCAATAAAATATATTGATGCTGGCTTGTTCTTTAAGTAAAGATGTTAGACATAATAATAAAAAAGATAAAGAATTACCGTGGGTAATTTCAGCTAACCAGATACCTATAAACTTTACTAAGACAAATACCACATTGAACTTTCATACCAAATTAGTTGTATTCAGACTAGTGATTTGTATACATTGTAAACCATTGAAATAACTAACAAAAATGTTAAAAGGGTTGTGCCATTAAGGACATTTATCCCCTATCAACAGGGGACGTGCTATGATCTACCAACACTGCCGGAGATCTGATACTTAATTCCCTATCCAGGGGCAAAGCTATAGTGGGTGCAGAGGCAGCAATTGCTATTGGGCCCTGAAGCCAGTATTATACAGTGCCTTGCGAAAGTATTCGGCCCCCTTGAACTTTTCAATCTTTTGCCACATTTCAGGCTTCAAACATAAGGATATAAAATTTTAATTTTTTGGTGAAGAATCAACAAGTGGGACACAATTGTGAAGTGGAACGAAATTTATTGGTTATTTTAAACTTTTGTAAAAAATAAAAAACTGAAAAGTGGGGCGTGCAATATTATTCGGCCCCTTTACTTTCAGTGCAGCAAACTCACTCCAGAAGTTCAGTGAGGATCTCTGAATGATCCAATGTTGTCCTAAATGACTGATGATGATAAATATAATCCACCTGTGTGTAATCAAGTCTCCGTATAAATGCACCTGCTCTGTGATAGTCTCAGGGTTCTGTTTAAAGCGCAGAGAGCATCATGAAGACCAAGGAACACACCAGGCAGGTCCGTGATACTGTTGTGGAGAAGTTTAAAGCTGGATTTGGATACAAAAAGATTTCACAAATTTTAAACATCCCAAGGAGCACTGTGCAAGCGATCATATTGAAATGGAAGGAGTATCAGACCACTGCAAATCTACCAAGACCCGGCCGTCCCTCTAAACTTTCATCTCAAACAAGGAGAAGACTGATCAGAGATGCAGCCAAGAGGCCCATGATCACTCTGGATGAACTGCAGAGATCTACAGCTGAGGTGGGAGAGTCTGTCCATAGGACAACAATCAGTCGTACACTGCACAAATCTGGCCTTTATGGAAGAGTGGCAAGAAGAAAGCCATTTCTCAAAGATATCCATAAAAAGTCTCATTTAAAGTTTGCTACAAGCCACCTGGGAGACACACCAAACATGTGGAAGAAGGTGCTCTAGTCAGATGAAACCAAAATCCAACTTTTTGGCCACAATGCAAAACGATATGTTTGGCGTAAAAGCAACACAGCTCATCACCCTGAACACACCATCCCCACTATCAAACATGGTGGTGGCAGCATCATGGTTTGGGCCTGCTTTTCTTCAACATGGACAGGGAAGATGGTTAAAATTGATGGGAAGATGGATGGAGCCAAATATAGGACCATTCTGGAAGAAAACCTGTTGGAGTCTGCAAAAGACCTGAGACTGGGACGGAGATTTATCTTCCAACAAGACAATGATCCCAAATATAAAGCAAAATCTACAATGGAATGGTTCACAAATAAACGTATCCAGGAGTTAGAATGGCCAAGTCAAAGTCCAGACCTGAATCCAATCAAGAATCTGTGGAAAGAGCTGAAAACTGCTGTTTACAAACGCTCTTCATCCAACCTCACTGAGCTCAAGCTATTTTCCAAGGAAGAATGGGCAAGAATTTCAGTCTCTCGATGTGCAAAACTTGATAGAGACATACCCCAAGCGACTTGCAGCTGTAATTGCAGCAAAAGGTGGCGCTACAAAGTATTAACTTAAGGGGGCCGAATAATTTGGCACGCCCCACTTTTCAGTTTTTTATTTTTTACAAAAGTTTAAAATATCCAATAAATTTCGTTCCACTTCAGGATTGTGTCCCACTTGTTGTTGATTCTTCACCAAAAAAATTTAAATTTTATATTCTTATGTTTGAAGCCTGAAATGTGGCAAAAGGTTGAAAAGTTCAAGGGGACCGGATACTTTCGCAAGGCACTGTAGATAGCACATGGTAAGAACAGATTTTGCATTGGAACTTCAACTTACACCTCTGTCCCTATCCTGTGGATAGTGTCTTTAATGGCACAACACTTTTAAGATTTACATAAACTGTACAGTTCCAGACTAGATCTGCGGTAAGGTACAGACTCAGATGAGACTTCTATATAACAAAAACATATAACAAATGATTAAACCTCCACATTATTTGTAATACTATGCAAACTTTTTTTTAAGTTTACCAAAAGAGATGCTCTCGTTATATCCAATTAAAGTGATCTCCTATTCTATGAAAGGGTAAAATGTTAAAAGTTAAAATAGATCCATATTACGATAGGTTCATAGACAGTGACTTAGACAATGACTATTGAATTCTAGCACTAATCTTCCTGTGTAATTGCTTGATTCTCTAAGTTCTCCTAGTCCTCTAACTATTGCTGGAATTACTATTGCTTTTTTCTGAACTATGCAAGCCTATGATGCAGTGAGATGGATCATAGACCATTTGCATGTTCACCATTACAGCAACTAAAAGCTACATAAGACATAAAAGACATAAGCACTGTAAGGTCCACCTACCACTGTCTATTGGCTGAAAGACTGTGAGGTGTTGCTACGACGTCACAGTGATTCACAGACGGTGTCTGAGTCATTGCACACGTGTCTGCTCTGTATTTCCTTATTAAACATGTGGTGATGCCCATTTTCTCACAGCATGGCCATTTTTGTTCGTCCATAAGAAATCCCCAATTTGCTCTCTTTCATTAAAAACCAAACAATTTGGAATATTCTGGTCAAATCTAGTTTATTACAAATCAATTCACCCATCTCTAGACATAACCCTGTAAGATACTTGAAATCTGAAATGTATAGTGTGAACAAAAATGGTGAAAATATTTTATCTTCAATATATCTTCAACCAATATTACTCATCAATGGTTCAGATATCCTATATGGACTAACCATGGATTTACAGTCAGGTAACCAGCAATGCAATTAATCAAAAGCATGGCAACCCACATTCTAGTCAACCTTTCTCTTTTCCTTTGGTTATAAAAAAAAAAACTTTACATAAATGAACAGTGAATTTAAATATAAGAAACTTTGTAATAAATCTTATTAAAGAGATGTTTCATTCACAACATACAGATCTCTATGGAGAAGAAGGCTGCTGCCGGCTAGTTAGTTGATTTAGTTATTGCCTAATTCTGTGCACTGGTAGCCTCTTATCTACAAACCTAGCAGTGTTAAAAGAGCGTAGTATAGCAGAGTGCAGTAGCAGCAAATATTTGAGTGACTTTCATAGATTAATATGTAATATTTAGAAAGTAACTCAGCCTGAAAAGTGGAGAAGAAAACATATTTCTTTAATAAGATATATTACAAACTTTCTTGTATTAACACGTACTATTCATTTATGCAAAATTTTTAATAACTGGAGGAACAAATTAATGTGTATAATTATTAAATTGCAATGCAAAGTAAACAAAAAAAAACATAATTCTGATCACAGTTACACTATTAAAAAAAAAATAGTGAAACTTTGAAACACTGCAATATGGTAAATAAAATGGGTATTTCAAGCCAGAACTACTAACATGCATATAAGTAAAACTTACCATTCTTTTAACAATTATGATTTTAGGTCCAAGGGTTTTACTTATTGTAAAGATATGCATGAGACGCAAGCAAAAAATTACAAAATCTAGAGAGAGAATTATTCTTCCTGGATAAAATGTTGCTGGGATTAACCTGTAAAAAAGTGATTACACTTATTATTTATTGAGCCCAAATTCTACAGTAAATTAAATAAAGACAGTAAAATGTTTCATTTTGAAAAGTAACTTTATATATTCTTAATAGTTTATAACAAACTAGAATTGAGTAATATTTATTAATAAAGATGGGCGAACCTCTCAGGATTTGTTTTGCTTCAGGTGGCTCAGGAACAAGATTCAGGTTGAATAAGTTCGGTATGAACCAGAACTTAAGTTAGCTTAAAACTTAGTGTATAATACTGTCAGGGCTCAAAGGAACCCATCTATCCAATGTTTTGCTTATGATGTCATGAAATTTGGCGTGCCAATGTGCCCGCTGGTGACCCAATCACAGGCCTCACTGGTGAATATTAGTTTGTCAAAGACGAATCTCAATTTGTTTGGGTTCGTAAAAAAAAAAAAAAATACAAAAAAACCCCAAAAACTATCAATATGGAATATTTGGGTTGAGCCTCGCTCGGTACAAGTCAGTTCACCCATCTTTATTTATTAATTGCTTTAGACACTAACAATATTTGATTCAGATTACTAAAATGGAGTACTTGTATGCAAATCAATTCTCTAGTTGTGCTTTTAGCTTAACCTATTATGTAGTAATTAAAAAAAACCCTGACCTCTAAAAAGCCAGAGATGTTTAGGGAGGGTATGGACCGAAAAAATTGGAGTCTGACCTCACAAATCACTAATATTGGGCAGTCGTCACTGACTAACTAATAGCAGCAATCGCTGGACCATCACAACTGATCCCTGGGTTATGAGCTGTGATAGACTGCTGTCTAGGACAGCGGTTATCATAGCTCTTATACGTGGCACAGGGTTAAAGCTTGTCTGTACTATTAAGGCAATGGTGCAAACAATTCACTTAGTGTGACATAACACCATGTCGCAGAACAATAAGGGGTAAGCCAATATTTTTTGCTAAGCATATTTTTTAAGAATTTAAATATTTACATTTTTTTTAATTTACCATGTCACTTTCTACGTAAAAAAAATCCTGAAAACTTGAAATTTTTATTGTGACCACCTAATAATGCTAAGTTGCAGTTTTAAATGGTGCCATTTTGGGATTCATACACTTTACTGAGTAACATTTATACATTTTGAGGTGAATAAAGGGTAACAGGGAAAAAAAAAAACAGCAAATATGCCATAGTTTAATTTTTGGCTTTACCTTATGCACCAGTGTAAATATTGTGTGGACTTTATCCTACATGTATTTTCAATGGTTTACTATTTTTGAACAACTAAATATTTTCACCTGGAAAAAAAAACAATTGGAGGAGACATCCCACAAAAACAACTGCCTGTGGGACTAACAAAGTGACTTTGGCATGACTTAACAAACAGATATCTGTTGAGCAGCGTGTCAGAGCTGGGGGCCATTCTGTGGGTCTGTGTGGCACACCCACAATGACATCACAGGGTGTGCATGGATTGAAAAAGGGAGGCCCTCCTTTTGTGAAGATTATTCTTCTTCTTTGAGGTTTAACAGCAGGGTACCCATTGTTGATTGAACTAGTACAGCTGAGCCAGTGCAATCATTCTGACAAAAATATATGTTATGGAGCCCCATTAACATATTATCCATTATGTATAGTTAGGTCATAGTTTTTCAAGGGATAATAGATCAGAAACCATTCAGTGTTACATTTTCTCAGATAAAAAATATATTTTTTATACATTATTAAATGTTTGGAGCAGCACTGCATAAGCAGATCCAGACACATGCAATACTTTTTAACAATGTCATACAACAATAAATGTAAGAACAGTATTTGTGTCTAACCTGCAGATCAAACCACCAACGAAGATCAAAATAGCACAAACATCCAGCTTATTCCAGAAGTCATTGATGTACAGTGAAGCTTGTTTCAAAAGTCCAAATCCATCAGGGTCATAAATCACCTGCACATACAGAGATTTTAAAACAGAAGATATACATATATGTCCACAATTAACCAAACTGAGATCAGATAAGGACCCAAATTTCTCATTAAACTAATTCATCACAATATCACAACATGATGTCCTGTCTTTTACAGACTACAATGCCCCCAATGGGTGGCCACATATGGACACATATGGAATAATTATGTTATCACTTTGTAATGTAAGTAAATTTATACACAGAAACCTAAAAAGTTATGGTTGTGAGAATTTTTTTTTATTTTTCAAAGTTTTTAAACATAATAAAACCTATATGAATTTGTTATTGTCATAATCATAGTGAGCATCATAAAAAACAAAGTCCATAAAACATGGTTCCAATGCAGTTTTTTCAAATTCCACCCAATTCGAATTTTTTTTTTTTTTTTTTTACAGTTTCACAGTATAATGTGTGGAATATTAAAGAGAGCCTGTCACCAGGGTTGACCACATGAAACAAAAAGAACAGTTACATAGTTTAGAGTCATCTGAATCCATTGCCTTTTGTCCCTTACAAAGTCAGGCCTTTGATACTTAGAAGTGTAAATATGCAAATGAGCAGACTGAGGCACTGAGGTTGTCTCCAGTGCTCCTAATTGCTATGCCCCACTGCTCAGTCTTTGTCCCCTCCCTTCCTTGATTGACAGTATTCTCCTGTTCATGTTGTGGATCACACCATCGGCATATGAGCGGAAGTGGTCTAAACTTGCAAGGCCAGAATGTGTGTACTCGGTGCCTTTGTGCTCTAGACTGCTCATTTGCATATTTACATTTCTAAGCATAACGGAGGCCCAGATTTGTAATGGACAAAAGTCATTGGATTCAAGTGACCATAATCTATGTAACTGTGCTGTTGGTTTCATATGGTGAACCCTGGTGACAAACTCCCTTTAAATGGTACAATTTGTCCCACAAAAAATAAGCCCTCATACAGCTCTGTGTACGGAAAAATAAAAAAACTTATGGCTTTGGAAAATAAGTGACAAAGGGCTTGAGCAGGAAGGCGTTAAATTAATTTTTATTGAAATTCTTAATTTAAAGCTTTACACTGTTGCCACTGCTATTCTTCTTTAGAGGTGACATCATTATTTATGTCAGCATGGGAAAGGCTGTCTTCCACTTTTTTCCACTTCCCGTTTTCTAGATATGGAAATTTGACCAAGAATATTGTTTGAAATCTAAACATGTCAAATAGTTAAATAATGATTTTAATACTGCCCAAAGAACCTGAAATTAGCAGCTATGGTACGTGGAGACTACCATTAGCAATCAAGAGTCTTCTTCAGATGTGGTTTAAAACAATGCAAATGATGTACAAAATTATAAATATTTCTATAATGGAAAAATAAATGCTATTAATTTTAAAAGGTAATAAAATGCAAATGTACCACTATGCTCCTCAACACCTATTACGTTATAGCTCCATATAAACTCTTGTTTAAACACACCTAGTCTAGTTACAACCAATAACTACCTGCTGAACCAAAGTACGCAGCACACAGTCCTTCCAGCACTTGTATCTTTATAACTTGTGGTGTTCTGTTAGCAATAAGGTAGCGCTGCTTCTTTTCACTTCACCGTGGGAACGCTCCAACCATGTAGCGTCCCACATTACTCCTCTAAACTGTGAGGAGGCAGCAGATTCACCAAGTGATGTCACAGGCTAAGTCAGTGATGGCGAACCTTTTGGAGACCGAGTGCCCAAACTGCAACCCAAAACCCACTAATTTATCGCAAAGTGCCAACACGGCAATTTAACCTTAAATTAACCAGGATCTGTTTTATAGTGACTGTGCAATGTTATTACAGCCTGTAATATCACATATCTGCTATAAAACAGATACTGTGTGATATAAATAGTGAAGGGCCCCCACACAGTACAATGCGCTCCACAGTGGCCCCCAGACAGTACAATTTGCTCTGAAGTGGCCCCCAGACAGTATTATATACTCCAGAATGGCTCCCACTCAGTATTATATGCTCCAGAGTGGTCCCCACACAGTATTATATGCAAACAGTGGCTCCCACACAGTATTATATGCTCCACAGTGGCCCCCGCACAGTATTATATGCTCCATAGTGGCCCCCGCACAGTATTATATGCTCCATAGTGGCCCCCACACAGTAGTATATGCTTCACAGTGGGCCCCCACTCAGTAGTATATGCTCCACAGTAGGCTCCCACACAGTAGTATATGCTTCACAGTGGGCCCCCACAGAGTAGTATATGCTTCACAGTGGGCCCCCACACAGTAGTATATGCTTCACAGTGGGCCCCCACAGAGTAGCAGATGCTTCACAGCGGGCCCCCACAAAGTAGTATATGCTTCACAGTGGGCCCCCACAGAGTAGTATATGCTTCACAGTGGGCCCCCACAGTAGTATATGCTTCACAGTGGGCCCCCACACAGTAGTATATGCTTCACAGTGGGCCCCCACACAGTAGTATATGCTTCACAGTGGGCCCCCACAGAGTAGTATATGCTTCACAGTGAGCCCCCACACAGTAGTATATGCTTCACAGTGGGCCCCCACAGAGTAGTATATGCTTCACAGTGGGCCCCCACACAGTAGTATATGCTTCACAGTGGGCCCCCACAGAGTAGTATATGCTTCACAGTGGGCCCCCACACAGTAGTATATGCTTCACAGTGAGCCCCCACACAGTAGTATATGCTTCACAGTGGGCCCCCACAGAGTAGTATATGCTTCACAGTGGGCCCCCACACAGTAGTATATGCTTCACAGTGGGCCCCCACACAGTAGTATATGCTTCACAGTGGACCCCCACACAGTAGTATATGCTTCACAGTGGACCCCCACACAGTAGTATATGCTTCACAATGGGCCCCCACAGAGTAGTAGATGCTTCACAGTGGGCCCCCACACAGTAGTATATGCTTCACAGTGGGCCCCCACAGAGTAGTATATGCTTCACAGTGGGCCCCCACACAGTAGTATATGCTTCACAGTGGATCCCCACACAGTAGTTTATGCTACTTACCTAGTTCCACGAAAAGCTGCAGTCCCACGAAGAGCGTCCTCCTTCCGATCACGCGTGCTGATGACTTACCTTATGATCACGCCTGCGTCGGGGCAGAGGTTACACTCTGTTAATTATTATTTGATATATTTAAGATGACCAAATTCATTTTGAATTTCAGAAGACTCCTAAACTTTTAGGATTTGTTACACACAAGTTGTGCAAGCCATTTAATATATAAGGAAAGAAGGATAGCATAATAAAGGCATTATAATAGCATGGTAATCTTCACCATGATGCCTTGCAGGCAGACTTCCCTCTAGCACAGCCAATGATAGTGACATCACTGATAAGTAACAGCTACTATAAAAAAAAAAGCCTGAATAGGAAACACTGTTGCTGTTTTGTGGGAATATAGATAGAGCGAGAGGACATCAGACAGAGTAGATTAATGTGACTCATGGGAGAAGGGAATGAATAGTTACAAATCTCAAGATTTGTTTTGGATTCGTATCGGGTCCCAGATTAGTTTCGGGTCAAACAAGTTTGGTGCGAACCACAACTTAAATTGGCTTAAAACATAGTGTAAAACACTGTGAGGGCTCTCTAAGGCAAACACAGCCAAAGTAATGTCAAAGTGAAAGTGACAAGGATGTCTATAGGAAAACTGATGGGAAGCAGTGGATACAAACTTAAGCATACTGACACTTGCTATTTTAACTTTTAAATTACCTTTTTTGGGGGGAAAGGTGCTTGGTGAATGGTTTTTGTACACACATGGCAGTTATAATGCAAAAGGCAATGGTTTTGTAGAAAAACTAACCCCCTTTGATGACTTGTAAGTGCTCAAGGCTTGTAATTTGGGATATAAATTTGTGGCTGTGAGACATGAGAAAAGTGGTGAAACATCAAATGTGATCTTTTTTTTTTTTTTTATGCCGGCACCAACATTGTGCTATGGTGGAATGTCTGCCTTTGTGGCGGAAGCTGTGGCAACATGAGTGGCAGTTCGGCATGGAATGTTATGATAAACCAGGCTGCATCACATGTCTAGCTGAGTGGTAGTAATGATGGTAGCTGTGGCAACATGAGTGGCGGTACGGTATGAAATGATCTTATGAACCAGGCCACAGGACATGTCTGGCTGAATAGTGGCAGTGGTGATAGCTGTTTAGGAGTAGTTGGCGGCATCAGCGGTACAGTACATGGAACATGATGATAAAGAGACATGGAGGCATCAATCAAAGGTGTGTGAAATCCTCATAGATCCATGCCTGATTCATTTTGACAAAAGTAATAGATTTTTTTTACCACTCTAGCTGTGGATAGTTTTATCCTTCTAGGTGTTACAACGCCACTGGCGGCACCGAAAACCCTCTCAGACATTACGCTAGAGTCCAGACAAGATAAAACTCCCATGGCAAACTGGGCCAGCTCCTTCACTGCTCTAGCCTATTAGTCCAGAATTCTATGGGGTCACAATTATCTGCTGGAATATAGGTGCACTCTAGGTATCTGTATCTGGACTGTATCTGCTGGTGCAGCCAGTGGGTTTCACTTGCTTATTTTGACTCCGATTGATGCTACAGTGCAAACATTTTCTGGTTCATCACGCTCCAGATATTGCACTGGTTGCTAATGCTGCTGCTTTTACTCCTGATACTTGAAGCTGTGGCACTGGCAGAAAAGGTGTAGCACTGGCTGTTTGAGGCAGATTGGGAGCAGGCAGAGGCCACCCAGGTAGGTGTGCTGTGACTGGCAGTTACAATGTCTCTCTAAATGCTGCAGTAAGCTGGGTATACAGCCTATTCTGATAGTATTCTAATTTTTCTTCCCTTTGTCTTCACAGCAAGGGACTAAGAGTACTGCCCATCCAGTACTTGTCCCTCTGTTTGATGCTAATAATATGCTCGTCGCTGTGTAAGCAGTGAAGTATATATCCTGCCATGCTTGCCAGTATGGGCATAGACCCAGGAGCCTGTCATGGTGAGTGTCCTTGGGCAGTGTGGTCTTTGTCATTATCATCATCATCATCATGAAAGAAATAAGGGTCAGTCTTCTCCCCTGGCAGTGCTGTGACATATCAAGGGTCGCCTCTGCATTCAAATGAGAGTCTTCCTCCCTTTCCTCCACCATAATGACCTTGATCCAAATCCTTATCCTCCTCCATGAACCCAAGGTGATGACTTTGACTAAGTTGCAGAAACTGTTCCTCCTCTTCCATTCCTCATTGCATGAGTGTGTTTCCTGTTTATATACAGTCATGGCCAAAAGTTTTGAGAATGATACAAATATTATATTTTCACATGATCTGCTGCCCTCTGATTTTTATGTGTGTTTGTCAGATGTTTTTATCACATACAGAAATATAATTGCATTCATATTATGAGTAACAGAAGCTTATATTGACAGTTAGAATGAGTTAATGCAGCAAGTCAATATTTGCAGTGTTGACCCTTCTTCTTCAGGACCTCTGCAATTCTCCCTGGCATGCTCTCAATCAACTTCTGGACCAAATCCTGACTGATAGCAGTCCATTCTTGCAGAATCAATGCTTTAATTTTGTCTGAATTTGTTGGTTTTTGTTTGTCCACCCGTCTCTTGATGATTGACCACAAGTTCTCAATGGGATTAAGATCTGGGGAGTTTCCAGGCTATGGACCCAAAATCTCTATGTTTTGTTCCCTGAGCCATGTAGTTATCACCTTTGCTTTATGGCAAGGTGCTCCATCATGCTGGAAAAGGCATTGTTGAGCGCCAAACTGCTCTTGGACGGTTGGGAGAAGTTGCTCTTGGAGGACATTCTGGTACCATTCTTTATTCATGGCTGTGTTTTTAGGCAAGACTGTGAGAGAGCCGATTCCCTTGGCTGAGAAGCAACCCCACACATGAATGGTTTCAGGATGCTTTACAGTTGGCATGAGACAAGACTGGTGGTAGCGCTCACCTCTTCTTCTCCGAATAAGCTGTTTTCCAGATGTTCCAAACAATCGAAAAGGGGATTCAACAGAGAAAATGACTTTACCCCAGTCCTCAGCAGTCCACTCCCTGTACCTTTTGCAGAATATCAGTCTGTCCCTGATGTTTTTTCTGGAGAGAAGTGGCTTCTTTGCTGCCCTCCTTGAGACCAGGCCTTGCTCCAAGAGTCTCCGCCTCACAGTGCGTGCAGATGCACTCACACCTGCCTGCTGCCATTCCTCAGCAAGCTCTGCACTGCTGGTAGCTCGATCCTGCAGCTGAAACACTTTTAAGAGACGGTCCTGCCGCTTGCTGGTCTTTCTTGGGCGCCCTGGAGCCTTTTTGGCACCAATGGAACCTCTCTCCTTGAAGTTCTTGATGATGCGATAGATTGTTGACTGAGGTGCAATCTTTCTAGCTGCAATACTCTTCCCAGTTAGGCCATTTTTGTGCAGTGCAATGATGATTGCACGTGTTTCTTTAGAGATAACCATGGTTAACAGAAGAGAAACAATGATGGCAAGCACCAGCCTCCTTTTAAAGTGTCCAGTGGTGTCATTCTTACTTAATCATAACAGATTGATCTCCAGCCCTGTCCTCATCAACACCCACACCTGTGTTAATGGAGCAATCACTGAAACGATGTTAGGTGGTCCTTTTAAGGCAGGGCTGCAATGATGTTGAAATGTGTTTTGGGGGATAAAGTTCATTTTCTAGGCAAATATTGACTTTGCAAGTAATTGCTGTTAAGCTGATCACTCTTTATAACATTCTGGAGTATATGCAAATTGCCATTAGAAAAACTGAAGCAGTAGACTTTGTAAAAATTAATATTTGTATCATTCTCAAAACTTTTGGCCATGACTGTACAATAAAAGGATGACATTGTTGATGTTGCAGTTGTACCTGCTAACAAATTTGGTGGCCTTTTCAAAGAGCTTGAGAAGCTGACACACATTGTCCCTGTGGTCTGCTGAATGCAGTAATCATTCAATGTCTTCTGCTGCTGACACAGACACTTCAGCATATTTATAGTGGAGTTCCACTGAGTTGGTACATTGCAGATCAGGCAGTGCAAAGGCAGACCATTTTGTTGTTGCAAATCAAGCAGTTTTTTACTACATACGAACGGCTGAAATGCATAGAGATTTTTTTGGCCATATGGAGCACCTCTTTTAACCCCTTAAGGACACAGCCCAAAAGTGCATTAAGGACCAGGCCGCGTTTTTCAAAACTGGCATGCGTCACTTTAGATGGCAAGAACGTTAAGACGCTTTAACTTACACAAGTGATTTTGAGATTGTTTTTTCGTGATACATTGTACTTCATGTTAGTGGTAAACATTGATCAATATTTTTGTATTTATTTATAAAAAAAAATTGGAAATTTTGAAAAAAAAAAAAAATCACAATTTTCAAAATGTGAAATGCTCTGCTTTTCAGACAGATAGTCAAACCACCCAAACACATTAATAAATATTATCTACCATATCTCTCCTTTATATTGGCATCATCTTTTGATCGTCTTTTAATTTATATTGGATGTTAGAAGGCTTTACAAGTGTGATTTTCCAGATTTACAAGAAAATTTCCCAAACTAATTTTCTATGGACCACTTCAGTTCTGAAAGGGATTATAAATGCCTATATACTAGAAACCCACATAAATATCCCCCCTCAAATAATTCAAAACAGCATTTGGGATGTTTGTTAAGCATTTCACAAGAATAAAAACAATATGGAGGTGAAATTTAGACATTTCATTTTTTTCACTAATAGATTCATTTAGACCTAAAATTAACACACTCACAAAGAGTTAAAGGAGAAAATGCATCTCACAGTTTGGTATGCATTTTCTCCAAAGCACAGAAATACCCCACATGTAGGTGTAAACTGATGTGTGGGCATTCGGCAGTGCATGGAAGGGAAGGAGCGCCACTGGATGTTTGAAAAGCAGATTTTGCTGGAATAATTTTCAGGTGCCATGTCTCATTTGCAAAGCCCCTAGAGGACCAAAACAATGGAAACCCCCTAAAAGGGACCCCATTTTGGAAACTACACCCCTCACAGAATTCATCAATGGGTATAGTGAGCATTTTGATCCCACAGCCTTTTCACAGATTTTACGAACATTGGAATGTGTAAATGAAAAATTACTAAAACGTCACTTCATCCCCAAAGTTTTCATTTTCACAAGGCGTTAAAGGAGAAAAAGCACCCCACAGTTTGTTAAACAATTGCTCCTGAACACGGCAATACCCCATCTGCTGTATGGGTACATGGTGGGGCTCAGAATGGAAAGAGTATTGTCTTGCTTTCAGGTGTCATGTCACATTTGCAGAGCCCCTAGAGTACCAATACAGTGGAAACCCCCTAAAAGTGACACCATTTTGGAAACTACACCCCTCTTCGAATTTATCTAGGGGTATAGTGAGCATTTTGACCTCACAGCTGTTTCACAGATTTTATTAACATTGGGACATGAAAATTAAAAATTACTTTTTTTTCCAATAAACCGTCAATTTAGCCCCAAATTTTTCATTTTCACAAGAGGATAAAGGAGAAAAAGCTCCCTAAAGTTCGTTACACATTTTCTCCTGAACACAGACATGCCCCATATGTGCTGTATTGGAACATGGTGGGGCTCAGAATGGAAAGAGTGCCATTTGGCTTTTGGAGGGCAGATGTGGCTGGAATAGTTTTCAGATGCCATGTCGCATTTGCAGAGCCCCATTTTAACCCCATTTTAGAAACTACACCCCTCGAGGGCCTAAAAATGCTTCCCAAAAATTAATGTACAAAGTGAAAATTGAAATTTTTAAAGAAATATGCCATTTCAGTGAGAATATGTTGGGGCCACTTTGTGGCATTAGAGACATGCACGCCTAAAACTATTAAGTGAGTTATCCCAGGGGGCAAAAAAATTATATATGTGGGTGTAAACTGCTGCTTGGGCACACAGCAGGGCTCAGAAGGGAAGGAGCACTACGTTTTTTTAGCTTTTGGAATATAGATTTAGGAGGGACATTCTGGACCCCATGTTGTTTTTGCAGAGCCCTGGAGGTTCCAGTAAACTGGAATTCCCCAAGAAGTCATTTTTTAGGAGCAATTTTAGGGTCTCTGCAAATGTGACATAGTGTCCAAAAACCAACAATCTAAATATGTGCTCCAAAATCACATAGTGCTCCTTCACATCTGCGCCCTGCTGTGTGCCCAAACGGCAATTTATGCCCACATGTATGACAATGGTGTACCCAGGATAACGTACTTAATGTCATATGTGGGTATAAACTGCTGTTTGGGCACAGCAGGGAAGGAGAGCTATTTTGGTTTTTGGAGCACTGTTTGGTTTTTGGATGTCATGCCACTTCTGCAGAGCCATAAACAGCAAAACAGTGAGCACTAGTGTAAAATCTCACACGATATACTTCGAGATCTACACCACTTGCAACAGAATATCAAATATAATTCAAAGCATTGATGCAACAAACACTAAAACTTATATAGCAGAAGGGAATTTTTGGGGTTTATAACACTATTAATTTTTTTCACACACTTTATTTTTTTTTTTTCACTTTTTTTTTTTTAGGACACCTTTAGGACACCTGAACCAGCAATGCACTCGTCGCTGGTTCCTACTATAGACTGCAAGACACGAGCATATACATGTCTTGCAGTCTATAGAGGAAGTCAGCCTATACAAACGTATAGGCTAACTACCTCCATCGCCGGCAGGATGAACCAGGTACTGGGGGGCTCCAGGCAGCCTGGGGTCACTGTCCAGATCCCGGGCTGCAGATTATAGACTGCGGCGAGATCGAGGGGTGCCGGTGGGGCGGCAACATGGCGGAACCTCTTGGATGCCGCGGTCAAACATGAGCTCAGCTCTGACTGGGGGTTATGGAGCAGGGTGTTAGCTGTCAGTAACAGCTATCTGAGTGGGCGGGTGGCCTTGGGCGTGCTATTACACCCTGTTGTGTGAAGTACCTAGCGCCCAGGACGTAATAGTATGTCCAATGTTGTTAAGGGGTTAAGCCACTATACAGGTTAATAAAGTGACAAATCACCAGATTAAGCACATGCACCATACAGGGACAATGTGTTACTTGACCTAACTGCAGAGTAGCACCAATGGTTGGAAATGATCCAGAGGAGTAGGGCAGGCCCTGCTTGGTGTTGGAACTAGGCCTGCACAAAGAGTAAAACCTGGTCTAGTTGCATTTCTGGACTGTGGCTACTTCCGCTAAAAATATTGACCCAGTGGGCTGTGAATGCCATGTACCATCCTTGTCCATTGCTGCTCCACATGTCGACAGTGGCGTGCACCTTTCCCCAGAATGACATATCAAAGGAAAGGCCCACATTCTACAACACATGGCGATATAAAGCAAGGACAACTTTCCTAGATAAATAATGGGTTGGTATCCTCCATTGAGTCTGAGTGAATGCCATCAGTTGGCAAAATACAGTGTAATCCAGGTGTGAGTTAAATTGCAGAACCACTGTATGACTGAGCATATTGCTGTTTCCTGGACACACATTCCCTTATGGATGACTGACAGTGGCGTGGAAGAAGAGGAGTAGGAGAAACAGTTGATGATGATAACGACAACCAAATATGCAAGGTGTAGATATAGCCTGCCTACAAGGAAGATCACAGTGTGGAGTAGAACAGTCTTGCTCACTTCCCCTGCTATCCCTAGGTTTTTCCCGGCAGGCTTTTTGGATGTTGGGCCTGCGCATTGGCTGGATTTGTTACTATCACCACTACCATGACCCTCTTCATCTGATGTGACCTTGTCACCCTGACCCAGTTGTCAGGTAAAAGAATCATCACCATCGGCAATATCATTGTCTTCCCAGCTTTTTTCTGACTTGCAATGGAATCTCTGCACAAATTTCCCGCTAGTTCCCCTACCAGAACAACTACCAGTAGTAGCTCATGAAATAGAATAGAAAGATTGCTCTGCTTAGGAGAAATAGATTTCTCAGCAGGTGCCACATTACTACCACAGATTTGTGCCAGTTAGAAAGATGAAGGAGACATGGTTGACAGTCCAGAAAGGCCCTGCAGTAAATTACATGTCATGGAGGAGGAAGAACACATAGAAGAATGACTCAACATCACATCACTCTCGGATGCAATATCCTCCTATGACTGAGAGAGTGAGCTAAGTAACCTAAGCGGTTTGCTGATTCCTGATTGGCAATGAAATGGTTAACTGTCCTTTGTGTATTAGTGTAGCAATGCTTCTGTCAGGTTCATAGTTACGACAGCAGTACAGTTATTCTCCCTCACTCCTAATATCTATTATTATTTCACTAATATGACTAAACTGTCCTATTCCTAAGATTCTATAACTCTGTTGCTTGCAATTGTAAGCATTTCAGAATTTAGGGCTCTGTATAATGCCGTGAGATAAATCACAGAACCTTTTCTACCTCCAGCATTACTGCAAATTCCAGTGATCGTGCTTACAGCACCTTATATAGTGCATATGACATCAGCACTATAAAGGTGTCCACCTACCACTGTTTATTGGCTGAGAAGATGTCAAAGTGGTGCTAGAGCTTCACACTGGTTCACAAGACATGTATCTCTTCAGTATTTTTCCTGCGCAAATAAAAGGTGGTGGCAGCCATTTTAGTTTGTCCATGATGAATCATCATTTGTTCGGTTCAGTTAAAAATCAAACAATTTGGAATATTTGGGTCAAACCCGGTTTGTAATATTCTTATATTAATTTGTAAATCGAATTACCAATCATCATATCATTCACATTTGTCTTCAATAATATTAAAGGGGATGTGCCGTTATGGATTCTTATCCCCTATCCACAGGACAGAGAATGAGTGTCCAATCACTGAAGGCCTGGTCAGCAGGTCCTGACAGCTTAACCCTGCCTGATTCAGCACTGAATACACAGATCTGGCCTGAAAAAGGACATGGCACCAGTTTTTGTTTTAACATACTGTTTATATTGTTCATACTCCATATTATTCTCAATAAAACTCATCAACAAAAAACTGCAGCAACAAGCAACAATAAAATACACTTAGTAGGTATTCTATGTGACTTCTGAATTTTTTTTCTATATAGCTATAGGCCTTGTGGTCAGAAAACCAGAGTAGGCTTAGTGGCGCCTCATTTCAAAATAAAAGTGTCTAGTAAAAAAAAAAAAAGTGGCAATGAGTAATGTAGCTGAATTGTTAGCAGCAGCTCTGCCAGCACCAGTGGTCTGGCCAGTAGGATCAGGCCAGAATTATCCATCACCTCTGGTAGGCATATTATTTTCGACTAAGCGGAAGACATTGTGAACTGGACAACATACTCATCATGTCAGTCAATGCAGTATGATTTTGCCCCTGACAATGTGATTGATTTTGAGCAAGTGTTCAGTACATTCCTCCTGCTCCTTCTACTTTACAGTTAATTCGCAGCCCAATAGATGCATTTCTTTTCCATGATCTCTGTCTTTACTGATCCCTAGTGGGGTGCCTTCTAGGTGCTAAGGAAGATATTTAAGGCAGTGTTCCTGTTCATGAATTCTATGAGAACTAGCAGTTTTTGAACTTGGAGGAAGAGGATCAGGTGGAGGTAACGGACATGAGTGAAATGCATAGCTGTGTTGGTGGTTATGCTAGTGTCATATGCAGCTATGGCGGAGCAGGTTGTACTGGTAGCCTTGGTGATAGCAGCACTCAGGACAAATTTGGAGGTTGGAATCATGAGTGAGCAAGAAGACCACTAAATATCATAGTCTGAAAAAAGTGGTGGGAATGATGATGATGATTGTGTATTGGACAAAACCTCAGAACTGGATCAAAGTGACAAGGAGGTGATAATGACATCAGAAGAGTAGGGTGGTGTAGGTGTAGACCTAGGGAAAACCTGGGTAGCGGCGGTAGAAATTTTGGTGGTCCAGTCCACCCTATCACTATGCAGCCAGCTATACAAATCAGGTTTGGAAAAGGTCTGGGACAAGACTGAATATAGAGTCTTATCATTGATCTGGACTCTGCATCCTTTATGAATTAGGTGTATAGATTGATACCACTGTAATGTACATAGATTTACAGCAGTTATAAACTGTGAATGCTAAAGGGGCTTTATGTATGGGAAATATTGACAAACTCTTTTAAGGATAAGTCATTCATATCAGATCACTAGTGTCTGGCATGGCTGATACACAGAGAACAGAACAGGAAGCAGACAGCTGAATTTATTTGGACTGAATTGAATCTGTTGGGCGATTAGACTGACTCAGACCAAACACACATTTTGCTTTAGGTTAGCATAAGGAGCTTAACATAAGGAGCTTTATATATAGATTTTTGAGAAAAGATTCACTATCATCTGTTATTTATTCATTTAAATCTCTGCTCTTTCTATGCTGAGAAGTCAAGTAGGGAGTCTTATCAGTCTTCCCTTCTATGGCTATGCATACAGAGATAGCTGTCAACCATAGATAGGCCAGCCTCCTTGACTTTATAATACAGAGCAGAAATAATTAAAAATTTATACTGAAACAATTCCCAAATACAGTAGATCAATAAGCTCAGGTCCAATTGTCTGTAGACTGCACTGCATTTTCTTGATGGTAGGTTCCCTTACTAAACCTCAAAATAATATACAGCTAGCTCACCAACATTATAGGGTAGGAGGAGTACTTTGGCTATTAAAACTTTAATCAAAAAAGAGCCCAATAGTATAAGGTAGGGTTCACACTATCGTTAGAAATCCGTTATGAGGTTGTCCGCTAAAAAAAACAAAAAACGGACACCTACAATAACGGACACAAACGGACTGTAAATGACACCTACGTGTCCGTTTTTTTTAATGGATCCGTTAAACTCAATCCGTTAAAAATACATAAAAAACTATATAAAAAATTTCTAGTCCGTTTTTTTTTTTTTGCTTAATTGGTTGCCATAAACACAGAATGACAGAGAGAATATAAAAGCAGGAAGAAGAGCTGACAATTCAGTCTGGAGCCAGCTTTGGAGAGGAGAGTATCGTTCCTGTGTTCCAGTTCTTCTTGTGGTGCTGCTGTCATTTTTTGAAAATGATTCCACCATCTCTTTTATTTGACCTAGAGGTGACCCATTTGATGGAGAAGTGGAGAAGCCAGAGGCGGCGTCAAAGGCGACGATTCTGGGTCCATCCCATTACATCCGCCCGCATGACAAAGGGAATGTATTCAAGCCTTTATAGAGAACTGCGACAACATCCAGAGAAGTTTCATGATTATCTGCATATGTCCATTCCCAGGTTTGATGAATTTCTTCGGCGGCTGTCAACAAGACTCCAGAGGCAGGACACCCACTTGAGGACAAGCGTTACACCAGAGGAGAGCTTGACAGTGACCCTTCGGTGAGTATCAACACTGTATTTCAAATGTGTGTGTGTATGTATATATTTACTTTAATTTTTTTTTTTTTTCAAGGTATCTGGCAACAGGCGAGAGCTTCTCCTCCATGAACTTCCAGTTCCTCCTTGGCAAGTCCACCATCTCCTACTTGCCAGGCTCAGTGGGATTTGCTGCGTGAAGAATTTCTCTCACATCCATGTACCGAACAATGGAAGGACATTGCAGAAAAGTTCTGGGAGGTGACACGTTTTCCAAACTGTGTAGGAGCAGTCGACGGAAAGCACATCTGTATCCAGAAACCTGCAAGGAGCGGCTCCCTGTTCTTCAACTACAAGAAGTATTTTTCCATTGTGCTGATGGCCATTGCCGATGCCCAGTATCGATTTTTGGCTGTGGACATTGGGGCATACGGCCGCACCAACGACTCCAGAATCTTCAAGGACTCTGACATGGGATGGAGAATCTATTCTGGAAATTTCAGATTGCCAGCACCAAAGCCATTTCCTTGAACTGATGGACCTCCTATGCCGTTTGTGGTTGTTGGCGACGAGGCCTTCCAGATGTGTGGAAACCTTCTGAAACCGTACTCTAGCCGTGGACTCAACTTCCAGAAAAGAATCTACAACTACAGACTATCAAGAGCCCGGAGACTTGTGGAGTGCGCGTTTGGGATCCTCACTTCGAAATGGCAAATTTTTTTCACTGCTATCCAGCTGAAGCCAGAATCTGTGGATGACGTTGTGAAAGCCTGCGTGGTCCTCCATAACTTCCTGCTGACAAGGGAACCGTTGCCAGTTGACACCCAGGAACTGGAGTCTGGGTTACATGTTCTCGACTCATCTGGCCCACGATCTACAGTTGCTGTCAGCCACATAAGGGACAATTTTGCAGCTTTTTTTTCTTTCCAACGCAGGTTGGGTGGACTGGCAGAGTAAGTTTTTTCTTGGAATTTTTTTTTTAAACTTTTTTTGGACAGTCAAATGTGCTGAAAAGTCTCGATGACTAATGTCCTGAGCAAAACATTTTTTTTTATTTTTTTGGTGTTTGAACACCTTTTTTATATTTTTTTGGTGATGAACTTTTTTTTTCTCTCTCTTGTACTTTCTGAGTATGCGCAGAAAAAAAACCGGACATAAAATAATGGACAGTAACTGATGGCTATCAGTTACTGTCCGTTATAAGTCCGTTACCCATAGACTTCAATGTTAAAAAATAACGGACACTTGCTGTCCGTCAAGAATCCGTTTTTTTCAAACGGACAAAAAGTCCTGCATGTAGGATTTTTTGTCCGTGAAAAAATAACGGACTTCTGACGGATTTGGTGTAAATGGACACAAACGGACACTAACGGACACTAAGGGACACAATATAAAAACCCATTGAAATGAATGGAAATTTTAACGGATTTCTGACGGTTCAGCTAGTGTCCGATGCTAAAATCTTGTAACGGACAATAGCAACGGACACTACTGACGGTCACCAACGGTAGTGTGAATGCCCCCTAACATGTCGAATCATTACAATCTACAGATGTATATCAAATTTAATTTCATATACTATCTAAAAAAGTGTGCTACGCAAAAAAAATATATAAAAATATCTGTAAGATAGACATTTAAAGTACAGTGCAATTTTTGTATACTATATTAAATGATATTTTATATACATCTGTTAATCCCCCTTCCTTCTGTTTTAATCCTTACTTTATTAGGTGTATTTACTAGCAGTCTCTAAATTTTATACTAATGAGATGAAAATGACCCATGTGATCTGTTCTTGATTGTACTAAAAAAAAAAAAATCACATTTATAATATGTTTTTTGTAACTCAGATACAATACAAATATAATATTTCATTTTAGGCAGACAAGATACATATACAGTATACTATTAACCCATTAGATTACTTTTGTTCATACCTGCCTAATTTCCTCACAAACCAGTGAAAAGAGCCAGAAGTAGATGATGTGTTCTCTCCAGGAAGGAGTTGGTTGGAAATCAATCATTAACACGTATGCAAAAAGTAGCAGAAAGGCAAAGTATGCCAAGATGTTTAGATGGAAAATGACTACTGGTGCCATAAAGAAAGCTTGGAAACGTTCAGTGGGGGTCATACAATTTGCCTTTTTAGCTGTATTTGTATGTGACCTATAATATAAATTATTCTATTTTAATAAACAGTACTCATAAAATATAAATGCATTTTTTTGTATAAATGACTGATGATAGTTCAGAACTTGTTAAATTGTAAGATAATTTAGCATTTTACACAAATAGAAGCAAAAGGTTAAAAAGAGCTTAATTATGAGTTTTTGGAATTAAAAAATCCAGAATGTTTTATGTTAGCTTTTTTTGTGCATTGCTACTCTTACCAGTAAGCATCTTCTGATAATCTGTCATATTAATCTGTGCTTATTTAACACTTCTCAGGTACAGTTGAAGGGATGTTCCAGGATTATTATACTGGTTGCCTATCCAAAGGATGGGCTATCAGTATTATAATCCAGCAGAGAAACTATTTAACCATTTAAGGGCCAAGCCTATTTTGGCTAGGACCAAAGAAATTTTTTGGTTTTATATCACTGCCAGTCTCAGCATTGATTGACTGCTGGTTGTTGAGTATCTGCATACACAGCAGCTAGTTAATCACTGCCAGAAGGATAGATGTACTGTACGGAGGGTGAAGTGTTTAGGCTAATAGTACTGTATAGCAGACCTATACCCATACTATGCTGTAACATTTGTTGTTTGTGTAGCATGCCACGTAGCACTCATTCAGTTTGTATTATAGCAACCTTGCTATGCAAACAGCTTATGAACATTCATTGTACCATTGTATTAACAGTGCTTTCCAAACCCAAATGGAATTTTCATACTAATGACCTATGTATTTGAAGACAGATATCTTTTAACCTTTCTTTCACTTGCAGAGTTGCATATATTTTGATAAGTGATGTTTTTCTTAGCACAAATGCAGGCTTTACAGGGTGCAGGCATCTAAATCAATATAGTTGGAACCAGAGGCGTAGCTAGGGGTTCAGCACGGGGGGGGGGGGGCGAACATGTCCAAGTGGGCCCCCAGCTTAGGTATACCGATATTATCACTATACAATGACCGTATAGTGGTATATATCGGATCTACACAGGGCTCTGCAGACGATTTAGGCAAATACAGTGCAGTAACATTTAGTGACTTACCGGTGACGTCTCTGACTAATGGTTCACATTCCCCATCTCTTTCATCTGAACCGCCATGACCATTTCTACCAGTCTCTGTAAAGTTTGCACCACAGACATTTTTGGATCCTTACTTTTCCAGGCACCTGACCCACATTGTCCTCACCTGCACACCCACCCTGCTGTTACCCTCAATTATAAAGTATATAATATAACCCCCCCATAATAATACCCACAAGTGCATCTTTAAATTAATAACTTCCCTGTGTACCCACTTTAAATAGTGCCCCTTATTAATAATGCCCCAGGTGTTTCCTAATTAAAAAGCAAACAAAAGGTAAAAATAATTAATGGGGTTCCAATAATCGGGACCCCCAGGATCAGCCGTTTGAATGAACCGTGGTACCTGTGTAAGTGCTGTGACACCTTCTCTGTTTACACAATGTCATTCATCTCATAGTGGCCATGTCATGTAACTACAGCCTCGTCCTGTACATGTCTATGTGACAAGGCTGGAATGACATTACACGGTCACTATAAACAGACAGTGTGTGACATAAACAGGCACCATAGCCCCTTCATACAGCTGATCAGTGAGGATTCACTTATCTCTTATTGATGATCTATTCTGAGAATAGATCATCAATTAAAAATGATCTGGAAAACTCTTTAAGCCTAAGGCCCCAAGTGGCATCCCGCAGCAAAAAAGCGCGGTTCTTCCTGCTGCGCTTTGCACAGAAAGTTCGCAGAGGTTTCCTCTGTGGACTTTCTGCTTCAATTATATCTACAGGGAAACCAGGAGCATTTCCATAGGAATGCTGCGATTTCCAAAACCACGACTGTTTTGGAAATCGCAGCATGTCCACTGTGCATATTTTATCACAAAGTGGGGATGGGAAAAATGCCACGGGAAAAAAAATGCGGCGTTTTACAGTTCCTGAAAAGTGGATGGGATTCTAGCAAATCCCATCCACACATTGTGGAAAAATGCATGCAGCGGACACTCTGCGATTTCCAAAACTGTTGCGGTTTTGAAAATCGCAGCATGTCAATTATACCTACAGAAACACTGGTGGTTTCCCTATAGTTATAATGGAAGCAGAAAGTCTGCAGAGGAAAAATCTGTGGCCCTTCTCTGAAAAGCGCTGCGGGAAAAACCACAATGTTACTGCCGCAGTTTTTCCTGCAGCGCTTTTTTGCTGCAGCCCGCTACGTGGGGCTTTAGTCTTAATAAAGCCCAAGTGTCACTTTTATTAAATTAATTGCCCCCTCATATTATGCCCCTGATTCCCCCTGACATAAATACTGCACCTCTAATGACCTCTTATATCGATGACCACCCCCTTATGTTCATAATACCTCCTAATATAAATAACCTCCCCCCTTGTACCCCATAATAACCCTTATATAAATGACCCCCTTATGTTCATAATGCCCCCTCCCTTATAGTTATAATTCCCCCTCCTAACAACCCCTTATACTATTAAAATACCCACAACTAAGCTAAAACAAAACAAATATAAGTTATACTCACCTACCAACGACCATGAGGAATGGAGCCGCTGCTTTCTCTTCTTGACCCGCGCTCTGTGCGCAGGGTCCACGCACAGGACGTCTGCGTCTCAGTGTAGGAGGCGTGATGTTGTGACGTCATCGCGCTGCCTGTGCTGATGACTGTGTTCTCGTTCTCATGTAAACCGCAGGCCTGAAGTGGCTTGCGGTTTACAAGACAGCAAGTGGCAGGAAGCGTTTGTCTGCAGACACCGATCTAGTTAAAAGTAAAAGATGTATTAATGGTGGCCCCAGGGTGGGTCCTACAATGTCAGTGGGCCCGGGGCAGCCGCCCCCCCTGCCCCCCCCCCCCGCTAGCTACGCCTCTGGTTGGAACCCATGATGATTCCACAGTCTGGTATTATAGTAGTTTGAGGGAGATGGAAGAAGCACCAACTTAGAAATGAGTTGAATTATCAAAACAATGGAAAGTGGCTAATAAATGCAGAGGGAAGCACAGAGAAGCTTTATACAAAAGTAAGTTTTCAGTTCTGACAGGGGTTCTCTTTTAAAGAGTAACTGAAGTATTTTCCATTGACTGATACCTAAGCACCCTCTTTTGCAGCTAGTTAGTGATATACAAATTTTATTGCTACATCTTGAATGTGTATATAATTCAGTAGTTAAAGGGGTATTCTGGTAGCTTCCAGTTACCCTCTATCCATAGGCCTTCCCAAATATGGGAGCAACCTTCAGCTGTCTTACATATATGGCTTGTTTAAGTTGAGTTAAGTAATTCAGTAATATGTAAAAAGTAATAGGTGTTGTTAATGTTATCACATCTACAACAGACAGATGTTATGATATTGTTGTAGAGATACTTAACTTGAGGTTATTCTATTTTTCATAGCTCCTTCTGTTCCTTCTAATCCTTCTGTGTTGTTGTCTTTCTTCATAACTTGAATCTGAATCACTTCCTCATCTTTCCTGGGATAAAAAAAAAAATATATATTATTAGGTACTGAATATTAGGGTATGTATGTTATGTAGTTAATAAGGTTGAATAAAGACACTGGTCCATCAAATTCAATTTGTAATCCTGCAACGTTGATCCAGAGGAAGGCAAAACACCCTACGAGGTGGTCCCAGACTACCAAAAATTAGAGAAAAAAAATCCTTCTCAAGTCCACATTTGGCAAAAACAATATATTCCTGGATCAACTTCTCATCTCCAAAAATCTAGTTCTAGATTTATCTAGAATTTAGGACCTAAAACACAAGTACCAGACCATCACAGCTGTGACTCTCACAGGCCTTTGACATAGCTAGTCTTTCCTCATAGTTGGAGCCTGAGGGAAGGAAACAGCTCTCATTTGAAGAACTATCGCAGCTAAAAGCAAATTAATTAGACAACCCAGCTTTCCTGGACTACAACTACCCACTCCAGCTATGCCTGGATGAGACACATACATTATAATATATTATGACCTATATACACATTACACAGGCAGCTGCATTGCTTTGACACACAGAATAAATGATCCCTAAGGCATTTTTTGTTTTTTTTTGTTTTTTTTATTTCATCTGTCATGTTCTTAGACCTGCTGTCATATTATCAAGGACTTTAATAATATTTGGCAAATTTAGCTTAGTTTTAAGTATTCTCCAAAGTTTTGCATCATCAGCAAAGACTGACACTCAACTACCCCACCTCATTAAGGGGGACATTATACTGTGTGGAGACCACAAGGAGCATGATACCGTGTTGGGGTAACTGTGATTTTGGAAATCACAGCATGTCAATTATACCTACAGAAATGCCAGCGGTTTCCCTATAGATATAATTGAAGCAGAAAGTTTGCAGAGGAAACCTCTTTTTTTGCTGCAGCTTTTTGCTGAGGCCCGCTACATGGGGCCTTAGCCTTAATCTGTCATATAGGTGTGGTATAGGTGATTTTTCCACTCACAACATCCACTCCTCTTGCACACAACACTCAAACTCCAGTTCTAATAGCCCACAGGTAGCTCAGTTGTTATTTCCATAATTCAGGAGCAATAAAGCAGCAGTGTTGTGCCCACATGAAAGCAGTCCTAGTTATCACATTACTTAGGCTTAGGGATTACAATTATTAATTAGGGTTATTGTTTGTATAGGGAAATGGAAAATTGCATAGTTTTTTCAGTTTAGAGAAAAGATGGCTACATTTAATCACAATGTACAAATACGGTACATGAAGGGACAGTACAAAGAATTTTTCTCTTTACTCCTAGGTTGGTACAGTGACAAGGGGATGTACTCTACGCCTAGAGGAAAGAGTATTTTCCCAGGATCATAAAAAGAGATTCTTTACTGTAAAAGCAAGAAGTTGAAGAAGGGTCTGAATACTTTTCTTGAACAGAAAAATATCACAGGTTATAATTTTTAGACTTTTGGTGAAGACAAGTTAATCAAGGGCTTTATACTGATTTCCAGATTTGAAGTCAGGAAGGAATTTTCTCCCCCTGACATGGGGTAATTGGCATCAGCCTCATGTTTCTTTTTTTTCTTTCCTCTGGACCAACACTGTAGGATTATAGGTTGGACTTCATAGACCGGTGTCTTCATTTAATCTCATATACTAGGTTACTGTATAATTCCAAATTTAATTTGCATGTAAATGGTTGGCACATTCCTGTGGTTTTCGAGTTTCTTTAAGCTATGCACTTCTGAATATAGACAAGGGTAATATGTATAAACTCCTCCCACTTTTTTTCTGTTTATAACCACTGCTTGCTGCATAGTTACAAGAAGAAAGTTGTGTGTAATAATTATTATTCTATACCTTTATACAAGGTATACTGTGCACTCTAAGGCCAGGGCCCCACATTGCAAAAACGCAGCATTTTGGCCACGGCAGACATGCCAAAGCAAAAAAGGCTGCTTTTTACAGTACCTGCAAAGTGGATGGGATTCTGGCTAATCCCATCTACACATTTCAGAAAAAAAGCGGAAAAATTTCAGCATGTCAATTATAGCTACGGAAACACTGGCAATTTCCCTATAGGTATAATAGGGGCATAAAGTCCGCAAGGGAGAGCTCTGCAGACTTTCTGTGAAAAACGCTACAGATAAAAACGAGATACATTTCTGTCATGTTTTTTTCCCGCAGCATCTCACTATGTGGGGCCTTAGCCTTAAAAAGTAGATTATGGTAGCATAGTAGCTAATTGTTGTGTGCAATATATATTTTTATATCTGTGGATTATGATCAAATATTGTATGGCATCTGTGTTAATGTAGATGCTTGTGGTACTTCATGAACTTTGCACAACTGAATCTATTACTTTGATGTAGCAGTTTGTGTGTAAATATCTGTTTTCTGTGCAAATGTATCTCTTAATGCATTTTTTTTCTTTATTTCTGTTTGTCATAAGTTACAGGATTGTGAAAATGCCTGTCAACAAACCATCAAGACATCTAGAATCATCAGCTTCTTATTGTTTTTTTCAGGTAATATATAGGGTGTAAGGTGCATTCAGGTGAATTCCTGTATTTTATAGGTTGTTATACTATGAACATTTGTACCTTAAAGGGAGTCTATCACTGCCCCCAGCTATTTAAAGAAGCTCCCATAGTGCTGTAGATGCTGTTAGCAGAATAAAAACCATACCATTCTTAAGATTCAGAGCTCCAGGCATGGGGAGAAAAAGCACTTTTATTCTTTATTCAAATGAGGGTCTTGGAGCACAGGGGGAGTTTTCTTCTTTTACTGAGCACTGCTGCATCATCACCAAACACCCCCATCCTTCATTCAGCTCATCCCCATGGGCAGTGGGAGGATCAACTGACACTGGGAGGACACACTAAGTTAGCAGGAGTTGACTTTTGACAACTAGAATAACCTAGAATACCAAGAAAGGAGGCACTAGTCCCTTCCACTTCCCTTAACCACCAAATAAATTTTAAAGCATCTCTAAACTTTTAAAACAACTTTTGATTTTCTGCCAGCATTTGTGTCATTAATATATTTTGAAATATACTATAGTAATTTCTTTGGTTCCTTTCTGTGAAATCTTGTGCTGAAATCCACTTTCTATCTGTTCAGTATTCTTTTTCCCTGTTCCCATTTATCTATTGCTCAGCAGAAATCCTTAATGAATCTGACCATAAGTACAGGGGAGTACATGTATAATAGAGAATAACTGAAGATGGAAGGGGTGTTTCTTCAAACACTTATATCTCAGGCATTATAAAACATAAAACTGGAGACATATGAAAGATGACACATACAGTGGGGAAAAAAAGGATTTAGTCAGCCACCAATTGTGCAAGTTCTCCCACTTAAAAAGATGAGAGAGGCCTGTAATTGACATCATAGGTAGACCTCAACTATGAGAGACAAAATGAGAAAACATATCTAGAAAATCACATTGTCTGATTTTTTAAGAATTTATTTGCAAATTATGGTGGAAAATAAGTATTTGGTCACCTACAAACAAGAAAAATTTCTGGCTCTCACAGACCTGTAACTTCTTCTTTAAGAGGCTCCACTGTCCTCCACTCATTACCTGTAGTAATGGCACCTGTTTGACATTGTTATCAGTATAAAAGACACCTGTCCACAACCTCAAACAGTCACACTCCAAACTCCACTATGGTGAAGACCAAAGAGCTGTGGAAGGACACCAGAAACAAAATTGTAGACCTGCATCAGGCTGGGAAGACTGAATCTGCAATAGGCAAGCAGCTTGGTGTGAAGAAATCAACTGTGGGAGCAATAATTAGAAAATGGAAGACATACAAGACCACTGATAATCTCCCTCGATCAGGGGCTCCACGCAAGATCTCACCCCGTGGGGTCAAAATGATCACAAGAATGGTGAGCAAAAATCCCAGAACAACACGGGGAGACCTAGTGAATGACCTGCAGAAAGCTGGTACTAACGTAACAAAGACTACAGTCAGTAACACACTATACCACCAGGGACTCAGATCCTGCAGTGCCAGACGTGTCCCCCTGCTTAAGCCAGTACATATCCAGGCCCGTCTGAAGTTTGCTAGATAGCATTTGGATGTTCCAGAAGAATATTGGGAGAATGTCATATGGTCAGATGAAACCAAAGTAGATCTGTTTGGTAAAAACACAACTCGTCGTGTTTGGAGGAGAGTGAACACTGAGTTGCATCCAAAGAACACCGTACCTACTGTGAAGCATGGGGGTGGCAACATCATGCTTTGGGGCTGTTTCTCTGCAAAGGGACCAGGACGACTGATCTGTGTACATGAAAGAATGAATGGGGCCATGAATCGTGAGCTTTTGAGTGCAAACCTCCTTCCATCAGCAAGGGCATTGAAGATGAAACGTGGCTGGGTCTTTCAGCATGACAATGATCCCAAGCACACCACCAGGGCAACGAAGGAGTGGCTTCGTAAGAAGCATTTCAAGGTCCTGGAATGGCCTAACCAGTCTCCAGATCTCAACCCCATAGAAAACCTTTAGAGGGAGTTGAAAGTCCATGTTGACCCAAAACATCACTGCTCTAGAGGAGATCTGCATGGAGGAATGGGCCAACATACCAGCAACAGTGTGTGCCAACCTTGTGAAGACTTGCAGAAAACATTTCACCTCTGTCATTGCCAACAAAGGATATATAACAAAGTATTGAGATGAACTTTTGTGATTGACCAAATACTTATTTTCCACCATAAATTGCAAATAAATTCTTTAAAAATCAGACAATGTGATTTTCTGGATTTGTTTTCTCATTTTGTCTCTCATAGTTGAGGTCTACCTATGATGACAATTACAGGCCTCTCTCATCTTTTTAAGTGGGAGAACTTGCACAATTGGTGGCTGACTAAATCCTTTTTTTCCCCACTGTATCCTATAGCCTGGCTGTGATTTCAACTGGTGATATCTCCTGGAATTATACAGGTAGAACTGAGATTTTTACAGCTTTCACTGAGTTCAACTACTTAATTGACCAATTAATTCCTATTAATTCCCTCTAGTGGTGGCTACTGGTGCAGTGGATGGGAAATGTGCAGGCTGCTCCTATTGAATGTAAGAGGAGAGGCACAGCAGCCCCATCCATTGTATAGCTGTTGTTCCAGGGAATTCCAGCGTCACTCCTATTACATAAATAGGAGCAGCCTGCACATGCTCCCCGTCCTTTGCACTAGCTTCCAGGGCCTGAAGGATGCTGGAACAGCTACTCTGTGTGGGGTTCAGTGTCAGACCTCCCCCACAGTGATCAGAGTCAGGTAATTATAACTTTTATTATTTTTGTTGCACAATTTAGGGGACTTTATAAGTGGCGTTTTAGATTATAAGTAGCATAGTATAAATTGCATATTATAATTGGCATATTAAATTATAAGTGGCATTTTATATTATAAATGATATAAAGATGCAACGTTTTTTCATTGCGATTTTCTCTGCGGTTTTTCTTCCCTTAAATCTATGGGGAAAATGCAAGTGTTTCTGCAGGTTAAATTGACATGCACGCATGCGCTTTTGAAAATGCAGCTTTTCCGCAGCGTTTTTTGCCTTAGCCTTAGGCCCAACATTGCAGAAACACTGCTTTTTTGTTGCAGATTTTGTTGCAGTTTTTTAAGCAGAGCCAAGAATGGCTACAAAAGTAATGGGAAATATATAGGAAATATATATTCTTATACTTCTACCTTCTGCTCAGTGGCGTAACTAAGGTCTTGTGGGCCCTGGTGCAAACTTTTGCCCGAGGCCCCTTGCCACTCTCTAGAGTGAATTCTTGATCGTGGCGGTTACGGGTGCTGCAGCGATATCTCAGATACTTGAAAGGGATACAGCTGTAGTACCTACAACTGCACTTATCAAGAATACGGTGAGTGAGCAGCACAGCGCCTGGCATGTAAGCAATACTGGGACAGTATAATATGCTCCACAGTGGCCACCACACAGTATTACGTGCTCCACAGTGGCTCCCACACAGTATTATGTGCTCTGCAGTGGCCCCCACACAGTATTATGTTCTCCGCAGTGGCCCCCACAAAGTATTACGTGCTCCGCAGTGGCCCCCACAAAGTATTATGTGCTCCGCAGTGGCCCCCACACAGTAGTACGTGCTCCACAGTGGCCCCCACACAGTATTACGTGCTCCACAGTGACCCCCACACAGTATTACGTGCTCACAGTGGCCCCCACATAGTATTACGTGCTCGCAGTGGCCCCCACACAGTATTACAGTACGTGCTCACAGTGGCCCCTGCAGAGTATTATATTCTCACAGTGGCCCCCCACACAGTATTATATTCTCACAGTGACTCCCACACAGTATTATATGCTCACAGTGGCCCCCACACAGTATCATATGCTCCTAAGAGCTCCCCCTCCTGGAGTCAGTGCTAATATTATACTCTGGGGTCACCTCAGACCCCAGAGTATAATAAGTAAAGGCCCAGGAGAAGTGATTAAAAATAACAAACACTTTTATACTCACCTTACTTCACCTCTCCGGGGTATCTTCGCTCCGTCCTGCTGTCTGCAGCATCCTCTTCTCTCTGGTGACTGACGTCTCACGCTCCAGCCGTCAAGTGGGGGGCGCAATGATGTCATTACGCCGGCGCTCCCCGTGTGAACGCTGGTTTGATGTCAGTTACCGGCAAGAAGAGCGCCGGAGCCCAGGACAAGTGAGTATAAGTATTTTCTTTATTTGTATACAGCTCCCCTGGGCTCACAGGGGAGGTGTAACAATATGTATAGCGGTCGGGGAACAAGGCTTTCCCCGACCACTATCATGGTGGTACGGGGCCCCGGCCATTTCCAGCTGGCTGCGGGTCTCTACCTCTCTGGGCCTGGTCACGGTCACACCCTCTCTGGGCCTGGTCACGGTCACACACCATGAACGTTAAGCCACTTCTTCTGCTCAATCCACTTCTGGCTTTGGCTCAAAATAAACGCAGCAAAATCTACAACAAAAAAACGCTGCAGTTTGGCTGCAGCATTTTATAGTTCTAGCGAATCCCATCCACATATTGCAGGAAAATACGCATTGCGGTTTTGGAAATCACAGCATGTCAATTATACCTATGGAAACCCTGGCAGTTTCCCTATAGGTATAATGGAAGCAGAAAGTCCACAAAGGTTTCCTGTGAAAAGTGCTGCGCTTTTTCGCTGCGGCCCGCTATGTGGGGCCTTAGCCTTAAAGTGTTTTTATTGTGAAAATTACAAAAAAAAAACATACAAAATCTACAAGTACATACATTTGGTGTTTCTGTAATTGTTTTGAGCTGCAGAATATACAGTTAGTACGGAAAGTATTCAGACCCCTTTAAATTTTTCACTCTTTGTTTCATTGCAGCCTTTTGCTACAAGCAAAAAAGATCATTTTATTTCTCATTAATGTACACTCAGCAGCACATCTTGACAGAAAAAAACAGAAATGTAGATATTTTTGCAAATTTATTGAAAAAGAAAAACTGAAATATCACATGGTCATAAGTATTCACACCCTTTGCTGTGACACTCATATTTAACTTACATGCCGTCCATTTCCTTCTGATCCTCCTTGAGATGGTTCTACACCTTCATTGAAGACCAGCTGTGTTTAATTAAACTGGTGGAAGAGTGAAGAAATCAGGCGATACCTTTTAGAGGCTAACTGAGTTTAATTAAAATGATTGGACTTGATTAGGAAAGGCACACACCTGTCTATATAAGACCTCACAGCTCACAGTGCATGTCAGAGCAAATGAGAATCATGAGGTCAAAGGAACTGCCCAATGAGCTCAGAGACAGAATTGTGGCAAGGCACAGATCTGGCCAAGGTTACAAAAGTTTCCTAAGAGCACAGTGGCCTCCATAATTCTTAAATGGAAGAACTCTTCCTAGACCTTGCCATTCAGCCAAACTGAGCAATCGTGGGAGAAGTGCCTTGGTGAGAGAGGTAAAGACGAACCCAAAGATCACTGTGGCTGAGCTCCAGAGATGCAGTAGGGAGATGGGAGAAAGTTCCACAAAGTCAACTATCACTGCAGCCCTCCACCATTCGGGGCTTTATGGCAGAGTGGCCGGAAGGAAGACTCTCCTCAGTGCAAGACATATGAAAGCCCGCATAGAGTTTGCCAAAAAACACATGAAGGACTCCCAGACTATGAGAAATAAGATTCTCTGGTCTGATGAGACAAAGATTGAACTTTTTGGCGTTAATTATAAGCAGTATGTGTGGAGAAAACCAGGCACTGCTCATCACCTGCCCAATGCAATCCCAACAATGAAACATGGTGGTGGCAGCATCATGCTATGGGGGTGTTTTTCAGCTGCAGGGACAGGACGACTGGTTGCAATTGAAGGAAAGATGAATGTGGCCAATTACAGAGATATCCTGGAAGAAAACCTCTTCCAGAGTGCTCTGGACCTCAGACTGGGCTGAAGGTTCACCTTGCAACAAGACAATGACCCTAAGCACACAGCTAAAATAACAAAGGAGTGGCTTCGGAGCAACTCTGTTACCATTCTTGACTGGCCCAGCCAGAACCCTGACCTCAACCCAATTGAGCATCTCTGGAGAGACCTGAAAATGGCTGTCCACCAACGTTCACCATCCAACCTGACGGAACTGGAGGATCTGCAAGGAAGAATGGCAGAGGATCCCCAAATCCAAATGTGAAAAACTTGTTGCATCATTCCCAAGACTCATGGCTGTACTAGCACAAAAGGCTGCTTCTACTCAATACTTAGCAAAGGGTCTGAATACTTATGACCATGTGATATTTCAGTTTTTCTTTTTTAATAAATTTGCAGAAATATCTACATTTCTGTTTTTTTTGTCTGTTAAGATGGGGTGCTGAGTGTACATTAATGAGAAATAAAATGAACTTTTTTGCTTTTAGCAAATGGCTGCAATGAAACAAAGAGTGAAAAATTTAAAGGGGTCTGAATACTTTCCGTACCCACTGTATTTACAGTGTCATTTTTACTACATGGTGAATGCCATCAAAGCAAAACTAAACTACTGTGGAATTACTGTTTTTTTCCATTCTATGTATCCTTAAACAGTGCAATAAATTATATATTCAACTAGTCATTTAAAATCAAGCCCACATACAGCTAAGGCATAATTTAAAAGTAGATATTATTGTATTGAGTGTGACAGAAAAACAACTGAAAATACTGTTAGGAAATTTGAAATGTCATCGAGCTTGCCACATTGCAATGCTGCAGTCCAGTATAGGTATAACAGGTATAAGTTCTTTTGAAAACCATTCTGCCTTCAATGCAAAGCCCTGTTATTAATTTATTCTGATGTCAGATAGGGTACAATAAACATAATGATAGAGTCCACGTGAATACTATTTGACTTACCTGAAAGTTAACAGCCGTGTATAAAGAAGAGGGAAGAAAATCATACAAACTATAACTCTCCACAGTTCATTGTCAACACTCAGCTCTCCAAACCAAACTCTTGTAAGAAAAGCCTATAATAAAGGATTCAAAACAAACAAAAATAATCGAATACAACAAATCAAACAACTATAAACACTTAAAATAGAAGTGGTCATAATATGTTTTACGGAAGTATAGCACACAAAACAAAGATTACAGAATGTCCATTCTTTAAAGGTCTATTAGCCTATATTCACACAACAGAAAATCAGCTTAACAGCTGACATACAGCTGCCCTGCATTCACTGCATGTGAGTGGAGGCTGTTAAAATGAACGAAATGGTCCATTTTCAGGGGCCGACAAAAATAGAACATGTCCTATTTTTGTCTGTTTTCACAGATCTTTCAGTACACTCAAATGTATGAGGGATCCATGAAAATGGACGCTCATTGGTTATAAAATGACTGTGAAAAATGGACATATTTCATGGCCACTTTTCACAATGTTAATGTGACTCTAGCCTTACATGACTTACCTCATGGCAAATTCAAAGCATAACTGTTGTTTTAGCTGACTTTTCAGGATCACCGACCATGCGCGTGTACATGAGGAGTGAGGCCCGGTTCACATCTGCGCAAGGGTTTCCATTCGGGGAGTCTGCTTGGGAACCCCCCAAATGGAAACCTATCTGCATAAAAAAGTGGTTACCAGCGGACCCCATAGACTATAATGGGGTCCGTGTGGTTTCCTCTCGGTTTCCGCAAGAAAAATGCGGACAGAAAAGTGCTGCTTGCAGATGTGAACCTGACCTAAGACTACTTTTATTTATTTTACTTACTCACCTTCCCTTACCTCTTTTACTTTTGAGCCTCCTCGCAGCATCCAGTGCTCTTTTGTGACTTAATAGGCCCGGGCTCAACGCTGATGACCGTAATTGGGCCTCAGAGCAAGAAATTAAATAGATAGGTGCCTAGGAGCTCCAAGAGTGTTCTACACTATGTTTTAAGCCAATTTAAGGTGTGATTTGTAACAAACTTGTTTGACCTGAAACAAATCAGGTACCTGAGCCACCCTTCCCAAACATGAAACTAATCTTGAAATGTTCGCCCATCTCTACTCATTAGCAGTCTGCAATTTGCAAACTATAGTTTTTTTATGAAAACAAACCTGAACACCTCCTTGAGATATAAATTTCATATCTTTAGCTTCAAGAGCTAGTTTCAAACAGGTGGCTTGTCCCCAGGCTTCAGAAACTCGTATAAGGAGCTTCAAAGCTCTTTCTTCATCTTTTCTATAGCTCTCAGTAAATATACCTAAAATTACAAGAAAACATAGTTAGTTTAATAATATATTATAAATGTTTAATTTCTCATTAAAACAAAGTCATGTGCAAAACAGGCAGCACTATTTTAAAATCACAGAGGGTGCTATCCAGTTATTGAAATATTTCACAGGGTGTAGGGCAAACAAAAAAGGTAAAACTTTACTTTTATTCACTAATATACTGCTGAAAAAACAAATAATGCCCCAACCGCTAATAATGAAGGCCAGGAAACAGTGTCCTAAATTATCCTGGCACAGCACATGGCACTACTTGATGGTTTGAACTCAATATGGGCTAACACTATGTCTTGCCCCTGGATCAGACCACAAGGATTATTATTATTATTATTATTATTATTATTATTATTGTTTATTTATTTATATAGCATCATTAATTCCATGGTGCTTTACATTTGAGGATTTACATACAGTACACAAGATATACAAGACAGATAAGGATCATCATATGTGTGAGTATAAAGTGACTAGCCATATAACCCACTTAGGTTCCCTACAAAATGATAGTCCCCCAGGACCCGGATATCCTCATATCCAACATTCAATCAGCTCTGATGTTGTAATTGTATATAGGAGGACCTAACCTCACTAATATATCTAGGGTCCCTAAACAAAAAGTATAACAGCCTCCAACAAGTTTCAATGTTATTTCTTGTGAAATGTTAGAATTCATCCTCTGGGCCCGCCTCTGGGCCCTCTGCAGTAAAAACTGCAGTTCCCGGAGCTGTAAAGGTGAGCTTCGGTACTTCCCAGTGCCGACAACCCAGAGGATGAATTCTAACATTTAACAAAAAATCACATATACAGTTGTTGGAGGCTGTTATCCCTTTTTGTCTAGGGACCCCAATATATTAAGGAGCTTGGTCCTCATATATATAATTGTATACAATATATATATATATATAACAGTCATATGAAAAAGTTTGGGCACCCCTATTAATCTTAATCATTTTTAGTTCTAAATATTTGGGTGTTTGCAACAGCCATTTCAATTTGATATATCTAATAACTGATGAACACAGTAATATTTCAGGATTGAAATGAGGTTTATTGTACTAACAGAAAATGTGCAATATGCATTAAACCAAAATTTGACCGCTGCAAAAGTATGGGCACCTCAACAGAAAAGTGACATTAATATTTAGTAGATCCTCCTTTTGCAAAAATAACAGCCTCTAATCGCTTCCTGTAGCTTTTAATCAGTTCCTGGATCCTGGATGAAGGTATTTTTGACCATTCCTCTTTACAAAACAATTCCAGTTCAGTTAAGTTTGATGGTCGGCGAGCATGGACAGCCCGCTTCAAATTATCCCACAGATGTTCAATGATATTCAGGTCTGGGGACTGGGATGGCCATTCCAGAACATTGTAATTGTTCCTCTGCATGAATGCCTGAGTAGATTTGGAGCTGTGTTTTGGATCATTGTCTTGCTGAAATATCCATCCCTGGGGTAACTTCAAATTCGTCACTGATTCTTGTACATTATTCTCAAGAATCTGCTGATACTGAGTTGAATCCATGCGACCCTCAACTTTAACAAGATTCCCGGTGCCGGCATTGGCCACACAGCAGCCCCAAAGCATGATGGAACCTCCACCAAATTTTACAGTGGGTAGCAAGTGTTTTTCTTGGAATGCTGTGTTTTTTTGACGCCATGCATAACGCCTTTTTTGTATGACCAAACAACTCAATCTTTGTTTCATCAGTCCACAGGACCTTCTTCCAAAATGAAGCTGGCTTGTCCAAATGTGCTTTTGCATACCTAAGGCGACTCTGTTTGTGGCGTGCTTTCAGAAACGGCTTCTTTCGCATCACTCCCATAGAGCTTCTCCTTGTGCAAAGTGTGCTGTATTGTTGACCGATGCACAGTGATACCATCTGCAGCAAGATGATGCTGCAGCTCTTTGGAGGTGGTCTGTGGATTGTCCTTGACTGTTCTCACCATTCTTCTTCTCTGCCTTTCTGATATTTTTCTTGGCCTGCCACTTCTGGGCTTAACAAGAACTGTCCCTGTGGTCTTCCATTTCCTTACTATGTTCCTCACATTGGAAACTGACAGGTTAAATCTCTGAGACAACTTTTTGTATCCTTCCCCTGAACAACTATGTTGAACAATCTTTGTTTTCAGATCATTTGAGAGTTGTTTTGAGGAGCCCATGATGCCACTCTTCAGAGGAGATTCAAATAGGAGAACAACTTGCAATTGGCCACCTTAAATACCTTTTCTCATGATTGGATACACCTGGCTATGAAGTTCAAAGCTCAGTGAGGTTACAAAACCGATTTTGTGCTACAGTAAGTCAGTAAAAAGTAGTTAGGAGTATTCAAATCAATAAAATGATAAGGGTACCCAAATTTTTGCACTGGTCAAATTTTGGTTTAATGCATATTGCACATTTTCTGTTAGTACAATAAACCTCATTTCAATCCTGAAATATTACTGTGTCCATCAGTTATTAGATATATCAAATTGAAATGGCTGTTGCAAACACCCAAATATTTAGAACTAAAAATGATTAAGATTAATAGGGGTGCCCTAACTTTTTCATATGACTGTATATATATATATAACACCAGGGCTATTTAGTGACTCGGGTTTGTCTTGTTCCTTATAGTTATTGAAGTTGTTATTTATCTTCCTGACCACTGCTATTTTTGTGACATTGTACTGATGGTCAGTAGGTTTTACAGACCATATTAATCACTTTAACATTGGTGATATACCTTTGGCTGTAGTCATGTGTTGTTTTCTTCTCCTGTAATACGCTTATGCTAAACTTGGGGGTGGGTAGGTTTTCTATGTATTTCTATGAGTGGCATTTAACAGTTGGTTACAAGGGGGGCATTTATTTGAATCATTTATATATTTTTTATTAGATCGCACTTTCTGCTTTTGCTATCCCTATAAGCTGTCCTCGTAATGATTCCATTATGTTTCTTAAATTGAAACTGATTCTCAAGGCAGACTATCAGACTATGTTCTGATTTGCTTTTGGTTCTTTCCGTTTGTTTTATAGCTATCTTGATCATCAAATCTGATCATTATATGCTTCCTTCTTTCTCTGTCTTTTCTTTTATTTTCCTGCTCATTTATTTATTCTCTCCCTTCCTCTTTTGCTTTAGAATTCTTGCCCTACTTACTATTCCCCTTGCCTACCTCCTTTACTCCTCTCCCTTTCCTCCCCCTTGGACAGCTCTGACACAGTTTCAGGAAATAAACTTTTTTTTTCAATCCTGCATAACCTCTTTAACTTAAATTAAAAATAGCAAGTTTTTTAACATGAAGTGAGACAATTCTAAAACATTTCAAAAATTGACTTTACCAATGGCTTTCTGTTCATAAAAATCAGCCAAAGTCATCATATCTTCTGAAGTGTCTGTATCTTCTTCTTCTTTCGAAAGCTCTTTTAGAATCTTACTGCAAGCTAAAGCTGCTGCTATACAATCATGACACTAAAAATAACAGAGACGATCCATTTAAAATGTATTTTTTTGCCAGGTTACAACTAATAAAGTTGCTGCCAGAATGTAATAAATCATTGTAATGTAGTTATTTTTTTATTATTTTATTGAAGGGTTATTCCCATCTTTGACCTTTGTGGCATATTGAACTTAAATTTACTTCTATGGTGGGAATGAATTGAAGAACAGGTATCATAGAATTCCTATCAAACTTATGATCTAAGATTAGAAAAAGTATAGGAGCATAAAATTATAGCCTACACTCAAACATTATTCTGGCAAATCTTCTCTTACCTGAACCCATATGATTTCAGCAAGTTCCTTGCGATTTTGTACAATGGCCCATATTAGAAGATCCCTTATTGGATCCATTGTACAGGATGATTTTCCTTGAGATCTTTTGTGAAATGATCGAAGTGTTACTTTTTGTACCTGGAAATATTAATGCATAAAACACATTAATACATAAAAAATAGATTTAAATTCCAGATATGTGTTAGGTGATAAAGTTACAACACAATAGACAAAAGCAGGAAAGTAGTGTCATGCAGACAGCTTCTGGTAGTAAAGGATTCAATTATTAGAAGCCCTGGCCACTCTAGTTTAACATATTTTGGATCAGACTGAAAGATTACTGGGATTGAGTGCTGCGGTGCCAACTGTCACAATGCACATTCGCACAAAAAACAAAGTTAGAGGTAGGTGAAAAAACCTTAAAAATATTTTCAGGGACTTAGGCTGTATTCTAAAGACAAAAACCAAAGGCAGTATTTTCTGAAATATTTCCTGTACTGTGGTCTACACTAGAGAGGCATCAGGTGATTAGGGAGGTAAACAAGTGACTCAAGAGCTGATGTAGGAAGGGGTTTGGATTCTTGCAGAACGGTGTGACTTTGCTGTGGGCCACAAGCTGTATTGTAGGGATGGCCTGCACTTCCATACAGGGAATTGAGAAGGTGGCATCATCTTTGTCTGCAGGAAAAAAAGGTTTTTCCATAGTCATAGATTAGTATACTTTACAGTAAGAGTGGTGAGGCTAAGGAACTCACTTTCAGAGGCTGATGTGAAGGTTGATAATTTGTACAAGTTGAAGTTATAAAAATATTTTGAGATGGAATGTTGATGCAGGGATTTATTCTGATCATCATTGGAGTTGTGGAGGAATTTTTCCCCTGATGAGGAGCAATTGGCATTCACCTGATGGTGTTTTTTTGCCTTCCAATGGTTCAACATAAGGTTGTAGGTTGGACAAATTTATGTCTTTATCCAATCTTTTCATCTATGTTACTATGTTATTATGTTAAATAACTAAAAGTTATAATAACTTTATAAAATAAATACATAATTAAATAACTTACATTTATTTTTATGTGTGGAACTGCTATAGACAGTCTTGGTCGTTCTGTACTTTTCGGCTTCGGATAAAGGTGTTTTGTGAAGTCTCCCAAGAGTTCTCTAAGAACTTGAGACACATGGTGAAGGCGAAGTTTCGAAGATTTTTTGAATTCTAATCGAAACTTTTCATCCTCAATAGCTTTTGCAAGTTTGCTATGGAATAAACAAGATGGGTCTGTGTTGTTGTACAGATTAATTATAGTTTCATGTGTAGCAAATTCTTCAAGACGCACACCATGGTCCAGAAACAGTTTTACAAAAGCAGGTTTATTGCCAATCAATGCAGCTGTCATGACTGGATGAAGATCTGAGGGCTGTGAAGTACAAAACATAAGTTACTACCCAACAAAATCTGACACAAGTAAATTATCTACTACCATGTCAGCTAATGTTTTATTAACAGAACAACAAATTAGATTTAGTTTGATTTTTTTTTATTTGAGATTCGCTTATTAGAAATCTTACAATTAAAATATTGTTTCAGTATTTGGTATACCTTCCATTGATGATTATCTGTAAAAATCTCACTTCTTGCAATGTCAACTCTGTTCCATGCTACTGCCAGCTTTAATTGATGGTCCCAGTTTACATGTCCTTGTTGGTCATGGCTTAGTGAAGCTGCAAACAAATTTGAATATAAATTTTGAACAAATGTAGTGAAACCAAAATATATGTCAATACTGTCACAAAAGAGTACTAAATTAAGGAAGACAGGATAAGTGTATTACCTTTAAGCAAAGCCTGAAGGATAGCTACATCAATGTCATGTTGGTCATCCTTGTCAGCTTGAAATATTGTAAGTAACTGGCTGTGCCTCATTATGTCTTGTATCTATAATTATGAAATGTATAAAGATAATTACGATAAGTATACTTACCATATACATACATATGCGTTATTATAATGTAAAGTGGAAGACTTCTGCTGTAAATAAATATGCTGAATAATCCCTTAGTGACCACTCTGTTTTAGAACTTAATGACCAAACCATTTTTTCCAGTCTTCCATCATCCCATACCATGAGCTATAACTTTTTTATTTTTCAATCAGTGCAACTGTATGTTTGGTTAGGTATATGGTTCAGAAGAGGTACTATGTCTCATTACTGAATGACAGTACAGCGACTTATTAAATCATACATGCCCTGCTAAAAATTCTGGGTAAGGAATAAGCACAGACCTCATTGGTAGAAAAGAATAACTTGCTCTAGTGCCACATTTTGGAAGGTAGCTCCCTATACATTAATACACGGTTTTCAAAATAGCATAAATCTGGGAATAATAGCTAAACCAGAATAACTCATCCACAAACAGCTGTTTCGAGGTTATTGCCTCTCATTAGTGCAGAGCAGGGTACTTCCTGGATGTGTGAGAGATCTAGCTGTGGGTCAGAAGTAGTACAAAGTCTCATTAGGGAAAGACAATACAGGGACATATTAGACCATGCATGCCCTGCTAAGAATTATATATCATTGATTCATTTTATTCATTCTTTCTGGGAAGAAATAGAAAAAAAACAACAGTTCTGACATTCATTTTAATGCTATATTTCCTATTCATCCTACGGTAACACAGAAAGGTCTTTATCTCCGTCCCTAACTCCTACTAGGACTAGCCCACCAGAATAATATTAAGCATAAATAATTAGCATATTCAACAGGTATCAGCTATAAGAAACCCCTTCACTAATAACTCCTTGTGTTTTTATTTGCCCTCGATCCTGCTATAGTGCCTACTGTTTTTTGTTTGTTTGTTTTTTATTACCACAGCTTTTGATATATCTATATTTTTTAATTTACCAGCTTATGTCTGAGGGTATCTCGGATGGCTTTTTTAAGCACCTGGTTTCTTCTTGGATTCTGCTAGAGCCAAGAAGCACAAACTGTAATCCCACCTTGGGATAACTGGATGGTATCAGCAGCAGATGGTCCTGATTTCTTATATTGTGTCCAGACGCCAACATTATGCTTGAGCCTGCCAGATGTACTGTTGTATGCTGCGATTCTGCGCCTATTGCACATGCGCAGAATCTCAGAGTATCATCTTCTGGGTGCATCAGCACACATGTGCACTGGTGTCATGAGGGGCTTGGCTTTGTCTAATGGCGCAGTTTGCAGCTATTTAAACTCTGCTATCTGGGGTCCGGTGATGTTTATGCCTGTCTGCTGGACCCTCAGAGTTACAAGGTAGTTTTGCTCCTGGGACCATCTCTTTCTTGTGTTCTGCTGAGTTGCTTGCTTATTAATGTTTTCTTTTTCCAAATGTCCAGAGATGGGAAAAGAGTTTCCAAAAGGAAAAGAAGTCTTGTGTTGAATGTCAGCAAATTCTGCCTGATGACTATTTGCCTGATTTATGCTCTCTCTGTACTAAGTACTGAGCAAGCACAATAATCTCATACTAGTCCTAAGACATCTTGTCAGTCAGTTAAAAGAAAGCAAAAATCTAAGTCTTTGCGTTGCATAGTTTAAGTTTACAGCAGCTTCATGTAAAATTATTCCTCCAATATTTGTATCAATATTTCTCCTTCTGAAGAGGAAGAAATGACTTATAAAGATGCCAAAAAATTCTTTGTATGGATGAAAACTCTGATTTCTAGTAAAAAGAAGACAAAATTGTTTAAGCAAAAAATATCCCACTTAGTTGAGTCTTTAGATTCTTTTAAGAGTGAAATGCAATCTTCTGATTCTGATACAGTTATAGCTACAGATAATTATTTATTTTAAAAAAAGATAATGCAGATAATCTTATTATAGAAGTCAAGAAATTCATGGAGATTAAACAGACGTCTGTGACATCTCAAGATAAAGAGAGTCTTTTTTACTGTCCAATAATAATAATAATAATAATAATAAACTTTATTTATATAGTGCCAACATAATCTGCAGCACTTTACAAATCAGAGGACACATGAACAGACAATATGAGACATTACAATGTGACAAATAAATAAACATATCAAACAGTAGGAGTGAGGGCCCTGCTCGCAAGAGCTTCCCTATAAAAAGAGCAACAGTTTTACCAGGTCATTCAGTTCTTAAAGAGGACCTTTCACGTCCTCATGTATATGCTGTTTCACATACCGTTAGAAAGCCGACAGTGCACTGAATTCAGTGCACTGCCGGCTTTCCCAGTATGTTCCCCTGGGGCTGGAGATATCGGTGCCGGTAGCTCTCTGCCCCATCGTCAGAAGGGCGTTTCTGACAGTCTAGCTGCGCTGTGAGGAACGCCCTCCCTGACAGTACTCCTCCATAGCGCTGTACTGAGGGGGCATTCCTCACAGCTCAGCGTCATCACTGGGCTGCAAGGAACGCCCCCTCTGACTGTACATGCTATGGATGAGTACTGTCAGGGAGGGCGTTCCTTACTGCCCAGTGATGACGCTGAGCTGTAAGGAACACCCCCTCAGTACAGAGCTATGGAGGAATACTGTCAGGGAGGGCGTTTCTCACAGCGCAGCTAGACTTTCAGAAATGCCCTTCAGCGCTCTGTCTGCTTTCTAGCAGTATGTAAAACTGCATATACATGAGGACGTGAAAGGTCCCAGGCCCCCCTCTCCAACTTTCTAAAAAACATTTATTACTATTTTTTCTTGGCTTTACTGTATTATATGTAGGTTATGTGACCTACATACATTAAATTTTATGCCTTTCTGCTGACGTTTCGGGGTTTGGTCAAACTGATATCTGCACCCTGGAACATCAATGGAAAGAAGCGGAATCTGATATGTCATTGCTGGAAGGCCTCCTCTTCATTGTGTGTTCTGGCCGCCCACACATAGGCAATACAGTGGGCAGCCAGCACACATCTCAAAGAGGAGATGCTGGCCGGCAATGACGTCCCAGGTCCGGAGCTGAAAGGAAGGAAAGGTAAGTTTAATAGGGCTGGGGGTGGGTCAAAAAGGAGGTGCTGGCCAGCACCTCTGTAGAGTGGGCAGCAGAGAATCCTGCCAACATGTAGCACTGTATAGTATGCACTGCGCATGCACCATCCATATTATATTGTGCGGGGGCTACGTGGAGCATATTATACTGTGCAGAGGCCACTGTGGAACATTATACTGTGCAGGGGTCATTGTGGAGCATATTATACTATGTGGGGGCCACTGTGGAGCATTATACTGTGCGGTGGCCACTGTGGAGCATATTATACTGTGCGGTGGCCACTGTAGAGCATTATACCATGCAGGAGCCACTGTGAAGCATATTTTACTGTGTGGGGGCCATTGTGGAGCATTATACTGTTTATGTACTGTATGTATGTGTGTATGTATTTATTTATTTACCAAGCGCTAGAAAAAGAATCAAGAATTCATTGTTGTCCTGAAGCTTTCTCTGTGTGACTGTAATGATCATATACAGAGGTGATTACATTATTACAGCCAAAGGAGAAGGTTATTGGACAGTGAGAACTAGGAGTCTAAAGATGGCTGCTGAGGATGTAGTGGACGGGCTAGCTAGAGAAACAGGAAGGGGGAAGTGAGAGAGGGAGGGGGAGTGAGTCAGCTCTGAGTGCAGACTAAGGAATCATGGGAATTATAGGAACAGGAAGATGCTGATGTAAACAAGTGCAGAGGATTCCAGGAGCTCCCAGAGATCACTCAAAATACTGCTAAAAGATATTTGGGTGCACTTATTAACCTATTAAGAGCACTAACAAAATTTTTTTGAAAATTATTTTTTTGCCCAGAAAACCCCTTTAAGACTGTAATGGAAAAGGAATGGAAATTTCCAATCAAAAGATCCTGCTGAATCTGAAGCCAGGGAGGATCTAGCCAATCTAATAATCTTTTTTTCCTGTAGATGACTACAATGATCCTATGGATCGCAAAGTAGATACATTTTTAAAAAAAATCTTATTTTTCTCTGGCTGCATTAACAAAAGCTCCTATGGCGGCTGTTCCTGTTTCTCGTGCGCTCAGATTATGGCTGAGCCAATTAGGAAGAGATATTAAAGGTAGAGTGCCAAAAGAGGAATTAGTGGATCAGCTTTATTCTTTAAAACTGGCTGCTGATTATGTCTCTGAATTACCATTAGACACCTTGAGAGTTACTTCTAAGAATTTAGCTGTCACTAATGCAGCTAGACGAGACACCTGGTTGAAGCCTTGGGCAGAAGAGGCAAACTCAAAGAATAATCTTTGCTCTATTCCATTTGAACCTGGAAGATGGTTTGGTGAAAAACTAGATCAACTTCTGGAAACCAACAAAAAAGGGAACTCACTATTTTATTATTTACTAAACATTGCAGGAAGAGGAATTAATGTTTTTCACTTTTTATAGAAAACTTTTAAACTTTCTTAAATTTTAATACTGTTTTTATTGGAATTTAAGATCTTCTGATCACTTGCATAATACATTGCACTACCTATTTAGTGCAATGTATTATACTGTCTACCTGAATCTGACACGTAGTCTTTTAATAGGGATATTTTGAAGGTAGACCAGGGGGTCTTCATTAGGCTGCCAGGTAAAGGCATTGGCACCCAGCAATCACATTCACACTGGCGCCAATACCTAGTGGAGGGAACCCCCTCCTTCCAAAACCATTTAAATTTTGCATTTGCGAGGGGGGCGTGGCCTGGCTATGGAGGAGTGAGGCTGTGTCTTCCTCAGCTCCTTCCCTGACTTACCCGGACCGACGCTGATCCAGCTGACCGGATCGTTTTCTGCCCCCAGCGTTATGGGCAAGTCCCGGCGGATGCCCTCCAGATCTTCTGCTATCCCTCCTGGGACCTCCACGGAGTCCACTATGGACAAATTCCTGCAGGGCCCGGCCGCTCCCGGCCTACAACGTGCGCCCTCCAAAATGGCGCCCGACGTCGCCGCCTCCTCAAGCGGCACCCCCGCGGGTTCGCATCCAGCGGTCGCATGCGCCTCCTGACATAGGGGCGCCCCGGCCCCTACCAGCAACTGGGGCCTGCTCCATCAGCCCCCCGGAGCCTTGGATCATGCGGGAGTCTGAGCTCCGCTCAGCCCCCGCTTCTCCCCTAGCAGTTACCGCGGGGCAGGACTGGCCCTCGTTGCCGCCGTCCCCCGCATCCTCCGGACACCAGCGCTCCACTGACACCAACGCTCCACTGACACCAACGCACCGCTGCAGCGCTCTCTCCTGGACCCAGCCAGAGGTAGGGAGACACCTACTCTACCCTGGCCTATGGCCTTCTCCACTCCCACCACAGCACTGAAGCCTGTGCTGCAGGCCCCTCTGTTTGCTCCTCCTGGCACTGTGTCACAGTTGGCCACATCTCCACTGGGCGCCCCTACCATCCGCAGCCCCTGTCCGGTTACCACCACGGCCCCTCTGAGCCAGTTATCGGCTTCAGCAGCCCCGTACTTGCCTCATGTTCCTCTGTTACTAACTCCTGTCACAGCCCCCGCCTCTGCTGGTCAGAGTGCGGGAGACCTCACTGGGACTATTGCAACCTGTGCACCTTCCTTTTCAAGTGCTTCCTCTGACACCCTGGCTGAACTGCGTCAATTGAGTGCCCATTTACGTGCCATCCCTACAAAGTCTGACATGGAGGAATATGTGGCGCGTCTGGAGCAGTCATACAAAACAGAGCTGTCAGCCGTCCGTGCCATGGTGCAATCACTGGAGGGAAGAGTGGACACCTTGGAGGCCTCTGCCGCTTCGTTTTCTACCCAGTTATCTACCCATGACTCCATATTGCTGTCTCATACTCACCAATTACACCATCTGACAGATCTCATGGACGACCTCGAGAACAGGAACAGACAGAATAACATCAGGGTACGGGGCCTCCCTGAAGTCATTGAACCCCAGCAATTGGACGCCACTCTATGTGGCATCTTTAACTCCCTCTTGGGGGTGCCTCCTGACTCTCCACTCGAGTTGGACCGGGCGCACCGCTCTTTGGGCCCACGCCCTCTGGACTCTGCCAACCCTAGAGATGTCATCTGCCGGGAGCACAGATACCAGCTCAAGGAGGCCATTATGCGGAAGGCCAGGGACGCCCGCCAAGTGGTTTTCCAGGACGCTCCCATCAGCTTGCTCCCGGACCTGTCCAGATTCACTCTTGCTAGACGGCGTGCCTTGAAGCCTCTTCTGGACCTCCTGATCCATCACCAGATCTCGTACTCCTGGGGATTCCCCTTCCGCCTGCAGGTCCGGCGGGATGGCCGCATCATCTTCCTGTCTCATCCAGACGATGTTCCTGCCTTCTCAGCTGCTCTTGGTCTTCCTATGGTACAGATCTTGGATTGGGCTCCTCAGAACCAGCCCAACCAGCACAGTCTCAGCGCCGTTCCAGACGCCGCTGACGTGATCGAGCTTCCACACCTACAGCACTGACACGAGACCATCAAGACCTTCCAACTTGAACACTGAACTGTTCCTTTTGCATGCCAGTGAGAAAGTCTCTCCGTAACCCCTAGGGGTTCTCGTCCGCCCCCTTGTGGGGCAGTGAGTATTGTTATTATTTTTCCTTCCTTCTTCTTTCCCCTCCCCCCCCCCCCTTTTTTTTTTTTTCCTCCTCTTCTCTTACCCTTCCTTCCCTCTCCCCTCTTTTTTTCTTTTTTCATTTATGTTTATGCATATCGTTTTTCACGGTCAGCTTATTTTGTTACTACAGTTATCTTTACAGTGGCGTGGCCCGGGGGTCCGGGGGGGGGAGCAGCTCCTCTTCGGAAAGCTCGTTCCCCACCGGGGTCTCTGTGCTACTGTGTAGCACGTGTTTTGGCACTGTCTGCCTTTTCCCCACCTGGTTCGGTGGTGGTTCACCCCACCACCTTACTGTTTAGTCAGTTAAGACTTTGTTTCATAGCTGTGTTAATTAGTGATAAATTGCGTTAGATTTTCCCTTACCTAAGTGTGTCTCCCCTCCCCCTCCCTGTCTAGCTATGTCTGCCCTGAATATTTGCACACTGAATGTACGGGGACTTAACATTCCACAAAAACGCAGCCAGATTTTGTACCAACTTCATAAAAAGCATTCTCATATCCTTATTCTACAGGAGACCCACTTCAAGGAAGGCCACGTACCGGATATCCGCAACCGCCATTTCCCAGTTTGATTCCACAGCGCCAACCCGGCCGCCAAGTCCAAGGGAGTATCTATTGCTTTGCATAGGTCTCTGCATCACGAGGTAATGGACACCCTGATTGACCCTGAGGGCAGATTTGTTTTTCTTAAATTGCGCATCGCAGGTACGGTTCTTACCATAGCGGGTTGCTACCTCCCTAATCAGGGACAATTGCGGTATTGTAGGGACCTGGTCTGCAAACTTTCTGATTTTGGCAAGGGGGTCATGATTCTCGGGGCCGACTTTAACTTTGTATTGGATCCTTTGATTGACTCTACCCCATCCCGCCCTCCCCATTCTCAGTCCCACCTGCGTAGCCTTAAGACTGCCCTCCATAACTCCCAGTTGGTCGACGTGTGGCGCATCCTGCATCCTAATGAGCGAGACTATACGTATCACTCCCCCGCGCACAACTCCTATAGCCGCATTGACTTTTTCTTGATCAGCCATCATGCCCTCTCTTGGGCCCCCACAGGACAGATTGGTTCCGCCCTTTGGTCGGACCATTCGCCCGTATTTTTGTCACTGGAGATTCCGGGACTCGCACGCCGTCCTTTTACCTGGCGTCTAAACGACAGCCTTTTAAAAGATACCACATGGCGGGAGGACGTCGGCGCTGCGATCAGGAACTTTGGCCTTGATCATGCCCGGGACTCTACATCACCCCCTCTTCAATGGGAAGCGTTAAAATGCGTGTTTCGGGGAGTCTTGATTAAACATGGTGCACGCCTTAAAAAGGAGTGGGCGGCCTGGGTTTCTGCGCAGTTAGCCAAGATCCATTCCCTTGAAGTGCTGCATAAACGGTCTTGCTCTCAGGCAGATTTCACGGAGCTCCTCAACGCTAGAGAAGAGCTCCGAGCTCACCTGGACGAAGTGTCCATGCTTTTCCGTGACCGTGTTCGGAAACATTACTATGAGTTTGTGGATAAGTGCAGTCGTCCCCTCGCGCGTCGCCTACATCCTCGCAACACCTCCACGTACATTCCTCGGATTAATAAAGGCACTGGGAGATCGGTCCATAACCCAGCAGACATAGCAGAGGCATTCCGCTCCTTTTACCACGACCTCTATAATATTCGGAGACAATATGCTGATCTTCCCCCGGACTCTCTTTATGAGAAAATCAGGGAATACATAGACGAGACCTCTCTGCCCACCATCGCTCCCTCGGATAGAGCGCTTCTCGAGGACCATTTTTCCGAAGAGGAGGTCTCCCTTGTCATTCAATCTTCCCCCTCGGGCAAATCCCCAGGCCCTGATGGGTTTACCCCCAGATTTTATAAGTCCTTCCGAGACCTCCTCTCTCCAATAACGGCCCGTGTCTTTAACAGTATTGATGACACCACTCTGTTTGCCTCCCAATCCCTCTCAGCCCTTATCACAGTCCTCCCCAAACCTGGGAAAGATCCGTCCAGTTGCGCCAGTTATCGGCCGATTTCCCTGCTCAACATTGACATTAAGCTATTTGCCAAATTGCTGGCTAACCGACTGTCCCCTTTGATGCCGGGCCTGATTCACACTGACCAGGTTGGCTTTATCTCAGGCCGCGAGGCCAGGGACAATATTTGCAAGACGCTCTTGGCGATCTCCGCAGCCCGCGTTACTGATACCCCCATGTGCTTGCTCTCGGTAGACGCTGAAAAGGCGTTCGACCGTGTACACTGGGGCTTCCTGCAGGCCACACTCCAGCAAATTGGAGTTGGCTCAGGGTACCTGAGTAAGGTGCTTTCTCTCTATGGCGACGTGTCGGCACGGGTGCGGGTTAACGGGCTCCTCTCCAACTCCTTTCCGGTCCGGAATGGCACGCAACAGGGTTGTCCCCTGTCTCCTCTTTTATATGCACTGGTCATGGAACTGCCTTACGGAACTGTCCTAGTGTCCATGGCGTGCAGCTAGGCAACCGCCGGGTCAAAATGGCTTTATATGCCGACGACCTCCTCTTATTCATCTCTCAGCCGCGTGTTTCCTTTCCGGCCATCCTGCGTGAGTTCCGCCGCTTTGGCCACCTGAGTAATTTCAAGGTAAATCTCTCTAAGAGTGAGGCCCTCAATATCACCTTGCCCCCGGCAGAAGCAGCCCTCCTTGCGAACGAATTCCCCTTCAAATGGCACTGCACTTCCATTAAATATCTCGGGATTCACATCCCTTCAGACCTCTCCCTTCTCTACCGCCTTAATTACCTACCGTTTCTTGAATCCCTTTCGACAGATCTGCGGAAATATGGTTCCCTCATGCTCTCATGGTTTGGTCGCATCAACGCGCTAAAAATGGATGTCATGCCCCGGTTATTATATGTGTTTCAAGCTCTGCCCATTCCAATACCACGCTCCTTTTTTGTTCGCGCCCAGACTTTGTTTGGGAGATTTGTGTGGGGAGCATCACGAAGCAGGTTACACTTTCGGACATTGACACGCCGTAGACATCGCGGTGGTGCGGGCCTGCCCGACCCTAGAATATACTATCGCGCGACAGTACTGTTGCGCCTTTTTGACTGGCGCTATCGCGGGGCGGACAAGCAGTGGGTCTCTATAGAGGCCGACTTGCTGTCAGCTCATCTCCCCTCCTTGTCCTGGGTTCCGTCTCACTTTCGCCCCAGTATTATCAGACACTCCATTTTATCCTCTCATTTCCTCAAGACCTGGGATTCCATAAGCGCGGGTGGTCGCATAGCCAGGGTCCCGGGTCCTCTCAGCCCTCTGTTCTGAAATCCCATGTTCCCACCGGGTTGCTCTACTGACAGATTTCTTTGCTGGTTGGCTAGGGATGATGTTCGTTTGCATCAGGTCATGGATGGCACTTCTCTTCCTTCTCTGTTACAATTGCAAGCCTCTCATCCCAATCTCAGTTTGTCCTGGTTGGAATATGGCCAGCTCACTACCTTCATCCGCAGGTTTTCCCTGCTTCCTACGCTCTCTTCCTCTTTAACTAACCTGGAGCTTGCCCTTTCCCAGACTGACACCACTCCGCGCGCCTTCTCTGTTCTTTACGGCATTCTCCTCCAAGACGCTACACCTGGGCCTCCCTCTTACATTGGCCCCTGGGAGTCTGACCTCGGTACTCGCCTCTCTACTGCCGACTGGGATAAATCCTACCTGTACACACACAAACTCCCGCTGTCCTGTGGTGCGCAGGAAAAGAATTACAAGATACTGACCCGCTGGTACCGCTGTCCTGACCTCTTACATAGGATTTACCCTGGCGTCTCTGACCGGTGTTGGCGCTGTGGCTTCGAAAAAGGTACCTTATATCATATTTGGTGGGAATGTGCGGCCCTTAAACCCTTTTGGGATGCCGTCTTTGAGCTTTATGCTAAAGTGAGTGGCAGATCTGTCATGCCTTCACCCCAGCTCGCAATTCTCTCCATTATTCCGGGGAGGGTCTCTGCCGTTAAAAGAGACCTTTTGCGACACTTCCTCACCACCGCCAGAACAGTTATCCCCAGGCATTGGCGTAGCACTGCTGTGCCTACCCTGGTGGAGTTCCTTCAGGAGCTTCTCCTTATCAGGAGAATGGAGGCCCTGGTGGCTGAGGACTCGCCCGACCCCTCCAAATTTGAGTCCCTCTGGCGGCCGTGGGTGGTGTTTCAGGAGTCCTCTGAGTTTCTCTCTTTTTTTTTCTTGATTTGGGGTTGTTCTGTTCTTTCTGTTGGTGCAGTGTCTGGCTGCTCTCCATTTCTAAATTTCCCCTTCTGTTCCATCTCCTACCTCCTCCCTCCTGTGTCCCTCCCCTGCCCTTGTCGTGTCCTAGGCCTCATATGTCTTGTACATCTGTGTTCCCCTTTTGGTCCCCCCCCCCTCTTGATGTTTGTCTTAATTTATGGTTAGGTGGGTGGCCCTGTGGTAGCTTTTTACAGTTGACTTTTTAGTTTTTTCAGCTATCACCCACCTAAAGTTATAGTCATTTTAGTTGTCATTGTGTCATTTATTTCTGATCCTGTTGTGGTGGGCTTCGTTGGCCTTTTTACCCAAACTTTCACTACTGTGCCTTATCCATAAATAAGGTGGCCTGCGTGCCCCCCGTTATTGTTTTAACTGATATTGATGTCATAGCATTGTACCCCCTTTCCCTTTTCTTCTTTCTGTTCTTATTGAAAAACTTTAATAAATTTGATTAAACATAAATTTTGCATTTGCTATTACCATTACAGATTCAGCAATAGTTAATATGCATGTCATGTTTTCATTTTTTATTTATTTTTTTGTTATTATTTACCAATATTTTATTATGATTTAGCTTTTACTTATGTTTTATTATTATTTAATATATATAGAAAATGTATACGGTTTTTTTAGTTGAACTTGAGATCTTCTGGTCACTTGTATAATACACTTGTATATATTACATTACCAGGTAAAGGCATCAGCACCCTGCAGTCACATTCACAAGGGTGCCAATGCCTTTTGGATGGAGTCCTCTCCTTCCAAAACCATTTAATATTCGCAGTCAGTCAGTATTGACTGCGGAATGCCACTGATCCTCAGTGTTAGGGACAAGTGCCTGGCTGTGTACAGTACACACCTACTTCACACAGAGCAGCAAACCCTGCTACATTCCGATTCAATCGATGCATAATGTCAATTGCATCCGAATAAGACCCATTAGTGACCGACATACATCTTTTCACCAGTCAATGGATTGAAGGGAGTCTGCCACCTCCACCAAGCATGTTCAACTGCCACTACCATGTTACAGAGCATATTACAGTGATAAACAACATTCCTTTATTATGTATGCCACTTTTGTAAATTTGCATATGAGGCAGTGAGTGCACTGGGGGCAGGCCTTCAGCTTTCTGGAGTACTGCTCTTGCTGCTTTGACCCCTACCATTACCTGCCTGCACCACCTTTGTAGTGAGAGTTGATCCTCCCAGTGCTATGCCATCAACCGTACTACTTAAGCAGCAATAGCAGTGCTCCAGTAGCTGAAGGCTTTCCCCCGGTGCACCAACCACCACATTTACGTAAGACTTCAAAGTTGCTTTTCTCCAAATATACAAAAGTGACATACATAATAAAAGTATGTTGTTTATCACTAAAATGTGCTCTGTAATGAAGTGGTGAGAGCTGAATATGTTTTATGACGATAGCAGACTCCTTTTAATGAATTTATAATATCAATGAAAGCTAATAATTAATTTTAGATACCTTCTTAGTCCATTCAACAATCTTGTGTTCAGTAAATGTATCAAAGGTGTCACTGAAAAGAGTACGTAGTTTTTCTTGGACCAATGAGATTGTGATTTTTGAAATGGTCAGCTGTGCAAGTTGGGCGATGACATCAGCTACTCTTCCTGATCCCTCTACAATGACACACGGAATGTTGTTGCAGATAGCATTGTAAATTGTCTGAATGAAAAAAAAATATTTAGGTAATTAAATTTTCACTCACAGAAAATTGAAACTCACATAAAAATGAAAATTGTAAGTTATTAGTTATTTACTGCAACTTACGTCAAGTGTGCCAGGTCCTCCCTCTAACACAACACAAACAATTGGAATCTTAATAGCAACTCCTAAAATTAGATAAGGAAGATAAATAAGATTTGATAGTAAATATTTCCATGCCTTTATAAATCCAACATGTGCTTACAAACAAAATAAAAGGAAGATAAGGAAATTCGATAAGCAAATTAATCTTGCAGAAAACATTTAAATTATGATAAGGGAGATTTAAATGGGCACATCAATCTGCTTGGTTCTGATCCATGGTTATGCATTTCTAATAAGTAAGTGTTCGATCCCTACCAATATAACAATATAAAGAATAAATTGGCACCACAAGCTCAACAAGTGCCAGTCTGAATAATTATAAAAGATGCCACGTTGAAACTTAAAACCAAGAAACATAGATGTAAGACTGCACTTTGTTGAAGGGTTATAAAAGTATTTCAAGTACAGATAGATAACAGAGCAACACTGAATTTACTGAATTTCCCCATTGTGGGACTATTAAAGGACTATTATTATTAACACAGAGAAAAGTTGAAAAAATATATAAACCACACACAAAAATTTCTACCATGTCCATGACCCCTAAAAAATAACATCCATAAGGACAAGAAAATGTGCATATAATATACAGCTGTAACCTTCTTTAACTACTGCCAGAGCATAAGTTTTAACCCTTTATCCACATCTGTCATACTATTACAGCGGATATAACAGATCCTCAATTTGCTTTTGACTCACCGAGTCTTGAGACAGCAAATGGGATTTTAGCCAAGCCAAATTCATTTATCTGCATACAGCGCCGTTTCGGGATTTTTGTCCCTCATCAGTGCAGAGCAAAATGAACTAGCTGGCTTTGTGGGAGGCAATGAGTGGGTTATGGACAGGGACATCTCTCCTTGAGGAGAGCACCAGTGAAGGTGTGTAGAGTTTTAAATTGCCTTTCGCCCTCTACTAAGCATCTACTTATCACAAGGCATTATGGGAAAGGAGTTGGGGAGCTCATGCGCCCTCTGTTGGATGTAACAGATCCTCAATTTGCTTTTGACTCACCGAGTCTTGAGACAGCAAATGGGATTTTAGCCAAGCCAAATTCATTTATCTGCATACATGCACTCATTGCCTCCCACAAATCCAGCCAGTTCATTTTGCTCTGCACTGATGAGGGACAAAAATCCCGAAACGGCGCTGTATGCAGATAAATGAATTTGGCTTGGCTGAAATCCCATTTGCTGTCTCAAGACTCGGTGAGTCAAAAGCAAATTGAGGATCTGTTACATCCAACAGAGGGCGCATGAGCTCCCCAGCTCCTTTCCCATAATGCCTTGTGATATGTAGATGCTTAGTAGAGGGCGAAAGGCAATTTAAAACTCTACACACCTTCACTGGTGCTCTCCTCAAGGAGAGATGTCCCTCTCCATAACCCACTCATTGCCTCCCACAAAGCCAGCCAGTTCATTTTGCTCTGCACTGATGAGGGACAAAAATCCCGAAACAGCGCTGCATGCAGATAAATGAATTTGGCTTGGCTAAAATCCCATTTGCTGTCTCAAGACTCGGTGAGTCAAAAGCAAATTGAGGATCTGTTACATCCAACAGAGGGTGCACGAGCTCCCCAGCTCCTTTCCCATAATGCATTGTGACTATTACTGCGGAGACACAGCGACAATGCCCACAACCAGTGCCCACATTAATTACGGCATTAACCCTCCTGAAGCCTCATTAGGGGGGGAATTTGGGGGAGGATTGCCAGCCCCTTTAACTGAAGGCTCCTAGGTTTGTCATTATATGAGTTCTATTACAGGCTACTCTAGGCAGCCTGTAATAGAACCATAGCAAATTTTACAATGCATTGCAATGCATTAGCATTGCAGTGTATTAAATTAGTGATCACACCCCTTGGGGTTCAAGACCCCTAGGGAGTCTAAAAATAATGGTAAAAAAAGTTTAAAAAATTATAACAAAAATAAAAAAGAACTAAAAATTCAAATAGACAAATAAAACAAATAAACATTATGTATTTTTGTGTCCAGAAATGCCCGGTCTATAAATTTATTCAAATATTTTTCCCATACGGTGAACGTGGTAGCTAGAAAACAAAATCAAAGGAGCCGAACCTCAGTTTTTTTCACTGTTTTGCTGCCCATTAAATATATAGAATAAAAGCAATTAAAACAATAGACTTTCCCCAAAATGGTATAAATAAAAAGTACATCTGCCCCCACTAAAAAAGACACCTTATGCATCCGCACAGTACATGGAAATATAAAAAGTTATGGGTGTCAGAACATGGTGACTCCAAGGGGGTTAATGGGGTTAAAAAACAGAATACAGGTGACATGTCATTTTGACTGCACAGTGAATGCTGTAAAAAAAATAATAATCTGTAAGAAAGTAGCACAAACACAGTTTTTCTGATTTTTTTCCCCAGTTTCCCAGTACATTTTATTAAATGGTCCCACAAAGTACAATTTGTGCCACAAAAATTAAGCCCTTATACAGCTCTGTGAATGGAAAAATTAAAAAAAAATTATGGCTTTTGGAAGGTGGGAGTAAAAAATTAAAATCGAAAAAAGGTTGTGGCGGGAAGGGGTTAACTCCCATCCAGACCAGGCACATTTTCAAGTTTTAGCCATGTGCCAGTTTAATTGTAATCCGTTTCTCTATTACTGTGCAAAACTACATATATTTGGTCCATTTTTCTCAGAATATAATGGACTCTCACATTATCTAACAAAATAAGCTAGATATTTTAGTTTTTGAAAAAAAATCTAAAAAAGCAAAAAAAAAAAAAAAATTTGTTGTAAAGTGGTTACAGGACTTTGTTTTTTTTAACAAATTAGACAGCCACCCCCCACTTTTACATTTACATTTATAATTACGACACACGAGGCAAAATGTAACAAATCCAGCTTGCACTACTTTTGTTAAAAGTTCTATTTATGTCAAATATGTTAACAATAAACATCACTAAACAAGTTAGGGTATGTTCACCGCATCACATTTTTTTCCGCCTCCCATTGATTTCAATGGGTTTTTCAAAGCAGAATCCGCCTGAAGAAAGGTCATGTCACTTTTTTCCTCTAGGTGAAAAAAATCTGCTAGAGGAAAAAAACTGCTACTGACTCCCATGAAAAGAAATGAATAGGAGGCGGATTTTGAGGCTTATTCCGCCTCAAAATCAGCCTGCAAAAAACTCCGTGTGAACATACCCTTATAGTTCAAATGAATACTTTTTACAGGAAAAAATGGTTTCTTTAACATTTTACAGCTGTGTAGTATTTACAGAATCAATATACTATGCAGAGTGTAGACATTGATGGGTACTGTGGACCAATACCAATATTATCACTATATGGTGACCGTATAGTGGTATTTATCGGCTCTACACATGCATCATGGGAAACGTAGTTTGTTCACGGATTCACTGCATGTAAATAACAGTGATACAAGTAGTCACAAGTAAAATAAAGCCAAGAAAAGGTTGCACAAGGAAAAAGTGAGAGTTGAAAATTGAGTATGCTTTATTATTTCTAAGCCTTTCTATAACTAGCCTTGGCGACATATAAACACTACAGCCACAGCCTAGACCAGGGGTCAGCAACCTTCAGCACTCCAGCTGCTGTGGAACTACAGCTCCCAACATGCTCCATTCACATCCATGGGACCTCCAAGAACAGCAGAGCAAGTATGCATGCTGGGAGTTGTAATTTTACAACAGCTGGAGTGCCGAAGGTTGCCTACCACTGGCCTAGACTATTTTTTAATTCCTTAGCTTCTTGACCCAAAATAGGCATCTTACGTTGAAAAAGAATCTATTGATTTTATACTATGAGAGTCAATTTAAATTCAGGTCCAAAATCAAATTCTCTTTTGTAAAGCACAAATATTTAATATCAAAGTAACTCTGGGCAAAAACAGCTAAAGATTCACAAAAGGTGTCCTAGCCTCAACTCCACTGTCAATGATGAAAATGATCTGAAGAAAATGCATTGGCAATAAGTATCTATTCCAATACATTTGCCACTGTACAAACATGATGTCAGAACTACTTGGCTGTGAAAAGGTCATATAGCTACAGTACACATCAGTGCTTTAAGCAATTTATAGGGAAGAAGTCAAAAATAGTCTAGGCTGTGGCTGTAGTGTTTATATGTCGCCAAGGCTAGTCATAGAAAATCTTAGTTATAATAAAGCAAGCCCAATTTCATCTCCTTTCTGCATGTATCATGCATGTGGTAAATTAGCTGGAGTTGTGCCATCACCCTGCAATATAGAGCCAATAGTCTACTGCCGATATGTGAATTAGAGATAATTTCAATTAGTGTTGTTTAATTCCTTTATCATGATGGCAAGGCCAAAGTCATTTGACAAAGAGAGGGGTCTCGTTGTCACTCCTCGGCACTCTTCACAAAATGATTGTCAGTGGGTTGCCTGACGAATACATTCATGGAACTGAACATTTTTCCTGTCTGGTTTTTGTTTGATATTGGCATCTCCATAGTCACTTCAAAAAATATACCTTTTAAAAGCTTCAAGAAGAACTCAGCACTCCAGTGCCAATGTGCTGCAGTGACCTTTATTTCATGAGTTGCAATTCAAAAAATAGTGTTTTGTTCATAGACTAGACCTTCCTTAGACACTATAAAGTCTGACATAAAAACAGATATTTATCTATGTGATAATAATTAACCCCACACACACACAGAGGGAGCAGTCACTTTAAAAGGCTTTAATTTTAAAATAAGACCAAGATCATGCCTGTAGATCACCTGGATTTTGAGATATCTCTGGTTAAAACAGGGCTGTGTATACTCGCAGCTTCACTTCAGCTGACAGTGTGCAGTGAGAGGAGAATTATGTTTTTATTCTTCTGTCCCTGTGAGTTCAGATGACCCCACAGAAGGGGATGATAGACTTTTGGTCACTTCAAATGGCTATATGTCTGATTGTATACCACCTAGAAAAATGGTTCTGATATAACAAAAAAGCTGCCAAGATTGAAGTACTAGCTATAACAGTCCATGCTGCATGTAAAATCACATTCCTGACTGTGTTTTTAACTAGTGATATCTCTAATTCTTTTATAGCTAGTACTTCAATATGAAATATTAGTATAAACCTGGAGATGTAGTATTTGAAGTGACTATCCCCTCTTTGGTAAATGCTTCAGCTACATGCTGCATTGAATACAGAGTACAGACAGAGCCTCCCTGGCAATGCTTAGTTAGATCATTGCTAATGGGAACTCCACAGCCTGATTTATATTCAAACGAAGTCTGATAGGTTAATAAAGTATATTATAAAAATGTACACTACACACTCCCTAACACATAAAATAAATAAATAAAATGGAAGTAACACTTTAAATATTACTATTTGTTTGAAGGAGGAGTCATTGAACAAGTTCAAAGAGGACTTGGATGTCTTTCTTGAACAGAACAATATTACGGGTTATGGGTTCTAGATTCTGTTAAGGACAAGTTGATCCAGGGTTTTATACGGATTGCCAGATTGGCATGCCATGGGGCAATTGGCATAAACCTCATGGGTATTTTTGCCTTCTTCTGGATCAACACTATAGGGTACTGTAGGGTTATTGGTTGGACTTTATGGACTGGTGTCTTCATCCAATCTCATCTACTATGTAACTATGAATTTCAACTTATGAAATAAAAGTCATTGTAGCACATTCACATTTGACTACCAAGTTCTTCTTGAAGTATGTAAGATGAGGTGAATTCCTACTTGGATACCCTAACAATATCAGAGTACAATGCATTTTTTTTTATTTTTATACAGGGCATCAGGCAGAACATCTGTAGTGAACCTCTTTATTACCCCATGCAACATTTCAGCCTCTTTTAAGCCGAGATGAAATGTTCTAATAAAGAGAATCACTATTTGAAGTGCTTTCTGGCCCTCTGTCTTTGGATTATATTGGATCCCTGGATTTTATGTTACTTCAGGCTTGCACTAATAATTTCATTTATTCACTGCTGTTGCTCTCTATTATTGGAATTTTTCTTTTACCTCCTTTCTCTTTGGTTTGCTCTGAAATAAATTTCTCAAGCTTAGCCCTCAGAAGAATTTCAACACCATATTTGCCATTTGTCCCATCATCCACAAGAATAAAATGAGAATGATTATTATCTAAGCAGGAAAAACTTCCTTGGTTCTCCTCATCTATATGGTACTGAGCAGGAAATGATCCCTATAGAAAAGAAAAAAAAATATTATGTATAGAAGTATAAAGTCTTAATGAAATGAATAAAGTGTTAAAACATGTACAATTTAAGGCAATAAATAACAAATTATCCTTATCCAAAATAAAAAAAAAATCCTGTATTGGACTTAACATGTAGGTTTACTGTTTCTGAAAGGGAGTCTGTCAGCAATAAATTGGATATAAACCTAATAACAGTACTTTGTATAGTTTCCAAAATTCATCATATTTGCATATAAATAAAATGGAGATTTATATGAAAATGGGGAACCAAAGCTAAATAACAAAAGGTAAAAGGTAAAGGTAAAAGGATGATTCTAACTGTAGAATCATCTCTACAAGGTACTGTGATTAGGCTTCAAACAAATTTACTGTTGATAGATTCCCTTTAACTATATGAAAGTTACAGTGGGGAAAAAAAGTATTTAGTCAGTCACCAATTGTACAAGTTCTCCCACTTAAAAAGATGAGAGAGGCCTGTAATTGACATCATAGGTAGACCTCAACTATGAGAGACAAAATGAGAAAACAAATCCAGAACATCACATTATCTTATTTTTTAAGAATTTATTTGCAAATTATGGTGGGAAATAAGTATTTGGTCACCTACAAACAAGCAAGATTTCTGGCTCTCACAGACCTGTAACTTCTTAAGAGGCTCCTCTGTCCTCCACTCATTACTTGTAGTAATGGCACCTGTTTGGAGTGTGACTGTTTGAGATTGTGGACAGGTGTCTTTTATACTGATAACAATTAAGACACCTGTCCACAATCTCAAACAGTCACACTCCAAACTTCACTATGGTGAAGACCAAAGAGCTGTGGAAGGACACCAGAAACAAAATTGTAGACCTGCACCAGGCTGGGAAGACGGAATCTGCAATAGGCAAGCAGCTTGGTGTGAAGAAATCAACTGTGGGAGCAATAATTAGAAAATGGAAGACATACAAGACCACTGATAATCTCTCTCGATCAGGGGCTCCACGCAAGATTTCACCCCGTGGGGTCAAAATGATCACAAGAATGGTGAGCAAAAATCTCAGAACCACACAGGGGGACCTAGTGAATGACCTGCAGAAAGCTGGGACTAACGTAACAAAGGCTACCGTCAGTAACACACTATGCCGCCAGGGGACTCAGATCCTGCAGTGCCTACGTGTCCCCCTGCTTAAGCCAGTACATATGCGGGCCCGTCTGAAGTTTGCAAGAGAGCATTTGGATGTTCCAGAAGAGTATTGGGAGAATGTCATATGGTCAGAAGAAACCAAAGTAGAACTGTTTGGTAGAAACACAACTCGTCGTGTTTGGAGGAGAGTGAATGCTGAGTTGCATCCAAAGAACACCATACCAACTGTGAAGCATGGGGATGGCAACATCATGCTTTGGGGCTGTTTCTCTGCAAAGGGACCAGGACGACTGATCCGTGTACATGAAAGAATGAATGGGGCCATGTATCGCGAGATTTTGAGTGCAAACCTCCTTCCATCTGCAAGGGCATTGAAGATGAAACGTGGCTGGGTCTTTCAGCATGACAATGATCCCAAGCACACCGCCAGGGCAACAAAGGAGTGGCTTCGTAAGAAGCATTTCAAGGTCCTGGAGTGGCCTAGCCAGTCTCTAGATCTCAAACTCATAGAAAACCTTTGGAGGGAGTTGAAAGTCCGTGTTGCCCAGCGACAGCCCCAAAACATCACTGCTCTAGAGGAGATCTGCATGGAGGAATGGGCAAACATACCAGCAACAGTGTGTGCCAACCTTGTGAAGACTTACAGAAAATGTTTGACGTCTGTCATTGCCAACAAAGGATATATAACAAAGTATTGAGATGAACTTTTGTTATTGACCAAATACTTATTTTCCACCATAATTTGCAAATACATTCTTTAAAAATCTGACAATGTGATTTTCTGGATTTGTTTTTTCATTTTGTCTCTCATAGTTGAGGTCTACCTATGATGTCAATTACAGGCCTCTCTCATCTTTTTAAGTTGGGAGAACTTGCACAATTGGTGGCTGACTAAATACTTTTTTTCCCCACTGTATACATTAGGGATTCAGGAATACATTATACAATAATAATGAATTTCATTCTATTATTAGTGAGCACTTCATTAGTAGAGCAAGGAAGCCAAAAGGAAATCAAATCCTCAATGATGTCTCTGGAGTCTTTCAATAGACACGTGTACCGTATTAACATGTACTCCTACATGGTTCGTGGCTATTTCAGGAATGGATTAAGGTGAGTGGATTAACCACAATTGTTTTGCAAGAAACAACTGATGAAAAGTCTTAAAAATATTCTAAACAAAGTCCAGATAATTTTGAATACTACAAGGTAATGAAAATGAACCATATGATCCTCCTTAACCACAGACAGCATGATTTAGTGACCGATGCAATGATCCTATTGTATTATATTCCCTTTCCATTCAAATACTTACAGTGGTAGAAATAAGACTGTTTCGATTGTGGACAATACCCCAAGTCGCTATACCAATAGTGATAATTTTATTGTTTCTGTTAGTGCTTGCCATACAAAAGTCTCTTACGGCTTCACCAACTTGCTTCATAACACCAGCATGAGATCCCCCAGTTATAATCCAAGCACCTGTTCAAAGAAACAGTATTTAATAAATAAGTAAATGTCCACTTTCAAAAAGGACCTGTTATTTATATGTAAATTAATTCTTATTCACCTACTGGGTAGTAACTTTTTGCTTTTCTCTTACTTTTTGCCACAGGAACGCACAGTGGCCTGGGACACTGGAGCACCGGGGATAGGTGAGCATGTTTTTATTATTATTATTATTATTATTTTTTTTTTTTTTTTTTTTTTTTTTTTACCTTCCCTGGCCTCCAGAGAAAAAAAAAATTTTTGGGACAACCCCCTTAAACAACTCTCTCACAATCCTCCCACCACCCCCACAATGCTTTAATTACCATCCTTACCTCTCTGCTCCCCTGCCATGCTCTTTCTCTGATCAGTAGGAAGGAGCAGATGGGGCCAGGGAACAGAGAGGTAAGTACTCCATTGTTACTTACTTCTTACTGTCCATAGCTTGTACAAGTCAGAAAGTGGTAGGGCAGAAACTGTGTGACTTCCTGCTCTACCAGCAACAGAACCAGGATCAGAGCTCCTCCTCTCCCTAGTTTTGTAATCTGGTTGTAATTTTAATTGGCACAACCAGAGAGAACCAGCTGAAACCACCATTGGAGGCACCGATCTGTGAAATCCCACAATCCTTTATTCTTTCCCTTGTGTCTCTATTGTGAGCTGTATCCTGCCTCTCGCGGTGTATGATGCAGGGATAAGAGTAGAGGGGTTCACTTCAAACATTCATATATTTGGCATTATGTCACATAAAAGAGGAGATATGACATTTTTATGTGTATTATTTCCATAAATATCACTGGTTGAAAACACAGTTGGGATTGGGATATTTATATGCAGCTGCTCCCATAATAATACAAGTAGAACTGCAACCTTAGTTTAAACATTACCAGGAGCTGTGAAACAGCCAGGACCCCTGCAATTCTAATACTGATGGCCTATCCTAAAGATGTACCATCAATATTACAAAGCTGGATAAACCCTTTAAAATTGTTTAGGTAAACTAATGGGCTTATCCCTGTACTTATTCCTCTCTGTCAGGTCAAAATACTATCCAAACCAATAATAGAGCCATGTAAGGGCCTTTAACAGGAGCAGAAACATACCTTTGTGGCCACAAACCAATGAAGCTATCCAGAGCTTTTTATGTATATGCAAATCAGGCTGTAAGTGCATCACAGGCAGGACCTGACTTGCCAGATTAGCCTAGAGATTACCAAAAATGCTGTGAATGTCCTCTAAAATTGGTCCCTGATGTCACCATTTTAGCAGTAAATGACGGAAAGAGACTCCAGCACAGTTGTGAATGTAGCCTTAGATGTAGCTAAACCTTCCATTACCCAAGGCAAAGATTCAGTAAAATTTGCAAATAATTAAAAAAAAAACAAAATCACCTGTAGTTTGTGCAGCCTTCACTAGACCTCTGCGGAAAATATTTCTTAGTCTCATTTTCATACGGAAGTTCTTAGCTCCTCCGGTTACTGAAATTAAAAGATTAGGAACTTCAAGACCCCATTGTTCTGTCATCAGTTGGTATAGAACATTAGATGGAGTATCAGATGACACTCTTACAAACTGCTGAGAAGTAAAAAAACAAAAAAACAAAAAACACAACATTAAATCATGAAAATGACTACATTTATAAAATAAAAAAAATAAAAAAAAGTCGAAATAACATTTGTGGGGCTTTCCAAATTCGCTACTGTGGGTCTGGGTCCTGTTGTAATGCAGTCGGATATAGACATAGACAGTACTCACCCCAAAAATATAGTTGTGGGAGATTACATTTTCAAAAATATTGCAGATATCTGAGTGGGCCTGGAAACTATTTTCATATGTGGTGGGTGGCATTGGTGAATCATAACTACATTACTGCTCATCATGACTTTTCAGGGCCATGTCACAGCTTGTGACCGTAATCCGTAATACTCTCATGTTGATTATTGAACTGTTCAACTCTCCCATGACTGCTAATGCAGACACATAGTTATTTGAGGCTAAGTCCCTACGTAGCAGGCCGCAGCAAAAAAGTGATGCAGGAAAAACCATGGCGGCAACGCATTGCATTTTTTCCCGCAGCGCTTTTCACAGAAAGTCTGCAGAGGTTTCCTCTGCAGTACAATGCTGCTGCGATTTCCAAATCCACAACGGTTTTGGAAATGGCAGCGTATCCGCTGCGCATATTTTTCCACAAGGTGTGGATGGGATTGCTAGAATCCTATCCACCTTGCAGTGACTGTAAAACATCGCATTTTTTTCTGTGGCGTTTCTGAGGCAGTCACACCGTAGCATTTACGCCACTTGGGGCCCCAGCCTTAAAACTTTTCTTCATCTGCTAAAACTCTGAACCTGCTCACTCAGATGGGATCAGTTATTCCCTCCATCAATAATCCACTGGCTATGCAAATAAATCAGATATTCCATTTGGAAGAATTATTGATCCGGGAAATTTAAATCTAATTTAAATGTAAGTCTTCCAAAAAAAAAAAAAAATATATATATATATATATATATATATATATATATATATATATATATATTGGGTAACCCTATATATTGGGTAACCTTTACCTTTCATGGTTACCCAATAATAGTCATATTATTTGTATTAAAATAAATTCTTGTATTCACTGGATTGTATTATTTTATTTAGGTTGCATACCTGGAACTCCCCCCCCCAGGCTTTTAAAAAATAAATAAATCTAAATTCACATTTTTTGAATCAAGTACAATCAAATTATTGACTATTTAGAGGCAAAATTACTGAGATATTAATAATAAAAGCTTATAATGGAAAAAAAAAATGTCCATTAGCAAAAATGATATAATGATGCAAAAAGGAAGCACAAAACAAACCTTTCCAATTCTGGGACCCAACCCAATGAAGTTGATATCTCCGAATGCATCTGTAGGCACTTCCGTCATATGTTCTTTCATGTCCCAGTTTCCTTTGCTTTGGCACGGCTGTGGTCTTATAGCTGCATCTATGTGTTGTTCTTTAGAATATCCACACATGCAAACACTCTGTCTGTTAGTACAGTAAATGTGAAACTTTAATGAAATAAGGCTTAAACTGTAACTTCATATACCAATTTGTTCCCACATCAAGCTTACTTACTTACTCATCACTAGTAAGAAGGTGTTTCTGTCTGTGCACTTACTGATACAGTTATTTACTTAAGATACCATACAAACATTTAATAATTATATTATATTATGAGTATATACAGTAGCAGCGGTGGGCAGATTTGCTATTGAAAATGCACCCAAATTCTCCACTTTAAACTGGTATATACATATTTATTAAACACTTTCAGGCTCGGGCCCCACATGGCATAAATGGTGACACTTTACAGTCCCTGCAAAATGACTAGCGAATCCCATCCACACATTGCGGGAAAATACAATCAGCGGACGTGCTGCGATTTCCAATGCGATGCGTTGCCACTGTGGTTTTCCTGCAGTATTTTTTTGCTGCAGCCCGCTACATGGGGCCTGAGCTTTAGATACTTTCTGCGCCTGCATGACTAAGGGATAGAACTTATTTGAAAAGAGGTATGGCTTGTTGAGAACGGGGGTGGGGATTACAAGGCAACTGTGTGTATCAAAAATGCACCAAAATATGGGCACTTTTTTGGTCAGAAAATGAGAGCTAATTTAAAGTGTAAATTTAGACTAGACAGTCTAAAGATATGTCATATTTATTCAGCTTTAGGTTGGGACCATTTCCTTGTGAGCTTGCAGTGCTGCTGGCAGCTAACCTGCTGTGAAATATAGCAGCAGTGAAGTGAATGAGATTTCAACAAATCCCATCCACACACTGTGGAAAAACCCTGTGTTTCGAGATGTGTGTTTGGAACCCGCAGAATGTCAATTATTATTGATGATGCCGTAGCAATGCAGAGGGTTAAAACCACTCTAGCTGCAGGGGTTAAAGAGGACCTTTCATGTTCTCTGGCACATGCGGTTTTACATACAGCTAGAAAGCTGACAGCGCGCTGAATTCAGCGCACTGTTGGCTTTCCCATTATGTGCCCCGGGGCTGGAGATATCAGGGGTCTAAATTTCACCATTCACTATCAGAAGGGCGTTCCTGACAGTCTAGCTGCACTGTGAGGAACGCCCTCTCTGACACTACTAGTCCATAGACTTGTACTGGCGTTCCTTACAGCTCAGCGTCATCACTGGGCTGTTAGGAACGCCCCCTCTGACAGTACTCTGACAGGCTATGGATGAGGACATTGAGAGGGGGTGTTCCTTACCGCCCAGTGATGATGCTGAGGTGTGAGGAACGCCCCCCCCCCATTCAGGTCTATGGACCAGCACAGTCAGGGAGGGCGTTCCTCACAGCGCAGCTAGACTGTCAGGAACGCCCTTCTGACAGTGAATGGTGAAATTTAGACCCCCGATATCTCCAGCCCCGGGGCATATAACGGGAAAGCCGACCTGTCAGCTTTCTAGCGGTATGTAAAACCGCATATACATGAGGACGTGAAAGGTCCTCTTTAAACAGATAGGAAAAACCATCCCTCTGCGGATATCCCCTAGTGGACCACTACATAGTGGCATAGTCTTAGACCCTTTTAATAAATCTGGTGCAGCATAAGATTGCTTAGTCCAAGTTTGTTCACATCTGCACTATCCTATCCATTCTTCTGGTCTGGAGAAAGGAAAGACAGATAGCAACGTATCCCATAAATGATGGACACAAAAAAATCCTGATGTCCCCACTGACTATAATGGGGTTTATCAAGTGTGTGTTGGATGTACATTTTGTAATGAAATTGTAGGACGAAAAAGTCAGTCTTGCAGGACTTTATTGTCCAGTGGTTTCTGACGGACACTGCAACAGAGACTCCCCACAGATGTGAACATAGCCTTACTTTTAGGCAGTAATATAACTCTACCTCATAGATTCATATTTTTAGGTTTTTAGGATTTTGTCATTGGCACATGTGAATACATATCCAGAGGAATCAAAAATTGCATTTACTGAAATTAAAAGAAGTTGCAATAAATTGAGAACCCATTCTGAAATCTTTATAGCTGCCTATTAAAAGGTCTATAAACAAAACTTTATTTGCAACTTTCTATATCTAGTCTATAGTATATATGGTAGAAAAAAGCAAAGTGGCACTCACGATTCTCTAAAACTTTCTCTTGCTTTATTAGGGTGCGTTCACATATGTCCGGCGCAGCTGTCAGTTTCCCTCTGGCGTGGTGCACCTATGGGATAGCTTCTGGCACAAGAGGCATCAGTTCTGGCGCCGCACAGCGCCGGATCTGTGCCTCAGCCGGATGGAAAAACGCTACCTGCAGCGTTTTTCCATCCTGCTTCCTTAAAATTTAATTAGGGCCGGAGGCCGCCGGGTGCCGCCTGAAGATGGATGCGGCAGCACCCGGCGTCTGCACAGTCTATGTACAGTAGTGAAGCCGGCAACTGATGGCTTCACTACTGTACCTGAGCGAATTGCTCAGGATCGCAAAGCTGACACCCGCTGGTGGAGTTGTGCTCCAATCGCGGGTGTTAATCCCTTAGATGCCGTGGTCAAACATGACCGCGGCATCCAATGGGGTTGTACTATAATAATGACCCCCGAGGCACCCCCCGCGTCCAGATCTGGGGGTGCCGTTATGCCATTTCGGCAGCCTGGGGTCTGGCCAGTGACCCCAGGCTGCTAGGACCTCCAAGTACCTGGCTGATCCTGCCTGCGATGGAGAAAGTCAGTCTATGCATCTGCATTGGCTGACTTTCTATAGACTGAAATACACATGTATGCTCGTGTATTGCAGTCTGTAGTACTGAACCAGCGATAAGTGTATGGCTGGTTAGGATGTCCTTATAGGACAAGTACAAAATGTAAAAAAAAAAAAAAAAAATCTATGAAGTTATTACTGTAAGCCCCAAAAATTCCTTTTTCCTATATAAAATGAATTATATAAAATAAAAACCTAAAAATTAATAAAAACAATACATTTTTTGTATTGCCGTGTCCGTAACAACCTGTACAATAAAACTAAAACAATATTTAACCTACAAGGTGAACGTTGGGGAAAAAAAAACTGGAAAAAATGCCGGAATTAATGATTTTTCGCCATCTTACCTTACAAAATATGCTATAAAAAGTGATCAAAAAGTTCTATGTACCCCAAAACAATACCAATAGAAAGCACAGGTTGTCCTGCAAAAAATAAGCCCTCAACTAACTCTGTAAACCGAAAAATAAAAATGTTACGCCTCTCAGAAGATGGCGATGCAAAGATAATTGATTTATATCCCCAAATGGGTTTTTGTTCTGCAGATTTAGTATCGCATAAAAAAAATATAAATGAGGTATTATCGTAATCGTACCGACCCGCAGAATATATGTAACATGTTACTTATGCTGTATGCTGCATGGCAAAAAATTTAAAAGGTACAACACAATGCCAGAATTGATGTTTTTTTTATAATCCACTAAAAAAATGAGTTGATAAAATTTATTCAATAAGTTATAGGCACCCAAAACTGGTGTCGTTACAAAATGCATCTCATCCAGCAAACAACAAGCCCTCATATGGCGACATCACCAGAAAAATAAAGAAAATATAGCTTGTACAATGTGAAGACAAAAATCACCAAATCATTAGAACAAAACTGTCTGTGGCAGGAGGGGAATGTATAAGCTGTGCTAACATATATGAGGGTACACCCCAGATTTAGAGCTTACGAGGGAAAAGACACCAGAAGTGACCCCCAGAGTGACCCCCCCCCCCAATAATAGGAACTACTGGGAAAATAGTAGGGAATTTAGTGTACCCAATGTACTCCGCAAAGCTTACATATTCACTCTTCACCATCTGCCGTGCATTCACGTCTGGGATACTATTGCTCACTATACCCCTTGATAAAATCTTTGAGGGGTGCAGTTTTCACAATGGGGTCACTCCTTAGGGGATTCCACTTTTATGGCACCCTAGAGGCTCTGCAAACATGACATGTGGTCCAGATTCCAAATATCTAAATCTGCACTCCAAAAGCCACATAGCGCTCCTTCTCTTCTGTGCCCTGCTGTGTGCCCAAACTGCAGTTTATGCCCACATGTATGACACTGGTGTACCCAGGATATCGTACTTAATGTCATATCTGGGTATAAAGTGATATTTGGGCACACAACCAGGCAAAAGGGAGGGAGTGTTATTTGGTTTTTGGTGCACAGATTTAGACGGTTTGGTTTTTGGACGTTATGACACTTTTGCAGAATTCTTGAAATGCCAGTAAATGCCAGCTCCCAAGTCTCCAGAACACTGTATCAGGGGTTCGTTTCTCAGGTAAGGGCCAAGAGGATTGTACTATACAGGTATAACTCACCCTAAAAGTAAAAAGTGATAGTAAAAACTGATAGTGAACACTGATGCCAACTGATGACAACTTATGAGAATTGATGGTTTTGGAGTAGAAATTTGTGAAAAAGCCTGATGACAACTGATGCATTTTCGCATCAGTTTTGGCATCAGTTGTAATGACTGAAGGACAAAAAAACTGATACTGATGCAACTGACATATGTGAACCTACCCTTAGAAATTATCTTTAAACTAGTATCTTCATATTTCAAATGTGATCGGGGATTCAAAAATGTATTGCCACAGGTGTATCTGTTCCTTTTTCTTGTATTGTGTGACAATATTGAGACTTTGGGTTTATTTTTATTCTGTTCTGCTTCAACTATGTAGTGACCTCCAGTAGGAAATTTAGTAGGACATACAGTTAAAATGTAACTGCTGTTTCACCTTCCTTTGCTATTGTAGAGGGAGGGTTTGCTGTACATTTTTGTAATACACTTTATTAACCTATTATTATATCTTTTAGCAGGAAACATGTTCTAAAGTTTTCCCTAGCAACACTCTAAACATTGCTAGAGAGATCCATCTTGTAATCATCTTGTATTGCCAATAAATACAGATATAGCAAGGTGGAGGGTGTCATTTCAGATAGTGGCATCTCCGGTTCTATACCACCTAGAAAAAGTACTTCTGGTATTGTCTGAAAGCCTCAGTTTTCATTTGCTGCCAAGTCAGGAATGTAAATTTTGTGTATTGGACTTGGGTCAGGGCATGAATTGGGCCCCGGGCACCTGTGGGAACAAATTAAAAAAAAACAAAAAAAACAAACAGAGTATCCCTTCTACCTTTATTTACCCCAACTATGGCCGCACCTGGCTTTCTAGTTTGCATGGAAAACCCCTTTACTTTATGTGCTAAATGTCTAAATGTGTGTGTGCGTATGTACAAATTCATGACAACTTTTAACACATTGAGAACAGGAAGGAATGTTTTGGATGGATTCATGTCATTCTACATCACTTAAATATGTACCCCTATGTGGCCTTCATTTTCTGCTGCAGTTTTCTGTCCACCAGCCAACCACAACTGGATGCCGATGCAGGACATTGGAATTCAGGCGCGGCTTTCCACTGTTGATTAGGCTCAGAAGAATGGCCTAATCAGCACGGAGTCTTGAGCGGCAGACTATAATTTTAAATAAGCCGAGGCATCTGCAGAAAGATCGAGGAGAACGATTATTTTTCAGGGTCCTGCTGCGATCTCTGCCTCCCACTGAAAACAATGGGAGGCAGAATCTGGGTGGAATCCACTCCCCAAATAAGTATCAAATTCCTACGTGTGAACGGGCCATAACGCAGGAGTGCCTTCAAAACATCAAGAAGGCACCCAAAATGTCCATTATTGGGAATGGTTTGCATAACCTTGCCCCTTTTGCAGTCAGACTTACAGGATGGTCTCAGCACAATTGTGACTATAGCAAGTATTTAAGTATGGATTCAATAGTCTGGAAAAGTGGATAAAGCATTTGTTATCAATCATCTTTTCAATTAGCCATAGGCATGGATTTCAAAGTACCTTTTTATTTTTAGATCTACTGGCTATTATAATGCAAAACATTTTTATACTATATCTGAATCTAGATAACTCCAATGAGGTGAATGCCTGTTACAACCAGCAGCTCATGAACAGTACATTAAAATGCTTTGTGAACTTTTTAAGCTGGTTGATTTTTTTATATAGTATATTGCCATGATTTGCTAGCTGTATTGTAATATGTATTATTACACTATAAATACATTAAAAAAGTATATTACAAAAGTATAGTAAAGTAAACAACTACAAAAAAATTGTATGAAAATAACATTCCAATATAAAAATTGTGCTAGGTTCACACTAGCAAGACTCCAATGCAAATGGAAATTCAGCCTTATACAAAATGTAATACAGTTATCAACCTATGCAGAACTCTATAGATAATAAAAATGTACCTTTTATCATTCTTTTTGGAGCTTTCCACATAATACATACATTCCTTCTTTTTAATATGTTCTGCAATCCAGGAACATATATTTTCCTGCAATAAGGTAGTAGTACGGCATTATAAAATAAATAATTTAATTTTAGATTTTTAGAACACAAATTATATCATGGCAAAAAAAAGTAAAATTAATAGCTTATCTTTTTAGGCAATAAATGTGTGGAAATTGAGTAGTTTCAACACTAAAGTTGGCCATACATTTAGACTGCCATCGCTTGTCTGAAAAGAACTGTAGTTGGTTGGTCGTAAGGCCAACTGTCCCAAACACATGAACAATCACCAATCTTCCAATGAGCGTTTGACTAAAGCTGACACTAACACACCTGCAATGTGTCTGTAATTTCCTGTTTTCAGCACTTCATTAGCGTCAATTGACTTTCACTTGTTAATTTTCCAAGTGTCTGGAATAGTCAAACGCTCGTGGAAAGATTTGTGGTTGTTCATGGTTTGTGACAGTTCTTCAAAAATTAACAGGTGAAAGTCAATGCTAAGTGCTGAAAACACTAGTGTGTTAGTGTACAAACATGTACACAATAAAATATGAAAACTGTGGTTGGCTGTGGACGACTGTTGTAGGTTTATGTACGATCAACCAACATCAGAAAGTCCAATCTGCCACTTTCGCAGTCTAAAATCTAATGTGAATGGTCAGCTTAAGACCCTGAATGATCTATAGGACAAAGCTGCAACGACATTCACTAGGAGCTCTGTCTTTTTACAGCTGTACTAGATATAGCAAAATCAACTGACATGTACATACAACTGTGTCTGGTACCAGGTATAATGGCATTATTTATTTATTTATTTATTTATGTTTTCCAAGATGGCGCCGCTGAAGTGGCTGCCTGTTAGGCAGCTCTGAGACTCTGTCTCTTATTTTTCTTTCTGTCTGTTTTTTTTATCTCTCTACTTAATGGACTTTACACTATGAAGAAATGAAGAAACAAAGACTTGGAATTGGACCTTTGTGATACTTTTTTTTGTTTTTATCTGTCCTTTTGTCCTGCTGAAATGGGAACTCTTGTGTCTGCAGGCATTTCTTTTGTCTACACAAGAGAGAAATTACTGCAGCTTAGAGTCACAACAACAGGGCTGCATACCATTTGCCCACCCATCCCCCAAGAACTCTGGAGAAAGAAAAAAGCGGGGGGAGGGGCTGCAGAGCAGGAACTCTTCAGAGGATTAAAAAGAGGCGTTACCGACCGCAACTGTTCCCTCCATCATTATGGGCAATGTGAGATCTCTTGCAAACAAGATGGATGAACTAACAGCGCTCACCAGGCATCATCAGGAGTTTCGGGTGTGCAGCATGATGCTACTTACAGAGACTTGGCTCACTGAAGTTACTCCTGACTCTCTGGTCTCCTTGGATGGTTTTAAACTCCTTCGGGCAGACAGGACAAGGGAGAGCGGTAAGAGGAAAGGAGGGGGGCTGGCAATGTTTGTGAATAATAGATGGTGCAATCCTAGGCACATTGTGATTAAGGAGCAAACTTGCTGTAAGAACATTGAACTATTAGCTGTGAGCATGAGACCTTTCTATCTACCAAGGGAACTATCACATGTCATCGTGATAGCTGCATATGTCCCCCCCTCTGTGAAAGCTGACGCTGCCTGCGAGGTCCTACAAGCCACGCTGAGCCAGTTACAGTCTCAGCACCCCCAGGCCCTCCTTCTTGTGTCTGGCGATTTCAACCATGCCTCTCCATCATCCACACTTCCCAGTTTCACACAGTATGTAACCTGCCACACAAGAGACAACAAAACACTGGACTTGTTCTTTGCCAACGTGAGGGAGGCATATAACTCATCAGCCCTACCGCCCCTGGGAAGATCGGATCACAACCTAGTACATCTCCGACCTGTGTACAAGCCACTTGTACGTAGAGAACCAGCTGTCACCCGAACAGTGAGGATATGGTCCGAGGAGAGTGATGAGGCTCTGAGGGATTGTTTTGACACAACCGCATGGGAAGTTTTGCAGGATTCGTATGGAGAGGATATAGAAGGACTCACACACTGCATAATGGACTACATTAATTTTTGTGTGGACAACACAGTACCCACAAAAGTGGTGAGGTGTTTCTCCAATAACAAACCATGGATTAACTCTGATATAAAAACACTACTTAAGGAGAAAAAGATGGCATTCAGGACAAGAGATAAGGAGGGGTTGAGGGAAGTACAAAAGGAGCTGAGGCATCTAATCAGGCAAGGAAAAGCCAGTTATAAGGAAAAAATGGAAAAGCAAATGGAAAGAAAAGACGTAAGGGGGGTCTGGGAGGGGCTTAAGTCAATTTTGGGTCATAAACAGTCTGTCTGCCAGATTGAGGCAGATGTTAACTGGCTTAATGAACTAAACCTATTCTTCAACAGATTTGATCACACACCAGCTCCTCCCACCCCAGCATGTCCTTCAGCTCCCCTCACCACAATGACTTCACCCCATTCACCCCATGTGGCTACTTCCCAACAGACCAGTAAATCCAGAAATCTGTCTTTATCTGACCACAGTCTGACCTTCACACGGGCCCAGGTGAGGAAGGAGATGAAAAAGATCAAGGCGAGGAAAGCCGCAGGGCCAGATGACATCAGTGCAAGGCTAATTAAGACTTGTGGGGACCAGCTGTGTGGTATAATTACATATATGTATAATATGAGCCTGAGGCAGGAAATAGTCCCTGAATTATGGAAATCTTCTTGTGTGGTACCAGTTCCAAAGAAACCTCACCCTATGGACCTCAACGACTACAGACCTGTAGCACTGACATCCCACTTGATGAAGATCTTAGAGAGATTGGTTCTCACACATCTTCGCCCTCTAGTGAGCCCCACTATGGACCCTCTCCAGTTTGCTTATCGACCGGGCATTGGGGTAGATGATGCCATCATCCACCTTCTGCACAGGGCTCTGTCTCACCTGGAAAAACCAGGGAACACGGTGAGAATAATGTTCTTTGATTTCTCCAGTGCTTTTAACACCATACAGCCCAGGTTACTGAGAGACAAGCTGGGCCTTGCTGGAGTGGACCACCACCTCTCCAACTGGATCCTAGACTACCTCACAAATCGACCTCAATACGTGAGAGCCCAAGACTGTGTGTCAGGTACCATTATCTGTAATATGGGGACACCTCAGGGTATGGTTCTCGCCCCTTTCCTCTTCACACTGTACACTGCAGATTTTCGGTGCAACTCATCCAGCTGCTACCTACAGAAGTATTCTGACGACTCTGCAATAGTAGGCCTCATCACAGACGATGATGACAGGGAGTACAGAGAACTGAACCGTTTTTTTTGTGGACTGGTGCCACCAGAACCACCTGAAGATTAACACGGGGAAGACCAAGGAGATGGTGGTGGACTTCCGTAAAGGCAGATGCCCTCCAAAACCAGTGGACATCCTGGGGATGGGCATCGAGATTGTGAACACCTATAAGTACCTGGGTTTGCTCCTTAATAATAAGCTGGACTGGGCAGATCATATGGAGGCCCTGTACAGGAAGGGCCACAGCAGGCTCTACCTGCTTAGGAAGCTGAGAGCCTTTGGAATCCGGGGGGCACTTCTTAGGACTTTCTTCAACTCGGTAGTGGCATCAGCCATCTTCTTTGGAGTGGCCTGCTGGGGGAGCAGTATATCAACCAGGGACAGAAATAAACTTGACAAGCTGATTAGAAGGGCCAGCTCTGTCCTGGGGAGCCCACTGGACCCAGTGCAGGCGGTGGGCGACAGAAGGATACTGTCCGTGGTGAGCTCCATGCGGGAGAATAACTCCCATCCCATGCATGAGACTGTGATTGCGCTGGGCAGTACTGTCAGTGACCGATTGCTCCACCCTAGGTGTGAGAAGGAGCGCTATCGGAAGTCTTTCCTCCCCCACTGCGGTTAGGCTGTACAACCAACACCGACCTAAGCGGAGATCATTACACACAGAGAACTGAAATATCTCTCTGCCTGTTAAATCCCCCCCCCCTCTGCTACGTCCTATCTGTCTGTCTGCTATTAATGTAATGCCTCTCACCTTGGAACATTCCTGTACATGTTGTATTTGCATTTGTATCTGTTTATCTTATCTTATCTTTGCTGCTGTAACACACTGAATTTCCCCATTGTGGGACTATTAAAGGACTATTATTATTATTATTATTATTATTATTATTGATGTGTATAAGGGATTCTATCATTAGAAAATGACGTTTTTAAGTAATGGCATATTGGAACAGCTTTTAAAAAGGCTATTCTACTCCTACCTCTCATTCTCATGTGGTCCCCGCCATTTCTGTAAAAAAGCGTTTATGCTGATATGTAAATTATGCTCCGGGCACACCAGCGTCATCAACTGCTTGCCGCCCCTTAGTGCCTCCTGTTCACTCCCCCTGCATCTTTTCCTTGTCTGCAGCCTTGCATAGGCATCCGATGCAGCACTATACATGGTTGAAATCCCGCGCATGCGCAGTCGACTCTACCACTTTGGGTTCAAGAATGAGAGGTAGGAGTAGAATAGCCTTTTTAAAGGCTATTCCAAAGTGCCATTACTTAAAAATGTCATTTTCTAATGATAGAATCCCTTTAAAGAGTTGAAAGGAGATGTGGTGTTACCACCCTGATATTTTAAAGGGATTCTTAAAGTTTTGATATTGGTGACCTATTCTTAGGATAGGTCATCAATATCAAAATGATAAAAATCTGAGAGTCCATACCCATCAGTTGTTTTCAGCACAGTGTACACAGCCAGAAACAGAGAGTTCTTTATATTGTGTACAGGCCATGCTGTGCTACGGCAGTTCAGGTCCCATTCAAGTGAAGGCATCTAATACATGACCTGCAAACCAAAGATGCTAGTAAATATGTAAATTAATGAAAACTATACCTTTTCATCTCCAGAAGGAGAATAGTTGTGCCTTTTCTTGCGCTTTATTTTGTTAGTCTGTCTCAAATTAGATACTAAATGTGATATTGTTTTGGGCTGTGCCCTAAATTTGTCTGCATCTTGACTAATGCTACTCTCAGCAGATGACATAACAAGCTCTTGGTTTTAAAATTTCAAAATGATGCTTCCTAAATATAAAGAAAAGACAATAAGAATCAAAATCTCTAGAGCAAATAACCTAAAAAATGACACATACTGCATACAGTACTTGTAGCATAAAAAAATAAAGGTGATTAAAAGGCAAGGACTTCAAGTCCTGAACTTCCAACAATTTTATTAGTCAAAATATAAAAGTAAAGAAGAGATTCATCAACAACAATAGCTCCGAGGCTTTTTTCACATTACATTTTTTAACTATGTGTTGTATCATGCACCTATGGTGTGTGGCAAATTCAATGGAGCATGTTTTGCGCAAAAATTGTTACTATACCAGGTATAATAAATCTGGGCCAAGTATAAGAACTACAATCAAGACAAGAAAGATGCAACAAAGCCAAGAGAGGACTAGAAAATCAAAAAATAAAGATAAGGTCAGAGCAAAGTCAGAAATATAAGTCAGGAAGAAGAGCCAAATAAACTTTGCACTTAAATTAGCAGGCGAAGTCAATCTTATGGATAGGACATAAATTTTGTTAAATTAAATAACCTCATTTAATAAAATCAGTAAAAATGTATTAAAAATGTACTAAGATACTAGAGGCAGAATAAAGCAAGACATTTTTTAAATATATACATGCAAAAAATCAAGGTCAGAATGGGTACTGTAGGTTCCCTAAATAATGGAAATGGAGTGTTGGTCACTGTCAATCAAGAGAAGGCTATGGAGTGAACTCTGTAAAAACAAAACAAATAAGAAATTTAAGCACCCCATTTTTATTTTTTCCAGCTTCCCAGTACATCATATGGAATATTAAAAATTACCTTTCACCACCTGCAACAAGTTCAGTTATTTTTATCATTTAATAGGCACTGCTCCACTGGAATTTTTTCTATTCCCCACCGTTGCTGATCAAATAATGCTGTTAGTTTTGGTTCCTGATTTGCTATTTAGGTTCTGTACTGCCGGAAAGGCGGTGTCAGGTAGGAATAGGAAAAGGGTGTGATTCTGAGCTCTGACACTGACTGCCTCTGATTGTGGCTCTGAATCACACACCCTTCCTAACATTGTCCTTCTGAAATTACAGATCTTAAATTGCATATCAGACTGCAAAAATAATAGTATTGATTGCTCGGTGGGGGCTAGAGAAAAAAATGTCAACTGTGCTGGAATCAGTGGAGCAGCGCCTATTAACAGATGCTAGGAACTTGAATTGGTGGAGGTGGTAAAAGGTCCTCCTTAAATGATACAATTACAAAGTACAATTTGTCCTGCAAAAATTAAACCCTAATAAAGCTATAAACAGAAAAATAAAAAAAATTATGGCTTTTGGAAGAAGGGAAAAAAAAATAAAAAAAATAAAAATGAAGCTGTAAGGGATTAATATTCATTGTGAGAAAAATATTTTAAGGACTCTTAAGTGACTATATAGATCAGTACGTGACAATAAATAATATAATAAGTGATAGCATGGTACCACCAAAGACAGAAGTTGTCAGACTGAGGCTAGGTTCACACTTTGTGTGACTGTTCAGGGATTCCGTCCCCCATTCTGCTTTGGAAGAACAGACCTGAAGAACAGAAACCCCAACGCAAATGTGAACCTAGCCTAACCTGATTTGTTTTATGAAGAGGTGATTAGAAGTCTGGAGAGGGAAAAGGTTGTGAATATAGTGTTTGAACTTTGCAAAGGCATATGATACTGTTTCTCATAGAACCTCAATGGGTAGAATAAGGTCTACTGGTTTAGAAAACATAAAACTGGTTGAATGATAGCACCAAAGAGGGATGATAAACTAATCCTACTTGGTCCACATTTATAAGTGGTATATTACTTTCATAAAACTTATTTATTAATAATATTCTACTGAAAGAGACACTTGTGGGAAGGAACAACTGGGTGTACTTGTAGAATATAGACTAAATAACAGCACGCCATGTCAATCAGCTGCCAAAAGGATATTGTGTATTAAAAAAGGTAGGTACTCACAGAACAGGGATGTAATATTACTACTTTAGAAACCATTGGTGCAGGTTTATATAGTTCAATTCTGGGCACCAATTCATAAAAAGAATGCCCTGGATTTGTAAAATGTATAAAGAAAAGCAACTAAACTGATTAAGTCCTTGGAAGGTTTTAGTTATGAGGAAGGGTTAAAATAATTAAATTTATTTGGTTTTGAGAAGCTGCACCTAATGGGACACAATTAATTTGCATAACTATATATAATGACCCATGCAAAAAATATGATAAAAACCTTTATTTTGGTGAAAAAAAAAAGGTTAAACCTTGAGGCGACAAGGCTTCTTTACTATAAGAACTCATAATCTTTGCAATTGACCAGCTGAAAGAGTTTCCTATTACCTTCCTTCTTTTGGTTCATAAGAGGGAAATAATTTTCAAAAGTTACTTATACTCTTTCCCTTCTGTCACATCCTTTCCCATTCCTCAGTTGAACTACATATGTCCATCAGACCCTCACTGATCATGAAGTGATGGCATATAAGAGCCATTACTTTATAAGATAGGAATACACACCCACAAAAACTCACCAAACAGCTTCACTGAACATTTTGTAGTAAATAACTGATAATATTTCATATATAATAGATATCTTATATACACATAATATAACATTATCTTATACTATATATGTTATTGGACAGAATTATAATGTAACATACTTTGAAAAAAGGCTGAACTGTCAAACAAAATTAATATAATTCAAATACCAAAATGTGTCACCAGAAATGACCACTTTGAATGTACACAAAGAATATCTTTACCTGTATATTGTTTTGCTGAAAATACGTGTCTGTGAAATGAATTATACATACAAAAATGAAACGTCTTACCTTTTTAACTTATCAGTCTTCTATCACCGAAGCTGCAGAACAAATGAGCCACATGTCTGTCAAGCCTGAATTTAAAGTATACCTCGTCTTTTTTTTTTCTTTTTTTTTCCCCCACAATGGTTCTTTGCAAAATGGAAAAAAAGTGTTAATAGGTCAGAAAGTGCTTCTCAAAAGCATTAGCACAGATGTTCTTCAAACTGCTGTATTTTAGGGATGGTTTTGGCATGAGTCCAGAAGCATCAGACACTGCAGTAGATACCAGCATTGAAGCAGCTGCACTAGAAACTGTGGTGAATAAAATAACATAAGATGAAATATATAGCACACATTATTAGTGACTGATACTTGTTTAGCAAGCAAATATAATGTGCACTAAATCTGAGCTATTAAAAGAATGTTACATGCATTTCCTGCTGACATTGCTGCACTGAACCAGATATGCAATCTCATCGCTGCTGTTCTGTGGTATCCAATGAAACTGCAATGACTTAAAGGAGCAGGCATAGAAAAAAAAAAAAAAAAAAAAAAAAAAATAAAAAATATAAAATAATAATAAAAAAAACAAACAACCAATAAATAAAAAATAAAAATAAAAAATATTTATTTTAACAAAAAAAACAAAAAAAAAAAAAATTTTTTAAAACCAAAAAAAAAAAATTTTTTTTAATAAAAACCAAAAAAAAATAAATATAATTTTTTTTTTTTTCCCCCCCCTTTTTAAAAAAAATTTGTTACCATTTTCTATAAACCCGTGTAAGAGACACCCAATGTTGTCCTAAGCTTTATTTGTCTGTATAAATTGTTAATGTTGAATGGATTTCTGTGATTCTGTTCCTTTAAGACAGCAGCCATTGTAATTGTGACATGATGCTGGAGTGAGACCCCCCCCCCCTTTTATGTCAGCCTGCCTGTTCTGCAGACAAAGTGTGAGCAGAGAAGCAGGAAGTGACGAGACAGAGAGCAGCAGCCATCTTGGCAAGAGAGAAGACAGGTGTCTGTGCTGTGTTGAACTGGTGTGGATATTTTTCTGTACAGCTAAGCTGTATCTTGGTCCAGAGACAAACAGAGTATAAAGAGACGACAGGACTAGTGAGTCCACGTGAAAGGTACTGTGTTCAGTGGCTGATCAGTGAGACTGACATTGTGACTGTGTATATGGATACCACAGATAGAGACTCGCAGTGCTGTTGATGTACTGGACGGCACCTGCTAAATCCTGGCTTACATCCCAGCTCAGTGTATGGATTCGGCAGGACTGTCAGTGTGCTGAGTGGAATCTGCTGTTGGATTACATTGCATTCATTGGGGTTTCCCTGTTAAAGAGGACTTCATTTCTCCCGAGATCCTGATAACAGTGAGGGACAGGACGCTTCACTATAAAAGGAAAGGAACGACTTTGGGCCCCACCGCGCGCTTCTACGGACTGTAAGCAGTCCACCTGGACCACTGGGGAAAAGGGGTGCACCCAAATGTGAAGTCAGGGTCAGTTAGGGATAGTTTTGAGTATATTGTTCATTCAGTGTCCATACTGCAGAAGTGGACAGAGTAAAAGTAGAAACCATTGCAGAATTTGCCTTGAAATTGTTCATGCTATATTGTATATTTTGCTTGTCTTTATCCCTGTCATTTTACCTTTAACTAGCCTTTATTAACTTATAGTAAATATATATTCTTTTCTTGAACTACCGCGTGTGCGTTCATTTCTGGTTGCGGAGTCCAAACCACCTGCCTTGCTCTCGGTTCACACCAGCAATGAGAGTGTCTTTTATCAGCGAACAGAAAGTTGGTTGTGTGAGAGAGAGAGAGATAAAGGAAGCTGAAGTTTTACTGTTTTAGTATTATCTGATATTACCTATACAGCTATTGGTACACATTGGGCTGTATTTTTTAAACAAAATGCACCAAATTCTGCTGTAATTTGCACCAAAAAACTGTCCTGTGACAGTGACCTATCGTAAAATGGGTGTGACGCAGCGGAACACTCCCCCACAGTTCAGAACAAACGAAGTTCGAGGTTTGAGTAAAGTGTATTACAGTAGCAGCTGTAAGGTCCCACAACCTTAGGGGTGGCGTAACTAGGAATGGCTGGGCCCCAAGGCGAACATTTGACATGGGCCCCCCCCGCCCGAACCGCTGCCCCCAATCGCCCCCCCCCCCCCCGGACCGCCCCCTCCAACCCCCCACCAAAAAAACGCATTCCTGTGCCATAGTGGCTCCTGCACACAGTATTATGCCCCATAGTGGCCCCTGCACACAGTATTATGTCCCATAGTGGCCCCTGCACACAGTATCATGCCCCATAGTGGCCCCTGCACACAGTATCATGCCCCAAAATGGCCCCTGCACACAGTATCATGCCCCATAGTGGCCCCTGCACACAGTATCATGCCCCATAGTGGCCCCTGCACACAGTATCATGCCCCATAGTGGCCCCTGCACACAGTATCATGCCCCATAGTGGCCCCTGCACACAGTATCATGTCCCATAGTGGCCCCTGCACACAGTATAATGTCCCATAGTGGCCCCTGCACACAGTATCATGTCCCATAGTGGCCCCTGCACACAGTATAATGTCCCCTAGTGGCCCCTCCACAAAGTATCATTCCCCATAGTGGCCCCTGTACACAGTATTATATCCCATAGTGGCATCTGCACACAGTATTATATCCCATAGTGGCCCCTGCACACAGTATCATGTCCCATAGTGGCCCCTGCACACACTATTATTCCCCATAGTGGCCCCTGCACTGAGTATTTTGCCCCATAGTGGCCCCTGCACACAGTATTATGTCCATTGTGGACCACCCATGAACAATTATTATACTCCGGGGTCTTTTCAGACCCCAGAGTATAATGATCGGAGACCCAGGGGAGGATAGAAACATAAAAAAACAACGTTGCTTACCTGTTCCTCGCTCCGGTCCACTCCCTGCTGCTTCAGCCGCCTTCAATGTTGGACCAGGCCGGCGTCACGTGATGCGGGGCAACGTCGCGACGCAAAATGACGTCGGGGACGTCACCAAACAGGCCCGAAGCCTGGAGAAGCGCAGGAGAGGTAAGTACATTGTTTTTTATGTTCCCTCACTTCCCCTGGGCCTCCGATCATTATACTCTCGGGGTCTGAAAAGACCCCGGAGTATAATTTGGGCGATCCCCGCCCCTCCCGATAGCAGAGATTGTGGTGTTCGGCCCGCGGCCTTACCTACCGATCCCCGCTACTGCGCACAGCCGCCTCCGCAGAATCGGAAGCGCAGGAGGCCGTGAACGGGACCCCGGGGATCGGTAAGTATATAGGGCCCGTTACCTGCTGGGGTAACGGCCTATAAAAAAAAAAAAAAAAAGCATCGTGGGCCCACGGGGCCCCGTAATGTCCCGGGCCCTGTGGCAGCTGTTACCGCTGCTACCCCAATAGTTACGCCCCTGGGGGACCGTTCCCCCTTGGGCTCCTGCTGCTTTGGTTTTTCTTTTAAATAGGCTGTTACCTTCTGGAGTAACCCCAGCAGGTAACGGGCCCTATTTACTTACAGATCCCCACTCCTGTTCACGGCCGCCTCCACTTCCCCTTCAGCCCTCCAGGGGGCCCCGAGAGTCTCATATCACATTGCTGACGTTGAACAGCGCCAGGACGTCACTGACAGGGATATGATACGGAACACACAAGGTCTCCTGGAGGGCTGAAGGGGAAGTAAAGGCAGGCGTGGAGCAGACACCGGTAAGTAAGGCAGCAGACTCATAGCAAGAGTATTTATTGGGCGAACCTCACGAGATTCGCCTAGAGGTTTCATTAGGAGAGAATACATCCGAATGGAAATTGCTATTATTATACTCTGGGGGTCTCTTCAGACCCCAGAGTATAATGATTGGAAGCCCAGGGTAGATCAAAAAAAAAAAAATGTTACTTCTCCTGGGCTCTCGCACAACTCTCTGCTGTCTTCGGGCCTCTTCAATGATGTCACAGACGTCACAAGGGCCAGACCGGCGTCACGACGCATGATGATGCTGGCGTAACCCTCGCCTGCGACATCATTGAAAAGAGCCGAAAACCTGCGCTGGAGCCCAGGAGAGGTAAGTAACATTTTATTATGTTTGATCACCTCCCCTGGACCTTCGATCATTACACTTGGTGGACTGAAAAGGCTAAATGGACGATTTATGTAATTTTTAATTTCTAGGTCCCAATCTGTCAAATAGCTGTGGGGTTAATATGTTTACTATACTCCTTGATAAATTCTGTGAGAGATGTAATTTCCAAAAAATGGGGTCGCAAATGCAACATGGCACCTGAAAACTATTTCAGCAAAATCTGCACTCCAAAAACCAAATAGCACCAAATTTCCTTTCCAAGCCCCGCCATGTACCCAGACAGCAGATTATGGCAACATATGGGGTATTGTCGTGTTCATGAGCAATTGTTTAACAAAATGCTCACTATGCCCATCGATAAATTCCGTGAGGGGTGCAGTTTCCCTAGCACTAGAAGTCCCAGAAATTTCGAGCTCCCCCTTGAAGTCCTGAAAGAGGGTCAAATGACCCTTAGTCCAAACAGACAACTCTGATGGCCATTGTCTGAGGAATCTGCAGGGGGCAATTGTGTTGATCCACCTCAGGTCTTGTAAGAGAGTGTAAACAAAAGAATGTAAGCTGCTCCTGAGTGTGTCTGCCCATCCCCCAGCTGCATTGTTGTGCTGGGAATATGCATAAGGTTAGTAACACCTTAGCAAATTTGCATGCAGCCTTTTGTACTGTGGGGGATGTGTGTGACTGCTTCACCTATTTAGTTCACAAGAAACAAAATGCAGAGAAGGCACACCATTCAACAGGCATTGGAACTGATCCTGAGCAACACCAACCCTTCTGACTCAGATGGAGAAGACATAGTCCTTCAACTGGATTCGGACTCCGAGCTGTCTTCAGGTTAGATTTTTCAAATTACCGATTTTTATTTCCTGACTATCTTTTTTATTTAGAACCAAAACAAAATGTTAATTTGAAATTATTTATCTTGCAGATGAGGAGACTCCTCCTCTACCAAAAAAGAGAGTTCGGTTGGCGAGTGAGCCGACAGAGACCGTAAAAGATGGCACAGTGTGGCGTGAAGTAGAAGTGGGGAAACGTCTCCATTTCACCCCAATAGAACCGTATCCTACAGATGAAGAGCCAAGTGCTAAGGCCAGACGAAGTGTCCGGAGTCGCCTTCAGAGCTTCCTCTGTTTTATCACTCTTGATATGCTTCATAGCATTCAAGAATGGACTACTCAACATGCACATCACACGGAGCAGGTGGATTGGTTCATGGGTCTCCCGGAACTAATGGCATTTATTTCAGTCATTATCTTGCGGGGGGGTGACCAAGGTTCCATCACTACGTGACAGCTGGTCAGCAAACATGGCAAACCCAAGGATCATTGCAACTATGACCTGAAACCGCTTCCAAGACATCATGCAACACCTACGCTTTGATGACATGTTCACACGCAGTGAGCGAGTGGAGACCGATAAGTTTGCTGCAATCTCCGATGTGTGGAGATCGTTTGTCACCAACTGCATCGCATCCTACAACCCTGGTCAACACATCACTATTGATGAACAGCTTTTCCCGTCAAAGACTCGCTGCTGTTTTCTGCAATACATTGTAACAAAGCCAGACAAGTTTGGCATCAAGTTTTGGGTGGCTTGCGACTTGAAATCAAAGTACATCTGTAATGTCCTCCCATATCTTGGCAAGGACCCCAGTCGTCCCAGCGGGGAGAGACTGTCCGAAACTGTAGTGATGAGGCTGACGGAACCATTCATGGACAAGGGCAGAATATCTCAACATTTTTTTTTTTTTATTTTTCTCTCCCCCACAACCTCTTCTCCCCCGAAAACCCATTCCCCCCGCCATATAAAAAAGTGTCGTCGGGATTCCTCAATCCGCTATACAGATGGACCGCACTGAATTCACCACTCAGGTGTTTTCAACCACTGGTGCCACACTGACAGTGTATGCACCCAAACGAAAGAAGGCCGTCTACATTCTCAGCAGCATGCACAGAGTGGTTGAGACTGAGGATACCAACAAAAGGAAGCCAAACACGGTCACACAATACAACCACACAAAGTGCGGTGTGGATGTAATGGACCAAATGGTGCCGGAGTACAGCGTGTGTGCAGAAACACGGAGATGGCCAGTCGCCGTGTTCTACAACATGATTGACATGGCAGCACTGAATGCTCATGTTCTTTATCAGGCATGCACTGGGGTGCAGGAGAGACGGGTGGACTTCCTGGTTGAGCTTGCAAAAGAGTTAGGTGGCTCTCATGTGACTGAAAAGAAGGCACGCAAGGAGAAACTCCTTCGGCAACAACCTTCCACACCCAGCCCTGGCAAAAGGGCGAAGTGTCAGGTCAACCATCGATGCATGAACAATTGTGCAACTGAGAGATGTCATGACTGCTACAAATACACGTGTGGCAAATGTACCAGGGACATACCCAGGCAGTGCCAGGTATGTTCCGACAGTGCAGACAGACTGCTGAGTGAGTGCTGAAATGCTAGTCACACAAGAAGGACATGCCACATACACACACACACGCAGCCCCCCACAGCAGCCTATTGTAAATATGTGTGGAATTGTTTTATTCCTTGTATTTTTTTTATTATTTTCATAACAAAAATAAAAAGCATGGAAACAAATAACAGTTGTTCTTTTGTATATTTACATTTTTGTATATTTAGATTCAAGTCAATGGGTGCAAAAAAAAAAAAAAAAATCACAAAAAAAATCGCAGCTACTTGCGATATTTTTGCGATCTGTCCCATTGGTCATATAGATCACTCCTCTGGAATTTTTTCACATGAAAAAAATCGCACAAAAAAAAAAAAAAAAAAAAAAAAAATCGCTGGAAAATCGCACCTATGAAAAAAATCACACGAAAAAAAAAATCGCAGGTGTGCTTGGTGCCATTGAAATACATTGGCAAATCGCAGAAAAAAATCGCATCGCATTGCGATATTCGCGCGATTTTTTTTTGCTAGTGTGCTTGAGGCCTTAGACAAATGCTTCTGGTCATTGCTCACAGCTTTACCTTGCTCTAAAATTTCTAATTCTATTTAAAATATATAAAAAATGATTCATTGTTTCAGTGCTTTTTTGCTCAAATAAAACTAAACTAAATACACTATGTATAGTCTTTATATTATCAAATACAATAAACTGAATAGAACTAACTAGAAACTAAATGGCTAAACTCAATGGAAAACAACAACCTCCTGTGGTGTGACAGTAATGGTCTTAATTACTTAAGAACAAAAGACGGTGATTATAGGTTGTTTGCTTAAATCCTTCAGGTCATTCGACCCGTCTCTGGGTTCCAAAGGTAGAAATGTTAAATGACCCCTCTCTGGGACTTCTAGTGCTAGTGGGGTCACTTTTGGAGGGTTTCCATTGTATTGGTACTCTAGGAGCTCTCCAAATAAGACATGGCACCTGAAAACTATTCCAGCAAAATCGCCTTTTCAAACGACCAGTGGCGCTCCTTCCCTTCCGCACGCTGCCATTTGCCCAAACATCAGTTTACATCCACATATGGGGTATTTTCGTACTTGGGAGAAACTGCACCACAAACTGTGAGTAGTATTTTCTCATTTTACCCCTAGTGAATGTGTTAATTTTAGGGCTAAATGAACGTATAATGTCTAAATTTCACCTCCATATTGTTTTAATTCCTGTGAAATGCTTAAACTTCCCAAATACAGTTTTAAAATTATGAAATTTTGAAAATGAAAAAGGAAGACATGGTGGAGGTAGTAGTGTCAGGTGGTGTGGAAAATCTGGAGTTGGAAATTATGAGGGTGTGGAGGAATCCCATGGCCATGAAGTGTCAGAAAAAAGTGGGGAAGACAAGGACATTGCTGATGATGATTCTTTTACTGATAGGACCTGGCAACTAGGTCAGGGTGACAAGGTGACATCAGATAAAGAGGAAGGTGGCAGTGATGCACAGGCCCAATATCCAAAAAGCCTGCCATTGGCAGACCTAGGTGAAGCTCTCGGGGTGCGGGTGTTGGCACTGGTGGTGGTAATGTCAAAAACGTTTTTGCTGCTGCTGGAGTTTGCCATAGAAACTATACGCAGTCATCTCCCATGTGAGAATTTTTTTGTACATTGCCAAATAATAAATCCATGGTAATGTGCAAGATATGCATGCAGAAACTTAGCCCTAGCCATGCAGGAACAAATGTAGGAATGACATCTCTACATACTCACATGAAAAAGTATCACCATAGTATTTGGCAAAATAGACTTGGCAGTGGTGCTGGCAGGGGAAGTGAGCGAGACTGTTCTACTTTTTCTCCCCCCGTGATCTCACTTATAGGCAGGCCACAATGACACCTAGCACATGGTCGTCGTGAACATCATTATCATCATCAACTGTTTCTTCTACTCCTCTTCCATGCCAACACCAGTCATCTATAAGGGAATGTGTTTCCAGGAAACAGCAATATGCGCCAGTCATCCAGCGGTTGTGCAACTTAACTCACTCCTGGTCAAGCTGCTGGCGGTGCAGTCACTACCGTACCACTTAATGGATTCCACTGCATTTTGCCAACTGATGGCATGTGCTCAACCTCAACAGAGGATATCTAGCTTCCTATTTCCCTAGGAAAGCTATCCCTGCTTTATATTGCCATGACTCAGAAAATGTGGGCCCTTTCTCAGATGTCAGTCTGGGGAAAAGTGCACCTCTCAGTAGAACAGCAATTGTGGACAAGGACAGTACATGGTTTTCATGGCCCACTGGGTCAAAGTTTTGAGCGGCAGTGGCCACAGTATAGAAACACAACAAGGCCAGGTGCTAGTTCCATTCTGTTTGCACAGACCCAATTCCAACACCATGCAGGGCCCATCCACCTCCTCTGGATTCTTCTCTCGGACCATTTCCTGCCACCATTTTCATCAGGGGCAACCTGTTGCTTACATTCTTCCTTACGCCCATGAAACAAGGGAGGAGGAGGAGGATAAGTGCTGCTATGCAGTTAATGAGCTTGGGTCAGAGGAGCCACACAGTGGAGGAGATGTTTCGCTGTATCCTGCAGTAAGTATCCTGTTGGATAGCTCCTCGCCAGCTCCAAAAGGCGGCGTTGCCAGTGACAATGCCGCTAATATTGTTGCTGTCCTGCAGTTAGGAGAAATAACACATTATCCCTGCATGGTGCATGTCCTTAATCTGGTGGTCTGCTGATTTATTAACCTGTATAGTGGTTTAAAAGGTCTCCACCTCATGGACAGAAAAGTGTCTGCGCATTTTAACCATCCCTATGCCGCAAAAAACACCCTGCTCGATTTGCAATGACAAAACTGTCTGCCTTTGCATCGTCTTATTTGCTCCATTCAAACTCGTTGGAATCCACCTTAAACATGCTGGAGCATCTATGTGAGCAATATAAAGCAGTGAACAATTATTGCATGCAGCAGACCACAGTGTGTTATTTTGAGATACGTCATTTGAGGCTCATGAGGGAAGTGTGTCAGCTTCTCTATCCCTTTGAAGAGGCCACCAAAATTGTGAGTAGGGACAAATGCAGTATCAGAGATGTGATCCCTCTATTGTATATCTTACAAAAAAAAACATATTTTGGCAATGAGGGACATCAACGTCATTGCCCTGGGTTGATGGAGGAGGATGAGGGTCAGGGTCATTATGGTGGAGGAAGTGTAACTCCTACACTAGAAGAGGCGGAGAAGGAAGACTATCCCTTTGATGCAGAGGGGACCCTTGATATGTCATGCATACAGCCAGGGGAAGAGGCTGACCTTTATTTCTTCTAAGATGATGATGATGTCGATGACCATGCTGGTCAAAATACTAACCATGGCTGTCCCCTGGGTCCTCCCACAGGTTGGCAAGCCTGGAAGGCTGTATGCTCAACTCCTTACACAGCAACAAGTATCTTATTAGCATCAAGCAGAGGGTTGAGTATTGGATGAAAGTGCTCTTAGACCAATCGCTATAAAAGACAAAATGGGGGATTCTTCCCTGCTTTCCAAAGTTAAAGAAAATTGGAATATTATCTGGATAGGCCACATACCAAGCTATCTGCAGCATTTAGGGCAGGGGTAGGCAACCATTTCGTACGGTGTGCCGATTTAAATTAAAAAGTTAAAGATGAGGTACTTGGAGTGCCGTTCAATAATTGTAACTAACATCATATACCACAAACCAGAAGTCTTTCACAAGATGCTTCTTGATGCTTGCGTTTACTGCTATTTCCCAGGATGCACCTGTGCTTTCCCATTAGAAGCAATGAAAATACATGTGCAGCCCTCAGTAAGTGGTAGTGGTATACATGAGGCAGCACCCTTAGGCCGCTTGCACAAGACTGTGTGTTTACCGCCGGCTGTGAATGAAAGGCACGGATGAAATCTGTGCACCGGCCGTGCTTCCACAGCCCCATTCAATGAATAGAAGCCGAGGAAGCAGGGCCACAAAATCGGACAGGAATAGGACCAGTTCCATATTTTGGGGCCCGGATTATCAGCCCGCACACGTGACCATGTAATTCACGGTCATGTGTACGGGCCCATAAAAATGAATGGGTCAGTGTGCTATCCGGGAAAAAGCACACTGACATTTCACATGGTCATCTGCAAGGGGCTTTAGGGTGGCGATACACTATGTATCTGGATGCAGCTATAGCCACATCCAGTCCTAGGCCACTGGTACTAACACTTTGATGTAAAACTGCATTTACGTTTTTATTGCAAAACTGCCTGCGATTTTTGTGCAAAAACACAGCATCATATAGATTAATGTTCCATAGTGGCCTCTCCACACAGTATAATGATCCACAGTGGCCCCTCCACAGAACACTTAGCAGATTGCGGCAGAGAAATTGAGGTCAATACGTCATCTGCCTCAAAACACTTTATTCTACATCATAAAGGATATGTTTCTTCCTTCAAATTCCATGCCATAGAACATGTTCCTAGAGCACTCGGGGGGAGAATGGCGTAAAATGATTTTGAAAAGGGAGGCATTTTGGATATTGAAATTGCAAACATGTTTTCCTACAGGACTTAATTTGAGATGTGATCTGGCCCTCTTGTACTAAAGTCATATTTTTTTGTCTAGCTGCTATCATGAACTATAGTTTGGGTCTCATTCTTAATAGTCTTTTTTTTTTTTTTCCCCCTTGTTCACATTGTGTGGTTTCCTTTGTTTTGTTTTTTTTTACCTGATATTTGTCCTTCTACACATTGCTGCCTTGTGTGATAAAAGAGTATGGAAGTAACGAGAATTTTCCTCTCATTAAATATGATTTCTAATTGCCAAGTTATATAACCATATTTGGATATTTTCTGATTAAGATTTCCCATAATTCCAAACAGATCATGTGTTTGATCACAAAATATGCCAGAGAGATCAGTCATGTGTCTTTGTCATGTAACTGATCCTGGTAGAATGTAGCATTCTGGAGATATGGCAGCTTTAACATGAGTGATGGGTTAATGTGATATGGAGGAGTCTTTTTGGGCTATACACCACTGTTTAAGGTATGATTAATTTCTGTTTTGTTTTGTCTTATTTCTAATATTTATTAGATTATGTGTCTTATTTCATTATTTGACTATTATCTACATCAAAATGGTCATTAACATGTATTTTGGACTAGTATATATAAACCGGTTAGGGGATGCATTTTTTGAGTTGGATTTGCATAGGTATGCAACATTGGTATTTCTATCCATGTCTGTATTTTGTTAGTTACCCTTTCCATGTGTCAGGAGAGGGGCTTTTATTTTAAAATGACCTGCTACAGTCTGCTTGGCTGGGGTGTTCCCCGCTGGCTTTCGTTGTGGTTTTGTTGGTTTTTGGGGTTACTTTTTGGTTTTTCCTGTGGCGTATTCCTCTGTGCAAAAGCCCCTCCACATTGTTTAATGTCTCACAGTGGCGCGTCCACACAGTGTAATGTCCCACAGTGGCCCCTCCACACAGTGTAATGTCCCACAGTGGCCCCTCCACACAGTGTAATGTCCCAAATTGGCCTCCACGCAGTATAATGATCCATTGAGGCCCCTTCACACAGTATAATGTCCCATAGTGGCCACACCACATAGTATCATATTCCATAGTGGCCCCAAAGAATTTTCCAAAAATTTTGGGTTCAGCAAAACCAAAAATTTTTGGGGTTCGCCACTCATAAGTTATTATTATACTCTGGGGTCTCTTCAGACCCCAAAATATAATAAGCAGAGACCCAGGATACATGACAAACATAAAAAATAATGTTATTCACCCGCCCTGGATTCAAGCGCAGTTCCCTTTTCTCTTCAGTGCTCCTTCCACATCATTATGTGTCATGACGCCGACATAAACCCTGAGGTTTATCAGGGCTCTCTGATGTCAGGCAGAAGCGCCCAAGAGAACATGGAGCAGCTCCAGAGTCCAGGGAAGGTGAGTAACATTGTTTTTTTATGTTTGATCACCTTTCATGGGCCTCCACTTGTTATACTCCTGGATCTGTAGGGACCCCAGAGTATAATAATATTAGTTTTGTTTTGGAGGGGTTTGGTCCGAATTAAACTGCTGGGCTGTCGTGCCAGGGAAATATGTCTTGCGTGACACTTGTGCTGGGGGTTGCCGATCCCTGATTTAGGGAGACCTCTGCAACTGCCAGTTGCACGCGTGCCCAGGTGGCCTTTGCCCACTCCCATCTTACTCAGCTAGCACTTTAGCTCCTCTGCCACCACTCAGTCAGACATGTCATGCGGCCTGATCCATCATATTATGCGCTACTGCACATGTTGTCACAGCTACCATGTGTGCCACCACTCAGCCATACATGTCCTGCTGCCTGGTCCATCACATTCCACTATAGCATACTGTTGGTGTCACATTTGATCCCATAAAGGGATCATTTTTGGTGTTTTTTTTTTTTTTTTTTTAAAGCCAATTCTTCATCACTTTTCAAGTGGCTCACAGTCACAAATTTGTCTCCCAAATAATAAGTCTGTAGCACTTACAAGTCATCAGAATTGGTTATTTTTCTACAAACCATTGCCTTTTGCTATATAACCACCATGTGTGTCTAAAAAAAACATGGGCAAGTACCTTTCCTCAATAAGAGAGTCATTTTGGAACGTCCTAAACCTTAAAAGTAACTTTAAAGTACGCCTCCCCCTCCCATTTTTTATAACCAACCAGATACAATAAAGCAACCACAGGTTAAGCATTACCAGGATGGGTAGAGCCACAACTGCTTTATCATATCTGGCTGGTTATAAAAAATAAAAATCAGGTGCGATACATGTACACATAGCAGATATATAAATGCACTATGAAGAAACACACAAAGACTTGGATTGGACCTTTGTGATACTTTTTTGTTTTTGTTTTGTTTTATTTGTTTTTTGTTCTGCTTGAAATGGGAACTATTGTGTCTGCAGACAATTCTTTTGTCTACTCCAGAGAGTACTTCTGCAGCTTAGAGTCACAGCAGGGCTGCTTACCATTTGCCCAGACATCCCCCAAAAGCTCTGGAGAAGGAAAGGAGGGGGAGGGGGTGTAGAGCTGGAATTCTTCAGAGGATTAAAAGAGACGTTTCAGACCAGCTCTCCCCTCCATCATTATGGGCAATGTGAGATCTCTTGCAAACAAGATGGACGAACTAACAGCGCTCACCAGGCATAATCAGGAGTTTTGGGTGTGCAGCATGATGCTACTTACAGAGATTTGGCTCACTGAGTTACTCCTGACCCTCTGGGTGGTAAGAGGAAGGAGGGGGCTGGCATGTTTGTGAATGATAGATGGTGTAATCCTAGGCACATTGTGTTAAGGAGCAACTTGCTGTAAGGACATTGAACTATTGCTGTGGCATGAGACCTTTCTATCTACCAAGGGAACTATCGCATATCATCGTGATAGCTGCATTGTCCCCTCCTCTGCGAAGCTGACACTGCCTGCGAGGTCCTACAAGCCACGGTGAGCCAGTTGCAGTTGCAACACCCCCAGGCTCTCTTTCTTGTGTCTGGGACTTCAACCATGTCTCTCCATCATCCACACTGCCCAGTTTCACACAGTATATAACCTGCCCACACAAGAGACAACAAAACACTGGACTTGTTCTTTGCAAACACGAGGGAGGCATATAACTCATCAGCCCTACCGCCCCTGGGAAGATCGGATCACAACCTAGTGCATCTCTGACCTGTGTACAAGCTACTTGTACGTAGAGAACCAGCTGTCACCCGCACAGTGAGGATTGGTCCGAGGAGAGTGATGGGCTCTGAGGGATTGTTTTGCACAACCGCATGGGACGTTCTGCAGGATTCTTATGGAGAAGATATAGAGGACTCACACACTGCATAACGGACTACATTAATTTTTGTGTGGACAACACAGTACCCACAAAAGTGGTGAGATGCTTCTCCAACAACAAACCATGGATTAACTCTGATATATAACACTACTTAAGGAGAAAAAGATGGCATTCAGGACAAGAGATAAGGAGGGGTTGAGGGAAGTACAAAGGAGCTGAGGCATCAAATCAGACAGGGAAAAGCCAGTTATAAGGAAAATGGAAAAGCAAATGGAAAGAAAAGACATAAGGGCGGTCTGGGAGGGGGCTTAAGTCAATTTCGGGTCATAAACAGTCTGTCTGCCAGATTGAGGCAGATGTTAATTGGCTTAATGAACTAAACCTATTCTTCAACAGATTTGATCACACACCAGCTCCTCCCACCCCAGCATGTCCTTCAGTTCCCCCCACCACAATGACCACCCCATGTGGCTACTTCTCAACAGACCAGTAAATCCAGAAATCCGTCTTTATCTGACCACAGTCTGACCTTCCAGACTGGCCCAGGTGAGGAAGGAGATGAAAAGATCAAGGCGAGGAAAGCCGCAGGGCCAGATGACATCAGTGCAAGGCTAATTAAGACTTGTGGGGACCAGCTGTGTGGTATAATTACATATATGTATAATATGAGCCTGAGGCAGGAAATAGTCCCTGAACTATGGAAATCTTGTGTGGTACCAGTTCCAAAGAAACCTCAACCTATGGACCTCAACGACTACAGACCTGTAGCACTGACATCCCTCTTGATGAAGATTTTAGAGGATTGGTTCTCCCACATCTCCGCCCTCTAGTGAGCACCGCTATGGACCCTCTCCCGTTTGCTTATTGGCCGGGCATTGGGGTAGATGATGCCATCATCCACCTTCTGCACAGGGCTCTGTCTCACCTGGAGAAACCAGGGAATACGGTGAGAATAATGTTGATTTCTCCAGTGCTTTTAACACCATACAGCCCAGGTTACTGAGAGACAAGCTGGACCTTGCTGGAGTGGACCACCACCTCTCCAACTGGATCCTAGACTACCTCACAAATCGACTTCAATACGTGAGAGCCCAAGACTGTGTGTCAGATACCGTGATCTGTAATACGGAGGCACCTCAGGGTATGGTTCTCGCTCTTTCCTCTTCACACTGTACACTGCAGATTTTAGGTGTAACTCGTCTAGCTGCTACCTACAGAAGTATTCTGATGACTCTGCAATAGTAGGTCTCATCACAGACGATGATGACAGGGAGTACAGAGAACTGAACCGGGATTTTGTGGACTGGTGCCAGCGGAACCACCTGAAGATTAAATGCGGGGAAGACCAAGGAGATGGTGGTGGACTTCCGTAAATGCAGATGTCCTCCTAAACCAGTGGACATCCTGGGGACGGGTATCAAGATTGTGAACACCTATAAGTACCTGGGTTTGCTCCTTAATAATAAGCTGGACTGGGCAGATCATATGGAGGTCCTGTACAGGAAGGGCCACAGCAGGCTCTACCTGCTTAGGAAGCTGAGAGCCTTTGGAATTCGGGGGGCACTTCTTAGGACTTTCTTCAACTCGGTAGTGGCATCAGCCATCTTCTATGGAGTGGCCTGCTGGGGGAGCAGTATATCAACCAGGGACAGAAATAAACTTGACAAGCTTATTAGAAGGGCCAGCTCTGTCCTGGAGAGCCCACTGGACCCAGTGCAGGTGGTGGGTGACAAAGGATACTGTCTGTGGTGAGCTCCATGCGGAAGAGAAGTCCCATCCCTGCATGAGCTGTGATAGCGCTGGGCAGTACTGTCAGTGACCGACTGCTCCACCCTAAGTGTGAGAAGGAGCGCTATTGGAAGTCTTTGCTCCCCACCGCGGTTAGGCTGTACAACCAACACCGACCTAAGCGGAGATCATTACACTACACACAGAGAAGTGAAATATATTTCTGCCAGTTAAATCCCCCCCCTCCTCTGCTACTTCCTATCTGTCTGTCTACTATCAATGTAATGCCTCTTACCTTGGAACATTCCTGTACATGTTGTATTTGTATTTGAATCTGCTTATCTTATCTTTGCTGCTGTAACACACTGAATTTCCCCATTGTGGGACTATTAAAGGACTATTATTATTATTATTATTAAATGCATGGTGTGTAATGTATTATATACAACCAGTGGCGGTTAAACACTGTAATGTGCCCATTTAGTACCTACTGCTGACTAGAAAAGCCATTCCCTCACCGCACAATGTTTCCATATTACACCGCCGTCACGTTACACTTTTAAGCAGCATCCTGTAGCCTTGCAGCACTGGAGTCCTAGGTTCGAATCCAATTAAGGACAACAACTGCAAGGAGTTTGTATGTTCTCCCTGTGTTTGCATGGATTTCCTCTGGGTACACTGGTTTCCTCTCACACTCCAAAGACATACTGATAGGGAATTTATATTGTTAGCCCTATATGGGACAGTGATTGACAATGTCTGTAAAGCGGTTAGGGAATTGCCCATTAAGCAATTTCCCAGTAGCTGCTGCTGGAACCTGGGAGGAAGGGGAAAGATGGAGACAGTGAGTCCTGATGCTAGAACCACCACGAAGTCCCTACCTACTTGCCTCAACTACCCTAAGCGGTAGAGGACAACTGGGCGATGGTTCCTTCCTATAATAAGTGAAACACTGAACGCAGACAAGACAGACAACGAGAACGGGAGATCAACTACCCAAGGGGTCGGAACTAGACGGACAACTAGGTACAAAATCAGAATCCAGAAGAATAGTCAAGAGGGTAAAGCGAAGGTCAGAATATAGGTGTCAGAGAAACAGTAATACGCTAGCATGCTCTAATAGCATAGCAAGCACCCATGTGGAGACTAATGGGCTGTATATGGGGAGCCCGGAATCCGCCCCAGACGTGATTGGAAGGTAAGATGTAAATCATAGAGTAACAAACGTTAACTCTTCACAAACCAGAGGGAACTCAGAGTACTGGCTGGAGTGATACACAGAAACAAACTCTCAGCTGTGCTAAAATAGAATACAAAAAGAGGCCCAGGAGCAGGGGATCATAAGTGGACACACCTCCCGTACCGCACCATGCGGCCAGAGGTAGCCAGAAGTCTGAACAGGTGCGGACGTCACAAAAGCGCTGCGGAATATGTTGGCGCTATACATGTAAGCAAAATAAATACAATTTACTATATACTATCCAATCATAATTGCTGAGATGTGATTCACATATCAGTGATCCCGATTCGATAGCATACAGTTAGTGACATATCCCTTAGCCAATGGCAGTGTGAGACCGGATGGTATTGATGCAAAATAACCAAACTGAAATCATGGATGTGAGCAAGTTCAGGTCAGTTAATTGAACTTACTTTTGGGTTCAGCTATTTTGCTATTGCTTAGCTGACTTACTACCATATATTTGTTAGGTGGATTCACTATCTGATGTTCTATCCTATTCTTTCTTCAGAAAGGGGTGCATACTCTTTCTGCCTTTGTAATAGAGACACATGTATCTTTGCTGCATGGTTTGAGTGGCACATTAATATTGTATAACATCAATAGATTGGACCAAATATCATATACAGTCATGGCCAAAAGTTTTGAGAATGATACAAATATTAATTTTTACAAAAGTCTACTGCTTCAGTTTTTCTAATGGCAATTTGCATATACTCCAGAATGTTATAAAGAGTGATCAGCTTAACAGCAATTACTTGCAAAGTCAATATTTGCCTAGAAAATGAACTTTATCCCCCAAAACACATTTCAACATCATTGCAGCCCTGCCTTAAAAGGACCACCTAACATCGTTTCAGTGATTGCTCCATTAACACAGGTGTGGGTGTTGATGAGGACAGGGCTGGAGATCAATCTGTCATGATTAAGTAAGAATGACACCACTGGACACTTTAAAAGGAGGCTGGTGCTTGCCATCATTGTTTCTCTTCTGTTTACCATGGTTATCTCTAAAGAAACACGTGCAGTCATCATTGCACTGCACAAAAATGGCCTAACTGGGAAGAGTATTGCAGCTAGAAAGATTGCACCTCAGTCAACAATCTATCGCATCATCAAGAACTTCAAGGAGAGAGGTTCCATTGGTGCCAAAAAGGCTCCAGGGCGCCCAAGAAAGACCAGCAAGCGGCAGGACTGTCTCTTAAAAGTGTTTCAGCTGCGGGATTGGGCTACCAGCAGTGCAGAGCTTGCTGAGGAATGGCAGCAGGCAGGTGTGAGTGCATCTGCACGCACTGTGAGGCGGAGACTCTTGGAGCAAGGCCTGGTCTCAAGGAGGACAGCAAAGAAGCCACTTCTCTCCAGAAAAAACATCAGGGACAGACTGATATTCTGCAAAAGGTACAGGGAGTGGACTGCTGAGGACTGGGGTAAAGTCATTTTCTCTGATGAATCCCCTTTTCGATTGTTTGGAACATGTGGAAAACAGCTTATTCGGAGAAGAAGAAGTGAGCGCTACCACCAGTCTTGTCTCATGCCAACTGTAAAGCATCCTGAAACCATTTATGTGTGGGGTTGCTTCTCAGCCAAGGGAATCGGCTCTCTCACAGTCTTGCCTAAAAACACAGCCATGAATAAAGAATGGTACCAGAATGTCCTCCAAGATCAACTTCTCCCAACCGTCCAAGAGCAGTTTGGCGCTCAACAATGCCTTTTCCAGCATGATGGAGCACCTTGCCATAAAGCAAAGGTGATAACTAAATGGCTCAGGGAACAAAACATAGAGATTTTATGTCCATGGCCTGGAAACTCCCCAGATCTTAATCCCATTGAGAACTTGTGGTCAATCATCAAGAGACGGGTGGACAAACAAAAACCAACAAATTCAGACAAAATTAAAGCATTGATTCTGCAAGAATGGACTGCTATCAGTCAGGATTTGGTCCAGAAGTTGATTGAGAGCATGCCAGGGAGAATTGCAGAGGTCCTGAAGAAGAAGGGTCAACACTGCAAATATTGACTTGCTGCATTAACTCATTCTAACTGTCAATATAAGCTTCTGTTACTCATAATATGAAAGCAATTATATTTCTGTATGTGATAAAAACATCTGACAAACACACATAAAAACCAGAGGGCAGCAGATCATGTGAAAATATAATATTTGTGTCATTCTCAAAACTTTTGGCCATGACTGTAGATTGTCCAATATAACTATACCATATTTTAACAATTGTTGCCATTGTATACAGTACTGAAGACTGTGATCCCAATAAGAGCAATGTTTTCCAGTATCAAAGTAATTAACCTCATATTTAAAAAGCACACAATAGTAATAGGAATGATCTTGTCTCTTCCACAAAACTCTAAATAGCCAAGGCTTTTCCATTTAAAACAGAGAAATATCCTTTGTGAATTAAATTTATTGTTTTTATCCCCACAAACAATAATGGCTCAATTTAAAACTATTCTGAAAAGTTTCAATTTTCAAAAACAATATGTAACATTAGAATATATGTTTGCACTCAGCTATCAGAATATTATTCTTGGATCAAGCTGTTCATTGTGGTTTCCAAGAAATTAGCATGTGAATTTAGAATTTCTTGTCAATAATATATGAGAGCTAAAACCTCATAAAGCAATTAAGAACCTTAGTGCAATTTTTAGTTTAGCTTTCTTTTTGCAAAATATACAACAATATACAATATAATACACATACATGCAAAGGCAAGCAATACACATAGATTTTTTTTTTTTGTAGTAAGATGTTTTCTATAGATTAGGCTCGTATTCACATGACCAAATCCCACCCATGAAACATAGTTAGGGTGTGGGCCTCATTTCTCAGACCAAACATGGCTGTGTGACTCAAACTCACTGCATCATAGACAGTTCTAATACCCTGAGCTTCCGAAAGTCTGGATTGTTGCTGTACTGAACTGTCACACAACTGTCAGTTCAGTACAGTAGCAATTTGGTTGAGATCACAGCATCATAACTATGAAACAGCGAATTCCACTCACACAGCTATGTTCAGTCCAAGAAATAAAGCCCATACATGGATGATGTTTCGCAGAGGGGACTTGGTTGTATGAATACAGCCTTATCTAAACCTTAACAAGTGATTGTTTTGATTACTCTAAGCACTCTAGTGATTTCTAAGTGATTTTTTTGTAAGTGAGAGTTTAAAAGTGTAGGTGTAGTCCTAGCCTAAAGCAGGTCGTACACAATAGATTGTTCTGCCAACAGTTATTTCATCCAATCCCTGCCTACTCGGTTTGGCCACACAGTGCATGTGTTCTGAATTGGGAAAAAAGTTGTAGGGAAACACCTGTAACAGCAGCTTATCTCCCGGAGAGCTAAAGGTTCAGTCATATTTAAATCTATATGCCCAATCATCATCTCCCTTTACACTTACTGTCTGGAGGACCCTAGACACATTAGATGGATGGCCAGTCCATCTGAAATCAGCAGGTTTGGCAGATACATATCTAATGTGTATGGTCAGCTGAAGGATACAAAGATAGTAGGTGTTATCATGCCAACTATGCTGATTGCCAGTGATCTGTGTTTCCAAAGATAAAATAAAAAGAGCTGTATTGACATCCTTCCCCAGAGGGTTAGCTCCTTTAGCAGAACATTACAGTTGTATTAAAAACATAAATAAGCCTGATAGAAGTTGCACATGCTATATTTCCTATTTACACTTTTTATTGTAAGTGCCCATGTTATAGAATATACTTTAACTTTACAAATACTTTTTATTAATTTTCTCTAACAGGTCAATGGCGTTTCAAATTGTAAGCAGAGTTATCAGGATTTTCCCACGAAAATAATTTTGGCACATACACAGGAGAACCACAACAGCTGAGCAGACTTTCAGTTATGGTATAGGGAAACAGGTTTTCCCCACCTCCCGGAGATTCAGAGTTCAGGCAGGTCCTGATCACTAGATATGCTTGATGGAGCAGTGTAAATATAATGGGGAACATAAGTATTTGATACACTGGCGATTTTGCAAGTTTTCCCACCTACAAAGAATGGAGAGGTCTGTAATTTTTATTGTAGGTACACTTCAACTATGAGAGACAAAATGCAGAAAATCACATTGTATGATTTTTAAATAATTTATGTGCAGTTTACTGCATGAAATAAGTATTTGATACAATAGAAAAACAGAACTTAATATTTGGTACAAAAACTTTTGTTTGCAATTACAGAGTTCAGACACTTCCTTTAGTTCTTGACCAAGTTTGCACACACGGCAGCCGGAATTTTGGCCCACTTCTCCATACATATCTCCAGATGTTTCAGGTTTCGGGCTGTCGCTGGGCTACATTGAGTTTCAGCTTCCTCCAAAGATTTTCGATTGGGTTCAGGTCTGGAGACTGGCTAGGCCACTTCAGGACCTTGAAATGTTTCTTACGGATCAACTTAGTTGCCCTGGCTGTGTGTTTCGGGTCATTGTCATGCTGGAAGAGCCAGCCACATCCCATCTTCAATGCTCTTACTGAGGAAAGGAGGTTGTTCGCCAAAATCTCATGATAAATGTCCCCATCCACCCTCCCTTCAATATGGTGTAGTTTTCCTATCCACTTTGCAGAATAGCACCCCCAAAGTATGATGTTTTTGCCCCCCATGCTTCATGGTTGGGACAGTGTTCTTGGGGTTGTTTTCATCCTTCTTTCTCCAAACACGGTGAGTGGAGTTGATACCAGAAAGTTCTATTTTGGTCTCAGCTGACCACATGACCTTCTCCCATGGATCATCCAGATGGTAATTGGTGAACTTCAAACAGGCCTGGATATGTGCTGGCGTGAGCAGGGGGACTTTGCGTGCCCTGTAAGATTTTAATCCATGATAGAGTAGTGTGTTACTAACGGTAATCTTGGAGATATGGTCTCAGCTCTCTTCAGGTTATTGACAAGATCCTCCAGTCTAGTTCTGGGCTGATTCTTGACCTTTCTCAGAATCATCCTTACCCCACGAGGCAAGATGTTGCATGGAGCCCTAGACTGAAGAAGATTGACAGTCATCTTGTGTTATTATTTTTATTTATTTTGCTTACTTATATAGGGCCATCATATTCCACAGCGCTTTACAGACATTGTCTATCACTGTCCCATGTAGAGCTCACAATCTACATTCCCTATCAGTATGTCTTTGGAGTGTGGGAGGAAACCGGAGTACTTGGAGGAAACCCCACGTAAATACAGGGAGAACAGTTTCCTCCATTTTCTACTAATTGCGCCAACAGTTGTTGCCTTCTCACCAAGTTGCTTGCCTATTGTCCTGTTGCCCATCCCAGCATTGTGCAGGTCTACAATTTTGTCCCTGGTGTCCTTAGACAGCTCTTTGGTCTTGGCCATGGTGGAGAAGTTGGAGTGTGATTGTGTGGACAGGTGTATTTTACACAGGTAACAAGTTCAAAGAGATGCAATTAATACAAGTAATGAGTGCAGAGTAGGAGGGCTTTTTAAAGAAGCTTGGTAGGTCATTAAATAATTATTTCATGTGATAAATGCAAATTAATTATTTAAAAATCATACAATGTGATTTTCTGGATTTTTTTTTTATTCTGTCTCTTACAGTTGAAGTGTACCTACCTGTGGCTACTGAGTACTAATCAGTGTTGTACATCACCGATTATCATCTGTACTCAATTTTTGACTTTCTATCAGGATTTGTCTTGAATCACTCTCCGGCAGTAAAGGGACCTTGCTACAATTACAAAAGCAAGGGAGACCTTATTGTTGGATTTTTCCTTTTCAGTCTGTTGGCACAGAAAAATGGCAGGTTAGCTATAAGCCTTCACATTCCTGAGGAATGGACAGACTTCTCTGCTACGCTTGACCTTCAGCCTACCCAGCTACTGGGGTGGAACACTATCCCTTCACTGCAGACCTGGAAGCAACCAAAATGCCCAAAAGAAACGATCAAGGAGCTGACTAGAGTCATGAGACCCCATGATGTAATGTAATGTGGCAATTCTTTACTTTGAGGGACTTGGTGGCCAGTGCTTAATGTTCATTTACTGAACTGCCCCATTCTCTTAATCTGTACTTTACCTGATACATTGCCCTTCAGACCCAAATTTGCAATCATACTGCTCACCTTCCCCCAACAATTTGATGTGTATAGTTTCCTCTCCCCATGTCTTTTTGTTTTATTTGTACTGCTTTTCAGTTGTACTCTTTTCATATGTTCTTTTCCACTTTGCAGACTTTGAGTACTTGAACCATATCAAATGGTAGCTGCCTGGCAACATCCTCACCTAGATCCCTGGAAGTCACCACCAATTTTCCTGTTCTACATCTTAAAGGGGATTGTGCCATTATGGACACTTATCCCCTATCCACGGGACACACAAGGAGGCCTTAGGGAGACTTTCGGTCCTACTGGTCACTGCGATCGGGCTCCCATTGATCGGACATTTATCCCCTGTCCTGTGAAGAAGGGATGTGTCCACAACAGTACATCCCCTTTAAAGATCTCATAAGCTGAAGAGAAATTATAAAAATAATATTATATAACTATATTAGAAATATATATCCACTTGTGGTGCCATATTATTACATTAGATGAAATAATGTAATGAAGAAGTCTATGTGTTCTATGTATATATTCAGTTAGGTCCATATATATTTGGACACTGACACAAATTTAGGTTTTTTTTTTACCTATTTACTGAAACATATTCAAGTTATAGTTATATAATGGACATGGACTTAAAAGTCCAGACTTTCAGCTTTCATTTGAGGGTATCCACATTAGAATTGCATAAAGAGTTCCAGCTCCTTAACATGTGCCACCCTGTTTTTAAAGGGACCAAAAGTATTTGGACAATTGACTCAAAGGCTGTTTCATGGGCAGGTGTGGGCAATTCCTTCGTTATGTCATTCTCAATTAAGCAGATAAAAGACCTGGAGTTGATCTGAGGTGTGGTGCTTGCTTTTGGAAGATTTTGCTGTGAAGAAAACATGCAGTCAAAGGAGCTCTCCATGCAGGTGAAACGAGCCATCCTTAAGCTGCGGAAACAGAAAAAACCCATCCGAGAAATTGCTACAATATTAGGAGTGGCAAAATCTGCAGTTTGGTACATCCTGAGAAAGAAAGAACTAGTGTACTCATCAATGCAAAAAGACCTGGATGCCCACAGAAGACAACAGTGGTAGATGATCGCAGAATAATTTACATGGTGAAAAGAAACCCCTTCACAACAGCCAACCAAGTGAACAACACTCTCCAGGATGTAGGCGTATCAATATCCAAATCTGCCATAAAGAGAAGATTGCATGAAAATAAATACAGAGGGTTCACTGCACTGTGTAAGCCACTCATAAGCCTCAAGAATAAGAAGGCTAGATTGGACTTGACTAAAAAAAAATCTAAAAAAAGCCAGCATAGTTCTGGAAGAACATTCTTTGGACAGATGAACCCAAGATCAACCTCTACCAGAATGATGGAAAGAAAAAAGCATGGCGAAAGCGTGGTACAGCTCATGATCCAAAGCATACCACATCATAGAATGTAAGCTCTTGCGAGCAGGGCCCTCACTCCTATTGTTTGATATGTTTATTTATTTGTCACATTGTAATGTCTAATGTGTCCTCTGATTTGTAAAGTGCTACGGAATATGTTGGCGCTATATAAGTAAAGTTATTATTATTAATATCTGTAAAACACGGCAGAGGCAGTGTGATGGCTTGTGCATGCATAGCTGCCAGTGGCACTGGGTCACTACTGTTTATAGATGATGTGAAACAGGACAGAAGCAGCCAAATGAATTCTGAGGTATTCAGAGACATACTGTGTGCTCAAATCCAGCCAAACTGATTGGTCGGTGTTTCATAATACAGATGGACAATGACCCAAAACATAAAGCCAAAGCAACCCAGCAGTTTATTAAAGCAAAGAAGTGGAATATTCTTGAATGGTCAAGTCAGTCACCTGATCTCAACCCAATTGAGCATGTATTTCACTTGTTAAAGACTAAACTTCAGGCAGAAAGGCCCACAAACAATCATCAACTGAAAACCGCTGTAGTAAAGGCCTGGCAGAGCATTAAAGAGGAGGAAACACAGCGGTGTCTGGTGATGTCCATGAGTTCAAGACTTCAGGCAGTCATTGCCAACAAAGGGTGAACAACCAAGTATTAGAAATGAACATTTTATTTACAATTATTTAATTTGTCCAATTACTTTTGAGCCCCTGAAATGAAGGGATTGTGTTTAATAAATGCTTTAGTTCCTCACATTTTTATGCAATCATTTTGTTCAACCCACTAAATTAAAGCTGAAAGTCTGAGCTTCAACTGCATCTAAATTGTATTGTTCAAAATTCATTGTGGTAATGTACAGAGCCAAAATCAGAAAAATGTTGTCTCTGTCCAAATATTTATGGACCTAACTGTATATTGTCATAATTGGTAATTGTATGTGTTTTAAGAAATGTTAAATCCTGTCAATCCTTAGGTGGGGTACCCATTAACTCATGTCAAAGGTTATCTTTGAATGTTGATATAGTGGACAGGCATTAGAGGGGCCCCAGATATGAGAAACATCTGTCCGAGCTCATTTGTCTGGAGAGCTGGGCGCTACATGCCTTTGAGAATGTAATATCATTGTACTGCCGAATGTACATGTGATGCAGTCTCCCACCTTGAGGTGAATAATTATACTTTTTAAGGACTGAGGTCTAAAGTGGTATATCCCGTAACAAAGCATTCCCACCATGAAACCCTACCATGGTTAGAATGTGGCTAGTACTTGAAAAGAGTTTTATGGATTCCCTCTCCTTTTTTCCTTCCTCTGCTTCTTCCTTTTCTCCTCTCGTCTGTGATGTGGTTCTTTCTTTATGCTGGTGTTGGTGCATACTTGCTTTCATGTTCTTATCATCCAGTTTTTCTTGGGCATCCTATCAAATGTCTATAGGCTTTGTCTGCATGCTTACCCAGCTGCTCTGCCTTATCTGGTCAGACTCTATAGCAGATGTCACCTGTTACTCATTACAAACACCTTGAATATGACGGTTGTTATAACTTGTGGTTTATAAGCTGATACAATTGTTATTCAATACACTTGCATTTATTTGACCACTTGTGATTTTGTGTAACAATTACCATATCTAACTGATATGTTTTACATATATTGTCTATATCTAGGATTAAACTTAATTTCTAAATTAAACATTTAGTTTTTATTTTCTATCAATTTAAATTATAAAATAAAGCCAAAAAGGTAACTTCAGCGCTCCATCTATCTCAGAAGCTGTACTGTAAGGCTCACATAATTGCTGTGACCAATCACTAGCCTCAGCAGTTGCTAGACTTCTTGTTGCCCTAACAATATCTCATGATCAGTTAGGGATATGAAAATGATCCTACAAGTGCATCTCAATAAATTATATCATCAAAAAGTTTTTTTTTTTTTAGTAATTCAATTGAAAAAGTGAAACACATTATATCGAGTCATTACAAACAGAGTGAACTTTTTCAAGTGTTTATTTATGTTGATGATTATGGCTTACAGCCAAGGAAAACCCAAAAGTCATTATCTCAGAAAATTAGAATATTATATAAAGACCAACTGTAAAAAAATTATGAAATGTTACAGAAATTACAGAAATGTTGGCCAAATGAAAAGTATGTATAGTAATTGCACTAAATACTGCATCAATGTGGCATGGTGTGGAGACGATCAGCCTATGGCACTGCAGAGGTGTTATGGAACCCAGGTTGCTTTGATAGCAGCCTTCAGCTCGTCTGCATTGTTGGGTCTGGAGTCTCTCATCTTCCTCTTGACAATACCCCATAGATTCTCTATGGGATTAAGGTCAGGCGAGTTTGCTGGCCAATCAAGCACAATGATGCTGTGGTTATTAAACCAGGTATTGGTACTTTTGGCAGTGTGGACAGGTTCCAAGTCCTGTTGGAAAATGAAAATTCCATCTCCAAAAATCTTGTCAGCAGAGGGAGGCATGAAGTGCTCTAGAATTTCCTGGTAGGTGGCTGCGCTGACTTTGGTCTTGATAAAACACAGTGGACCTACACCAGCAGATGACATGGCTCCCCAAACCATCACGGATTGTGGAAACATCACACTAGACCTTAAGCAGCTTGGATTGTGTGCCTCTCCACTCTTCCTCCAGACTCTGGGACCTTGATTTCCAAATGAAATGCAAAATTTACTTTAGTCTGAAAGCAACACCTTTGACCACTGAGCAACGGTCCAGTTCTTTCTCTCCTTGGCCCAGGTAAGACTCTTCTGGCATTCTCTATTGGTCATGAGTGGCTTGACACATGGAATGCGACACTTGTAGCCCATGTCCTAGATACGTCTGTGTGTGGTGGCTCTTGAAGCACTGACTCCAGCAGCAGTCCACTCCTTGTGAATCTCCCCCAAATTTTTGAATGGCCTTTTCTTCACAATCCTATCAAGGCTGCGGTTATCCCGGTTGCTTGTGCACCTTTTTTCTACCACACTTTTTCCTTCCACTCAACGTTCCATTAATATGCTTTGATACAGCACTCTGTGAACAGCCAGCTTCTTTTGCAATGACCTTTTGTGGCTTACCCTTCTTGTGGAGTGTGTCAATGACTGCCTTTTAGACATCTGTCAAGTCAGCAGTCTTCTCCATGATTGTGACGCCCACTGAACTAGAGTAAGGCACCTTTTTAAACGCTTAGGGAGCCTTTGCAGGTGTTTTGGGTTAATTATTCTAATAAATAATGACTTTTGGGTTTTCTTTGGCTGTAAGCCATAATCCTCAACATTAACATAAACACACACACTTGAAAAAGTTCACTGTGTTTGTAATGACTCAATATAATATGTGTTTCACTTTTTCAATTGAAAAAAAAAAACTTTTTGCTGATATTCTGATTTATTGAGATGCACTTGTACAGTCATGGCCAAAAGTTTTGAGAATGATACAAATATTAATTTTTACAAAGTCTACTGCTTCAGTTTTTCTAATGGCAATTTGCATATATTCCAGAATGTTATAAAGAGTGATCAGCTTAACAGCAATTACTTGCAAAGTCAATATTTGCCTAGAAAATGAACTTTATCCCCCAAAACCATTTCAACATCATTGCAGCCCTGCCTTAAAAGGACCACCTAACATCGTTTCAGTGATTGCTCCATTAACACAGGTGTGGGTGTTGATGAGGACAGGGCTGGAGATCAATCTGTCATGATTAAGTAAGAATGACACCACTGGACACTTTAAAAGGAGGCTGGTGCTTGCCATCATTGTTTCTCTTCTGTTAACCATGGTTATCTCTAAAGAAATACGTGCAGTCATCATTGCACTACACAAAAATGGCCTAACTGGGAAGAGTATTGCAGCTAGAAAGATTGCACCTCAGTCAACAATCTATCGCATCATCAAGAACTTCAAGGAGAGAGGTTCCATTGGTGCCAAAAAGGCTCCAGGGCACCCAAGAAAGACCAGCAAGCGGCAGGACCGTCTCTTAAAAGTGTTTCCGATGCGGGATCGGGCTACCAGCAGTGCAGAGCTTGCTGAGGAATGGCAGCAGGCAGGTGTGAGTGCATCTGCACGCACTGTGAGGCGGAGACTCTTGGAGCAAGTCCTGGTCTCAAGGAGGGCAGCAAAGAAGCCACTTCTCTCCAGAAAAAACATCAGGGACAGACTGATATTCTGCAAAAGGTACAGGGAGTGGACTGCTGAGGACTGGGGTAAAGTCATTTTCTCTGATGAATCCCCTTTTCGATTGTTTGGAACATCTGGAAAACAGCTTATTCGGAGAAGAAGAAGTGAGCGCTACCACCAGTCTTGTCTCATGCCAACTGTAAAGCATCCTGAAACCATTCATGTGTGGGGTTGCTTCTCAGCCAAGGGAATCGGCTCTCTCACAGTCTTGCCTAAAAACACAGCCATGAATAAAGAATGGTACCAGAATGTCCTCCAAGAGCAACTTCTCCCAACCGTCCAAGAGCAGTTTGGCGCTCAACAATGCCTTTTCCAGCATGATGGAGCACCTTGCCATAAAGCAAAGGTGATAACTAAATGGCTCAGGGAACAAAACATAGAGATTTTGGGTCCATGGCCTGGAAACTCCCCAGATCTTAATCCCATTGAGAACTTGTGGTCAATCATCAAGAGACGGGTGGACAAACAAAAACCAACAAATTCAGACAAAATTAAAGCATTGATTCTGCAAGAATGGACTGCTATCAGTCAGGATTTGGTCCAGAAGTTGATTGAGAGCATGCCAGGGAGAATTGCAGAGGTCCTGAAGAAGAAGGGTCAACACTGCAAATATTGACTTGCTGCATTAACTCATTCTAACTGTCAATATAAGCTTCTGTTACTCATAATATGAATGCAATTATATTTCTGTATGTGATAAAAACATCTGACAAACACACATAAAAACCAGAGGGCAGCAGATCATGTGAAAATATAATATTTGTGTCATTCTCAAAACTTTTGGCCATGACTGTAGATTCATTTTAAAGAAGAGAATCTCATCTTTAAAATCATACCAAGATCATCATCATAGCCCTTACAGATCTGGAGTGATTTGCTGGTGAAAACACTATTCAGCATTGAGATCCCAATGCAGATCTTAATTCCCGACAGGTTTTTAACAGCAAATCACTGAATCTTTAAGGGTTATCATGATGATCTTGGTATCATTTTAAAGGTGAGATTCATCTTCATAGTCCTAACAGATCCTGAGATATAGTGCTCTAAAATGTCCTCGACCCTTAGAACTGCTGAAGGAGGAAGAAGGAGCACAGCTGCAGACTGCAAAGACTATGATAAATCATCGTCTGTGCATAACCTGTATGCTACTCGGGGGGGGGGGGGGTGTTGCATGGACTTCTGTCCATGTTATCCCCTCTTCTATCAATCATAGAGCATACTATACTTTTGTTCTCTGATTGTCTGATAATGTAATCCCCCTCTGCGCCTAATTTGATATGCCTCTTCTGAAAACACATTTTTAAATGAAAAAATGCATACAAACCAGCTGCACACAATGAGACTATGTAGAATGCCTATTCTTGTGTACAGCTGCTTTTTTTTTTTTTTTTTTTAAGAACACCACGTTTTTCCAAATGCATTTTTGAACCGTGTTAACATTTTCCATTTACATGAATGCATTGTGACCACGGAAACCAGTGACTGGCTGAACAGTCAAGTGAGCATGAATGTGGACCGTGGGATCAGATGGGTGGGGCTACAGCAGAGGGGTGTTTTTAGACTCATGAATTATGTTTATTGTTTTCATTTATTTCATTATTTGATCCCCAACATTTTAAATCTGTTTAACCCTTTTCGTTTTTGACTCCCCACTTCCAAACACCATAACTTTTTATTTTTCCATTTTCAGAGCCATATGAGGTCTTAATGTTTGTGGGACAAATTTTTTTCCATGATGCTACCATTTATTATTGTGTACAACTTACTGGGAAGCTGGAAAAAAATTCAGTATGGGGTGGATCTGAAGAAAAAGTGCATTTGTGCGACTTTCTTAGGAGCTTCATTTTTACAGTGTTGACTCTGCAGCAAAAATGACATATCATCTGTATTCTACGTTTTGGTACGATTCCGGGGATGCCAAATTTATATGGTTTTATTAACATTTTAACCCCTTAACAAAAATCCCAAAATTTTTTTTTTCTAAAAGCTGCCATATTCTGACACCCGTTACTTTTTTTTTATACTTTTGTGTATGGTGATGCATAGGGCTTCTTTTTTTGCGGGGCCAGGTGTACTTTTTAGTTATACCATTTTGGGGAACTGCTATTGCTTTGCTCATTTTTTTATTCAAATTTTAAGGTGAAACTGAAAAAACGGCGGTTTGGAACTTTTTATTTTTTTCCCGCTAAGGCGTTTACCGTACGGGAAAAATATTTTTATGGATTTGTAGACTGGGCATTTTCGGACACAGGGATACCTAATGTGTATATGTTTCACGGTATTTTTATATATTTTTTTTTTTTTTTTTTTTGCATTTATTAGACCCCTAGGGGTCTAGAACCCCAGGGGGTCTGATCACTAATGCATTGCAAAATATTGGCACTTCTATTGCAGGCTGCATAGAGCATAGCGCAGCCTGCAATAGATGTTAATGGAAGATTAGCCTGGGAGCCTTCTGTAGTACTATTACGGCTAAAAAAAATACATTAAGGCTGAGGCCCCACGTTGTAGAAACACAGCTTTTTTTGTTGCAGATTTTGCTGCAGCTTTTTGAGCCAAAGCCAGGTATGGATTGAGCAGAAGGCAGAAGTATAAGTACTTCCTAGATATTTTCCATTCCTTTTGTAGCCATTCTTCGCTTCGGCTCAAAAAAAAAAAAAACACAGTAAAATCTGCAAAAAAAAAAAAAAAAAAAAAAGGTGCTTTTCCCCTGCCTAAGGCTGAGGCCACACGTGGCGTAAATGCAGTGACTCCCATCCAAACATTGCAGAAAAATATGCGCGGCGGAAATGCTGAGTTTTCCAAAAACATTGCATTATTGTGGAAATCGCAGCATGTCAATTATACCTACAGAAAACGCCTGTGGCTTCCCTAGAGGTATAATTGAAGCAGAAAGTCCACAGAGGAAAACTCTGCAGACTTTCTGTGAAAAGCACTACGGGAAAAAATGCGATGTGTTTCCGCCGCGGTTTTTCCTGCAGCACTTTATTGCTGCAACCTGCTACGTGGGGCCTAAGCCTTAAGGGGTTTTTCATTTAAAAGTTTTATCCCGGAAGTAAGCACTACATTTTTATACGCTCATTATTAAAGAATGGCTGTCGAGTTCCCTGTAATCAGATATTATTAGCCTATCCTTCGGATAGGTCATAAAAAAAAATAAAAAATCCCGGACAACCCCTATAAATTTCAATATATGTGCGTACCTAGTGTGATCTAAATGATTATATGTTCCTATGGTCTACACAATATAGAGGACATCACTATGGACAGCAAAATGAGATTTCTGAAAATATAAGCACCATCTGTATTAGGGCTACATATTTACCATCACTTTTGGAAAAAACACATACAGTACAAAAGGTCCCTATAAGTACAAGTCATGCTACTGTATAATAAATTGTTAGTTTACTCACATGGTGGATCCTTCTTGTCATGCGATTCGTAGACTGATGACATGCATTTGTTTCTTTTAAAGATTTTTTTTTATTTTTTTGAAAATCAATCACTGTGCTCAAACCGACTCACAGAATATAGAAAATGCTTATTTTTTACCACATGGTAAACACTGTAAAAATGGTACCATTGAGTTAATGACTGCAGTAGTAAGGGTTAATCTAGTTTTTGTTTGTATTATTGGTGTTACTTTTTCACCCACACTATACCATAGGCTACCTTTTGAGGGATAGCATAGTGGCTGAGTGGTTAGCACTGTTGCCTTGCAGTATTGCAGTTCTAGTTTCAAAGGAGCTTGCATGGGTTTCCTCTGCATATTCCGATTTCTTCCTGGACATTGTGACTGACAGTGTCTGTGCTATGGAATAAGTTTCTGCTATAGAAGTACCTAAGAAGTAAGAAAAACAACATTAGGGTAGATGTACTAATGAAAACGTGACAGAAATCTGCTATAATTTGTGCCAAAAAACTGGTTACTGTAAAATGCTTTACACCACATTTATGGCTTAATGCCACAAAGTGTAAATGAGTTTTCATGAACACTTGAAATATATGCAGGGTCTTGCTGAGCAGTCTTTTCTATGACTGTATAAGGCTGGGTTCACACTATCGTTGGATGTCCGTTATGATAGTGTCCGTTAAATAAAAACAAACAAAAAAAAAAAAACGGACGCTAACTGTTGTCAATGTGTCCGCATTTTTAACTGATCCATTTAACTGATCAGTTAAAAAAAACGGACACATTAGCATCAGTTAGTGTCTGTTTTTTTACTTTTTTTTTGTTTCTGCTTTCTGAGCATGCGCAGAAAAAAAACGGACAGTAATAACGGACACCTGTCTGTTACTGTCCATTACCCCATAGACTTTAATGTTAAAAAATAACGGACGCTTGACGTCTGTCATGAAACCGTTTTTTTTAACGGACACAAAAGTCCTTCATGTAGGATTTTTTTGTCCCCGAAAAAAAAAAAACAGACAGGCAGAATCCGCCTCAAAATCCCCCCGAAAAAACTCCTCCCATTCATTTCAATGGGAGTCAGTAGCGTTTTTTTTCTTCTAGCGGCTTTTTTCTAGCGGAAAAAAAAAAAGCAACATGACCTATCTTGCCGCAGATTCCGCCCGTGGTGTCCGCGGCTCAAGCCGCGCTCCTGATTAGGCCCATTCATCCAGGCTTTATCAGGAGCGGTTAGCCGCGACGGAATGCTGATGCACGGCATCGGAATCCCGTCGCGGCTGGACGCAGAGAAAACTCTGGGGGCGGAAAATTTTCCGCGTGTGAACACAGCCTAAGCCTTCATACATAGTTTTCCCATCAGTTTTTCTGTTCTGCCAGGAGCAACTGTACATTAGCAAACAAATCGCTGAGAAAAGCCCAAGTGATATAGCAGAGAAAGACTGGAATATAAATATAGGGCAAATATAGCCATGCATGACACAGGAAAAGGGCAATCTATGAGCACAGTCATGAAAGCTGCTTGCTGTCTGTGAATAACATGCCATCGGTAGTCACACAGGCAGCCAGAAGTACATACTATTACACAGAAAACTTTTCACATTGTAAGCTGTAAGATTTGCAGAATTTTCAGTCCTTTCAACAGTGCAACAGTTTGCAGATATGGCTGTGAGGAGATTAAACTCTTCCCCATTCACTGTATGAAAAGAGAAAAGAACCTCCCCCTCCACTCCCTGTGATCTGGTCTTGCTTATGCAATGCATCTATGGACATACAGTACTTCCCTGGTAACAAAGGAGTGAACTGCAAATTAGCTGGAAGGGAGACACCTAGTCGCGGGAACCTTGGAGGGTTTATTTTCAGGCACAGTGCAGCCACATTTTTAATTAAAGTACATTACATTTTAGTCCAGAATCACATGCTGTATGACATGAGACCAAGTTGTCAGAAAAGATGGCGACTATTTAAGATGCGGCAAAAAAAAATGTGGCAAAATTTTAATGCATTTTTTTCATATACTAAGTCAATAAGTAGATGGCGTAAGAGAGTCTAAAGATGCACTAGTATCAGTGCTGCATACCATGTCATTTATAGTCTATGGACAAAAGTATTAAGACACCTACATATTACACCTGCAGGAGCTTTTATGACATCCCATTCTAAATCTATAGATATTATAATGGAATTAGCACCCTATTTGCAGCTTCTGGGAAGTTTCCCTACAAGATTTTGGATTGTATCATATTCATCCAAAAGAGCATTTGTTAGGCCAAACACATATATTGGACCTGGCTCACAATCTCCATTCTAGTTCATCCCATTGATTCTCAGTGAGGTTTAGGTCAGTGCTCTGTGAGGGCCTGTCAAATTCTTCCACACCAAAGACACCCAACCATGGCTTTATGGACCTTAATTTGTGCACTGGGGCAAATTTATAAAAAAACAGAAAAGGGTCTCTCCCAAGCTGTTCTCACAAAGCTGGACACATACAATTGTCCAAAATGTCTTGGTATGCTGAAGCCTTCCTTTCACTAGAACGAAGGGGCCTAGGCCAACTCCTGAAAAACAACCTAATAAAATAATACATGGCTTAGGCCCAGTTCACATCTGCGTTCGGGTTTCCGTTCGGGGAGTCCGCTTGGAGACCCCCTCGAACAGAAATCTATACGCATAAAAAAGCAGTTTACTTGGGAAACCTGTGGACCCCATAGACTATAATGGGGTCCGTGTGGTTTCCGCTTGGTTTCCACATGAAACATGCGGAGAGGAAAGTGCTATGGGGTCCGTGGGCTTCCCAGGTAAACCGCTTTTTTATGCATATAGGTTTCCGTACGGGGAGTCCGCTTGGGGACTCCCCGAATGGAAACCCGAACGCAGATGTGAACCGGGCCTTAGTTGGAAGGAAGCATGGATTAAAGAGGTGTTATGAAACTTTTTTTTTTTTATAATTATTTTATAATTCTAGTGGGAAAATAAACATGTACTCACCACAGGGCTCCATTTCCAATAGTGCCAGGTCCATTCATTTGTATAAAGGTCTCATGCTATTTGTGTGAGGATACCGCTTTGGTCACCTCTTCACAAAAGGCAATTCACAGCAGAGGTCTGTGTCTGACTGCAGCAGTTCACCCTACACAAACAAGACATCACTGGTGACATCAGCCAGAGGTACTCTGATTCATCAGCCAGATTTTAGTTTAGTAGAAAATTAAATCCGGCACTCAGAGGCAAGTCTGAATAACTTGCCAGTGCCAGCTGTCGCTGGAGAGTGAGGTTGCCAGATTTCATTTTCTACTAAACTAAGGAGTGGGTTCCTATCCCAGCACCAGGATTGAATTAGGAGTGCCATGTCTATACCTTATATTTGTCATCTGCCAGACTGAGAACCAAGATTCTCCAATCCATGGAAGACACTTCAACTGCTCAAGAGTCCAGTGGCAGCATGGTTCACACAAACCCTTTCATAAGCACAAATATTACTCAACAGAAAATTTCATTGCAACAATTGTAGAAAAATTAAAGGTTAAGTCCAGTTACTGTTTACATGAAAGGGCAGCTCAAACTGTAATCACATGTTGAGCTGCCCTTTCGTGTAAACAGTAACTGGACTTAACCTTTATGCTATAAGAGTTACCTCAAACCTGTGCTTTAACATGTTCCACCTATTGTAATACAATTGCAAATGTAGCATGAAGACTTCTATTTTTCCTTGCTATGCTTTAGAGATCTATAATTTTCTTAAACAAAAAAAATAAATAAATCCACCTATTATCCAATAAGGTGGATAGGTAGACAAAACCCCCAGTTTAATGGCCACCATGATAACCAGACTTTACCCTGATCGAGTTTTTCTTTTGGGGAGTTATCAAAGATAAGGTGTATGCAAGAAAACCATGCACAGTGGCAGGAATTTATTAAAATTGGCAAAATCAAACTGAAGTCTTCACCAGTCAGGAACTGGCATAGATTTCAGATATAACTTACGTAAGTTATAGTAAATTTGTTGGACTGAGACATGCCCAGCCTGGTCTACCTTATTCTGTCACCTACTTTTCCTAAAACTGGGGAGCTGAAAAAACAATGTGGTGTATCTTTATGTTTAATCAAGTTTTATTGAGAATTAAAAAAAATAAATATAAATTTTATATATATATATGCATATACACAGACACACACACACACTAGAGGAAGTACCCAGCTTCGCATGGGTATATTTCATTTTTTGTTTGTGTAGTGATCCCTTAAGAATTGGCCAGTTATGCACTTGACATCCAGTATGGCAGTTCAGTATAGGTACAGTCTATTTATGGTTGTGTTGCTATGGAAACCTGGTAAATGAAATGTGAACTTATATTGGCTGATGTACGTCATATGACTATTTAAGGACCTGCGAACCGCTATTGACTCATACAGGTCATAAATAGCTTGGTTGCTATGGAAACGTGGTGTAAAGCTGTGTGTATGTCAAGACTGAACCTGCGATTTTTTTTTGTGTAAAGTGTCATCCACAGCGCCCTGCCCCTTTACAGCTGATCTACAGGAGTGAAGAAAAATGGCTGGGTTATTATTGAAACCTGGAGTGCAGCTGTGTGCATGTGGCTGACAATGCTTTGTCAGATTGGAGACGGGCTTGGGTCTGCTGGGGAGTTTCAGCAGCTCGCTGTTGTCTGTAACATACCTTATCAGATTGGAGACAGGCTTGGGTCTGCTGAGAGTTTTCATTAGCTCGAGCAGCAGCCATGCGTTTTGCTGCAGGGGACATGAGTAGTTTAAAAAACATTTCAATTTATAAGAATGCTGAAATTCAGTATGGCAGTCCAGTCAGTGGCGTAAATACCGTTTTAGCAGTGGTAGCAGCTGCCACAGGGCCCGGGACATTAGGGGACCCGGCGGGCCTCTGTTTTTTTTTTTTTTTAACACCAGCAGGTAACGGGCCCTATTTACTTACCGATCCCCACTCCTGCTCACGGCCGCCTGCACTTCACCTTCTGCAGAGGCGGCTGTGAGCAGGAGCGGGGATTGGTAAGTAAGGCCTGTGGGCCGTGAACCCCACAAACACTGCTATCATTATACTCTGGGCTCTTTTCAGCAGGCTTCGGGCCTCCTTGGTGGCGTCCCAAATGTCGGTGGGCCAGTCCGACGTCATTATGCGTTGCGATACATGCCTGGCTCACGTGACATCTGGTCCAACATTGAAGAAGTAGCGGGAAGTGCGCATAATACTATATGAAGGAGCCACTATGATACTATGTGCAGGGGCCACTATGGGGCAGAATACTGTGTGCAAGGGTCACTATGGGGCCTAATAGTGTATGCAGGGGTCACTATGGGGCATAATAGTGTGTGCAGGAATGCAGTTTGTGCGGGGGGGGGGGGGTCCCATGTCAAATGTTCGCCTTGGGGCCCTGCCATTGCTAGTTACGCCACTGAGTCCAGTATAGGTACAGTCTATTTATGGCTGTGTTGTTATGGAAACCTGGTAAATTAAATGTGAACTTATATTGGCTGATACACGTGATATGACTGAATATTTAAGGTCCTGTGAACTGCTATTGACTAATACAGGTCATACATAGCTTGGTTGCTATGGAAATCTGTGTGCCTGAGGAGAGTAAGCACCTGCAAGCTCTTATTGGCTGATAAGGGACATGTGACCGTGTGTATGGCAGTTGGAATATGAGTGAAAGACTTGCAGGCTTGTATAGACTAATGCTGGTCATTTTTTGGGAATACTGTATCTCAGGAACGGTACGTCCAAGAGAGCTCAGACCCAGTCTATAATATTCCCGGACACCTGATGTACATGTGTGCCAAATTTGGTGAGGATCGGTCCAGTCGTTTGGTCGCGCATAAAGAACAGACAGACAGGAACTCATTTTTATATATATAAAAGATATAAGAGACTAGCAGAAGGACTCGGCTTCGCACGGGTATATTTTATTTTTTGTTTGTGTAGTGACCCCATAAGAATTGGCCAGTTTTGCACTTGACATCCAGTATGGCAGTCCAGTATAGGTATAGTCCATTTATGGCTGTGTTGCTATAGAAACCTGGTAAATGAAATGTGAACTTATATTGGCTAATACACATCATATGACTGAATATTTAAGGACCTGCGAACTGCTATTGACTCATGCAGGACATAAATAGCTTGGTTGCTATGGAAACCTGGTGTAAAGCTGTGTGTATGTCAAGACTGAACCTGCGATTTTCCAGACACACACACACACACACACGTGGACAAAATTGTTGGTACCCATTGTTTAATGAAAGAAAAACCCACAATGGTCACAGAAATAACTTGAATCTGAAAGAAGTAATAATATATAAAAATTCTATGAAAATGAACAAATGAAAGTCAGACATTGCTTTTCAACCAAGCTTCAACAGAATTTTTAAACAGGCCTGGACAGAAATGATGGTACCCTTAACTTAATATTTTGTTGCACAACCTTTTGAGGCAATCACTGCAATCAAACGATTCCTGTAACTGTCAACGAGACTTCTGCACCTCTCAACAGGTATTTTGGCCACTCCTCAAACTGCTCCAGTTGTCTCGGGTTTGAAGGGTGCCTTTTCCAGACGGCACGTTTCAGCTCCTTTCAAAGATGCTCCATAAGATTTAGGTCAGGGCTCATAGAAGGCCACTTCAGAATAGTCCAATGTATTCCTCTTAGCCATTCTTGGGTGTTTTTAGCTGTGTGTTTTGGGTCATTATCCTGTTGCAAGACCCATGACCTGCGACTGAGACCAAGCTTTGATACTGGGCAGCACATTTCTCTCTAGAATCCCTTCATAGTCTTGAGATTTCATTGTACCTGGCACAGATTCAAGACACCCTGTGCCAGATGCAGCAAAGCAGGCCCAGAACATAACAGAGCCTCTTCCAGGTTTCACAGTAGGGACAGTGTTCTTTTCAAGATATGCTTCATTTTTCCATCTGTGAACAGAGAGCTGATGTGCCTCGCCAAAAATTTTGATTTTTGTCTCATCTGTCCATAGGACATTCTCCCAGAAGCTTTGTGGCTTGTCAACATGTAGTTTGGCAAATCCCAGTTTTGTCACATTCAAGTTATTTCTGTAACCATTGTGGGTTTTTCTTTCATTAAACGAGGGGTACCAACAATTTTGTCGACGTCTATATCTCCTCTTTTATGTGATATAATGCCAACAATATAAATGTTTGAAGTGACCCCCTCTACTCTTATTTTCCCTGCATCATACAGCTCTCAATAGAGACACAAGGGAAAGAATAAAGGAGAGTGGGATTTCACAGATCGGTTCCTCCAATGGTGGGTTGCAGCTGGTGGGTTCTTCTTACTTTAAACAAGGGGTATCAACAATTTTGTCCACATATATATATATGGAAAAGCAATATAACAAGACAGGAAGAGGCGTGCAAGCCTCAGAAACATGAAAAATGATGTCAAACAAAATAGACACCTTCTAACCGAAGCTGGAGGGATCAAGTTGAAGAAGAGAGGGGCATGGGAGCCTATGATAGACATAGATGCAGGTATGCAGATAAGTGAAATTGGCTTGGCTAAAATCCCTTTTGCTGTCTTAAGACTCGGTGAGTCAAAAGCAAATTGAGGATCTGTTACATCCAACAGAGGGCGCATGAGCTCCCCAGCTCCTTTCCCATAATGCCTTGTGATATATAGATGCAGGTGGAAAGAGCGACCCACGTGTGGTGCGACCAATACAGCATCACCAACTAAAACACACTCTGTGTGGCATTGACCTGGTCTCTAATCTGAGCTGCTGTTAACCTGCGATTTCTGAGGCTGGTGACTTGGATGAACTTATCCTCCGCAGCAGAGGTGACTCTTAGTCTTCCTTTCCTGGGACGGTCCTCATGTAAGCCAGTTTCTTTGTAGCACTTGATGGTTTTGGCCACTGCACTTGGGGACACTTTCAAAGTTTTCCCAATTTTTCGGACTGACTGACCTTCATTTCTTAACCCCTTAACGACCCAGGACGTAATAGTACGTCCTGAGTAGCATGACGATGTATGGAGAGCGCTCAGGAGCTGAGCGCTCTCCATACACCGCGGGTGCCGGCTGTATAATACAGCCAGGACCCGCAGCTAACAGCAGCGATCGGTGCCTGCACCGATCACGGCTGTTAACCCTTTAGATGCCGCGGTCAAACGCGACCGCGGCGTCTAAATTGCAGAGCCGACAAGGGCGCCGCCATTTTTACCTCATCGCCACGCTCCAGAATGTCATCGGAGGGCGGCGCTTGGTTGCCATGACAGCCGGGAGCCTATTGAAGGCTCCCAGGCCTGTCATTACAGTATAGCTATTACGCGATGCCAGAGGCATCGTCTAATAGCAGTAACGGCATTTTGCTATTCACTGCGATACAGTAGTATTGCAGTGAATAGTATGATCGATCAGACTCCCTAGGTTTCAAGGTCCCTAGGGAGTCTGATCATACAAGTAAAAGTATAAAAAAAAAAGTTTTTAAAAGTATGAAAAAAAAAAAAAAAAAAAAAACACAAAAGTTCAAATCACCCCCCTTTCCCTAGATCAGATATAAAAGTAAATAAACAAAAGTAAGCATAAACACTTTAGGTATCCCCGCGCTCCAAAATGCCCGAACTATTAAAATATTTATCCCATACGGTGAACGGCGTAGCGGAGAAAAAAAATCAAAATGGCCAAATAGCATTTTTTTCAACACTTTGTCTCCTATAAAAAATTGAATAAAAAGTGATCAAACCATCAGATCTTTCCCCAAGTGGTATCAATAAAAACGTCATGTTGTCCCGCATAAAAAGACGCCTTACCCAGCTCCATACATGTAAATATGAAAAAGTTACAGGTGACACAATATGGCGACGCAAATTTTTTTTTTCTATTTAGCAAAGTTTTCAATTTTTTAAAAGGTATCAAAACATTACAAATCCTACATAAATTTGGTATCGCCGTGTTCGTACTGACCCGCAGAATACAGGTAACATGTCATTTTTACCACACAATGAATGGTGTAAAAATTAAACCCATATGAATTTGGCGCAAATGCAGTTTTTCTCCAATTGCACCTCATTCTGAATTTTTTTCCAGCTTCCCAGTACATTGCACAGCATATTGAATAGTGACATTACAAAATGCAATTTGTTTCACAAACAATAAGCCATCATGTGACTCTGTGAACTGAAAAATGAAAAAGTTATGGCTCTTGGAATGTGGGGAGGGAAAAACGAAAATGTAAAAACAAAAAATGGCCGGGTCATTAAGGGGTTAAAGTAATGATGGCCACTCGTTTTTCTTTACTTAGCTGCTTATTTCTTGCCATAATACAAATTCTAACACTCCATTCAGTAGGACTATCAGCTGTGTATCCACCTGACTTCTGAACAACACAACTGATGTCCCAACACCATTTATAAGGCAAGAAATCCCACTTATTAAACCTGAAAGGGCACACCTGTGAAGTGAAAACCATTTCAGGTGACTACCTCTTCAAGCTCAAGAGAATGCCAAGAGTGTGCAAAGCAGTAATCAAAGCAAAAGGTGGCTACTTTGAAGAACCTAGAATATAAGACATATTTTCAGTTGTTTCACACTTTTTTGTTAAGTATATAATTCCACATGTGTTAATTCATAGTTTTGATGCCTTCAGTGTGAATCTACAATTTTTATAGTCATGAAAATACAGAAAACTCTTGGAATGAGAAGGTGTGTCCAAACTTTTGGTCTGTACTGTACATGAAGGGGAGAAATGAAGAGAAAAGGCAAAGAGGTAGGGGGATGACAGAGCCAGGCGAGCAGGTCTCTCATATAGGAGCCAAAGAAGCCTCCACAGGTCAGGAGAAAAAAAAAAAAAAAATGGGAGAATTCAGCAGACTCCTGAAGCATCACTCACGGCCGCCAGTGATTCAAACTTGGAGAAATTGGGGGAGTCCTCCGCCACCAGAGCTTCCATTCTCCAGATAAGGAGAAGCTCCTGCATGAATTTCTCCAGGGTGGGCATGGCAGAGCTTCGCCTATGCCTGGGAATTACTGTTCTGGCAGCTGTGCGGAAATGTCACCAGAGATCCTTCACTGCAGAGATCCTTCACTGCAGAGATCCTTCACTGCAGAGATCCTTCACTGCAGAGATCCTTCACTGCAGAGATCCTTCACTGCAGAGATCCTTCACTGCAGAGATCCTTCACTGCAGAGATCCTTCACTGCAGAGATCCTTCACTGCAGAGATCCTTCACTGCAGAGATCCTTCACTGCAGAGATCCTTCACTGCAGAGATCCTTCACTGCAGAGATCCTTCACTGCAGAGATCCTTCACTGCAGAGATCCTTCACTGCAGAGATCCTTCACTGCAGAGATCCTTCACTGCAGAGATCCTTCACTGCAGAGATCCTTCAATGCAGAGATCCTTCACTGCAGAGATCCTTCACTGCAGAGATCCTTGAGAGTAGAGCCAGCTTAGGTGAGGGTGTAAGGGACCCGACACTTACGTTGGTGTAAACAGCAAACACCGCATCCCAGAAGGGCTTAATAGCCCCACATTCCCACCAGATATAGAGGAGTGTACCCTTTTCGAAACCACAGCGCCAACATCGGTCAGAAACGCCAGGGTAAAATCTGTGGAGGAGTTCAGGACAGCGATACCATTGGGTCAGGATCTTGAAGTTCTTTTCCTGCACACAGCATGGCATCTGCAACTTGTGGGCAAATTGTGCTGCATCTCTAACGCAAGAAAAGCCCATGTGCCAAAGATGAGCCACATTTACACCCATCAATATCAGAAAAGCACAAAGCTACATTGAAAAGTTATGAAATCTGGAATGCAGATAGGAATAAAATGTTACTGGCTTAAAACTAAAATGTGTTATCTTTCTAAAGGGTTAAAATATACATACGGCACTAGAGGTATGGGCCAGTAATTTTTATTTGAGCTTTAAATTAGAATCTTCCAAAAAAAAAAAAGTTACATTTTTAGAAGGGTTTTTGCAATTTTAATGTGACTATTAGGAGTTTAATACATTTAAAAACAAGTCCTTTTATGTCCTTTAACATAGGACACGATATATAATACTGGAAAGCTGTTCTAGTGCTGAATTCATGTCACTCTCTCTTATTTGTAACTTCCTCAGTACTATGATTAGTGTCAGTAACCTACATCATTGTACTGTCATGTAGGCAGTTCTCACAGCTGTGTCATTGCTGGGAAACAACAAGGGCTTGTCTTGTACAAGTGCTGTGCAGTCAGTAGGCCGACTCCTATTTTTCCAAGCAGGACTCCAACTCCTTCATAAATGGCTGACACCCATGTCAATCAGGAGTAAAAATCGTCAAATTCATTACCAGTCAGTAATTTTTTGATTTTCATTTTTTACTTCCCTCTTTCCAAAAGCCATGACTTTTTCATTTTTCCATTCACTTATTTTTTAGTTGGAAAACTGTACTTTGTAAGGGTACTATTTGATATGCCATACAATGTACTGAATTTTTTCCAAGTTCCCCAGAATTGGAGAGGGGGGGGGGAGGGAAGGATGAGAAAACTGCATTTGTGCTACTTTCTTATTGGTTTTGTTTTAGTGTTCACTGTGCCGTCAAAATTACATTCCCTATATTTTGCAGGTCAGCACAATTATAGCGATACTAAATTTATATAGTTTTGGTTATGTTTCACACATTAAAAAAAAAAAAACCAAAACTTTTAATTTTTTTTTTTTTTCTTGGACTTGCCATAATCTGACACTTAAAGTTTTTACATTTCTGTGTACAGGGCTTGTGATGATTCCACTTAAATATGGCTATAACTCAAAGCTGTATTTTGATCTCTGGGTATAGTATCTCCCTTCTTACTTGCATTTATTCATAATGTGCGCAGCTATAATCCTAGGTGTATGGCCAGTAGTGGCAACATTGTGACAATAGGGCTTTGTATCCATCCCAGAATGGCTCTATTGTATTCCTACATAGACCTGGGTGATCAAATAAACACACCTGTATTGTTCAGTCTGGGCTGTTAGATCAGATATGGCTGATAACATTGTATCATTCCACTTGGTCTCAGCTCCATACAAAGAATCTGGACTTGAGTGCATTAATCAATCAGACTTGCTGTTGCCGGTGACCTCATTCTGGGAGGTGGCATAAAGGGTATATAAGATGAGGTAAGAGATCAGTGGGAGGAGATTGTACTGGGACTACAAGAGAACACTATGAGGAGATTACAGACAGACTTCCACTGAGAGAGATTATTGGATTATACTGTGAAGAGCATGCAGGCTGTGATGCTGCTGCTAGAAATCTCCACTGGTTATTCACACATACCAGAGCATGTGTGAGTGTTGGACTGCAGAACCACATCAAAGAGATGTGTGGTAAAGTAATTATTTCACTTTTATTCCCTTTTATTTTATTGCACTGTATCTTGTAACTAGTAACTGTTAATGCTTGTATATATCTACATATCTGTTCTGAACTGCATGTGTTAGATGTTAATACCGACCCATTTAGGGGTTAATATATAAAATTTAGAAAGCTTGTCTTGTATTTATCTTGTGGACCCAGCACTCACTGGCGGTGAGTGTGGTTTTTATGAAAGAAGACTCAGGTGTGGGCCAACGCGGTGTTGGCGCACTGAGGATCTTTCACAGGGCTGCATAAGGCAGATGTACTTTTTATTTATACCATTTTAGGGAATTTATTGCTTTTTATTCAAATGGGAAGCGAAACGGCAAAAAAAAAAAAAAAATAATGCAGTTCAGCTTTCTTTTTTTTTTTTTTTGTAGTTTGGGCATTTTGGATGCAAGCATTGTGCTCACTCTGCAGCCAAAATAACATATCACCTGAATTTTCTATGGGTCGTACGATTACAGAGATACAAAATTTATATATATTTTTTTTTCCTTTTTAACCCCTTAAAAAAATTCAAAACTGCGCAACCATATTCTGATACTAGCTTTGTCAATTGCTTTGATCACTTTTTATTAAAATTTTTGAGAGGTGAAACAGCAAAAAAAAAGCGTTGGCTTTTTGATTATTTTTTCTGTTCATCGTACAGGAAAAAAAAAAATTTTAAGTTTGTAGAACAGGCTTTTTCATGTGTTTCATTTTATAAGTTTTCTATGGAAGGGGGGTTGTGATTTGAATTTTTTGTGGGGGGTTTTTTACTTTTTTTTTTTTTTTTTTTTTAACCCCTTAGGGGCACTTCATAGAGCAACCTGCAATATAATTGTATTGCAGACAAGCCTGGGAGCCTTCAATAGGTTCCTGTCTCTAATACATATGGATCTCATTCCAGGGGCTGTCGATCAACCCCAAAATGGCGCCTTGGTCAGCTTTGACCGAGGCACCAGGGAAGTTAAAGGGGTTGCTCGGGGTAAATAGAAACTCCTACATTAATCTAAACATCCTCCCACCACCTACTTTATAAATTATAAAATTCAGCAAAAATGTATAGTTAACCATATCCCTGGGGTGGCCAGTGACATTTTCTGATTATCCGGTGACGATCCGTTTCCCCGTGTCTGGAAACAGAACGTAACTACTACTCCCCCCCTCCCCCCCATCATACTTACCTCTCTTCCTTCCAGACTTCCTACTGCGGGGAACGGCTCCTCCTCCTTCTGTGACGTCTGCCCGCACGTGCACAAAAGGAGTGAAGTGTAGTGTAGTGAAGGCTACAGCACAGTGCTGGGACTGCTGTGCGGATGTCAAAAATGGGTTAAGACTACATACACGGACTTGTACACACACAACTTTTTCATCTGTTGCTTTCAGTTTTAAAACAGACACAAGACAAAACCCTTTAAAGTCAATGGGGGTCTGTCGGGCTTCATATGTAACTTCTATTTTAGCAGTCCCCCTGTCCATTGTTCTGGTTCTCTGAAGGAACATAATGGATAGCCATCACTAGTATTAACCTAACGTAAGTCTGTGTTGTAACTTGCAACCTAAAATGCATTAGGTTTGGTTACTTTGCAACTGTCATGTTGCAGTCACATTACATCATGTCAAGTAATGTTAGGGTATATGCACATGTTAACAATTAGCATGAGGAAAATCTGCATGTATATGCACGGAAAATCAAATCCGCACCAACTGACATGGACTTTGGTGCAGATTTTCATACATGTACATTCAGATTGATGATTTTTTTTTTTTTTTTTTTTTTTTAAATCCATGCTCGAAAAGAAAATCTATTGACATAATGTAGATTTTAAAATCTGCACTATAGGCCAATTTCCACGCAGAAAAAAAAAAAGTGTAGTAAAATTTCTCATTGACTTTCAGGGTATGTGCACACGGCTGAATCTGGAGATTAATTTGGGATGGATTTCTCCTCATAATCAGCTCCAAATTCCACCTGAAATCATTAATATGAATGGGGGACACACTCATTTTTTTCTTCTAGCTGACCTGGTCATGCTTGATCTGTAGGCAGATTTTACCTGACAAGGCAGGAGTCACACCTACGTTTGTAGAGTCCTTCTCAATAAAGATCATCAGATAAAAATAATGCTACAATTCTGACTTTATTGTCCGGTGGTTTCAGTTTAAAATGGATACCCAACAGATCCCATTATAGCATTTAGTTAATGGGGTCCTCCTAAGGTCCAGAACAACCGACATATGCTCACCAATATGAATATTTTCCACATACATGTAATCCTGATCATGTGCATGTACCTTTTGCTTTATGGTGTGGGGGATGTAGCAGCCTCAAGAGTTGGGTCCATTAATGTGGGCAACATCTGGTGTCAGCAATAACTTTACATGAACACCCTGCTGCAACGGACGATGTCAGCTGTAACTCAGTATTGACCGCAGCATGGAGGTAGAGGAGTCAAAAAGACTCCCGAAATGGCAAAACTACGCTAAAAAAAAAAAAAAAAAAAACCTTCCCTTTCTCCGGGAATCTCCATGGTTACCATGTCAAATGCCTATCTCTCTCTTCTTCCGGTCACAGCTATGCAGGTCTGACCATTCACGAGTCAGCGCTGGAAACGAGGCTTGCAACGCAAATGCTTCCTGCACACAGAACCACGAGTGTCTTACATCCTCGCCACGCCCCGTAGCGACCAACCAAGTTGTAGCTGGCGCGTCACTACCCTTGGATACGGCTGCTCAGGCCCGTACCTGCCGTCAGTGACAACGCCGGACATGAAGCTAACTCGGAAACAAGTGCTGTCCCGGGCGAAGGCGTCAGAGCTGGACAGTGTGAGGAAACTAAACTGTTGGTGAGTCTAACCTGACGATGTCATGGTGAAGTCCTTCAGTCTGGTACCCAGTGCAGTAAGCTAAGTCTTACTTAGAGGCCCAGCTGCATCATTTGTAGAATGTGCCCTCATTGCTATGCCAGTCCTTGGACAACAGGGGGCAGTATTTGTTATACCCCTGATTTGTTTTACATGGAGTTTCCAAGCTGTCAGTGGGGTAAATAAATGTGCCACCAGTCTATTTTCCTGCTTTTCCACCTCTGATGGTCAGATCGTCTCTACCTGTCTCTGCTTACTGGCTGCAGTGGTGTTGTGTACCCCAATGTACCCACTTAGCTGCATCTCCAGTCAATAGACTCATATTTCCCGTCATATACCTCCAGAGGCCAATGATCGGTGGCAGTAGTCATTTAGTTTAATGGGCACATCACTGCTATAGCCAAGTAAACAGAAACCATGAAGATGATCTGAGTGCAGCGCTGGATAATAAACTGGAAACCGCCCACTTGGAGAATCAGAGCTGATTTACATATAACCTTCCAGGGGCCGTATCTTTTGAATGGGTTGGACAAAAAAAAAAAAAAAAATTAAAAAAGAGTAATGTCACTTGGACTTTTGGAATTGTGAGATTGTGAGCCCTATATGGGACAGTGACTGACAATATCTGTAAAGCGCTGCAGAATATGATGGTGCTATACAAGTAAGCATTAAAAAAAAAAAAAAAGGATGGTTAATCCACTTCAAGGAATCATTCACGAGTGTTTGCTGTATTAGGATAGGGCTATATGGCAACTTTGGATGTGACTTCCGTCTTGACCAAAGATCGCCAGGACACCCTATGACTTCTTCACCAAAGTCAGTGAATGGAGACTTATTGTGGCCCCTAGTATGCTGTGACCACAACTTCAAGTCCCACATTGTTCAACTGCTTTTTGCAAGTCGAAGCTACAGTTGTGGCATGGAGAGTCACAGGGTGGCCAAGAGATCTTTGGTCATGCAACAGAGAAGAAACATCTATATTTAGGCTTTAACGTTTCACAGTCAAAACTGAACATTTTCTCTGTTATCAATTATCATTGAAGAAAATATGTAGCATGTCCTCCAAGCACCTTAAACATGCTTTGATTTCCTGTCTGGTAGTGCTTGTCTATTAATCAAAAACTAACCAAATCGTTCAAGTCAAGTCAGCTCAATGAATTGATGTGAACTTGCGGACATTGATTATTTTAGTTTCTTTGCCTCCATGCCATACTGGCTCACACTGCCATTGGCTAAAGGATATGTCATGAAGGCAGAGTTCACATTAGCGTTGTTGGCTCTGTACCTAATCGTTTTTTGTGATCCGTCAAAAGATCATAGAAACTGATTAGAACGGGTCATTTAAAAAAAAAAAAAACACTGATTTCACTGGCTTTTTAAAACCATCTGAAGGTGTGTGTTTGGAGCATTTCCGCCGTGTATCGGCAAACAGATTACTAACAGTAATTTGTCTGTTTTGCAATCCTTTTTACTCTCTTCATTCTTCTCTGCGCATGCTCAGAATGAAGATGAAGGGGGGAAAAAAAACGGATGCGCCAAAAACGGACAGTTTTTTTTTTTTTTTTTTTTTTTGCTGAATTCCCATTGGCAGATCTGTCCAAAAAGATGGATTATCCTGTCAGGATTGCTGATATGTGAATAACCCAAACCAAAATTCAGTTGTATGACAAATAAATGGGGGGGGGGTTTGACATGTAAAAGGGGAGTGTCCTAAAATAATTGTTCATTCATCGTAATCAGGGTAAAATGTTAAATAAATCATGATTTTTATTTGGGTCATAATCGGCCAGACCTATTGTGTGGGTTATCAAGGTGATATATGATGCACTGTATGTTTTA